>OZ018395.1:42103967-42604364 GCA_963969525.1 Ontholestes murinus
CTCGCAGTGGCTTAGGATGTGGAACGAGTCCTCTTCTTCCTCTAGGCAGAATCTGCATAATGCTTCTTCCACCAGGCCTATTTTGCTCATATGTTTGTTGAGCGTGCAGTGTCCTGTTATCAGGCCTACTATTGTTTTGACCATTTTCCTGTCTTGGTTCAGGAGTTCGGTCGTGAATTTTGGCGATTGTTTCTTAAGGAGCTGTTTCCCCTGTCTCTGTCCTGGTGAGTTCGTCCACCAGGTATGGGCCTGTGTCTCCACCCATTTTTTTATGGATCGTTTGACTGCGGTTTTGGAGATTCCGCAAGAGGGTTCCGGACCAATTACTGCTTTTGACGAGCCTTGTTTGGCCAATTCGTTTGCTATGTCATTCCCCGGATGTCCTTCGTGTCCTGGGACCCATGTGATTGTTACTTTTTTGTGACAGCCAAGTTGGTTAAGAGCGTGTATATAGTCCCATACTAGCTTAGATTCGACCTGTGTGGAGCTTAGTGCTCTTAGTAGCGCCTGGCTGTCGGAGAATATAGCAATTGACCTACTTTTGGTGTCTTGTCTTGCCATCGCCTCTGCTTGGAACACCGTGGTGTCCTTGGTGAGACTGACAGAAATCTTTGTCTCGGGTTTTGATTCTGCTTTGGTAGGTTGGCCTTCGACCCAGTCCTCTCTGTGTGGGATTAGAACCTTGTATTTGTTTTCGAAATTGTATTTTTTCACCATGGCATCGCTAGGTATTGCTGTAATCGCGTTAGACTTCAGCTCGTCTTCTAGCAGTGGTGCGTTTTTCCGTGTGATAGGATTATGGGCGCCTGTCCTTGCATCAGTCTGTATGATACGGACCTGGCTTCTCCTTGAATGAAGATGTGTAGTGGTGGTATGTTCAAGATGGCTTCTAGGGCTGCTGTTAGGGTGGTGCTTAGGGCTCCTGTTGTACTGAGACATGCTAGTCTTTGTGTACTGCTCAGGAGTCCTATCGCCCCCTTTTGCTTTGTCCTAGTCCACCACACCACTGCTCCATAGGCTATCATGGGTCTTATCACCCTGGTGTAGAGCCATACAGTCAATTAAGGGTTTAGTCCCCAATTTTTCCCGCATATTCTGCGACACCTGCCCAATGATATTGTTGCTTTTTTGGTGGCTTTTGTGATGTGTGGTCACCACGTCATTTTGGCGTCAAAGGTTACTCACAGGTACTTTGCCTCCCCTACGAAGGGAATTTCCGTACCCCCAAGCTTCAGTGGCTTTAGGCCTTGCAATGCTTGTCTTTTTGTGAATACGACAATTTGTGTTTTTTGTGGATTGATTGTCAATCGCTCCTGTTTGCACCAATTGTCTACTATGTTTAGGGCTCTTTGTGCTCGCTCCGAGATAACTCCCGCGAACCGGCCCCTAATGACAATGGCTAAGTCATCAGTTTTCCTAGAAGGTCTACTACTAGTGTAGCCCATAACAGTGGAGATAGCACTCCTCCTTGTGGGGAGCCCCCCCTGCCTTAGCCTTCATGGCCCCCCAAAGTGGATATGATTGTCCTTTTCTCTAAGCTGGCCTTGATCCATTGGCAAAGGCTTGACGGGACACCTTTCCTTTCTTGTGCCTCCACGAGAGAGTTTGTTGTGACGTTGTTAAACGCCCCTTCTATATCCAGAAATGTGGCCATGGCTATATCTTTGTCTTCCATTGACTTTGTGATGAGCCTGTTTAGGTCGTCCAGCGCCGAGTCCGTTGACTTACCCGGCTGATATGCATATTGCCTGTTGTTGAGGGGATCTTTTAACAGTATATGTGTACCTATCAATCAGTCTTTCCATTGTTTTTAGTAAGAATGAAGATAGGCTGATAGGTCTGTATGACTTTGGATATTCTGCCTACCTTCGGCAGGTAGATTACCCTTACGCTTTGCCATGATTTTGGTATACATCCCCATGCCAGGCAGGCTTTGAAGATTTTTGACAGGTGCGGCACCAATTCCTCTATGCCCATTTGTAACAGAATGGGATAAATCCCATCCCGTCCCGCGGACTTGTAAGGTTGGAACCTGTTGATGGCCCATTTAATTTTAGTGGGTCTTGTGACCTCAGTGGCTAATCTCCAGTCCTTTCGGTCGGGTCTTTTAGGTCTTTGGCTGGGATTGTCTGGCTTGTTGTGTTCTGCCAGAATTGTTGAGGCTGGAAAGTGGACTTTTAATAGTTCCTCCATTGTTTCTGTGTAGGTTCCTTCCGGTTTCTTGAGGAAGCCTACCTCTTTGGCAGCACTGCCGTCCTTAGCCAGGACTTTGTGAATTCTAGAGCATGCCGGAGTGTCGTTAAGCTCTTTGATAATCGATATCAAGTCTTTCAAAGTGCTGGTTAAGTGATCGAGGTGAGTCCTAATTGCAATTGATTTAAATAAATTCAATTGTGAAGAAGTGATGTTTGACAATTATGTCCAAGATATTGATGATGTTATCGTTAGAATATTCCCTAAAGGTCTTGTAATTATAATGTTGTTTTAATTTTTAATTTATATGTCATGTTTATGGGCGATATTAACATTCCAAAATATTAATCGTTTTTAACATCTAAAGTGACTTATTTTTAACATATACTGTTCAATAACTTCAGCACAATCGAATAACGAAGCAAAGGGAAAAATACTAAATCTTATTTGTTCATCCCTCAAGATTGATATTGTTCTAACATCTGTCGTTGACTCATTAGTGCGTATTGATGCACATCATCCACCGTTATTAGCTATACAGAAATATACTATATTTTTTAAATTTATTTATTTTAATTTTATTTAATTTATTTACGGTTACACTTTTTATACAATATGTAAACAAAACTACTCTCTAGAGATCAATAACTAACACTAATTATAAAAAATGTATAATAATAAACATAACAAAAAATTAACACACACACTTACTGCTCAAATAGAAACATAAAATGTATTCTTGATAATTCCGACTTGAATTTACCATAGTTCAAAGAAAATAAATAAAGTTGCGCTTATATATAAATTATTTGCAAAATTCATCATTCTTAAATTAGGAATACTTCTATGGTTTATTAGTAATAGGCAAAAAATGTCAACATTTTTAATTTTTAATTTTTTCTCGCAAGTTAAGAACGAAAAACATGTTTAAATAAAACTTGTTCAGTTTCTCATTCCTTTTATCTTTTGTTTGAAAAGTTAGGTAATATTTAAAAAAAAATTAAAATATATTGGGAAAAACAAAATAAAAAACACTTCGAGTAAACATCTACTTCCGTTTTATGAATGTTCGCCAAAAACTTTTCAGTTCCAGTTTTTAACGATAAAACGTGAAGTTTCACACAGATACACATACATACACACACAGGAAAGGTAGGAAAATCATCAACGATTAGCAAATAAAGTTATCATGTTCATGTAGGGTCGGTGGGTGGCCTCTATCCCACCCTCCAATCAGCAAAACATAATCGAGGGTCTTAGTTAGAAGTTGTAAAATGTAAACAAACACAGAATAATTGCATTTTTTAATAGATTTATTTATACAAAAATTTCAAATAATTTTTGATGATGTTTTTACTGACTGGAGGATGGCATAGAGGCCACCTACCCAACCTACATATACATATTAACTTTAATTACTGGCGGTTTGAAATAATTATAATTACAAAATTTAAATAAAAGAAAATTGACAGAGCAAAATTTTTGGGTGTGTAAAAGGCTTTAAATCAAGCTTAAATATGATTAGCTATAGAAGGTTATTTATATTTAAACTTAAAATTTGGATTGTGCTTTATTTTTTATTACTTACAAGGTTTTATTGTTTTGTAAGCAACAAAACTATCAACAATTATTATTGAAAGTTATCATGTATAATGTTGGCCAGGTACAAGGTTCTTTTTAAAAATTCAATAAAGTGAAGATAATTATTTTTTTCCATGTATTATGGCTTTATTAGTAAGAGCAAACATTCCCATTAATTATGGAACACAACTTTGTTCAAGTGGCTGTCCCGGCTGGCTTCGCAGAAGCGCATTCTGTCACTTCAATTTCCCAAGACCTTGTTTCGGGCTATAGCTCACGGATTGCTTGGATGATATTATCCTGAAGTACTTGAATCGTTTCTGAATTGTTGGCATAACATTGGTCCTTCACGGTTCCCCACAAAAAAAATCCAAAGGGGTCAAAGCGCAGCTCCTAGGCGGCTATTCATCCTGCATGAACTAGAGGTCGTCCAAATCCATGTCTTCAATTTCAGTTAAAAAAAGTTGGATAACATGACTCTGTAACGCTCACCGTTGTTCGAAACGTTGTTCCTAAACCCATTTTCGAAAAAAAATGGTCCAGTGATGCCACCACTCTACAATCCGCACCAAATAGTCACTCTCTGTGGATGCACTGGCTTCTAGACAATAACGTGCAGGTTTTCTGAGCCCCAGATGCGACAATTTTGTTTATGAACGAAGCCGCCAAGATGAAAATGCTCCTCGTCAAAAAAGATGATTTTTCGCCCAAAATCGTTGTCTAATTCAAGCTGCTCTAAGGCCCAAACTGCAATCGATAACGAAGCGGATGGCCGTGCGCCTTCAATTGCTGAATCAATTGGACATTGTAAGCAAATAATCCGAGATCTTTGTGCAGAATTCTCCTCAGGCTAGTGCGTGAAATGTTGAGTTGTTGAGATCGACGGCGAGTTGATGTTCGTGGATTGAGTCTCACACTCTCGGCTATAGCAGCCACATTCTTGTCTGTGCGCACCATACGAGAACGAGGACCATGAGTGTTGTCCACTAGCATGCCAGTATCACGAAGTTTTTGCACAAACTTGCGTACAGCAGGCGCGGTGGGTGATTTATTTCGGCCAGAACTTCTTTTCAACAAACGTACTGTTTGGCCTACACAGCACTCACTTTGGAAATAAGTTTGCAAGATTTCCCAATGTTGTTCAAGCATAAAGCGACTCATTTCATACCGCGGAGGTATGATACTGACTTCCTGTCAAGATTTCGAGCGGGAAAAAGCTGCCAATGTCAAAATAACCTATGATTTAAAAAGAAACCACTCGAAGGCCCATCCTTTATATGTAGGGTGCATTTTTTAATTGATGTATTCATATAAATTTTTTAAATAACTTTTGATGATATCTTACTGATTGGAGGGCTCCCCCTCTCCTAAAATTAGCTATAGAAGGTCATTTATATTTAAACTTAAATTTAGATTGTAGATTCTTTTTTATTACATACAAGTTTTTATTATTTTTTGAGCAGCAAAATCATCAACAATTAGTATTAAAGTTATTATGTATATGTAGGTTGGATAGGTGGCCTCTCTCACACCCTTTAAACAGTAAAACAAAAGCGAGGGTTTTAATTAAAAGTTGTAAAATATAGACACATAAAAAATGGTGATGTGGCCAACAGTAGTTTCCTTCATTTTTCTCGAAAACTATGAGGTTTACGCAAAAAGACTATTACTAATAATTTGCTCAATTTTGATTTTTTGCAATTACTTGTTATATAAATCTAATGCAAATCCTATAGTTAATTAATAGTAGGTAAAATATATGAAATTTTTTGTTCAAATATCAAATGGTAGATGGATATTCAACATTTGATCGCACCGAACCAAAATATAACATTTTAAATGTTTCCTAATTAAACTGACCGCCGTGATGAAATAAAAAACCCAGAACTCCAAGGGTGTTCCTCACTAGGCCCGTTGTGCCCCCCTGGCTGGGTCTGCCCTCCGTTGTTCTATCACTCATTTAGCCACCAAAAGTGACGAGCAAAGGACAGCGCTACGCTTTGAGGGGTTTCCCTAATGTTAGCCATGTTCGGCCAGAACTCCCCTAGCATAAACTCTCTAAGGTAGGCGAGAGCCGGGCAGGTGGTTAATACATGCTCCACTGTCTCGTCCTCTTCTGCACATGCTCTACATATGGGGGTTTCCACCAGACACATAGTAAATAAGTGTTTCCTTAGCTGACAGTGACCCGTAAGGATACCTGTGATAAGACGCAGAGTCCCCCGGGACAGTCGCAGATAATATTCAGCTGTTTTCAGATTGGGTGGACGCATTGCTTCCTTGGTATGTCTGCAAACTGAAGTGTTGTTTTAGCATTTTAAGAGTGTTTTGTTTGAGGATGTCAGTTAGGCATTTCAGTAATGACGCGTGGTATCACTGAGAACCGAAACCAGAAATCAGTCTTTGACAGGTTTATGGTCAGAGATTGGTCATTACACCAGTGTTCAATTATTTTAAGGGCTTCCTGCATCAAGCTGCATATAACCGTCTCAAATCTACCTGTTAGCAGGATGGTTATGTCATCTGCATATCCTATGGTGTGAAAGACATTGTCGTTAAGTCGCCACAGTAGGCTGTCAACAACTATGTTCCACAGGAGTGGTGGAAATACTCCACCCTGTGGGCAGCCGTTAGCAACGATCTTTCTGACAGTGGTCTATCCTACATTTACTGTGACTGCCCTATTCTCCAGCATGCTTTTGATCCATACACTAACTATGAGGTTCACACCATGCGACGAGAGAGAGTTTCTATTTTTTTTTTAAGGTCGTCTTATCGAAGGCACCTTATATGTCAATGAACACGCCCAAGATGGACATATTATTGTTTAGAGATCTTTCGATTCGGTCTACAACAGTGTGCAGAGCTGACTCCGTTGATCTCCCCTGAGTGTATGCATATTCGTTAGCGTGAATCGGATTCGTAATCAAAGCCGTCTCGCGAATTAATCTTTCACACAATTTCTCTAACGTTTTCAGAAGAAATGACGTTAGACTAATCGGGCGGTATGATTTGGCTAGTGTATAATCTATACGATTAGGTTTCATTATGAAAATAACTTTTACTTCTCTCTATGCTAGAGGGATGCATCTGAATGCAATACATGCCCTGAAGCGTTTGGCTAGGTGGGCTATTATATCCAGCCCCCAATTAGAGGAGGGTTGGGAATATACCGTTCAGGCCTGGCGCTTTAAATAGTGAGAAGCTTATCCAGATCCTTCATAATTTCTTTTAACTCTTTCTAAAACAATACTACTTACCTTATAATTATGTTTTAAAATATTAGTGCGTCTGCTGTAGATGATAACTTTACATTTATTAACATTAAGATCAAAATGCTATGCCTCCCCGAACAGAACCTTGGAGGAGTGGCAGGCCTGGTTGGATCAACTAATCGGCGTAATTTGGAGAGCCGACGGACCCATAGTGGCTGGAGGGGACTTCAACGTCAAGGCCCTCCACTGGGGAGAGACAAGGGCCGACAGAAGAGCAGAGTTACTGCTGGATGCACTAGTGGGGGAGGACATAGAGGTGGCCAACACCGGACGCACTCCAACCTGGGTCTGGCACAGATCAGAATTTATAATTGACCTGCCCCTCCTTTCCCATGGCCTTATGGGCTGCATCAAGGGATGGATGGTCGACGAGATAACTGACCCACTGACCCGCCACATAAAGTACGCCATCAGGACAAGGCATCAGGAGAGAGCCCGCTTGAGTTTCCCCGACGCGTTCACGAGTGGAGACCATCGGACTGGTCGCCTGCGATGCCTCGATCCCAAAGACAAAATTCAAATCTGGAAGCCGCGTGTTCTGGTGGACGGCTGAAGTAGCCAGCGCCTACAAAATCGTCGACAAAAGGCTGGCTCAGGCCCGACGCAGTCCTGAAGTACTTACTAGTGCTTCGGGGGACGAAGGAAGTTGTAAGGAAGCTCTTTCCCGCCAAACCTGGAAACCAATTCGCGGTGGATCTCCATAGCCATCGCACCGGCCGACCTATTCACCGAGGTGGAGGTGGCAGCAGTGGCAAGAGCGTTACCACGGCGAAAGGCCCTGGGGGCATTCCAAACGAGGCCCTAAAGAAAGCGGAAGCGACGCATCCTGTCAAGCTGCGGGAACTATTTAACTGCTGTCTCCGTGGGGGTGTGTTCCCCACCCGCTACAAGAAAGCTAAGCTGGTCCTCCTCCCGAAAGGGCTTGCCCCCCCCCTCAACAGTCCCGGGAGTTACAGAGAAGAAGGTGGAGCACATCAAAGGGTTGCAGGAAGGTACATAACCATATAACAAAATGTAAATATGCATGTAGTCTGTAAGATGATGTAGCATTAAATAAATAAACAAGTTATGTCACAGTTCCGCTGGTGTTCTCATTTCAGTTAGGCCACTGTTGGTCGTGCGCGGTCATCACGTCCCTTAAAAAAAGGTAGTTTTAACCAGTTAACATTTGTAATTCCTTTGAAAATGATCGTCGCTGATCTAAATATATTCCAGGAAAATAAATACATTAATATGAAATAAACAAACAACTTTTCTAATGAAAAAAATAATTATAACTTTTAGCTGTTGGCTGATGATAACAAAATAATTAACAATTAAATTGGTGTATACTGTAATTTATAGAAGCATGCACCTTCTTAATTTAAAGTGAAAAGCAGACACAATCAGATTTTATAATGCATTTCACATGCGGTAGATTGTTTTCTTCAACCACAAGTAAATCAAACTGAGGAATATTGATACAGCCAATAATATTATTAAAATTGACAAAGACATATTTTTTTCTGTATTATCAGAGTACAAGACTAATAAAAAATAAATAAAGTCACTACCTCATCTGACGTTGGTAAACGTCAATTGATTACGATAACATATTAAAAATTGTATATAGCATCAATAACTTTATTGTTTGTGACACCTAAACTATGTAAGGATTCGGAAACCTATATCTTACTCATTTACCAATAGAGAATTCTAGAAATCAAATATTTGAGTTATCATTCCTTTGAAATTAGTAGATTTGATATTATTGGTCACAACCGACCTCAACTTATTGTGTTATTATTATTATTTTAATGGATATATGAAGTTTCAAAATAAGGATAATTAACTCTAATTTAAAATAATGATGATTAAATACTTTATTGTAGAGGCTTATACTTCATGACATATTCTTTAATAATTTTAATAAAATTTTATTGGGATTAATAACGATTAGTCGTGTTTTACCGTTCTGGTACATTTGGCACCAGGATTGACATTAAAAATCTTTTAGCACGATTGATTAATCCTAGTTTCAACATTAGGCTGCACTCTATAAATATAAAGTTATTTCTTCTTGATTAAAGTTCATATAAATTGTTTTGATCCCTGGCCGTTGCGTTTGTTTAAATTATAATCCAAGTATATGTTTTGATTTTTAATTGAATTAACAGGGGTTGATAAATTAGACACGCATTTATCTCTAGAGTTACTTTATCTACATATATATTATACTCATCAAATAATCGTATAAAAGTAAAACTGAAAAATTAATAAAAAGTTGATAGAGCTTTATAAATTGATACAGAATCCTATATTTTAAACCAGAATGGCTGCGCTTTTAAAACCTTAGGAAACAACTTCTTCTAGTCCACCACCTATATATATAATAGAGGTAATTTTAAACTCTAACCCCATAAGTTTCCTTTTAAATGATCTTAATGACACAAGTTATTTTCCCTCACCATGAGCGTCAACAAACTTATCAGATTGAAGCATCTGCAGCGCAGGAGGCATATTTTTTGAAGTTCATCCACGAGAAAAATATGCCGACAATGAGATGTGTAGTCAGTTTCATCAGCAATATTTATTCTAGAGAAGATGTAGTTTTCCGTATTACACCATATATGCCATCAAGAGGAAAGTTTAAGTTCCAAGAACTTAACTAAGTGAGGTGTGTTTGGTGGGACGAACGTTTCATTAGGTGCATAAATCGTGATATTGTTTAGTCATTCTACATAGCATTTGGGTTTTGCAGTTGCAAGACATATCCAGAGTGTAGTTTAGTTGGTTTGGATCTATTACTAATTGTAGCCAATTTCCTCTATTATGCATTCGAAGCAATATAACATTAAACTAATTCAATTATTAAGACAACGCATTTTTTATATTTGTCACAATGAGATATTTTTAAAGTTGGCTTAAATTTTGCCATAATCACTTTGGTTTTCAAATTTAAACTTATGTAGGATGTTGTGACGAAAAAACTATTTAGTTTGTTGCATCGAATAGGTTTAAACGTGGCTACTTATTCACTTTATTGGTGCCGTATTAAAAATACTTTTAGATTATAACTTGCAAATATTACTGCTATATTTTTAACTAAGACTACCTTTTGCACAAAAAATAGTTAATTGTCAATCACAATAACTTCTCGTACTTGTTACAGGAAAGTTATTATTTGTTTTATTGACATTTAATTATGATGCAATGATATAAAAAAGTAATTTAAAAAAAAGTTTTCACATATTTATAATATTACAAAAGACATATACGAGGGTTGATCAAATATAAACACAATTTTTTATTTATCGGTCGCTAGGTGAAGTGTTATGCGCGGTACCGCTGAATGTGTTGGAGATGCTTGTGTACTGGGCCCAATGCACTGATAATACGCTTTCGAAAACTTAAGTCTATGAATGCCCTACTGGCGGAAGATCACAAGGCGAACCGCCGTGTTGTCTGTGGAAGGCTTTTGACGCGATACCAAACAGAGAGTGAGAATTTTTTAAGTCACATTGTCACTTGTGATGAGATGTACCATAAGTGCATCATTACACCCCAGAATCTAAACAAGCAAGTATGAAGTGGAGACTACCTGGAGAAAAAATGTTTTTTTGGATAGAAAAGGCATAGTGTTTATTGATTTCTTTCATGAGCGACGTACAGTCAATTTCAATGCTGAATAATGCTGCGAGCTCCTTGATGAAGCCAAACTGGCTTATCGACAGAAAAGACGAGGCATGTAATTCTCCTGCATGACAATACTTGGTTACAAACAATTCCTTTGGCCAGAGAAAAATTAGAAAAAAAAGAATTCAGAAATATTGGAACACTCGCCATATAAAATGTGTACATAAAAGCCAAGACTATATAGAAATACATACTTATTTTTTTTAAACTAAATTCCGGTTTATATTTGATTCATCCTCGTATTACACACTTTTATCGAACATACATTATAAATGAAATCGTCGAATAATTATTTATGTCAGTAATTTAATTGACCATAGAATTGATAAACGAAGACTGGCAGTTTCGGACTTAGATCGAAATATCTCGAGGTTTGAGGACGGTTATTTGAATTAATATTCTAAAGTGAAGTGAATGACTATTAATTTCGTAAATTAGGATATACGATCTTCAGGTGTGAATGGGATTTTCTCGCAGGAACGGAAACAGCGAATGAGCGACACAATCGATTCTGGGAATTTATAATCTGTCAACGGCAACGGTGTCTGTTAACGTCAACTATACAAGTGGGTTGAGTAATGTGGGTTTAATTCCAAACTGTAATTATAGTTTCCTAATATACCTCGCATGACTAAATGTGATCATAAAAATCACTTGCATTCGATGTTTCTTTATATATGTATTTCATTGAGTGACCCGTAAAAATACGTTTGATATTATGATAAATAGTCAGATAAAAAAATAATTCTCATCAGTACAGCGAGATCGAAATACGTGGCTGCAGATGTTTACAATGTTGATTATTATATTACTTAATTACTTTTGCTAGATCATCACGATTAAATTTTTTCTCATACCATATTTAATAAAAGCCGGTTTAATATAGATTTATTTTTTTTAAGTTTTATAGACAGAAATAATTATATTCAAACTAGTGTTGATTTGATAGCTTTGCTGTTTTGTAACATAAAATTAGTTTTGTATAATTCGTTATCTGTTGAGGCATTAGACAGAGAAGTTGGTATATCAATAAGTAGTTTGCTTTGTAGTCTTAATCAGACTTATTGTTGTAGATTTACGAAATGTTATCGTATTTTTAAATTAAATTGTTACTATGTTTATTCCAAATTTATTACTTAGAAAGTTTTGGAGATGAGATTTGAGGTTTATCTTAAAGCCAAATTAATGTCGCGTAGGTAACTACAGAAGTAACAGTTATATTAGTAAGAAGCTTAGAATAAGATAAGTGTGATCGTTTAATAAGTTAAATAATGTAAGCTAACTTTGACTGATTGTCGGTTTCACATGAAACATTCTTTTATAAACATCGTAAGATGTTACAGAATCAATGTTAAAATGTTTAAGACTTATAGTGGTTCTTTGCAGTATTCTCACGTGAATGCGGATTGCACTGCATTGTAAGTTAAAAATTGTTATTGACTGAAGCAGTAAAATATTCTATTTCAGAACAGACTTACCAGATACAATTAAAGTTGTCTTAGCAAATATATATTTCTAGATATTTTTGATGCCATCTCATGACCATGCGTATTCCAAGATAGTCTAAATAAAATCCTAAAAATTTAGTGTAAAATTTATTGGTAGTCGGAGTTTTTAAAGAAAATGTGAGATTAATTGTCTTTTCACTATTTAACGTCAATTTGTTTGTAGCCAACTACATAGAAGCATGACTCTCACAAAGTTTATTTAGATCCAAGGCCGACTGTAAGACTAAGGATTTGTTCATGACAGCAGTATCATCTGCATAAAGGAACAAATTACTTTCAATTATTGAGTATGGTAAGTCATTGATCTAGATTAAAAACATAAGTGGTCCAAGGATAGATCTTTGTGGCTCACCATACATTAAGTCTACTTTTTCTGTTACTTGTTGGTTTAATACTGTAATTTGTTTCCTTTGCGTTAAATAAGAATTTATAAACCGGCAGCTATTGGGTGAAAATTGTAGAAATATAATTTTCGCACTAGAATATAAGGACAAATGCAGTCGAACGCTATTTGCCGATAAGAATAGTAATATCTCTAAAACAGTACCTTCAAGCACATCCTACTATATATAGCAAAAAATAAGACATATTTTTAGAACGCATGATTTTTCAAAGATATTAGGCAACACCTACATCCAGACTTAAAATTTAGAAAAATACAATTTACTGAGCATGATATCAATTAAACACAGTCGAAGGCTTTATTGAGATCTAAGTAAGATGTCAATAATCTTATATATATATGTTATTCGCAGATGCTTCGTGAATAAACGTTACTTATTGACAGCGTTGACTCCTTTCTTACAATATAACACAAAATTTATAATATAATAGTTATTTAAGGTACAAGTGTAAAAAGTGATGCTTTATTGCACGAACTGGCGTTTAAAAACACGAGCGAGGAACGAGCGAGTTTTTTTAAAGCCAGGAGTGCAATAAAGAAACTTTTTACACGTGTGCCTTACAAAATTTTATCTACGATCGTAAAGGATTTCAAAGAATATATTCTTATGAGTAATATTTAAATGTCATTTTAATAATTCAATTAATGAAAACATATTTTACTAGCAGTGCACTAATGAAAGCGTTACTTAGCAACCAGTAAACAAGTTGCACAAATGTCGGCCGCCATTATTATTTATGGAAAATATGTTCGCTTCATTGTAATCGCTTCGACTTGCATTAAATAAAATCTTCAGAGTTCTTATATCTGCCATTTGGTTTGTATTATATATTTTATTTATAGTTTATTAGTTATTTGTATCAATTAATAGAAAATTAAGTTTTTCGTCGAAATATATTCATCTGTCAAATTTGACAATTCTGTGCAATAAAAGCAGTTTGACATTACCGTGCAATAAAAACGTAAAAAAGCACTAGTGCTTTAAAAAGCCACATTCACAATGAAAAACGATGTAAAAAGCGTCTACTTTCTGTACGATCGTAGATAAAATATGTAAATCTACTCAAAATTTTTGTCGAAGGAAGGATGGGTGGAGTTCTCTTCAATGAAAGTTCTTCCACTCAAACCCATTATTATAATCCATTAATACTGCTCCATAATACCTTCTGTAGGATCTTTTTGAATTTTAATGCTTGAATAAAGCTTATTTTCATCTTTTATTAGATATATTTTAATGACATGTGTTGTCAATGTCAAATTATATATGTCGGCGCATCGATATCGGGACTGGTAGATCCCCGAAATTGGTAAACGCGCACACGGGAATACAGGGTCTTCCCCATGTGTGAGTAGAACAAAACCGGCAGAGCAGGGAAATGGGAGGAGAGACAGTCAAGGTCGTGTCGAATTATTATTACAAAAATTAGTGGAACACCAGCTGCAACCTCAGGCCCCTTCAAACAACATGTTTACACCCTCTCAAGTGCAGTTACCACAATTCAATCTATCGTCGAGATTAGCGGACCCGGGAGGATGGTGTAGCCACTGAATTCATTAAAAAACAATTTGACGGGGATTCAACGCGAAGAATTTTTGTCAGTTTTTACAAAGCCACTTGACGTTATGAATATGTTTGAAGAAGCCGTAAATGGACGTGAACAATGCCCTGACGACAGCACTTTATTGGACGAAGGACTGTATGTAATTAGACTTGCATTACATTTAATAAAATCAAGAGAGAGCGATGAAGCTTTAGCCACGTGATCGTAAAACGCAATGAAACGCTTAAACGCAAACTTAAGAAGGATGTTCCGAGAGATTTGAAAAGTTTTTGTGTAGCTATGCGCGAACATTTAGGCAAACGGCCGGCGTTATTTCGTAATGATCATCATATCAATCCGAAACGCCGTGCTACGCTTAATTCATCGGAGTTCGCCGGAAGATGTCACCAGTGTGAAAGAATTGGACACAAAGCTAACCAATGCTTCAGGAAGCAACAGCAAACTACCCGTCATGAGCCGGAAAATCTCTCCAGGAGGAAAATGGATTCAGTGACCTGCTTTGCATGTGGAAAAGTGGGCCATATTGCAACAAAGTGCCCAAAGAAAGAAAATAAATTTATGTCTACCTAACCGATCGAATGGCCTGTTAACGTTTGCACTAGCAAAGCTCTCCCAAAGGGCCAGTTGAGATTGAAAAATGATAAGGTTATTCCTTTTATTTTTGACTCAGGCTCAGACTGCTCACTTGTAAAGACAAGCATTTCTGTAATTATAAACGGAAAAGAACAAGACTGGTTGGTATCTTTGAAAGGTATTGGGGGAAACGCCATTATGTGTACTAAACAGGTTCTGACTGTAGCTCAAATCGAAAATATAAATATTGAGTTGGTTTTGCACGTAGTACCAGATGACAGTATTATTAATGATATAATAATAGGACGTGATTTAATATCCCAAAATATTTCGGTACATTTTAGTACAAGTGGTTTGGCCATAACTCGTGAAAAATGTATTCAAATCTGCAATAGCAATGTAATTTATTTTGATGAAGTAAATACCGATTTAGAATTGAATGATAGAATAAATTTAATTAAAATGTTAGCAGAATATAAGGGCAACTTTATTAACGGTGTGCCAATGAATAGAGTTAAAACAGGGCTTTTGGACATTCGTTTAAAAGATAGTAATAAAATGGTGCAACGACGTCCGTATCGGTTGTCAGTTAATGTGATAGAAATAGTACGCTCAAAAATTTCCGATTTATTAAAATCAAATATTATACGTCCTAGTTGTTCACCTTTTGCAAGTCCAATTATTTTAGTCAAAAAGAAGGACGGTTCAGATCGTTTGTGTGTGGATTTTCGAGAATTGAATAACAACACGGTAGCGGATAAGTACCCCCTACCTCTAATTAATGACCAAATTAATCGTCTACATGGAGCGTATTATTTCTCATCCCTCGATATGGCCTCAGGTTTTCACCAAATACCGATTCACCCTGATTCAATAGAAAAAAAAACTGCATTTGTAACGCCTGACGGCCAATACGAATATTTGTCAATGCCGTTTGGTCTCAAAAATGCACCTTCTGTTTATCAAAGAGCTATTGATAAAGCACTAGGAAATTTACGCAACACAATTGCAGTTACATACGTGGATGACATTCTGATACCGTCATCGTCTATTTCTGAAGGACTTGAGAGACTCGAATTAATAATAGAAATTTTAGCGAATGCCTAAAACTGAAACTCTTGCAGTTGTAAAGGCAATGCAACATTTTAGGCACTTTTTGTACGGCAAACATTTTACTGTTGTCACAGATTGTAATTCACTAAAAGCCTCGAGAAATAAAATTGATTTAACTCCTAGAGTTCATAGATGGTGGGCATTTTTGCAAGCTTTTGATTTCGATATTCAGTACAGAGAAGGAGCCCGCATGAAACATGCTGATTTTCCATCTCGCAATGCGGTAGCTTTAGTCGATATATCATCTACAAATATTCAAAGAAAAACGGTAGAAATAATAAATTTAGAAAAGGATTGGTTGTGTGTTGAACAGCAAAGAGATCATGAAATTACCCAATTAATAGCAAAATGGAAAGCTAATCAACTGCCCACTGATATTATAAATACGTATGATGTCAGAAACAATATATTATTTCGTAAAATTCAAAGAAATAAAATATCCAAGTGGTTACCCGTAGTGCTCCGCATAATGTCTTGGTCAGTAATCAATCATGTTCACTAACTGCAAAACAGGCAGTTGAATCCATTACTAGTTTTACTCATTTATTTGGCGCACCACACACAATAATATCTGATCAGGGAAAATGTTTCACAAGTTCAGAATTTAAACAGTTTTGTTCACAGAATAAAATTAATTTACATTTTATTGCTCATAATGCAAGCAGAGCAAAGGGGCAGGTTGAACGTGTGATGCAAACATTATTAAAAATGCACAAAGAGAGAGTGAAAGGTTTAAAAAAGGGAAGGCACAAGTGAAACCATTTGCAATTGGTGATTTTGTATTTTCTAAATGCAACGAACAATTGATAACGAAATTAGATCGTACATTTAGAGGTCCTTACAAGATAGTCAAAATCTTACCAAATGATAGGTAGTAAAAGTTGGAGGAAAAGGGAAGAGTTTACCGTGCAAGTTTGCTCACGATCAATTTAAGGAGGTACCATGCAGTCCGGTTACCGAATTTAACAGTATTGATGAAATGGGAGTCCTGGATGAGCCAGTGTCGGCGATTAATAATTTAAGTATGATAGACACTGCGGTGGTCTGGTCATGAGCCGTGAGCTGAAGGATCGCTGAGACGATGTAATTGTTTGTTTTGAGGGCTATGATAGACACTGCTGTGGTCTGGTCATGAGCCGTGAGCTGAAGGATCGCTGAGGCGATGTGATTGTTTGTTTTGAGGGCTATGATAGACACTGTGGTGGTCTGGTCATGAGCCGTGAGCTGAAGTATCGCTGAGACGATGTGATTGTTTGTTTTGAGGGCTATGATAGACTCTGTGGTAGTCTAGTCAAGAGCCGAGTTGGTAAATTTGCTGATGCAGTGCAACTATAGTCAGGATGAACGAGTGGCATAGTTTAGTCACATGATTAATTGAATTGTAATTTTGTAGTGGCAGACAGGAATGAAGACCAATAGAGAGTGGCGCACGAGATCGTGCGACATGTCAGGAAGGCCGTGTCGGCGCATCGATATCGGGACTGGTAGATCCCCGAAATTGGTAAACGCGCACACGGGAATACAGGGTCTTCCCCGTGTGCGAGTAGAACAAAACCGGCAGAGCAGGGAAATGGGAGGACAGACAGTGAGTAGAAGCTAGAGAGCGGTGAACCCTGTGAGGCGCGGTTTTGGACTGCTAAGTTTGCCAAGTTATAAACAGTTAATAGTTATTAGTTAGTTAATCGAGTTTGTTTAGTTAACAGTGGTTTTTATAAGTTTAAGTTAGTGTTAATTTGTACGTTTGAGTTGAATGAAAAGAAACAATATAAAATCCGAGAAAATGAATAGTGATTCAGCATTTCGCTCGACATATATTAATACTTAATTACTTTAGTTAGTATTAGTTATTAGTTCCATGAGGAACTAATCTGTACCGTTGCATTGGCTTTGTGGGAGCACAAGCGCTGGTTGTAAGGTAGTAGAGAGTGGAGCCAGCTATATGAGAAATTGTACTTTAAGGTTATTACTCAAACGAGATATTATGTTGACTATTTCTTTTCACTATATACACAATTTTATTTATATCATATTTATGTATTGAAACCGTATTCACATTGTTAGAATTATCTCTATTGGGGCTCCGGGTCAATGAAGATAATCGTGGCTGGTCTGTTATAATTCAGACATATGTATGACAATCCATGTGATATAAAATTTTGCGCCAAGTAGTCCTTTGTTACTTTCTATTCCTTAAAAAGGGTAACAAGTATTCTTTTGTTAACTTTATACGAGATCTTGGTTACAGATATTCTGTATCAAATTACTAGATCAGTGCACGTTCTTTTGTTAGGTAGGATGGGGATATTTAGAATGTTTTTTGTTATATATTTTTTGATAGTAAAATTTCCAAAAATTAGGTCGTGTAATTTGTCGTACTTTCTGTTTTTGTACAAACTAAACATTTTTCAAAGATAATATTTAGTAAAACATGACACTAAGTGAAGTGTAACACTACAAAGCTTGCAAATGTAGCGAATTTCACAACTTTATCCATTTATTTTGTACACTTTGCAATGTCTTGTCGGAAATTTCTTCTTTTTCGAAGGCAGAAGTTGTACTGGGATGTATTGTAGTATACTGTATGACAACTTTTGCGGGTAAGCTTTAAGTTTTTTTGAGTAACATTTGAAGGGCCTCGTATATTTGTTTCTCTGTTGTTTTTCAGGACTAAGCCAATTTCTTGTCATATCGAGAAGAAAATCTTTGTAAACTCAAAATGAATTGAAAATATCACAGTTAATCAAAAAAGGTACTACTTTCTTCGTCCATTTTCTGAGAATACTATTATAGGAAAGGTATTGATCGACGCTATAGATATTCGGTATATACTTTACTGACACGTGTTTCGGTCAATGACGACCATTCTCAAAGGTATTACAAAAATAATCTCCTAAACAACCAGAACGAACTATTAACAAGTTCGAATCTCTTAATCTCTGGACTTTCCCACAATCAACCCCATAATATATACAGGGTTATTCACGCTATACGGCACGGAATATTGTGACCAAAATACGTGACTTTCAAAAAGTTTCACTTTGGGGATATATGGGGGTATATTAGGGCTACTTTTTAAAATTACTTTCATAATATACAGGGTGTCCCAAAAACCCTAAAAGTATCAAAGTTATGTTTTTTTTAATGAAACACCCTGTATTTTATTGCATTTTTGGATCCTTCGATCAAAATAAGTGTGTGTTTTAATAAGGTTTTTATTACTTAAACCTTAAGGTTTTTGAAATAATTTGAATTATGTAAAAATTTAACCTAATTTTCATGTTTCAAATATTTAAAAAGTAATTAAGTTATGCATACCAAATTTACACTGAAATGTAACAATAGATCATATTTTATTTTCCAAGTATAATAAATTTGACATCTTATACCGGGTGTAAAAAAATTAGAATTAAAAAAATGAGAAATTTAAATGGCTATAACTTCATTTATTTAAATGGAACGCTATATTTATTAATTTATCAGCAAATGCACGTTTTAATTACCTATCGAATGGTATTTATATCTTAAATGTTAAGTCTTCTCATTTTTACAGAAAACGCCAAAATATTGTTTATTGCACCGTTTTAGTACATTTTAACTAAAAATTTTAATGTATCTAATGTATTTAAATGTATTTAAAAACGTAAGATAATTAATTTAGTCTGTTAAAAAGCCTGTCTTTTGTTATAGTTGTGCAATTTTGCGTTTTTGTGTTAGATCGTTAGTAATCGTTATTGTTTGAACATCGTTGTTATATTTAATAGTAAAAAATGAAAATTTACACAGATTTTCTTATACTGGGTTTTTTATAACTGACACTTTCTTTAAATTGGTTTAATAGTCTCTCAAAAATGGCTGGCTTAGGGTGATTTCTTTCGGGAAACCTTTAAGTATAAACTCGACAAGCCAATAAACAATTTTGATGACATTCTCCAAGCATAAAGATAATGCCAATACCCCCTTCTTTTGAGTAAATCTTCATTTTTTACCAAAAAATACAACAGCGATGTTCAAACAATAAAGAATATTAACGATCTAACACAAAAATGCAAAATAAGATAACTATAAAAGAAGACAGGCTTTTTAAATTAAAGTGGCACACTAAATTAATTATCTGAGGTTTTTAAATACCATAGAAAACTAGATACATTAAAATGTTTACCTAAAAAGTACTAAAACGGTGCAATAAACAATATTTTGGCGTTTTCTGTAAAAACGAGAAGACTTAACATTTAAGATATAAATACCATTCGATAGGTAATTAAAACGTGCATTTGCTGATAAATTAATAAATATAGCGTTCCATTTAAATAAATGAAGTTATAGCCATTTAAAGTTCTCATTTGTTTCATTCCAATTTTTTTACACCCGGTATAAGATGTCAAATTTATTATACTTGGAAAATAAAATATGATCTATTGTTACATTTCAGTGTAAATTTGGTATGCATAACTTAATTACTTTTTAAGTATTTGAAACATGAAAATTAGGTTAAATTTTTACAAATTTCAAATTATTTCAAAAACCTTAAGGTTTAAGTAATAAAAACCTTATTAAAACACACACTTATTTTGATCGAACGATCCAAAAATGCAATAAAATACAGGGTGTTTCATTAAAAAAAACACAACTTTGATACTTTTAGGGTTTTTGGGACACCCTGTATATTATGAAAGTAATTTTAAAAAGTAGCCCTAATAGACCCCCATATATCCCCAAAGTGAAACTTTTTGAAAGTCACGTATTTTGGCCACAATATTCCGTGCCGTATAGCGTGAATAACCCTGTATACATTGTAACATATTCTTTTTTAATTAGTTATTTTTATAATTCCTTTGAGAATGGTCGTCATTGACCGAAACACGTGTCAGGAAACTGAATATTACAGTATGAAACTAAAAAAGTGTTTTAATTTGAAATTACCTAATATTATAATTTCGTTTCATCAAGAGTGCAGTGAAGAAAGTATATACCGTATTAAAAACGCGAGTGACGCGAAACTAGCTACAATGTACAAAAAGACAATGTTAAAGAAGAAGAAATGTTCAAATCACATCTGGTTTAATACACAGTGTTTAAAGTACTTACCCCATCCTACATAAATATCAGATGCAGCAACAAATCTATAGAAGCAACAAGAACCATAAAAAAAGCAAAAATGACGTGGCTCGAGCTAGAAAACAGGAAATGGTACACAAGAAGATTGATTCCATTTGGGAGAACACCAAAAGATTATACACATGGAATTGACTAAACCTCTGGACAATATATCATTGGATATCTGTCTTGCTGAAGCCAATGAAATCGTTAGCAACAAAACACACGAGCAATTCATCAACCAGCTCAAAAAATTAAATAAACTCAAACAAAGGCAAACATCAGACGTACCCCAAGGAGCAAGAGCGGAAAAAACTTCATACTCGGCACATAGTTTCTACCCACGAGTTAAGAACTTATCTAAGACCGACTTCAACAACAGTGAAATGGAACTCCTGAATAAGGGACTAAAATAATAATAATAATAATAATAATAATTTATTAATGCAATTACCGTACAGGTTTACATAAGTCAGGAAAATATAATGTTGGCTAAGTACACTGTGAATATATAATAATGAATAAACTTATGAAATAGGACCTAAAACATTTAAAAATCAAAGACAGACGTACAAACACATTAAAATGGTTATATAGATAAAACTTAAAAATACGTATGTATAGAACTTGTTAAAATTATATTTAAGTAAAAAGATAAAACATATACTACTATATAATGAATATAAAATATAAATAAAAATTTACTAATGTCTAAAATACTTACAATATAGATTAAATATACAAATATTAAAAATTGTTATAAAGATAAGACTTAGAGATATATGTTAGACAAATTAAAATTTCTGTATAAGAAAAAGACAAATATAATTAGAATAATTAAAATATTTAAATCTTTACACAAAAATATTGACTATATAAACAAATTAAAAACCATATAAAGAATAATTCGTAAAAGATCTACAGTTGAACAGTCAACTTTGACAAATTTCGTTTTATGTGATAGATGCATAACTATCTGACAGACACTCATCAATACTAAAAAATGCCTTTTGACAAAAATAAAGTTTCATTTTTAATTTAAATTGCTTGTTACTCAATTCTTTAACTGATTCAGGAAGTTTATTGAATACTTTGGGGCCATAGTAATTGATCCCATTCAGAGATTTCGACAGACGTAAGCGTTCAGGATAAATGCTTGTTTGTGTTCTTGTATTATATCTATGCACATCGCTATGCAGGCGGTAAGAATTCATGTTTTTATGAATATATACTATACATTCTAGTATAAATATTGAGGGCAGCGTGAGAATACTGAGACGGATAAAATGAGCTCTGCAATCTTCCTGGTACCCTAGGTTAGCAACAACCCGTACTGCTTTGCGCTGCAAACCAAACAACCGTTGGGTTATGGCCGAATGTCCCCAAATTATAATGCCATATGTCAAATGGGACTGGCATAGAGAGAAATAGGCAGTACGGATTGCTGGCTGTGGTAAACACATTTTGAGTTGTCTCAGGAGATATATGTTCCGACATACCTTATCTGCTATATTATCCGCATGGAACTGGAAACTAAGTTTATTGTCTAAATGTATTCCTAGAAACTTGGCACTCTTTTTATTCATAATTCCTAATTTTAAAGAAAATGTGAGGTTTACAGTTTTTTCAGTATTAAGTGTTAATTTATTTACTGACAGCCATTTTTCAGTATACAGTTGACTCTGTTTGTTTAAATCAAGTGCAGTTGTTATGCAAGATGATTTATTTAATAATGTTGTATCGTCGGCATACAATAGATATTTCGATTGTGGATTGGAAGCAGGTAAGGCATTTATATATATCAGAAAAATTATGGGACCTAATATCGATCCTTGCGGTACCCCAAATTTTAAATCGGTCTCGTCTGATGGTTTTTGGTTTACTGTAACAATCTGCTTCCTTTCCAATAAATACGAATTTATTAACCGACAACTGTCGGGGTGAAAATTATAAAAGTACAGTTTACGTAGAAGAACATCATGGCATACGCAGTCGAAAGCTTTGCTGAGGTCCAGGAAGGATGTGACAGTATGCATACCCAACCATACTGTTGTTCAGATAATAAATTTTCAGCTTCCAAGAATTCTACAATCTGTTTCAATAACACTTTCTCAAATACTTTTGATAGTATTGGCAGTATAGAGATTGGCCTGTAGTTATTTACATCCATCTTATCTCCCTTTTTAAAAATAGGGGTAGTTCGAGCTCTTTTGAGGGATAAAGGAAAGGTAGAGGTCTTGATGCATGCATTTATGAGTTTTGTTAATGGTATAACGATAATGTCAATTATTTTTTTCAATAATATTGATGACATCCCGTATATATCTCTACTTTTTGAGTTTTTTATATTGTTTATAATATCCCTCACTTCCACATATGTGGTTTCCCTGAAAGTAAAGTAACTCTTATTGTTACATAAATTGGCCTTAATCATTAGGTTTAATGGGTCTTCGTTGGTTACAGGCAATTTTTTAGCTAATTCATTTGCTATATTTGCAAAAAATGTATTAAATTTGTTAGGATCTATATCACAGATGTTATCACATTGAGTTTTATTACGAGCATTGTTTATAACTGTCCACATTGCTTTAGCGCTGTTGGATGAGTTTTTTATATAGGACACGTTGGCTGCTATTTTAGCGTTACGTAGCGCTGTATTGTATTTTCTTTTGTATTTTATGTAGTCTTCCTCTAAATCCGGGTTTTTTATTGATGATTCTCTCATCAAGTTTAAAGTTTGGCGCATATCGCGGACATGGTTATTAAACCATTTTACCTGTTTATTTTTATTATTAGAAATATTTATTTCTGGAAAACTACTCATAAAATTATTATGTAATAATTTTGATAATATTTCGAATTTATATTCAACTGGACAAATATGATCATCAATGAAACTCCAGTCTATGGAATTACACAATGCATAAATTGATTGATACCCCGCTGCGTCAGTGGTCTTGCTGGTACTTTATGTTGTTCAATATTCATTTCATGAATTTTAATGTTCACATGAATACCAATGTGATCGGACATAGTGATATCACTTGCTCGTGTGATGATGTCGTTTGAATGGAAATTTGTGAAAATATTGTCCAAACAATTTCCACCACGTGTATTGAAGTTTACTGTGCCAAAAAGACCAAATGATGCAAATAAATCACATACAATACTATCCCTTTTATCACTACTATTAAATAAAACATTAAAGTCACCGCCTATAATGAGATGTTTAGATATGTCAATATTTTCTAAAACATTACCCATGATTGTTAAAAATTTATTTAAATCCCCGTCTGGGGACCTATACACACATATCAATATTACATTATATACAGGTAGGAATGATGCAGCTATTTCACAGTATTTTTCTACTGACAAATGATTAATATTTTCAAGGGATTTTATGTTTATATTATTAGCAAGCTGCATCACCCCCCATGCAAGTATTGGCGCCGAGCAAAACATGATGCTATGCTGTAATTTCCTATTTAATATTCTCCAACCCCACGGAATCCAAAAGAAAACCTGGAAACTTTAGCGCTTGAAACTGAACTAACACTCAACCAGATAAATATAAAATCAGATCGGGATAAAATCCAATTCACCAACATTATCAAGAAAGGAGTTGAAAAACCTGCTAAACATTCTAGTAAAACCCATCGAGAAATAAACGTCATAAGAGGAATAAAAACGAAATGCAAGAATAACAACTTAATTATTTGCAAAGCAGACAAGGGTAATACTATTACTATTCTGGATAAGGAAACATATATTGAAAAAGTGAACACATATATCGATGAAAATAACTTTCATAACATCAAAAAAGACCCTACTGCGAAGTTCCAGAAGCAGATTGTTGAATCAATTAAAACAGCAAATTCCATAATCCCAGATAATTAAATCTACAAATATAGAATCATAAATACACAATACGGCCTGCCCAAAATACACAAACCAAACATCCCAATAAGACCAACCAATATAAAGTTTGTTCCCTGGTCAACAAAATACTTCCAGAAATAATTCCCTGCACATCCAAATACGGAATAAAAAACTCCACCGATTTCGTGAAGAAAACCAAAAACTTAGCCGTCAACAACTCAATTCTGGTCTCCTTTGATGTTAAGAGCCTCCTCACGTCAATTCCAGTTCCTGAGCTCAAGGAAATTTTGCATAAAATGTGTCAAGAACAATCATCGAATTACAACACGTCAGAAATTACCAGTTTGATAAATGCTTGCCTCAACCAAAATTACTTCCGTTTTAACGACACCTTCTACATCCAGCATGAAAGACTGCCCATGGGATCGCCTATTTCACCACTCTTCGTGGAAATATTCATGATTTCGAAGACCAAGTATTTAAGAACAACACATCAACAAGAAACATACAATTCTGGTGCAGATATGTTGATGATATTTTCTGTATATAGAATGGCACAGATAGACAGTTGGATACTTTTTAAACAACCCTAAATTCAGTTAATTGTCAATTATGTCTTAGTTCATTTTTGTCTTAAATGTTGCCTATTTGTATATTACTGCATTACTTTTGTTGTTGTATATGTTCTTTATTAATTTGACTGTCTTGTTTTCTATACCTCTTTTGTCAAATATTCTTACAGATTCTTTCTTGGTAACATGTCAAATGCTTTTTCTAGGTCTATAAATCCTATGTGTTTTTATTATTTGTGATTCTTTTTTCTGTGACTTGTTTTATTGTAAAGATGTTGTCTTGTGTAGATCGTCCTTTTCTAAAGCCGCATTGTGATTCTTCTAGCGTATGTTCCATTTTTGCTATTATCCTCTTGTTGATTGTTTTTTCTAATATTTTCAATCCTATGCTTATTAGTGTTATACCTCTATAGTTGGTGCATTTCGTCTTGTCGCTTTTCTTGTATATTGGAACAATTGGAGCTGTTTGGCAATCTTTTGGTATGCCATTTGTCTCCCATATTTTGTTCAGTAATATTAGTAGTTTATCTTTACCTATAGGTCCCAATTGCTTTATCATTTCTGCTGTTATCTGGTCGTGTCCTGGTGATTTTCCTGTTTTCAGTTCCCTTATTATTTCCAGTATTTCATTTTCGTTGATGATTGATGTTTCTGTGTTACTCTTATCGCTGTTTCGTGCCTCTTGCTCACTGTCGTTATTTGAGTAACACAGAAACATCAATCATCAACGAAAATGAAATACTGGAAATAATAAATAGATCTTTCTATTATTTCTTCCTTTTCCTTCAGCATGTTTGCGTGCTTATCTTGTAAGTATCTCGCCTCTTGCCCTTTTTATTTGCTATTCTGACCTCATCTTTTACTCTTTTCCACTTTTTTTGTATCTTTCGAGGTTATTATGGATACATACCGTCTTTTTTATTTCTCCCTTTTATGAAATACGAACTGTCGTGAATGGTTGATACCATTCTTACTTCTCTTTTGTCTTTCCAAATTAAAAGTAATATGTTACTATTTTTTGAAAAGCTATTTCACCTTTTTTAGACCACGTGCTTTACTACATGACATTGTGGTAAGCCTCCGTTTGGTCGAATTATTTCACATAATCTGGTTTTACGTTCCAGCAATGTTTTCGCAATGGAGGTACTATTATAATAACTATCCTGATACACGTGGTGCCACAAATCAAGATATGGATTATGAATTGATAAAAGAGTTTCGTTCAGTTTCTTTTTCTCTCAGCATTATACATTTCAAAATTACAAATGTATCACTTTTAGATAGAATTCGCAAAAGTCCATATTAGATATTTTTCTCATGATTGTATGTCCGAAAAAACAAAACGCCCTCTCCATGGAATGATGCCCTCGTCTAGCGACAGCTGTTGCTTGGGTTTGTACACTGTAATGAATTTCTGTAGTAAGTACTCAATTACTGGTTGTATTTTAAAAAGTTGAGTTGAGACTGGTCCATGTTACTATTGTCATTAAAGAGCAAAATTTCCATATCTGTTCAAAAATATATTTTGGCTCATTGTTTGCGGAAAAATCGGAACTGCTAAATCTGTTGACCAATATTCTTTCCAATTCCCCTTTTGTGTTCACCTCATTCAAATTATGAGAGCTAAACATGTTTTTAATTCTGATAGAGTGATAGGAGACCATTTCAAAGGTTTGTTCAGTTTGCGTTGCTTTCTTGATGTTTGACTATAATATATGGACGACTGATAGCTAAAAATTTCACCCAGTATTAAATTTACTACCTCTGGGATACTATCTAGCTTTGGTGACCAATCACCTTTTAAATTTACAGTCATAACTCTATCAGATAAATTGTTTCTTAAATGATTATTCATCTCGGATTCAGAATCGCTTGAAATTGTTAACAGTTTCCTTCTTTTGGTCCGCATAACAATCTCACTGTCATCGTCATCAGAATTGCAATTATTCTCACTGTCACTGTCACTATCCATTTTCTTTATAACTCTTTTCCGGTTTTTACAGGAATCACAATTACAGTAATATCTTGACAGTCGTCATCGTTCTCACAAATACTGCTAATCGTTTTGTCGCTATCCATATAATCATGAAGTTTCTCTCTTTCTAAGCTAAAATTACGCCATCTAACAAATGACTCATCCATAATATTTTCTCAATACACTTCATTCAATTGACGATGCATATTGCAAAGTTGTGCATTTCTTGCGTTGAGAAATTCAATTAGTCCTAAATTCACAACTGGCGGCGATCTTTATCTTCTTATAAACATTATAAACACTCACATAAACACACAGTGAATACCAGCCAGCCGTTACTTTGCACACAGCTGAAATAAAACTGAACATGTTAGCACACATTAGGCGGCTACTCTGTCAACGTTCCGCACGGTGCAAACAGGTACAAATTTCTGGATATCTATTGTCTATAGCGTTGCATTATATTTGTCCAGTTGAGTAGATAATAACAAAATTTTGATTATTAGAAAATGCATTTCTTTTAAATATGTTAAATTGACTGAAGTAGAATTTCAAAAAAACCTTAAATTTCTGGTGTGTTTTCTTTATTTAAGCAAATATTTGAGAAGCTATTTTATATTATACAGTCTCAATCGAAATCAACCAGACTTTTACATAAATATAATTTCATCCCTTAACTAAGTTAATTCTGGGTTGTAATTATAACGTCAAAGGTTATGTATATAAAAATAATATTACACACGCCTGTGTACATGTTCAGTATCGATCGCTTATTGTTGCAAACCCCGGAGTTTCTTAGGTTGTTATATATATATATTAATTAATTTTCTGTGCTTTGTGCAATTTTCCCTACATAAACATAACTTAAAACGGAAAACAAAGCTGCATCTTTTTCAATTTATATTCAAACATTTATAATTAAAATCGAGAGATACTATATACTATAAGTCTAAAGAGATTAATATTTAAAATAATTATATTTGTTGAGTGGTAAATAAACCATGAAGCACAGTTTTTATTGCTGATGTCCTTGAAATTACGGACTAGATGGTCGTAAGTATTTTATTCTTTCTAATTTTGTTGTATGTCGGAAATTAGCATTTATGTTGGGCGACACTAACACCATCACCCGTCGTTGAAAGGTTTATTGCTTCTAATAGAATTTGGGACTAGGCCCAAGAAATTACTTTAGTAGTCGTATTTTTATTGCAGCTTGTTAAACAGATTGCTTTTAGAAATTTCATTTCAAGTGATTTTTTTGCTTTAGGAGACATAAAAGTGCAAATTATTTCTATCACGCTATTTTTATTCGCTCGAAAATTTTGATGCAGTTGTATCAAATATGGTCTACTTACTTACATATACCTTACATTTATATTTCATGTATAAGATAAGTGTGAAAAATATAATTATATATAAAGGATTCTAAAGGTAAGTAGAGTTGTGTGTTTTGGTTTTGCAAAACGGCCCCCATTTCTACAAGAGAGCTGATGCATTATAAATGAGGATTTAAGGGATTTCGATCATATTTGCAAAGTTGACAAATTTCACAATTATTTATGTAATTTTCAACAGTAATTGCACAAGTGCATTGAAAATTATCGGTAACAAGTTTGCACGAATTCGACAAACAAAGTCGTATTGCTTGGCAACAGTCCCGAGCCCGAAGGGCGAGGGGCTGTTGCCTAAAGCAATACGACTGAGTTTGTCGAAAGAGTGCAAACTTGCGATAATTTACAATGCACGAGAGCAATTTATCAGACTATATCCCAACAAAAATATTACAATAACAAAGGCATTTATTGTGTATAAAAATTAATCATATTTTTTGATGGTAACGTACTTTTTGGCTCGGCTTCTTTTACCTTTTCCTGAAATACCTCTTGTGTTGTATTTCCGAATCGTATGTTTGCAATCATTTTTAAAAAGTTCACAAAAACTGACGTTTGTTAATTTTATATGACAATTGTTTGATGTATAGCCCAATCAGAAAATTGAATAATTAATTGGGAACCAATCACGTGCCGAAACATAATGCGAGTAGAGAACCAATTACAGTGCCGAAAATGAACTCTACATGAATTTGTTATCGCGGCAACAAAGTTCTCTAGAAGCTGATTGGTTCTAATTCGTCCGTGTTTCGGCACCGTGCCTTTGGCGGGATATAGTCTATGTAACGTCGTTGATCTGGCCAATAATACTTTCTTTTTATTTGGGAATCAGTTTCCGCTATTCCTCGATGGTTGGTTTATACATCATCTAGTAATTCAGTGCATTTAATAAGTGAAATTTGCGGGTTCCTAAAATGTTTTTGAAGAATAGTACAGAATTTTTCGTAAACTTGGTCTACAAAATATAAGTGATCTGTTTGTTTTGGAGCGGTATATTATTTTATAAAGTCTATACATAAGCTATTTTATTTTATTACATAATGTTTTTATTTTTAGTTAGCCAATACAACTATTCTTTTGGATTAATTTATTTATTTCTTCTTCGTTACAGTGACATAAAATCTCAACATCAAAAAGGAGAAAGAATTTATTAATTAAACTTGGCACAAACATTTAACTATTTACATATATTTATTAATTAAAATTTCATTCATGTGGATCAATTGATAATAACTTATTTGTAAATTACCATCAATTAAGCGATTTTTACAGCGGCCGTATTGTTGGTTTCGCGAAGGTGGTTGGTGATTGGATAAATTGCTAATCGCCTTAACCAAAACCAATCCACCGTCATGCGTTGCTGTCAAGCATCGACTGGAAAGAATCATGTATACCGCAATGGGTATCGGAGGAGAAAAAATAATAAATGAGGTTCAAGAATGCCACCTTCGATTTATGGCAACCAAAGGCCGATTCTCCAGTACAAGATTAATTGCCCATTTGTAGTTAACTATCGAAGGTCATCCTATAACCATTCGAATAGTTTCCCGCTGATTCAGAACTTTTTTGCTTACAATCCTATTGACATCTTGTGATACCACTAGCGGTTCAATATTGATAGCAGCGTTTGGAGTGGTTTAGATTGACCTCGAACCTACAGTTGCATAGGGTGATGATTCCCGATTCTATTTGAAAATTGATGGCTGTATGAAGGTCAGACGATTACGTTGGGAATGTCGCAATGTGGAATTTTCTGTTACGAGGCCTATGCATAAAATTGTAGAGATGATGGTATGTGGTACCATGTCTAATGCAAGTCGGTATGGACTAGTATTCGTCATAGATAACATTAGCACCCAGTGATGTGTGTATAAAGTCATAAAATCCTACATTCTTCTGTTTATTCGGCGGTTAGATACTTTTTAAGCAAGACAATATCCGTTTCTATATTACAAGAAATTCTATGGATCGATTTGCTCAGGGTTATAATAATATATTGCTATGGCCTCTCCAAACTCCTGAGCTTTCGCCCATTGAGATATTGTAGGAAGAAATTAGTTTCTTTCGTATAATGTCTCAATAAACTTACTGCATTCTTCACAGACATATAAACTCTTCAGCATGAATTATAGGTTGACTACCTACAGGGATCGTTGCCACGAAGAGTAAGGAATTGTGTAACCAATAGAAGTAGACCGACCCATTATTAAAAAAGTTTATTTTTGTATTTATTTGTTAATATTTTAATCAATTGCTATCTTTTAATAGTTTAACAATTGTGCCAATTTTGATGAAAACATTCTTACCGATTCTTAGCGTTGCGATTTCTGTGTCACTATAGGTATCGTACCACGCTTTGTAGTTCTTTAAAACATTGTATGATGTGAAGCGTTAGTTTTGTTATAATCCGCAACTTTTAGTAGCTGCTAGCCCTAAGTAGCCAGGCTAGCTAAAAGTAGACAGGCTGGCCTCTTAGCTATATTTGAATACATACATAAATAAAAAGTGTACATACAGAAAATATAAAGAAAAATTGTATAACTGTAAATAAAGTAAAACATAAAAAAACTAAACACACTGTAAAATAGCAGTATATAATTAAATGTCGCATCAAAGCTTAAAGAATGAAGTATTGTAGCTTTGGAGTCATTGAAAGTATTACAGGATGTAGAAATATTATTAAAATTTGAAGTCATTATGGATATAGGTTTTCTTCTCAGTACATGCATTCTGGAGCGAGTAATGTTAAATTGGGATCTAGTTGACGCCGTGTTGACTTTGAAGTTAGCCTGTGGGAGTAACTCATTACAATCAATATTATTATTTAACATATCATAAGAATAAGATGGCGTGAGCGCGCCTGAAGAAAATGTAACTTTTCTAAAATGTTCCGTTACCAAAACAAATAAAGTGTTAGCGCGTGTCAAGTGCGGAATCTACTATCACCGTAGTTGCAGGAAGAAACACGACCTAGAATTCCTGGACCAGAGTTATATGCAGGGGATCATCCAGTGAGTTTGAGGTTAAAACAATAACACTGATTTTGGAAAATACTGCATTAAAAAACAAGCGGAGTTGCTAAATAAAATTATGATTGAGTTAGATGATAAAAATTCAGTTTTTAAGGAAAACATATATTTCTCAAAGACAAATTAATTAAGCTTGAAAATGAGAAAACAACAAAATCGAAACAAAGCAGTGACATCTCTGAATCAGGAAGAAATTCAGCACGTCTCAAAACAAGATCGCTATCCACAAGTGTACTTGAAGCAAACAAAAACAATGAACAAATCAAAAATAATCCGGCCTCGGAATATATGCAAACGAATACAAACGCGAAGTCGCCGTCGAATATCCTCAATATTATAGTTCTTTTAAAGTAACCATAGACAGAACCAACTTCGATTAAGCAATGGACACAAACGTATGGCCATACGGAGCTTAAGTAACTCGTTTTTCCACAGATGCAGCCTACCCGAAGAAGACATAAGCACCCATTTCAAATATGCAGGACAAGCAAACCCTTACAGTATTTCATTAAAATATACAATCAATCAAAAACAAAATAAATGAACTAGATGTAGTATTAAATGAATTTAATTGAAATTTTGTTTTAGTTACTGAACACTGGATCACCCATACTGAAGACTTTCCTAACATAGGTAACTATAAACTAATATCTAATAATTAGAAAAAACACGAAAATATTTCGTAAAAACTACAACAAATGAGTCTTATTAAGACTACAAGAACAAACCACTTTTGAAACAACTACATCTCTAGCTAATACTTCGACAGACATTGAATAATACAAAAGTAATTTGCGTGTTACAAAATAGCAAGGCTATCAAATTTGCCGTAATTAACGTAATTTCGTTTGCTATTTCTTCTTATTGTTTAGTTGTTGTTTCATCCTCTTTAATAATTTATTGTATGTTTTGTTTTTGTGGCTTTGTGTTTATTTATTTGGTTCCATATTTTTTGGAGATCAATTGTATTCTTGTTAAACAGTTTTGTATAATTTAATAATAATACATCAACCTAAATTCATCTCTTTTTCCAAATTACCATAGTATAGTCACTCACAAACTATTTTAACGTACATTCAATCATTTTTAGTTCATTTTACAGAAAGAAATACGTTCAAACTAGTGTTGCTTTGATAGCCTTGCTATTTTGTAACACGCAAATTACTTTTGTATTATTCAATGTCTGTCGAAGTATTAGCTAGAGAAGTAGTTGTTTCAAAAGTGATTTGTTCTTGTAGTCTTAATAAGACTCATTTGTTGTAGATTTTACGAATATATTTTCGTGTTTTTTCTATTTATTAGTTTTGTATAATATATTGTTTTGGCTTGTTTATTTTGTTTGTTTGTTGTTTTCTTTTCTTTATTGTAGCTTTTTTATGATGATGATATTATTGAATTTGTATGGTTTATAAATGAAAACTGAGAGTCAAATAAGATACCAAGATCCTTATAAGTATTGTATCTGGACAATGATTTAACAAAATAACTTAAATATAGAGCACTTGTTATGCTATGACCGCAGTCTATTCAAACTTAATGAAGTAAAGTCAACATCTCACATATTGTAATTATTCAGCAACCAAGGAACACCATGGTTCCTTCCACATTCCATTTTTTAATAGGAATATAAAATATCTGAGTAGATATCAGTAGCCTAGATGGTACATGAAAGTCAATAGCCGTAAGTAACGTCGGACAATTTAATGAGCTATGAAGGAGTTTATGGATGAACAGAACATCACTATTAAAACATCTACGAATAAGAGTGCCGAGATTAAAATGACGAAGGAGAAATATTGAATTTTAAAAAAATTATAAATTTTCGCCGTATCCACTCGAGCGCCCGTATTTCCTTTGATGTACACCAAATTATTGAACAATATTCTAAATGGAGCGGGACTAATGCAACAAATAAATTTATTATTGTGTATACAGTTCGAAATTCATGAGTATTTCTTCTAATGAACCCTAACATTTGAAATGCTTTGGATGTTATTTTAGAAATTTGTTGAGAAAAAGTTATCAGGCAGGGCTACAACTAGGCCCTTAATAGAATCTACTCGGGTAAGAGGTACAATATCGATAGTATAATAGTTACAGGAAATTGGCGATTTGATTTTAGCAAATGTTATTACGTTGCATTTGTCAATATTAAGTTGAATTTTATTTATTGTACACCAATTATTGAATCTATAAATATCTTGTTGAAGAAGGTAAGAGTCATTATAAGCTGTAAATATTTTTATATCGTCAGCAAACAACAGACAGCAACTATGTTTAAAACAATCAACCACGTCATTAATGAAAATATTGAATAGAAGAGGACCTAGATGTGAACCCTGGGGAATACCGGAGGACGTTTGAACTAATCGGGGAAAAATAATTCCTCATCCGAACCCTTTGTGTTCTTCCACGTAAATAAGAACGGACTCAATTAAAAGTGGACCGTGAATACCTATTTTACTCAATTTTGTTAATAATACACCATGACCGACGTTATCAAAAGCTTTTGCGAAGTCGGTGTATATTGAACAACCTGTTGGCCCATCTTCAAAGCTTTCGTTATAAAATCTACATACACTCTGCGGCAGGGGATCTTGCTGATTTGAAAGGTCAATAATAGAAAAAGTACTTCACATAACGATTTAATTATTTTTTTATCGTATGGTATACATCCTTCATTTTTGTTTTACGTGGTTTTAAAAATGACATCGGACAAATGACGGCCCTCATTAGCAATACACTGATCCACTCGCTTTTTGAAGTTTCGCTTCACTCTTTCGAGCACATCGACGGGAGACGGGAATGTTGGCGAAGGCTTAGCGAATGTTGTCCTTTAGGTGTTGCAGGGTCCGTGGTTTGTCATTATATACAATGGATTTGAGATATCTCTATAAAAATAAGTCACAGGGAGTCAAATCTGGGGAGCGCACCGGCCACAGTACGTCACCCCTCAAGGAGATTAGGCGCTCGTGGTATTCCCTCAAAAGTTCCGTTGAAATTCTCGCTGTGTGCCGTGGCTCCGGCCTGCTGGAACAATTAGTCCCAAAGATAAATCTCTTCAAGTTTTAGGAGAAGAAATTGAATATAGTGATTGTATATAGTGTATACAGATTTTAATAGTGCTCCGTATTAAATCAATTAATACTCGATTAATACAAATCCGTTTTTTTTTACAAAATTTGCAAGGTGCAGAAAATAATATATTAGTGTTGTGTCGTGAAAATTGCAACAAAATCCAATCAACAGATCGACTACTAATGCCATCGAAACAGTAAGTGCAATATAAACGCATAATCCACGTTGCGATTTTTTGCAAAGTTTTTTTTTCTGCTCCTTTCTATTGTACGGAGACATTAAATTTCTTTGCACAAAAACAAATGCGACAGCTGAGTCCACACAATTTACCATTAAATTAAATTAAATAAATATCCAAAATATCAAATTGTTCTCTTATGTTTTCCCATCCGTTGTCTAACTTGCTTTTTGCGTTTGTTTTCTGTTAGTCACTACAACGGACACTGTAGTGTGAAGCGAGTGACCACGTATTTTTTTCCATAACCAATCTCCCGTTCAAATATGCTTTATTTTTGCGATATAAGAATTAAATTTTATACATATAAATTGGTCTTAATATGCCACCTAAAAAAATAAAGAGTCACATGATAGTGAACCGGAATATGATGTAAGATATATTAAAGAACTTATAGAAGAATTTAAAAAATTAAAGAGCAGCGTACAATATATGTCTGATAAGTTTGATGAAAATTTTAAACAAAATGAAGAACTGAAGGATATATTAAAAGAATTCAAAACAGAAAATGATATATAAAAACGCAACTCGCAGAAATAGAAGGTCGTTGTGGGGAATCGGAGCAGGAAAATTTAAACAAATTAATAAACTTAAGCGGCATTCCAAAACAAGAGAAGGAAAGTGTGGGAGATATCGTGAATAAAGTTCTGGACGGAATCAATTATAAAATAAATAAGGAAGACATTGTTGAAGTATTTAGAAAGGGGAATGATGATGGTCAAATTATTGTTCAATTTAAAACAGTGCAAATTAGAGATAAGGTTTTAGAGAAAAGAAAACTACTAAAATCAATAAGTAAAGAAGAATATAAATTTGTTTGGGTAAAAAATGGCAAAATATTTGTACGAAAAGGGGAAAAAAATTATTCAAATAAAAAATCAAGAAGACTTAAAAAATTAAAATAGTCCAGTTATTCAATTGTCTCTATAATAACAAACTAAAACTAAATGAGGTAAAATGGATACACAAACATATTTTTTGCTAAACATCAGAAGTATTAAGAATAAACTTGATGAAATTAAAATTCTCCCTAAGTTACACAATAACTTAAATATTATTGCACTTACAGAAACCTGGCTATACCAGAATGAAACTGATTTCTATCAATTACAAAATTACAATTCACTTCATAATTGCAGACATTCAAGGGATGGAGGTATCTCAATCTACATAAAAAGTAATTTCAATTTTAAAACTATAATTAATAAAACTGTCAATGAAGTAGAAGTCATTCAAATATATAACAAAAACACTAAAAGGTATGTTACTCTAAAATATAAACCACCGCATGTCGAAAATAGATTCCTTTACTCTTTGTTAGAGGATTCAATCATGTTACTAAATAATAATCAAATATTTATAGGCGACTTAATTATTACTATTCTTTTAGATAATAGAGTAACACAAACTTATAAACATATTATCACAGAACATGAATACGAACGAACGAGAATCCGCAATACTTGATCGTGTAATTACAAAGAGTAATGATAATTTAATACATCTGTAAACCCCGCATAAGTCTCAGATCATTCGGCTATTATAACAACTTGTAAAACAACATATGCGTCATGTGGTGAATATGAAACGGTGTATAAAGTAAAAATAAAATACGATAACATTAAAAATCAATTTAAACGTGCTGATAAAAGGCAAATTAATTCTTTTACTGACCTAATTAATTTAATTACACATCTACTAAAAAGTGAAACCAAGACAATAACTTTTAAAAGAAAACAAAACAATGAATGGGTTAATATTGAAATCGTTAATAGTATCAAAAAAGGAATGAGGCTTACATAAGATACAAAAACAATCAATTGAATAACTATCTTAAAGAAATTTATCTTAAAGAGAAAATAAATTTAAAAATGCAGAAGGAAATGTGAAAAAAACATGGCATGAAATATACTATTAAAATATTTAGAAGAAGAGATCATACCTATAACAACAAAACTTGCAAACGAAGCAATCTCCACTTCGACGTTTCCAAACATTTTAAAGGAGGTCATCAGTTTGCCTATATTTAAAAAGGGCGACGACAACCATAGCCCAAAAATTATAGACTCTTTCCTCTTGCTTCTCAAAAATATTGGAGCGAATAATTCTTGTTAGATTACAGAAACACATCTATAAAAACAATATAATAAATAAACGGCAATATGCGTATCAAAAACAATCTGGTACAACTACTGCTTGTATGGATGTTGTGTGTCGTATTCAACAAGAATTGGATAATCACAACTACGTTATATTAGTATTAGTGGACATGAAGAAAGTATTTGATACAATATGTAGAGAAACTCTAATAAATAAACTTCAAAAACTAGGGATTAGAGGTAAAGCAGGCAGCTTAATTAGCAGATACTTAACAAACAGAAAGCAACAAACTAGAATCAATTACAGATACAGTGATGAGCTTGTTACAGAATTCGGTCTACCCCAAGGAGGAGTCTTACCTCCTACTCTGTTCATAACTTACATTAATGATATTTTCGATTTGCACATAGGTAGGGAGCTATACATATACGTAGATTATACCTGTATCATATACAGCGGAAAAAAATTACTGGAGTTGGAAACTAGAATTAACTCAGACCTTCAAAAACTATCAGCTTGGTTTTCCAATAATAACCTTACTATAAACGAAACCAAAACCAACTATATGGTATTGTCGCAAAAAAATAAAAACCAATCTGAAATTCAATTAAAAGTCAATAATAAAATTATCAAAAAAAAAACAAGTGAAACTGTATAATTAGGTCTAACAATTATAGATAATTTAAAATGGGACAGACACATTGACAAACTAAAACAAAAAACATATGCTGCTACAGGGATCCTCTATAGATCAAGAGTATATCTACCTAAAAGCACTAAAAATGTATCTATAATACTCCCTTTAGCTAAAAAATTAATTACCTATGCGCTATCTGTTGTGATACTACTGACGAAAACATAAATACCATACAAAGGCAACAAAATAAGTGTATTACACTAATCAATAAATTGGACATAAAACACCAACGAACACAATATATCATTCAATACCAGAATTAAATATTAGACAAAAAATTGCATTTGAAAGAACCAAATTCATTCATCAAATATTAACAGGTACAAGCAAATCTAACATCAAACTGGAAAAAAAAACAAAGATATACATAAACATATGACGAGTCGAAAAAGCGATATATATGTTATCAATAATGAAACCTATATACTCAAGAAAGGAATATTGATAGAAGGTGTTATCCAATATAACAAGCTGCCAGGAAGTCTGAAAAACATAGAGGATACAAATATGTTTAAAATTATAAAACATATACGAAATAATATCACGTTGATTCAATATGTTTATTGTGTGCATGTGGTCGGTATGTCATTTTTTTTTCTTTCATTCATCTCACTCACTTTATTTTATCTGTAATCATATCATAATATACTTTATTTCATTCACCATAGCTGTAAGAAAATAATTAATAAAAGAAGATAGTCTCCGCCACCAGGTCAAGAATTTTTTCTTGGCATGTAGGAGGAATATTCAAAAATTGAAATCGGAGGAAGGAAAGTCTTCTGCAGATATCATAAAACTGTAGATTAATGAAGGCCGGACAATAAAAAAATGCCTCAACCAATGCTCTGTATCGAACTGTAACAGTAACAGTGTGTTCTTCTTCCTCGAAAAAGTAAGGCCTCCATGCTATTTTTTACCACACTGCCACTTTTCCTGAATGTGTCCAACCACGAAACGATTACCGGGGATTAATATTAATAAACGATTACCGGGGATGAATATTGAACCGAGTTCGGAACGCACGTTGGGTGGCGCCCACCGAGCGGTTATTGAAAAGGTCTTGACGGCGAACGCACGCTCCTCCTTTGTCCAACCATGGCTTGAGCAGTAAGAAAACCTTAAGACCCTCTTATTCTAATGAGACACTGCCTACCTCTTTCTGACCACGTCTCGCTCTTGGGCGCCTAATTCAAATCAGCAAGTTCCCCTGCCGCACCCTGTATGTTAACAAATTGGTAGCGGCTGAACAACCACGTATGAAACCGTGTTCCTGCTCCTCTATTAGAAAATCAACTGCCACGGAGATATAAGTAGTTATAAGTTTTTCGAAAATCACAGCAATCTGAGACATGGTGGAAATGGGGCGATAGTTTTTAATATGATTTTTGTTTCCATTTTTATGAAATGTTTCCAATAATTGTGAAATTGACCAGATTTCAGTGAATTGTTAAAAATAATCCAGAGAGGGCGAGAAAATGAAATCGGACATTATTTGAGAAAAATACCAGGAAATTCATCAGATCCTATAGAATTGTTAGGCTTTAGATAGAAAAGTTCTTCCAAAATAGCTGATATACTAATATCCGGCATAAAATCTAACGTTAAGTGAGTATAATCCGTATCTAACAAGATTACGTGACTAGAGTTTTTATATACCGACCCAAAGAAAGGTGCAAAGGAGTTCACAATGTCTTCGTCCTTATTTATAGATTGTGAACGTTTAGATGTAACATGCTTCCAGAAGAGATTTTTGCTAAATTTTTGCAATTAGTTCGAGGGTTTTTGAAAGCATCATGGTCTGGCTCTAAATTAGATTGTTTATATATTGATTGTAATTTTTTTAAATCATACTTGACTTTAGCATACTAAGCAGACGCTTCAATAGTGCTTGTTTTGAAGTTCATAATAAGTTCCAAAGCAGGATGGTGTATGTCAATTTGCACAAGAGGATAATCATCTAAATGTATCTCAAAATTATCAACCGAAATTGTCTGTGAAAATATTAAATTAAGCAGTACCGAATTGTTGTTAGTAAAACTATTAACTTGAAAGGTATTAATGAATCCAAATATCTCTGCAGTTGAAATGTCGTGAGCGCGTATTAATAATTTCACTAAACCATAGATCAAAAAATTAATTTTAAAAAACATACAGCCATAATAAAAAGCAAAATTACTTCTAAGCCAAAATGCTTTAGAAGTTTAACTTACAAAAACAATGGTATTAATACCAGAACCGCCGTAAAAAATTACAAGATGATCTGTCGCCCACTAATTGACTATGGTTGTGCCCTCTATCTCAACCCCAGCAATCCAACCTCCCGTAATATTGAAGTTAGCGAGCGAGCATCCCTTCGTACCCTAACCAAACTCCGTCATCCTCTTAATCCTCTGCACAATCCCTCCAATCAGCTCGATGATACTACTTTAGTTATACCCATTCTAGAACGTCTTCGATTCCTATCAGAAAAATTCTCCAAAAATCCTTTTAACTTCCACATATGATCCCTATACTGTTTTCCTAGAAACCCAAACATAATCCCTAAATTTAAAAACCCACATTCTACCATTTTTGATTTCATTTCATCATTTCATGCGTCTACTCATTAACGACTGACGCCATATGACTGGACAGGACAAGGCAGAAAGGCCTCTGGTCGATAGCCTTTTGACAGATTAATACATTAACACATCATTCATTATTCATCATTTTAATGTAAATATGTACAAATTTGTCAATAAATATATGTTACTAATAATTTCACTAATGTTGACTGAAATAATTGTGAGTAGTGGCAAAGTTTTGATTTATTAATTGCGATTCGACATCGACGCATTCTGGAGACCATATACCTTTTAATTCGCGGGGAAATGCACTGGTGAAATGTTGAAAGAAGTCTTGTTGGATATTTTTAAGAAGTAATATTTCTTCCTTTAATGATAATATTTCACTTTTTAGTTCGGCAAATTCAGTGCTTGGCGCGCATGTACAAAGATCACACGGTAAAGGAGAGGGATTTTGCACCGTATCAGTGCTAGTTTGGTCAATTAAAAGAATTTTTCTGGATGCCTATATGCAACTCGGGCACTGAGAGATTTCATCTTTATCACTCGGTAATCCAGCAATTTTTTTTATAACAAGCAATGCAGCTTCGATGAAATAGAGAAAAACAATCCAAAGGAGAAACGCCGGATTGAACGGCGCCTTTGCATTTGTAGTAATACATATTCATTGTGCTCAAACAAAAGGATTAAAATAATACACAGGTACAGTAAGGAAAAGTGAGGAATAAACAAAGTATAGACGTTCCACAACATGCGGTCCTTTGTGTTGACTTAAATAAAACAATCTAGATAGAAAAGTTCATTGATGAGGATCCGCAAAAGGATTGGTGAGCCTGCGCGTCGCTTTAAAACGGATTTATAGATTGGGTAAAATACTCAAATTAAATAACTTGAAATTCTAACACGTGCACAGAACTGTAAAACGGATAATGTGGTTGATCGATTTGCACAAATTACTGTGATTCTGCATTATGTATGATATTGATTTTCACAATAATTTCACTATATAATAATAAATGAACACTTAGTCTACCGGAGCACACGATCACATGACGTAATTTGTATATTTATTTAATTTAATATATAATTAAATATAATCGGATCTCTCTTCTTTGTGTGAGTCAATATTTTACACGTATTAATGTTGACCTGTAACTTATTTATTTTGCACCAGTTCGATATGATATTTTATTTTGCTGTTGAGACACAATTAATCCGTGTATATAATTTCAAGTCATCAGCAAATAGTAGCTTTTCGTAATTTATTTAGAAAGTTAGATTATTAATAAAAAAATGTAAAGATTAGATCCTTGAGGCACGTCGGAAGAAGCAGCAAACATTTCAGATTTAAACTCATTATTAAAAATAAAGTGGGGTCTGTTACTTAGTGTATGATTTAAAGAAGCTTGCACTGAATCCGAAGCTGTGCAGTTTTTCTAAAATAACTGAATGGCTAAAGTAAGAAGAAATATATTGTTTAGTTAATGAGTAAATATAGTCAAATAAGCAAATTTCTACATACATAGGCACCGCTTTTAAAAACTGGACAAACCCTAGCTACTTTCCAGCAATTAGGAAATGTGAAAGATTTTAGAGCAAGATTGAATACGTGAAGAAGTGGAATAGAAAATACTTCACAATCTCTAAGCAGAAAGCTAGGTAATAAATCATAGCCACATGTCAACTTATTTTCTAATTTACGAAGAGCAGTTACATAAATTGTAGTTAAATTTGGAATATTAACACATAACATGTTATTGCAAGATGAATATACATTTTTTTTTAAATCAGCAAAATCATTTGCAATTTCATTCGGAGTTTTATAATCAATATTATTATGTTTCGTGACAGATGATATTCGCGAACATTTCTTTTTACTATTAATGAAAGACCAAAAAGATAGGCTCATATATTATAATATTGCCAGTATAAATACATAATTTTTAGTCTCTGTTTAATTGATTTTTAACTGTAGATTTTAATTTATTAAGTACTAAATGAAACATTTTAACTTTGTTTGTATAACACTGTATTTATTTTGTCACTATAGTTTCAGTAACTAAACGTACCATTATCAAACATAAAGTTTGACAATGGTACGTTTAGTTACTGAAACTATAGCCACAAAACAAATAAAGTGTTATACAAACAAAGTTAAAGTGTTTTAATTAGTGTTCAACATGTATAACGAAGTAGATGCCTTAAAATAAATATAATTTATTAAGATTTCTAATGTGTACGTCTTGTTTTGTATTTTTAAACATTATTTTATATTTGTGTTTTTTCTTAATATTATTAACTAGTTCAATAGAGTACCACGGAGGATATATTTTATTTTTGTTATTACAAAGTGGAGAATGTTGATCTAATATTGTATAAATGCTATTGTTCGGCCGCTTCACTATTCTGTCCGCGATCCTGTTATTTTCGTGCGGTGCAAAAAATATCAAGTTTAAAAAAAAATATATTGGTCGATAGGAGAAGAAAAACTGGTAATTGGTGGGTCTGTCAAAAACTCTGTCTATTGATGCAATATTTTTGTTGCCGAAACCCGGGAACTTTAGATATTTCGCCTACTCGATGTTTAAGAAATTAATTTATCGTTTGATTTGTGCAAATCGTTATTGATTCATAAATTGAATTCAATAATAATCATCACAAGAGCAAGAATTTATCAACTTTCTTCAACGCCGGACGATTTCGTGATTGAAATACAAATGTGCTCCCGAAAATGAATTTTCAGCACTTTTTCACAATTCTTTTCGCCGTACGTGAATTAAATATTAATTTATTAACAAGGAAGAAACATATGCTCATAGTTTGTTTTTTGATTTTGGTTTCTAATCATTCGTCAATTAATTAATAAATTAATTGCTTTACTTTCGCCATCATTTATAAAAAAAAGCGTTGACATAGACGCAAAAATTAAGTAGCAGCTCGAGGCCGCGGTGGCTAATCCGCCCACTTTCCTCCGCTTATTTTGTCTTCCTGCGCAGATTCGTTGATATGAGAAAAAGTTTGAACAGTTGCAGGACCTTATCAGTGATCTGAAAAGTCAACTTCCACCAGAGGATCAATCTCCGATTACGCCTTATGAAATCGCCTTTAGCGACGTAGTATGCGACATCCTCTCCAGGTGTGCTGCTCTGCACCAGTCGGTTGATCCGTCTCCTAACGCGCCCCTGTCTATAGCCCCGTCGATTCTGCCTCATATCACCTTACCATCATTTAGCTGCCTGGCCGGCGTTCATCGCGTTGTGTGAGTCTCTAGTAAACTAAAAACTGCAATACTTTAAGTTGTCTTTGCGAGGCAAAGCCTTATCCACCATCACTGATCTCGATACGGAAGCAGAGAATTAAACGCTAGGCTACTACTATCACAACATTAGGTGGCTCGTCGCCATGTATCTTGGCAATATTAAGCGGATCCCTCCCATCGCCTCCGGCTCCGCTTCTCTGCTGCGCCGGTGTCTGGACGTGTACCAGACGGCTGTTAGCCCGCTTATCGCCTTACTCTTAGGGAATCTCTCAGATTTTCTATTGCTGTCCCTCGCCTTGAGCCACCTGGATAGCCAGACAAGAACCGCGTTTGAACAGCAACTCTGGATCAGGTCCCTACTCCTCCACAGCCAATACTCATAGAGGAATGGCCGCACCTTCGCCACCTGGCCCTCGCCGACCCGAATTTGCATCGCCCTCTTTGTATCGATCTGTTGCTTGGGGCAGACGTCTTCCCTTTATTGCATCATCCTGGTCACATGGGGCAACGTTGCCGATCACCGAGAGCCTCTGAAACCACCGTTAGATTTGAATCGAACCCTACGGAGACCCGCATCCGGCTCGCCGTGTCCGTTTCCATCCCCCGGTGACGAAAAATGAAGGGACAACCCCTCCTCGCCGACGGAAACATCGCATCTCCGCTGCCTAAGAGGCGACAGACAATACGACCGGCGCCCTGGGCGCCATCGACACATTCTCAGCAAGTCCAGAGCGACCTGCCTCATCAACAATGACCGTCGCCGCTCTAGCTACTGCTCTCCTAGTGTCATGATTTCACCCAACACATCATCACTCTGTCCTAACCATGACACCCATATCGCTCTCGCCGACGCTGTCTCTCGACTATGGGAGCTGGATCAAGTCACCTGCCAGCCTCAACTAACTCCGGCTGAGGAGTTAGTTGAGGCTAGTTAGTTGTTGTTAGTTAGCAACAATGTGAGGACGTTTTCATAGCCACCACGACCCGTGACATCGCAGGTAGATACTGTGTCGCGCTCCCGTTGAGAGACAAACACCTAGGTCAATCCTACAATGTGACACTTTATCCATTTCATCGCCTCGAGGCTCGGCTGCAACGTGAAGCCTATTACGAATTCATGCGGGATTACTTGGCCAGTTATTACATGGAACGGGTGCCTCCAGAATAACACAGCAATCGAGTATTATATCCCTCATCATTCGGTCCACCGTCCTGATGATTCTTCATCTAAAATCCGGGTCGTAATTAATGCCTCATGTCCCACCTCTTCTGGAAAGTCCCTCAATGATCTTCTTCTGACCGGTCCGAAACTCAAGCAGATATCTCATCGCTACTCACCCGATTTCGCATCGCCCAGTTCGTTTTCACTTGCAACAGATCTTGTAGCGGTTCTCTCCTGTCGAGCCAGTCACCACTTACCGCCTTAAGACTGTAAACTACAAGGTCTCTCCGTACTTTGCCTTGCGAACAATTCAACAATTAGCTATTGACGAATCCTCCCACTATCCAGCGGCCGCCAGGGTGCTTCAATCGGATGTATATGTCGACGACATTCTCACCGGATGTCACATCGAAGATGAAGCTATACATCTTCGTCAAGAGCTGATAGACCTCCTCATGGCGGACGGAACTCTCCAACTCTCCTTGAGGGCATCCCGGAGGAACATTTTCGGCTCCCCGCTTCTGCAGACGCCTTCTCTTTCGCCTATTCCGTGCAAGTGTCATCGGAACCCTGCACAATACGATCTATGTTGTCGCAAACTGCGCGGATTTTCGATCCTCTGGGGTCGTTGGGCCCCGTGGTGTTTCGAGCTAAGCTCTTCATCCAACGTCTTTGGCTTCTGAAGTTAGATTGGGATGAGATGCCCCCTGAAGCAGTCACCCAAGTTTGGCAGCAATTCCAAATAGAGCTCCCGCTGCTTGAAGATATCTCCATCCCCGTCATCTAGAGGACTGCAAGAACTCTAAGGATTTCAGCATCATCGGATTTTGCGACGCCTCTGAACTGGGAGTCGCTGCCGTAGTCTATCTGCGAGTCACTTCCAAGCGTGGGTTGCCCTATGTCGACCTTCTCGGTTCCAAGTCTCGGGTCGCTCCTCTTAAAACAGTTAACATCCCTCGCCTTGAATTCTGCAGCGCTCATCTCCTCGCTAAATTAATGGGCTCCCTATTCACTCAGCTCTCCTGCATCAGAATTCAGCGCGTGTATACCTTTAGTGACTCCACTCTCGCTCTATCCTGGATCGTTGGAGAATCCTATCGGTGGAAAACTTTCGTGGTCGCGATTCAGGATATTCTACCATCTTCTTGTTAGCGTCACGGTGTTTCCGAAGATAACAATTCCCGCGGATTGTTGCCAGGTGAGCTACCTATTCACCCTTTATGGTGGACCGGACGTAGATAGCTGCAAGAACCTCCCAAACTAGGACCTGTTAGCAGCTTTGTTCACAACTTTAAATAATGCATCATAGAGTACCTTTTTAAGGTTGGATGCTTTCTGCTTAGGATTTATTCTATCTTTGCATATATTATTTGAATCAACTGTAATATTAAGCGTAAATGAAGGGTGGTGACTATTCTCCTTAGACAACGTGGTAAGAGATCGCCAGTTACTTGACAATTATTGTTGTTTATTAAAAAAGATCAAATAATGGACCATTCACATTTGGCATATTGTTTATTAAATTCAATCCACAGAAAGAGATAAAATTGTTTAGAGTTTGCGTTTGCTTTCATTACTATAAAATTGAGGTACTTTGAAGTTAATATCATAAGAATATTTTCATTGTTCATAATTATTTGTTCAATGTGTTCACAGATAAACATGCGTTTTGGTAATAACGGTGGACGTTGGGTTTATAAGTACAATCAAGGAACAAACACGATTTATAAACGGAAATAATTGATATACTTTAAGAAATTTAATGAATTTAATTTTTATATTCATAAAAATATTCAGAAACCATATGCGTTAGTACTTTCATTAAGTGTTATTATGGAGCTTTGGAGCTTTGACAAGTAACAGCCTCATCATCAATTCAGTATGTAATTTATATAATCAATTATTTTCAACCTGGGTATCTTTCACAATTGTTAAAATAATATGATTGGTGATCGGTGTTTGACAAAGTAAATTTATTTTGCTATTATTTTCACTAAAAATATCTAATTATTTGATATTGCTCATTTATTGTTATTACTTTCAATAAATGATTAATTAATAAGTAAATCGAAATCTCGATTCTTATTTCTTAAGTTAAGTTTTCTAATATTGAGATGTGCTAATAGTAGAATTTACATTAATATTCATAAGTTAACTAAATATTTTAAACCTACCAGACGATTTAACACTGAAACCTATACATTAAAATTACTTCAGACTCGATTGCTTTGGAGCCTTTGATGGCCACCGACTGTAGTTATTTTGAAGTTTTGTAATATTTAAAGGGTAATCATGTCTTATGAACACGTAAGAACAAAGAGAATCTATTATGTGTGTATGATGTTGATATTTAACATACACTAGGGGTTTATTAAATATGTAAATACTTTATAATTTAATTAATAATGAGACTTTAATGCTATAAATTAAATCAACCAAACATAATCCATATACAAGAATCTGTTTCACAACAATACAATAATCATGCCGTTATGATTTTGATCTGAAATAATTTCCACAATCTCCATTTTAAAATTAAATGCATATTTACAATAAAAAATCGTAGGGCCGAACGATGTATTTAGATGATAGCTGTTAGTTCTTACATAAATATAAGATAAATATTTTTCTCTCAATAATATATTTAGAGAAATTATTGCAATTCGTATTTCTTATCACAAATATTAGATTAATTAAACAGATAATATTCTCAATGCAAATGTTTTACAAGGCTGACGTAAAATAATTACGAAAGAATTACGTTGAAGATAACGAGCAAAGCCAGCAGCGATTATAATTAATTCACAATCCATTTTACAGACATTCTATCTGATTACGCAAAAAAGATTTTATTACGACGACAGCCTCTTAATCCCCATCTGGATAAGGATTGCCGCGATGATGGTTTATTAATTTGGCATTGTGCGGAAGTTTTAAAAAATATTCTCACTGAAAAGATGTACTTTCGCAGAAGGGACAAATGCAAATGAGATTTTTTTACGAATATTGTTCACAATTTGTATTCTAGTATAGAGGGTTAAAATTACTTTCAAAATGTTAAATTATATTATATAAGTAACCTTGCGGTTGCAAAATAATTTTTATTGTTTATTGTCAGTACATAATATTAGAGATATTTATTTTTGCATGCACACGAGTGACTAGATTTTTATCTCGAGTTTATACGGCATTACTGGAATAGTTCCTAAATTCTATTCAATCTTGTGATATACACCTAAAATTAAATTTGAATTTGCTCTACTTGTATCTCTCCGCACGCCATTAGGATTCTACCGCACGTTCCCTAACCAAGCGAAGGATCCGCCCACGCGCAAGTATTAGAGCACAAACGAAGATTCCTATTCAAAGTTTTAGGAAGTATTCAACAAATCCATAGGACAACGATCAAGTAGATAATTTGTACCATTTTAATATTTGACGAAAAAAGAGACCCGAAACGAGTGAAAAGTTTAATTAAACTGATGAAAATAGCAGTTGCACTCGTCCTACAAGAAGAAACAGAGTATCTACTTGTATCAACGCCCTACAACGACAAAAATTCTCAGAAACAGGCCATGAACAAAGATCAATTTATTCTTAAATAAACGCTTCAGACGAAAAATATCATAGATATATTGTACGTAGTAATTCACCGCGATATAAAAAAATATACTGAAGAAAATGGCAAAACTCCACTATGTGTCAATTATCGGAAGTTAAATATTATAACGACTCTGTTTTGTCTAATGCCAAGACTCAACGATATGCTCCAATTTACTTGCGGAAGTGGATAACTACTTTAGGATAAGCACATTAGACCTACCATCAGGCTATTGGCAAGTTCCTGTCTGCAAGGACGACCGAAAAAGAACAACGTTCATATGTTGTATATTAAAGCGTATGATAAAGTATTCGGTTACTTGGGTGACGTGATCGTGCTATCCCAGAAAAAGTTAAAGTTGTATTTAACCATGATATTTTCAATATTTTAAAAATGCAGACTCCGGATCAATCGTCAGAAGACAATTATTGGACAACATAATGTATCATTCCTTGGCCATATTATAACCCCGCAAGGAATAGAAGTCGATCCAGAAAAAGTAGCAACCATCACTAGTTGGAGGAAGACAACAAACAACAGCAACAAGCAAGAGATGATCAGCTTCGGGCAGACCTGCGCCTGGTATCGATGCTTCATCCTCAATTTTGCAGTAATAGCTCACCCACTGAAGTCACTATTAAAGAAAACACTAAATTTATCTGGAAAGAAGAACAGGAGAACCCATTTCAGAAACTTCAACGCTTCCAGTCTTCGCCACCAGTTTTGCAGCAGATCAAGGAAAACATAACCTTAAGTCTCAAAACCGACGCAAGCAATTACGTCATCGGGGTTAGTTTAAGCCAGGGGTAGATCGCCAACTAACATGCAGTAGAGTTTGCGAGCACAGTTCTAACTACTCAACCACCGACAGAGAAGCACTCGCCGGCATCCTTAGTATCAATAAGTTTGATACATTAAAGGGACTGCCTTGAGATGGGCACTACAAATTGCCTCGTACTGCGCCAATATCCAGTACAAAAGAGGAAACGAAATGTCGTCGCTGATGAAACCCTAGCTTACATATAGCCACAAATACACTACCTGCACCTACTAATGGAATATGTTCCCGCTGCCAAATTACTAGCTGATCAGTAAATATACGTACAGTTGACGAAAATAATTACCGACTTAGAGACACACTTAGTAAACGAGAACACCATATATTGAAAAAATAAGGGATACGTAATAGAACAGTACTTTCTTACTGTATCGCACCACGCCCGACGAAGAATACAGTGAAGACCAGAAGTGCGTATGCCAGAAGTTATCGTCATATTTCATGATGCACCAACCACCTGCCATGTCGGAGTCGAAGCTACGATCAGAAAGATCCATCAGAAATTCTTTTGAAAGAAAATGAGAGCAGATGTCGCAAACTACGTGAAGAAGTGTCCAGAATCCCAAAGCTACAAGGCAAACCAAAGCAAACCAACCGGTCCCATGCAGACTACAGCCGTGGATTAGCGATTCGAAACAATTGCTATCAATCTAATTAGACCCACCAGATGGATTTAGAACAATCCTGTTAATGGAGGTCCTTGCAAGTCGTTGCACTCCACCCTTCTCAACGAGATATTTCTTCGATACGGAATAACTAGGAAGTGTATATCTGACAATGGTATCCAGTTCGTCGGCAGAGTGATGCACATCACCTGGACCAACCCAGCCAACAAAATGGACATCCAGCACTCTTCGCTCAGCTACACCCTTTCAACACTTGTTATAACCGACAAATATATAACGAAAGCGACCTTGTAAGTTATGTGAATATATTTAGCGCAGAAAATACCACTTCTCAACAACCTTCACAAACTCTTTCAAATTTTACTTTCAAAGAATGAATAAATATAAATTTAAATATCTAGGAATGATGGATGGAGTTGTGTGTTGTGTGGTGAGTGATAGTGGGAAATGGGCTTAAGCTGCTAGAATATTCAGTAACGACTGTACCTACGGAGCCAGCTTAATATATTTAAATTAAATTCAAATATTGAAAACGTAACGAAATTTGTAATTAATAATTCCATGAGATAATTTTTGAAAACTTTCAACGTATATAGATAGATTAATAAATAGAAAAATCACGAAAATATTTTCGTAAAATCTACAACAAATGAGTCTTATTAAGACTACAAGAACAAATCACTTTTGAAACAACTACTTCTCTAGCTAATACTTCGACAAACATTGAATAATACAAAAGTAATTTGCGTGTTACAAAATAGTAAGGCTATCAAAGCAACACTAGTTTGAACGTATTTATTTCTTTAAAATGAACTAAAAATCCGTATATAGATTAACTTATTTCAACTGCTGGCGATGAAGCACTACCGAAAAACTCTATATATCTATGGTATATTAAATTCAATCGTTGGCATAGTTGAATTTCACGAAGGACGTCCAAAATCGGTTGTTATTCAAGAAATAATTAATGCAGTGGTTGAATTAATATTGCAAAATCATCATGAGACTTAACGCGAGATTAAGGTATCCGTGGCCATTAGTGGGGCCAACATACATTAAATATTACAGAAAATTTGGATAATTTAGCAAATAAAGGCTGGTTCCATTTCGTCAAAAGAACTGTTAAATATATATGATTTCTGTGCATCGAAACACTTCTTTTATATCAAAACAGGTGACAGATTATCGATATATGCCCGAAAGTAAACAGCTGTAAACCGACTGTTTGGTTCTTTCAGCATAAGTTTACGAAACACTGCCTGTTTTATTTTTAAGAAAGCAAACATGTGGAAACAGGACCATTAGTCCATTAGTGAAAAGTCGGACAATCAATTCTTACTAGTACCCAGCCATATATTTGTATATAATGAAAATACTTAATTGAATAAGGCCATCAACAGAAAGCGTCTAGGATTGGCAAATTGCAAAGGTGTTGTGTTCCACTATGATAATGCGAGACCACACGCAAGATTCATGACCTATCAGATATTGCACAAGCTTGATGGGATTTGGTACACCATCCACCATACTCATCAGACCTTGAAAAACTCTTTAAATAGTAAACAATTTAATTCAGACAAAAAGCACTTGATTTATTTTTTTGCTTAAAGGCCAGAATTTTTTGAGCATGGCGTCGAAAGATGACAAAAGATCATCGGCAAAAATAGTAAATAGATAACTAATTAAAATTATTTCTTTCTTTAAAAAGTTGCCTTTGTTTATTATAGTAAAACCCCGAAATGCTTTAATTCTCAACCCAATATAAAATATAAACAAGTTAAGATTTAAGAAAATTAAGAAAACAAACGTTGAAAGATATAATGAAAATATTTTAAATTTTTAAAGCTTTTCAAAATATTTAAGCAATAATGATGATATTGTAAATGGAAATATTATAAAAATACAACGTAATTCATTGCATGCCGCTTAAATTATTATTTTTTTCTGGAAAATTCATCGCCATGAATATCCTATTTTAGGGCAAAAACTAAAAAAAATGGAAGGAATTTTGTACTATTGTCAAAACTAACAATGCGATCTGAAGGTGTGAATAATACTTTTAAATTTAAAGGCATTAAACAATTTACTACTTATTAACACGCTTTACAATCATCAGAGAGGTATTGCAGGGAGTAATGTCATCTGCTAATTGTATACTAGTATAATAATGTCCATGTGATAATAAATAAGTAGTATTTATTTACCAGGTCTATAAATATGAAACCGGAATTTGTCCATAGATGTCTCTAGCTGTCAATGTAGTTACCATCAAACCGCGTCATTTGCGCCATTTCCTTCTCATATCTGACAAAGATTTTCAACTCATAACAATACAAGTTTCATATAACGGCATAGTTTTTAATAGCGTTGACATGTCTATCTTTGTGCCTGGAAACTACGATTTGCGGACGGCATTGATTTTCTGTTACCAATTGAAAAAAAACTGCTGCAGAATCGCATCGAATGCTTGTCGAAGCTTACGGTGAGCATGCTCTTGGTAAATCACTGTAAATCCAAGGGTCATCAGATTAATAATTGTCGAAACGGGATTTTAATAACAAAGCCGTCAAGAATTCCCACAATGCAAGCCCTAATCATAATCCACGATTATCCTATTCGCCCCAGACTACTTCTCCACGATATTCCAACAATTCCAATTCTAATCGCAACAATTATTCTACTCAGAAATTTCCCGATCACAATTTTAATCATCATCATGGCGATTTAAGAAACACCGCTATTCAATCTAGTTCGTTTCAATCTAGTTCCCACAATGAAGGGTTATCGGACCAGGCCCGCCTTAAATACTCAACTGAGAATTTTTCTTTAAACATGACTTCGTCTCTGTCGTGGGCAGCGCCAGGGACGTCCATCCCCAACGCAAGTCTAATTCAGCTCATCATATAAACGTCCACATCTTCACAACATTAACTTTTCATGAAAGCCCTAAAAACTATTGCACAATGTTAATAGATTCAGGCGCTGAAATCTCGCTCATCAAGCTTTCTTCTCTCAGACGTAACCTTAACTTATTTAATAAAGAGAATGGTTGCGACCGTTACTACGTGGTAATCCATACTTACACTGAATTGAAAAATTCACTATGTTTTAACCACAAATAATTATTGTAAAAATATTATATAACGTGTAGGCACAATTATATAAATCTAAACAACACAGCACGACTCGAGTTTCGACGTTTTATCGTCATTATCAAGTGAATTATAAATTGATGAAATTGTGATTTTATACTAACTATTTTGGGGTGAGGGAATATACCTGCCGCTAATTGTTTGCGGATTATCTCGGGAGGGTAGTACCAGATTAAAAAGTGGCGAAAAGATTAGTTCGGTCTGCTCATTAAGAAGATTTACTGACGGATTACGGCTCTGTTTGAAAATTTCCAATGACTCCAGGAGATTAAGCTTAGCGCCCTTGTTGCAATTATGCAAGATTTTTAGATTATTTATATCCGGGAATTGGTGTTTGCATTCTAAACAATGATTTGAAAAAGAGCTAGTGTCTTGATTAAGACGAAAAGCACGATGATGTTCGGAAAAACGAGTTGATACACTCCGTCCTGTTTGACCTACATACACACTATTGCATTCTGAACAACGGATCTCATACACCCCAGATTTTTTAAGAGGATCGACTTTATCTTTGGCATTGAATAGCATGTTTGATAATTTTCCAGGAGGTTTAAACGCTACTTGATGATTCTCTTTTCGAAAAATATTAGCAATCTGTTCGCTGGTTTTTCCAAAGTATGTGAGCGGAATGAACGATGTATTTGAATTAGCTATTTTCGGATATATTAAAACCCTTGTGGGTTTAAGAATGCCCCTACTACCTTCCAACGATTCATGAACACGGTTTTAGCCGGATTAAGTAGCAATGATCATTGTTTAGTTTACTTAGATGACATAATTGTATTCTCAGACTCTTGGCAAAATCACATTAAGAAACTTCGAAATATTTTTAAACGTCTGTCAATTCATAATTTTAAAATCGAACCTTCAAAATGCAAATTCTTAAGAAAAGAAATTCTATACTTAGGTCAGATAATAACTGACAAGGGTGTGAAAACAGACCCAGCAAAATTAAAATGTGTTATAGAATTTCCAATCCCTCGTAATTAAAAACACATCAAATCATTCTTAGGACTGGCTGGATATTATTGAAAATTCATTCCAAATTTCAGTCAAATAGAACACCCGCTGTTAAAACTACTAAGGAAAAATGTTAAATTCCTTTGGACTAGTGAACAACAACTTTCATTCGAAACCTTAATGGAAAAATTATGCTCCGAACCTATTCTTCAATTTCCTTATTTTCCACAACCATTTACCTTAACAACTGACGCTTCCAACTATGCCATCGGAGCTGTCTTTACAGGGCCCACGCGAACTTAACCTACCTGTTACTATACTATGCATACTATAGCCGAACTATATGTAAGACCGAACAAAATTATGATGTTTCAACCAGGGAATTATTGGCCGTAGTCGCTGCGGTAAAACACTTCAGGGCATACCTTTTTGGTATTACAATATTTGCACTCGGTCATTGATCCTTCCTCTAGACTGCTGCGCTGGCGTCTTTCCCTTCAAGAATATGACTACAATATCCAATTCAAACCAGGTAGTTCCAATGTAGCAGGTGCTTTAAGCCAAGTAATGTCGGAGATTTCTTATGAATATTTTCTTAAAATGAGATATGAAGACCTTATAACTAATAACACAAATGTTTTTGAAGTAGACGGAAATTTATTCGACGCCGATGTCAATACTTCTTTATGTCATTGCGTCAGCGCAGACCTTAACATGTCTAAAGGAATAGCCCTTGATTTTAAGAATACTTTCGGAAGACTGAGTGAACTAAAATCTTAAAATGCAAAAGTGCATACATTCGCGTTCTTGAAAGAGGATGGAATGTACCTATTTTACCTGGTAACAAAAGAAAAATATTCTCAAAAACCCCAATTATAAGACTTGTTCAAAATATTAATCAATTTACAAATATTCTGTGTCAAAAATAAAATTTTCAAATTAGCCATGCCAAAAATTGGATGTGGTTTATACAGCTTTCCATGTGATGTGGTCCTAGATTTGATAAAATATATATTCCAGGCCCCCTTTAACATAACAATTTATAATTTTACTAAGACTAGGACTTGCACTGTTTTCCACTCGATTTACCTCCTACTAACATTTTATAAACTCCTGTCGCTCAACTTACTCCAAATAACGAACCCCTTCCTACAATTCCAAATCCAGTACCCATTAGTAACTAGTCCTTATCTTCCTCTTGCTTGGAGTACGATATACCGAAATCTGCCAAACCCGTCCCAGGTGACGGAAATTGTTTCCACCACTCTATTATTTGCCTACTGCCTAACGTGGGTAGTTCTAAAAATCTGAGATCCACACTTCTACATTCACAATTCTTAGACAGTTGTCTGTCTCCTACAGAAGCAAAATCCGATTTGTTAAACCCCGCCGCATTGGCAACCGATGATATTAAGTTACAGCTTATGAGCTGAACATTCGTATTTATGTCCACAAAGGCGCGAGTTATATTTTAGGAACTTGGAAATTACTTTTTAAAAAAGATTATTAATTTATTTTTCACACTTGTGCTACAGCGAACTAACAGTGGAATGAATACATGAGTGCGGTAAGGTGTATTTATAAGATTATATTATCATTTCTTCGTCAGCGGAATGTCGGCGTGGGTGGTGCGATAACTCCTCCATCCGCAGAAGTGACTTCGGGGTCAAAATGGGCCTGATGGAACGTCCAGGGGGATATCGTCTTGCACAGAAAAATTTCTTTTAATTTTTTGTTTAATTATAGGAACACATTTAATTATTAAGAAAATTATAATTATTATTAAAATGAATGGTATTGTGTATTGCAGCCAATTAGTTTCTTCTTTCTGAATTTCGATTAATTTTTGTGTTTCAACTTGTTTTTCCAGATTATGTATATGTTGTTTTAATGTAGTGAATTTAGACATGTCTACTCCTGTTAGGTTTAATAGTTTTAATCGGTTCGTTTCTTGAATTTCAGCTTCAGTCTTTATATTGGGCATTGTTATTATTGACAGTCAATATTCGCTTTTAAATTTTGATAATAATATTTTGTAATCAAAGTGTCCTTTACATCCATATGGTAGAGTAATTAGATACTTTCCAAATATTGATTTTCGTTGTTTTGTTTTAGATGAACATTGGATTTCGATGGTTTCCTGGTTTGCGGCAATTAAAATCCATGTGTTGCTATTTTCAATTCTTATTATTTGGTTTTCAAAATTAGAAATCTTTCGAGGCGAACACGTCCTATGGGTGGCATATGTGATGAGTTGAACAGGACATGTTTTTTGTTTTATGTTCTTTAAAACTTTTGCCTCACACAAATATTCTATGTTTTGTAGATAAATACATATTTCGTCTTGTTCAATAAATGTCTTTTCGTTAATTAAAATAAATTTTGAGTTTGGAATTATTATTTCGTTGTATTGGGTCAAGTTGGTAATATTCATATTTACTTCTTTCGACGAGTGGTATTTTTATTACGAAGTAAATTACAGTTTCTTTTTGATAAGTGTTAATTTTTATTATTTCTTCGTATTTGGGAATGTTTTCTAACGTCGGTTCGAGTAGGAGTGAAGTATCTTCTAATTTTTGTTGTATGCTAATTAATTCGTTTTGTAGTTCAGTGGGCTTAATTATACTGGGGTGCATTTCCATGTGTTTTGCAAATGTTTGTGCTGTTATTATTTGATCCAAATAATCGTTAATTTCATTGATAGATTCGATAAGCGCTAATTGTGTATTTGTTGATATTTTCGTCCAGGCACATTTTGATATTTTTTGTATTGATGCTTTTAATATTTTTATGTCGTCGACAATAATGTTATGGTTTTTTATTAATGTAGAAATTGTTGTATTTGTTTGATCAATTAATTCCTTGGTAATTGATATTTGATTTTTTATATCGCCTTTTAGCATTTCTTCGTTTTTAAATAAATTGTTAAAATTAGTTTCATATCTTTTTCCGTCTTCAGCATCTAAAGTTCCGGTGATTGTTTTTTCGATAGTTCCGATAAAGTCAAAAATTCCTCTTTTATTTCTGTGTGATGGTAGTATTTCTTTAATTAAATTGTTTGTACGTTTTGTCTCCTGTTTTAGCATGGTTAATAGTTGTTTGTTAAGGTCTGTATTTTCAGTGCACGCACTCTCATAGTGGCTAATTTGGTCTTCAAATTCTTTTCTATGTTCTTTGGTTTTACATAATGTTTCGATGATTGGTGTAATATCAATTGAGTGGATTAATTCCCATTCAGATATTATGTTGCTCGCTGTTCCCATTCGAAATGCTATTAATCCTGGGTGATTGGGTATTTGCTGAATTGCTTCTTAATTCGTCCTCCATCTGAAATGATAATTTTAAATTACTTAGATGGACTCTTTTATGTTGATTTGTCTTTATTTGAATCTCTGCAACATTGTTCGGGTGGATGGAAATTAATTTATAGGGACCATGATATTTAGCGGTGGTTTTGTGTCCTCTTTTTATTTGTTCTTTGATATAAACGTTTTGGTTCGGCCTAAAGTGTAATAAATTACGCAGTTTTTCATTATGATAGTTTATGTATTTCTCCTTTTGTTTTTCGTTGGTCCTTTTTATTGTATCGTGTAGTGTTTGCATTTCTTTTATATGTTTATCGACGATGTTCTCGTTGGTAGCGATTCCGTATATGTTTTCGATTTCTTCGCCATATAAAATTTCTTTAGGGGTTTTTCCTGTGTTTGTATGTATTGTGTTATTGTAGGCTAATAATGCGAGTTTTGTTAATTCTTCGATACCTTTTGATTTTGTTTCTACTTTTAATCTAAATATTCGTATGTGTTCTAATAGAGTTGAATGTAGTCTTTCAATTGGTCCATTTGAATCAGGGTGATCTGGAGTGACGAAGTGAATTTCGACGTTGTGTACTTCCAGAATATCTTGTATTAATGTGTTTTTAAATTCGGTTCCGTTGTCTGTAGTGATTTTCTTCGGTGTCTTATATATCGAAGAGTATTCTATTAATTCGTTTGCTATTACTGATGCTTATTTGCATAATATTCTCTTTGCGTATCCTAATTTTAAAAAAGAATCGATGATTGTCAGGAATATTTTTTGTTCAATTTGAATTGTGTCCATAAATAAAGGGTTTTGTTGATGTTGGGGTTAAATTCAAAGGTATTTGTGGTGGATGTCTGTCGTATTTTGCTTCTTGACAAATTTCACAGCTGTTAATGTAGTATTGGATGGTTTTTAGCATGTTATCAAAATAGTAATTTCGCTTTAATTTATTGTATGTTTCAGTAACTCCTCGGTGATTCGTTTTTCCTTCGTGGTATATGGTGATTACTGTTTTTATTTTATGTTCCGTTTTTAAATTTTTATTTTGTTTAGTATGCCAAATTATTTTGGGTCCATTATTATTGAAAATTTCAGAATTTTGATAATTCTGTATATAATTATTTTCTCGGCGAATATATATGGAAGTTTTCTTTTTCTGCGGTGTAATTTTATAAGATGTCTACGAGATTTTCTTTTGAATAGTTAACTTGCAGGTATATTTTCGTAATTCTTCGTTGTCCCAATTTTTCGATCTTTGTTCTCTTTGGATTTTCAGCAATTTTTATTATAATTTGGTGTCTCTCTTTATTAATGGGATCTTCACTGATTTTAATGGCATCTTTTGGTTCGTTAGTTCTCGTTGAATGAATTGTATCTGTGGTTTGTTCGTCTATAATTTGTTGGGTTTCCATGAGTTATTCGATGTTTAATGGAGATTGTGGATTTTGATAGTTGTGTACTATTGGAATTTCAGGTATGTTTAATGTTTCTCTCTCTGTGATAATTTCGTCTAGTAATCTGTCTAAATTTTCATCTGGATTTCCGGCCATTGATAAGTTGTCAATTGGGTGAATTTCGATAGGTGTACGAGATAAAGCGTCGGCATTTGTGTTCAATTTTCCTTTCTTCTAAATTACGTTGTAGTCGAATTCTTCTAATTTAATTCTCCATCGCATTAATTTGCTGCTAATTGGTTCTTTTAAGTTGTATAGCCATTGGAGGGGACGATGATCAGTATAAATCGTGAATTTGCGTCCATAAAGGTAAGGTCTAAAATATTTTGTTGCCCATACAATTCCTAGTAGTTCCTTTTCTATTGTCGAATAATTTTTTTCTGTGTCATTAAGTGTTCTTGATGCGTAAGGGATTGGTTTGTCTTGTCCTACTGTTCCTTGTGATAATACAGCTCCTAGTGCTTCATTGGATGCGTCTGTGGTTAATATGAATGGTTTTGAGAAATCGGGAAATTGTAATATTGGACTATTTGTTAAAAGATGTTTACAAGATTCGAATGCTTTTATAAATTCTGTTGTGTGTTCGATTTGAGCTACCTTTTTTAGGCATGACGTCATTGGCTTAGTTAATTTAGCGTAGTTTTTAATGAATTTACGGTAATATCCAGTTAGTCCTAAAAATGCTTTAATTTGTTTCACTGTTTTCGGTAAAGAGTATTCCAAAACTACTTTTATCTTATCTGGATTTGGTGATATTCCTTTTTCTGTAATAATGTGTCCAAGGTATTTAAATTCATTTTGTAGGAATTCAGATTTGTCCAGCTGAATTTTAAAATTTGTTGCTCGTAATTTGTCAAATACTTTTCTTAAACTCTAAATGTGTTCTTGTAGGGATGTTGGAAATATAATAACGTCATCTAAGTCAACGAGACATATGTCTTGAAGTCCGGTAAGTACATTATCCATAGCTCGTTGGAATGTTGCTGGTGCATTCTTTAATCCAAAGGGCATTCTAAGGTATCCATAATGTCCTTTATCTGTTGAGAAATCTGTCTTTTCAATGTCGTCGTTATGCATTTCAATTTGGTGGAAACCGCTGGCAAGGTCCAATGTGGTGAAGTAGTTGCATTTTCCTAATTTATCAAATATGTCGGCAATGTTTGGAAGGGGGTATTTGTCATCAATAGTTTTTTCGTTGAGTTTTCTATAGTCTATTAATATCCTCCATTTTTTACGTCTACTTGCGTCGATATTTTTGGGTATAATCCATAAGGGCGAAGACCATGGTGAGCTGGATGGTCTTATTATACCTTGTTGCATCATTGAGTTAATTTGATTTTCTATTTCTTCTTTGTAGATAGGTGGATACCTATATGTTTTAGTATATATCGGTACGTTATCAGTTGTTCTAATCGAATGTTTGACTTGGTTCGTAAAAGGCAAAGGTAATCAAGGGCAGTACATTATATCTCGATATTCATAACATAACTTTCGCACTGCTGTATATTCTTCTTTATTGAGATGTTGTAAACGTAGATTTTTACTTTCCCTATATAGTATATATAGGGGAAGTATTGTTTTCGTGCGAGAAAATGTCTGTGGGCGCAGTATCTCAAAAACGAATGATCCGATTGAGATGAAACTTTAAACTTAAGGTTTTATCGTTAAAAACTGGAACTGAAAAGCTTTTGGTGAATATTCAAAAACCGGAAGTGGATGTTTACTCGAGGCCGTTTTTTGTTTTTACGTGATATTTTTCTAAATATGAAAAATTTAAAAAAACGGTTCAAACAAAAGTTAAAGGGAATGAAAAACTGAATAAATTTTATTTGAATATATTTTTCATAAAATTCTTAACTTTCGAGAAAAAAAATAAAAATTGAAAGATTTGAGATTTTTTGCCAATTGCTATTAAACTATTGAAGCTACATGAAATTTATATAACAAATAATTGTAGATAATTCAAAATTAAACAAATTACTAAGAATAGCCTTTTTGCGTAAACCTCATAGTTTTCGAGAAAAATATAGGGAAAGTACTATGATGGCCACATCACCATTTTTTAAATTTTGTTTTTGTAATGCGTCTAATTCTTTAGGGTCAAAATCTGTCTCATTTTCTATTGTATCAATGTTGTTTAATTCGAATTGTCCGGGATGAATTCGTAATTCAGGTATATCAAATATTATTTGTTCATCTGTTGGATTTATAATAAGAAGATTTGTGCAATTATTTTCAATTTTACAAATTCCGGCAGGTATTTCCAATTTATTTTCGAACGTATAATTATTTAAAATTCCTTCTGTAGTTTCGCAATAATTTGTTATTAACTTTATTGGCATTTCCGTTCTGGTGTTATAATTAGTTTGTTGCTGAAATCAATGACTGCATGTAATATTTGTAATAAGCCAGTTCCAATTAATACTTGATAATTTTGGTGAAAATTAAATATGTAATGTTTATGTAAAATATCTGGTCGATTAAAAATATGTGAGAGTCCTATGTTTACTGAACAATTATGATTTGATGTTTGATGAGGGGTTTTAATTTGGAATGGATCATATTCAATTATATCTGGGAAATATTGTTGAGCGATTTCTTTATTAATTAAAGTTCTTGTTGATCCAGTATCAATCATAAATTTTGCGTTTATTTCCGGTATTTTTATATATGGTATTTTATGAAAATTTGCGACGTTTATTTCTATATATTCGGATTGGTATTCGAGGCTTCTGTTGGAAAATTTTCGTTTGTTAATTCATAGTTTTCTTCGTAAATCTCTTCCTCATTATTTTGTTAGTATTCCTCTTGTTGATATTCTTCGTATTCTGGGTGTTCTTGATATTGTTGATAGAATTCGGGGTTATATGTGTCTTCTTGATGGTAAAGTTCTTCTACTGTATATTTCGGTTGTTGTGAATGTTTAAGAGCTGTTGTACCTGATGATACTTCCATTGGTGTTGGTTTAGGTAGTTGTCTTATTTGTGGTCTCTGGAATTGTGTCATTCTAGATGGAGTTCTATTCCATGATTGTTGTTGTTGTCTATTTGGATATTTATTGAATTGCATTGGTCTCGGTGTAAACTGTTGTCTCGGAAATTGCATTGGTCTTGGTTGAAATGAGTTTTGTTGAAATTGATGTTGTGTTTGGGCTGGTCTTGGAGCAGGTGTAAAATTTTGTGGTTGATATATGTGTGTGTTTCTCATTGGTAAGGGATTGACTCTTAAATTATGATTTGATTTGTTTATTTTTTGGTTATTTTGCTGTTGACTCGGATGTAGTTGAGCTCAATGATAGTTCATATTTTCTTCTTCTACTGTCATTCTCATTGCATCTTCTATTGTTGCTGGTGTTTTACATCTTAGTAGATGGCTCATGTGGCTGTTAATCCAGCTAAGTAAGCTTTTAGTGTAGTGGCATTATATAAATTTCTTTTTGCTGTTTTAATGTCGATGTGTAAATTTTGGCAATCTAATTTATTCAATAATAAGCATCTGATGTCAATGCATTTGTCAGCAAATTATAATGGAGTTTCATTTAAATTTTGTTTGAGCATGATTAAATCTCTTAGTAATGATTCTTCGTTTCTTTGGTCTCCGAAAAGTGATATTAAAATTTCTTTTAATTCTTGGAATGTATTAAATGGTATTGCAGCTAGCATCATCGCTGCTTTTCCGATTAATTTTGATCGAATATGTAAAAGTGTAAATGTTATTCTTGCTGGGTCGTTATTTGGTGTCATCATTTGAAGGACTGATTCGCACGAATTTAAGAATGTTGATAATTTTGTTGGTTCTCCGTCGAATTTTGGAATAATATCCAAAATGTCTTTAACTGAAATTATTGGTACGGCCATATTGATTAATTGAAGATTTCTACGATTTTGGGGACGAACCTTGCAAGATTGATTGAAATTATTTATAAGGTCTTCTAATTCGTCGTTCATTTACTTACACTGTCAGGATTAAGATGATTCCACTGATTTTCATTGATGTTGGATTTGAATAATTATAATAATAGATTATTAAATGTTTAAGATACATGATTATTGAATGTTTGTTTATGCTATTGTTTATATATATTTCTATTGTCGTCGATATCGTTTAATTCGATTCAAGCGAACTTAAATCAAACAATGATATCGGCCTTTTAAGGATAGGATTTTGCAGAAGGTAATTCTCGATGGCTTCTTTAGAGATGGCTTCTTTCTTCCGTGTCAATTTCCTGCATAGGAATTAAGGTTACCTATGGTTTTAGGAAATGTGACTACTTCTTCTTTGCTTCAAGGGCTTATAACATAAAAGCACTTCGACACTTTGTATGTTATGTGCAAAGCCTCACGATGTTTTTTTTTGTTTCTTTACTGCTAGGGTCCGGTGGAGAGCCTGGTGGATAGTCAGGGGTTGTTTGTCCGTTGAAGAGACTGGGCGATACCAGATATCCTGAACTTTGATTGTTCCTCTTCAGTGGGTGACTCCAATAGTCAGGGATTCGGCTGTTTGCTGCTGGCACTCTTGATTTTTGATTTTACACGTAGATTCTTTTTGTTAATTAATGTGTTAAAACCAAAAGAATTACACTTTTTGAGAATTCTTTAACATCTGCACGACTGCGCCAGTTATATTTTAGGAACTTGGAAATTACTTTTTAAAAAAGATTATTAATTTATTTTTCACACTTGTGCTACAGCGAACTAACAGTGGAATGAATACATGAGTGCGGTAAGGTGTATTTTATTATCATTTCTTCGTCAGCGGAATGTCGGCGTGGGTGGTGCGATAACTCGCGGCCAAATATTGAATTTTTAGAATTCCCCAATTCCTATTAACCACAATGTCAATCATTTTGATAAACCCGATGCTAACCCTAAACCAACCACCAATCTCGATTCAGGTATTTTGTTATGAAGATTTTCTAAATAAACTAAATAACACTCTTATTTCGAATTCTGATATGTCCGAAAGTAATGACAGTATATGGAACTGTCGAGGAAACTGCGTTTTTTTTACCTACAGACTTGGATCTCAACCACGATATAAACCTAGAGTCACATTTATTAAAATACCCAGACCACCTCACTAACCTTCCATCAAAACAGATTACCCTTTCTGATGCTTTTACCTACAAAGAGAATGACTCTCTTAATATGTACCTATTTTATAAAGAGTATTTTTGGCACAAATGCACTTATAAAGAAATTTTCAATGCATTATTCAAAATAAAGCGATTTTTGTTAACCAATCAAATCAAATCAATTAATTTGCCTAAGATAGGAACTAATTTCGATAGGCTTCGCTGGAACAAAGTTCGATCTATGATCCGTTATATTTTCAGAAATTCTAGTATTGAAATTAATATTCTCCACAACACTGTTATAACCCCAGAGCGTAAGGATGTTATCCAAATTATTAAAGAAAATCACGATTCTCCGGCAGCAGGTCATATGTGTTCACAAAAAAACTATCTTCGGATAAAAGAAAATTTTAAATGGAAAAATATGAAACGGGATATTTCCAATTATATTCGTTCTTGCAAAAGTTATCAACAGAATAAACTCGTTAGGAATAAAAAAACATACCCCTATGGAAATAACTACTACATCCTCAAAACCATTCGAAAAAAAATTCCTCGATGTTGTAGGTCCTCTTCCCTTAACTGAAAATGGTAACGTACACGCACTCAAAATCCAGCTCTACGACAATTAACATATTTTTACTATAATTGTTACTTTGTTGTTATATTAAATACGATCAATAAATAATTGTCAGTTAAACAATAACCATCGTTCTTCGTGTAATAAATCTTGGGATTTATTACGACATACAACAAGAAAAATATAAACGCCTAGTCTTAGCCACCACTTCGGTGTTACAGTATAGGCAACGGGTAAGTTCTCACAGAATAGGCCACGGAGGAATAGAAGGAAACAGTTGCATAGGACAACTGTCGTGGCTACGAAATTTACGCAATGGACTGGTATGAACACTCTCCTTCACGCATCTCTATCAGACAGAACATATCAGAAAAGAAGAAAAAAATAATACTAATTAATATTTCCATAAGGTCCTGTACTTTTCATAAAACTCAAAACGGAAATGAGCATAAAAAGGGAAATAATAATAGACGGCATTTAGTCAATTGTTTAAATAAGTGAAACTGCTACTACTTTAGTTATCGGAACCAGCACAACTTTTTCATCACTACTTAGTTACATTGATGATAAGTAAAACTAAATAAGTAGTAAATAATTTTTTTTCTAAATGACATCATAAATAGTCATAGCTAAACTGAAGGGTCGTTGGTTAGGCTTTGCAATCTGATTGACAACCGGTGCTTTTCGCAACTGGAATACAATTAATGGACTTCAGAGTAGTAGGGATAATCTATTAAAGTACGAAGATCGTTTATCCACACATAAACACGCAATTAACATGGTTGAAGGATTACCTAGCCGATAATCATATAGTCATTCAGTACTTTATTATTATTATTATTATATATATATAATACTATATGTCAATTTGCTAAGGGTACAAGTGAATACATTCGCCGTTAGTTCAGATGAGAGAATCAATATTCCAGGTGGATGGTGTATAAATACATGCGCACAGAATAATACTGGCGGTGGTCTTTCGCGTGCGTAGGGCGACATAATTAGTTTGGACGTCTGGAAGGGCTCGAAACACCGTGCGCATCGTGGTCCTACGAACCGGAAACTCTGCGAGGCGCAACAGTTGAACGATTTAGCGTCCGTTTATATATATTTAACCCCTGTCCCGCCGACCACCCCGCGGCCGTCTTTCCATTATTTATGCCGAAATCGCACAACGGGCGTATATCCTGCGCCCGGTGGGGAATTATTGTAATTTTGCAAATTTGAATTGATGAAAACGCGCGCCGTAAGCTAATCTTTGAAGTACTGAATATATCGGGAATATTCAAAATGCATTTATTAGGAGAATTAAGGCTGCAGACATGACGAAAATATTTTGGTTAAATTGTGTTTAATTTAAGTTGCTGTTTATTATGCCTGTTTTGTTTCGTATGCGAAAAATATACATTACATTTTTATTATTATTATACTCGTATGATGAACGTTGCTATACAGTATGAACAGGTGGAAAATAAGTAATCGCAACTTTACGGCGTAGGACGCAGATGTGCTCGTTTTCTTTGCATGACAGTTGAGTGCTCGAGAAAGACATAAAAGTTTCAGTTGTGTTCGTTGGATTGGGGGTGCTTTTATATAAAATATAAAAGTTAATATAATCAGTACCCACACACATATACCCATATATAAATTATAGCTTTCGGGTTGATTTTCGCGTTCATACTTTTCATTACACTACAAATAATTATGTTTATTTAACAATTGAGTATATCACTTTAAATAGTAACTTATATTATATTAATGCGGTATCGAATAAATAAATATTATTGAATTCATAACAGCTATTTATTTTTAATTTATAATTAAAATGATATGTAAGGAAAATGTCATCTGGTGTTTATTATGCATAAAATACAGTGTAAGCCGAATGATATCGAAAGCCTAAGACAAATAAGAATGATGCAACGATTAATATTAATTTCTTGATACTTAAACTACTTAATAGAGAGAGAGAGAATAGATTGCTTATTACAGCAAAGGAGACGTCTACTATAATAATATAAATATATAAATTTATATTATTATAGTATAATATCTAAATTTATATTATTATAGTATAATATCTATGCAAATTTATAAAAAAAACATATGTAGTCAGTTCAGTTATAACTGATCGATCTCAACCTGACAAGCGGCAATCATGTCATTTGAAATTCTGTTTCTGATCAGTACGTTTATAAGATTTATTGACGATAATAATACTTTGCAATAAGAAGTAGAACCAAACATTATTAAAATAGCAACTCGTGTAGTATAATCGAAAACATATTATTAGAGAGCGGATTTCTAGCATTATGCTTATCCATAATATTAATTTGGTTTTTACAAATTGTTTTACCTCTTCTGACTATCACCTGTTTTTCTTCCTCTGTTTGTTTGATATAGTGATTGTTTCACAGCTTTCTTGGGCTGCTTCACTTATGATTTCTTTGATCTTTTTCTATTTGCTTTCTGCTCCTTCTATTTTGTTTGTCTTTTTCTCTATTTTTGATTGGTATTCATTCCTAATTTCTTTCTTTTCAATTTTTGGCTTTATGTGTTTTTTTATTATTGTTTTCGACTTCGTATACTTCAAGTGTTCAGCTTTTGTGTTAATTTATATTTTTACCAAGTAGTGGTCGCTCCCTATTTCAGCTTGTCTTATTACTTTAACATCTTTCACCTTTTCCATTCTTCTGCGTCTATTATGGAGTAGTCTTTTATTTCTCTTTTCTTGGTCTAACTTCTCTAGTGTGTTTATGTATGTATTTGAATTTTCTGTTTGTCACATAATTCTATAATTGTTTTTCCATTTTCGTTCCTGTTCTCATCTCCATACTTTCCACTGTATCTTTTTTGCTCTCTCTCTTCATTTAGTTCTTCTGAGTTTTTTGTCATTTCTCTCATGGAGTCTTTAAACATGCTCTTTAATTCCTCCATTATCACATCGTTCTTAGATATATTTAGAGTTTCCTTCTCCGTGAGTTTTTTTTTATGTTTTCATCTTCCTTTGTTTTATTTTTGTATTCTGTTGTTATTACAACGTTTTGTTTCACTGCTTCGTTTTTCTATCTTTTTCTATTCTCCATTGCTCATTTGGAATCCTTGGAATCCATAATTAGGGCTGTCGATATCTCTTTCTCTGTTTGTACTCATTTGTTTCTTTATTTTCCACTTCCTTTTAGTTTTATATATTTTAACACTATTTATTTACTTTTTATGGACTTTGGCATGTACGTCGTTCGCTGTTTTAAGTTCCTCTGAACTGAACAGAGGTTTATTATCGAATTAATATATATTTACCTCTCCTGAATAATATTATTACAGATTTAATAAACACACGATGAATTTGTTCAAATTTAACACAACAATACCTAGTGTTTTATTGATAACAAACTGGTAAAGATTTAGATCCCACTTCAAAATCTGTTGCAACATATTTAAATAAAATTTTACCTGAAAACGTAACATGTGCAATAGCAATTAAGTCTGAATTGGCATTTTGGAAATTACAATGGCAAAATAAAAATAAAATCAAAGAACAATTACCAGATGTATACAGAAAATATGACCCGAATATTTACTGAACATAAAAATAATTTTACAAATATTATGTACTCTTCCTGTTAGCGTTGCTTCTGCAGAAAGAAGTTTTTCTGCACTGAAAAGATTCAAATCGTGGCTGCGAGCCACTATGTCTCAAAAAGTCTAACCGAGTTGGCTGTATTACATATTCATTGATATATGGATATTAATATTGACAATATTATTAAAAAGGAAAGAAAATCGTTTTTTTTATAAATTTAGTTACAAAAATCTGTTTCAAATTTTACAAAATATATTATTATGATTTTATATGTGCTATATTCATTTCGGGTGTGATATTATTTTGTTTATATTTAAAAATAATAGAATTAAATTTTATTTATTTATGGAATAAAAAAATATTTTCATTTCTTCAAATTACCCCCCCTAAGCCAGTTGACTGGAAACGCCCTTGGTGATAGCTAATAATCAGGTACTCTACAACCATATCAATTTTCTACTCTCGACAAAAATACGGATGGGACGACTGGCGCATATTTATCCTTTTCGTTAATTTTCATATTCAAACTCGCATTCATAAACTGTACTATTGAATTGACATTCCAAAAACTTTGCTTATTTATCAAAAATTACTATATGCGTGAATCGTATTAACCTGGGGAATCACAGATAAATTATATTATATAATTCACATGTATATTTAACCCATAATGCAAAAGGTGAAAACCACAATACAAGAATTAATTAAAGAATGCAGAATTAACAAGTGAAAATAATACATTATTTTGTAAGGGGTCTTTAAAAATAGTAAGTTTTATTTTAGTTCCCAACTGCATCCTAACTAGTCAAGACTTGTATGTAAAACATGTTATAACAACACTACATCAAGAACGTTTGAAAAATTTCAAATCTGAACTAAAAAATACAGCACAATTTCACAATCTTTAGCATCATCTTCAACAAACGATGGACAATTTAAATTATATTCATATTTGTGCAAAATACTTTTACATTCGAATATCCCTTTAAGAAAATTACAAAATAATGCATTTAAATCTTTCTTGGGAAAATATTGTAAAATGCGCATTCCTGAGAAAAAATTATGTAGCTCTTGCGTACTATGAAACCATACAAAAAATTAAAGATATTATTAACAATAATTATATGTGGTTTGGTGTGGATGAAACCACAGACGCTTGTTTAATTTATTAATAGGAGTTTAACATGAAGACATCCGACCAATAGTATTTTGATATATACAAAAGAACTAAAGAAAACTGATAATAACGTTATAGCAAAATTCATAAGTGATGGACTGACAAGCTTATTTTTGCCGTTGACCAAACCAAAATTTTACTAATAATGCATTGTGTGCTTTGTACAAGTTTAGCTAGATAGATAGATAGAAACTAATTTCTGAAACTATAAGAATGAAATTTCCATTTGTAGATTTAATTAAATTTGGTAAAATTGTTCTTATATTCTTCTGTGAGTGCAATTATTCAAGGAGTCATTACCTGATACCTCACTGCCCCATAAACCAGTGCTTTCCCGAAACTTTCCCGAAACGACAAGCAAATCAGTTAATGACTGTCAAACAGTTCTTAAGAAGCTTCAAAACAATTTAGTTACATAAAATCGCCTTTAAATTTTGTGAACAACACAATCAAATCTTTATAAAAGCAGATTCAATTTAGAAAATACCTGGACGCATTGGCCAAGAAATCAAAATAATATCGAAAGAAGTATTCGGTGAAAATGAAGGATTTTTAATATTAACTAAATTAAACTTGATTTTGAATGGCAATTTTCAAATGGATCCAGCTATAGTTTAAAATAAAGAGAAGATTTTCCACTTTAAAAAATTTATTGAGTGTCAGAAGTAATAATTTTTACAATTAAACACCTAGAACAACATTTAATGATCTACTGTTTTCATGAATAGATTTTAGTTATTTTGAAATATTGTATATTGTATACAAAATTACAATTTAATTTTTAAATACTTACATAATATTATATATTGCGTGAAGAAAGTATGTTTATTTTAGTTTTAAGCAGAATTTCTATGTAAAACATGTTGATGAACGTGTAACATATTAAGAAAATATAGTTTTCTTTAGTGCTTTTTTTCGTGTTTTTATGCTTTTTTTCCTGTTTTTATGCTTTTTTAATGCTTTTTTTCTCTAAATTTTGTGTCTTTTTAAGTGCTTTTTTTCACATTTTTTAAGCTTTTTTATCCGCTCTCTAATTATTATGCATTAAATTAAATGGTCTTTTAAATAGTATTCTTTTACTTGTCATTTAATGCACCAATAATTTTTTTTTAGTTTTTAAGCGGTGGTACTACTGTTTTTTTATACTCCTTGTTAACCAATAATAGCCATAATAACTGAAATGATGTATTATGTTGTGGTAGTTATTAATAATAAATTTCATTTAAATCGAATAAAGCGTTCAATTGTTATAAACAATAGAATTATTATTTTAAAAATTCAATTAATGAGGCCGATACACGGGGAAACTATATAATACATTGAAATAAAACAACACAGATAAGAGGTATTCAGTATTCATCTGCCTGATGATGCCACCTTGTGGTGAAACATGTTGTAGTGTTCAACAATAAAAGTGAAACCCTCTCAATTGTATTGTTTTATTTCAATAAACCATTTTTGTTATTTTTCTATATAAGATTTAACTTCATGTTTTATCAAATAGCAATGACTTCCGAAAATAATGCTTAAATTGTCTTTTCAAACGCTTAAGGATTAGCTGGCTATTGCAGGAGATTTATTTAAATTTTTTCTTTAATCACAAAACCTCTTACGAATCTTTTGAACAAGGATGAAAGTTTGAATTCTCTTTTGAACAACAACAGTTTGAAGACTATTTTAACTTCAGAATTACTATTAATTTATCCCAATTTCCAAGAATTCATTCTAACTATAGATGCTTCTAACCTTGCAATAGGTGAAGTTCCCAGTCTAGGTTCCATCGAATCCCACTATAGACTATATCTATTTGGCCGTGATTTTAAAATTATGATAGATTATAAACTATTCATCATTTAATATACAAGATCCACGGCCAGTGCCCTCCCTGAAACGGGACTAATACTCTACTTCGTCTGGTGCCCTCCGTTAAAACTTTATTCAGAGCATACATTATTCTTTATATCCTATCGCATTATTTACTTTAGTATGCTGGCGCTGCGTACAGGAGTTTTGCCCTGGCAACCCCCATGATGAGCCTTCTCTTGCCTTCCAAAACCCCGCCTGTGTTGGCTAGTAACCTGGCCATATGGCTGGAAGCCTCCTCAGCGCCAATTCCCGCTTCAGCAACATGCGATCTGTACAGTGGATTCGCTTGGATACACACTCCGAGATACTTTAAGTCTAGAGTGACTTGGCCTTCTCCCTTTCAGTGGCCCCTGGTGAGCCTACATACCTCGAGGAGGTAGTCCACTCTGGAGCGCCCCCTCTGAAACCCGAACTGATTGGGTGATAGATGTCTATCCACGCTGCTATTCAGTCTGTATTTCCCAAGTTTTATGAAGGGGTTTCCCCCTTTGAAAAGAAGCACTAGCCTGGCTCTCCTATATCGGGTGGGGAACACTCCCTCCCGAAGGCAGCTCTTCTATAGTTCTAGCAGTGAGCCGGAGGGCCTCGTTGTTTATGCCCCCACGTCCAGGGGCCTTTCGCGATGCCCCGTCTTGATTGCGAACCTAATATGCTGGTAGCCGCTGAATGGCTCCGTTGACTCGTCAACCATCCATAACTCGATGCTGCCCCTAAGACCATTCGAGAGCAGTCCACCCCTGCAAGAGCTTCCTCGTCTCGCCTAATTGAGTAGACTTGGCCAGCCACAATTGGTCCATGCTTGCGACTCCTCTAAAGTTCTGTTTGGTGAGACATAACACGCCATTACAGTCATTCCAAAATCCCTCACCCATGCAATACCTTTGCACGGGCTCCCATACGCCGTGGCGAGGTGCTTTGTCCTCATTCAGCTTGAGGGCCATGTCGCCATCTCCGGAATCCGTAAGCCAGTTCTCGTCCACCCTGATATTTTTATTGACTATGGTGATGTACGTCCTGTATTTTTCGTCGAATATAGCCAGGACGTAATGCGCGGCCACATAGATATAGGCTATTTGCGTTGGCTTGGAGGAACACAAGCTTGGTATACATACATTTATGCCACACAATCTCTGGGCACCGGTAGAACCTACCAAAGTCTGTCAGTTTTATCTGTACCATGATCGGCAAGGTGCCAAAAATGAGTTCCCGCAGTTCTTATTGAGTGATCTTTGCTATCTGGGCATCCATCGCCACATGAAGAATCAGCAGTCTGTTCCATATATCTCTAAGGGCTTCGCGTTAATCCGAAAGCTCCATCGGCGCGGAGGTCTTTTCAGATTTGTACCTGCGCACCTAATGTGGTGGTGGGTGTTGGCCCATTTCCGGGGGCGAGAATATGGTCAATCTATGAAACCGTATCTCCAATTTGTCTCCTTTTCCTTCTCTCGTCCTCCTAGTGGTCTCAGTGGTTTGGGCGTGAGGGCTATCCAGAATGTTTTGTTTGAGTGACCCCAGGACCTCCCAATAGGCTCCGTCCGTAGTGTCAGCCAGGTGTGCTGTTTAATAACCGCAGGGTTGTCCGGGATTGGTTCCAACGTAACGAGCGGGTGTGAGAGGCTCGCACCATACACACTACTATTAAATATAACAATATTGAATGCAAACTGTTATGCTTTAGAGTAATAAATTTTAGTTATATGATGTAGACTATATCACGAGTTTTCAGTCATTCGTAGGCTAGCAGTAGATGATCTTAACCTTTTATTTCCGTCCTAAGCGCAGTATATGACAATAAACAAGTTGCCTGCCAGTTGGCTAACTCTTTTGGCTCGTATTTTTAACGCTAGCTTATATTCACAAGCTTCTATCGAAATATATATGTCCCAACCAAGAAGCTAAACGTATCTTATACGGCGACAGGATGTTAAAAATTGAGTCAAGACTGATCCTCTGGGAGATAAATGGGAAGGTTCCGGCGGTGGTAACGATAAACAAGGTTTTCCGGTGAAACAAAGTTCTCGAGGACGTTAATGCTGCCACGTTGTACTGATGAACATACAAAAAAATCTGTCAGTGTATCTGGTTACCTTAGCATACTTGCTTTGGTCACTATGTAATGACGAACAGGAAATTTGCGGACTCTCAGACACTGCAGTACCATGTAAGCTAGGTCTACAGAGGGCTTCAAGGATACGTAAGCTCTTTAACGTAGGTATGGATGACAATGTTCGTTAGTAAATTGTCAAGCACCCGCTTCCAATCAAAGAAGACAGGGAGGACAAAAAGCAACGTTTTAAGACACCCACTATCTAATGTTTGATTAAATTAGTATTTTAAGACAAAAGACATCATCTAGTCCTGAAGAAGAAGTGTTGCTTGAAACGCAATGATCAAGCTGTCAATTTCGGCCTAACGTAAGAAGGAGTACAAGGCCCGTCATGAAGAAGAATTTTTAAAAAATATTTCATTTTCTAGTGGGTCTCTCAAAATGTTTTTGTGGGTCACTGTTACTGATCCGCGGGTCTTAGGTTCACCATTGATAGGTGCTAGATTACTCCTTTCAGATAAAATACATTTCTATTAAAGAGTTGTCGATGAAGGCCACATGCATATTTTTTCTTTATAATGTATGAAATTATCAAAGAAATAAATACCTAAACATATAATAGCACTGGGACCCGAAAGGAAAACTTGATTCTCATATTAGGGCGCACAGGTACGTCTTCTAATTTTAGTCCCTTGAGATAGATAGTATAACTGTTTATATTGCGGTTTTCAATTTTTGCTTCGGTACAAGGGTCTTTCAGGTATTGCTTTTATTTTGGGATTTTATAATTTTAGCAGATTATGCTGCAACATAAGATAACGCATTAAGTACCATAGTTTCTTCGTAGTTAGGATATGTCATATTTATGGATTTTCTCTAGGCGAATACAGAAAGTCATTTATCAGTTTGTATAAATTTTTCTAACTAGTACCTTTAAATTTTTATTGGCATGTTTTTTTATGGATTAATAAATTTGTTTCATACTCGAAAATAAGAAAGTCACTGATGTATTATTTAAATTCGTTATTATCCTGAACTGTATTAAAAAAATCACTACCACTCGAGACGTGCTGTGTTGTTTAAATTTATATAATTGTGGCTACACGTTATAGAATATTTTTACAATAATTATTTGTGGTTAAAACACTAAATTCAGTGTAAGTATTAATTACCACGTAGTAACGATCGTAACAATTCTCTTTATTCGTTATTATCATTACGTATTCTGATTTATAACATATAGAAATTGAATGTAAAGCATAAAGGAAGTAAGAGAAAATACTTAATTTTTGATTTATGAATTTTGTAATTTATCCTCACTATAGATTTAAATATTAGATTTTAATAATATTCATATCTGTTTCCATCAACACTCTAGCGCAACAAGCATAATATTTATGTATACAAAGTCAAAAATGATGTCAAATTTAATTTCTATAGGCTCTTTGATAACTCACATCAGATTTTTTTCTAATTAACATAAATCATAAGGTCTAATTGTATCTAGGTTTAACTCTTAACTTCCATAATAAGGTTAATAATTATTTGAGAATATATCTAATTATTCCCAAACTTAGAAGGAACTGATTATAGAAGTTTTCTCATTCAGAATATGTTAATGGTTAACTTATTATTTATAGACTGTAGCTTTATATATATATATACATCTTTATTGACAAATATGTACATTATTTAAATAATAAATAAATGATGAATGAGGTGTTATTATGTTAATCTGTCAAAAGGCTATCGACCAGAGGTCTTTCTGCCTTGTTTTGTCTAGTCATATGGCGTCAGTCTTTAGTGAGTAGATGCATGAAGTGATGAAATGAAATCGAAAATGGTAGAATGTGGGTTTTTAAATTTAGGGATTATGTTAGGGTTTCTAGGAAGACAGTACATGGATAATATATGAAAGTTGAAAGGATTTTTGGAGAATTTTTCTGATAGGAATCGAAGGCGTTCTTGAATAGGGATAACTAAGGTTGTATCATAGAGGAGTTGGTTGGAAGGATTATGTAAAGGATTTAGAGGATGCCGGAGTTTTGTTAGGGTACGGAGGGATGCTCGCTCGCTAACTTGAATATTACGGGAGGTTGGGTTGCTGGGATTGGGATAGAGGGCACAACCATAGTCCAGTAATGGGCGACAAATCATTTTGTATATTTTGACTGCTGTTTTACTAGTGATGCCATCATTTCTATAAGTTAAACATCTAAAATATTTTGCCCTAGTTGTAATTTTGTTTTTAATTATAGCTGTGTGTTTTTTGAAATTAATTTTGGGGTCTATGGTTATGCCTAGGTATTTAACGGAATTTGAGGGCGGGATAATAGTGTGGGAAATTGAGATATTGTAGGGAGAATTATTGGTGCGGTGATATGGATTTAGGAGCTGTGATTTATGGGGATTGATTTTAATACTTTTAATTTTCTTTTAAAACACTATCTTAAGATATTTAATCTTCTTCCTAATCGTTGAAGAGAAGCCCAAATATTCTCTAACATAAAAACATACCTAAAGGAATATCTAGATGAGTTAGAACAATATAATATCCAGAAATTATATACAATAATACATTACTTTTTCTTTAATTGTATTTATTATATTTTCAATCTTTAAAATAAAAATACTTTTATAATTTTCAAAAAACATTTATTGCTTAGACTCGCAACAACTAATTCGCCAGATCGAGGCTTCTCCAGGAAATAAAAGTATTTTGAAAACTATAAAAAGTGTTTTTACTTTACAGTAAATATGAATTTACAACGAAAAAGTATTTCATAAATTAATGTTTTAATTGTTTTGTTTTCATTTAATTTTATACAACTGTAACCAATTCTGTATAAAGTTTTATACAAACTTTGGAATAAAGAATTTTTGTTATTATTAAACCACTGTTCTTTTTTGGAAAATTTACGCATACATTTAAATAAATCAAACTTATGATTTTAAAGATTTCAAAACTCAAAACATAATAAAAAAATTTAGTTACTCGTATGTAATTTATAGAAGAAAAATGATTAGAATAACTTTAAAACTAAATCATAAAACCTTGTTTCTTGAGTTGTATGTCGATAAACTAAATCAGAGCGGGAATATTTAATTTCCTATACCTACAATATTTATCGCAGTTTATAACTCAAGTATGGATTAATCCGTTAAAGCTGTTTGTAAATGTATATATCAGGCAAGAAACTTTGCAGCAACGAGTTGTTCTTTGAAATTAAACAGCTTAGAGCTTTCCTATCAAGTAAAACGGAACACAATACAATTATTAGTCGTTGTAATTAAAGCGATTGAAAAATTGGAAACAACATACTCATAATTGTACTTTCGATTATTTAACATTATTTTACACGTTTTAAAGTAAACTATAAATTAAACTGAAATGTAAACAAGCTCTCTGTGGGAGGGCGACAAATTCACAGAATGCAGGCTACTAATTGGGCCTCTTATACAGCTCCTCTTTCTCTTTCTTCCAGGTCGATCGGTTTTGGTAATAAAGTCTCTAGCAGGATCCTCATAATGTTGCCAAAACGGGACAGTACTACAGGGTACGTTTTACCGACTCCGCTTTCTCATTGCATCCTTTGCAGTTGGGATTTTCCGTGACTTCGAATATATAGAGGTGTTTTTTAAAATACTGTGTCCAGTTAGAATATGAGTCAGTGATTTTATATTTCACCTAGATAAATTAACACAATGTTGGGCAACTTTAGTGTTGGGTGTTCGTATTTTATTTCGAAAATGAGCACAAGATGAGACATTCTTCTAGTTTGCCATGTATGCTGCTAGAGTCATGTTTTGCAGTATGTTTGAGTGATTGCTTTTGTATAGGGGCACAGGCTTCTTATTTCTGCCTCTTTTGTAAGAGCATCCGCCTTATCGATCTCTCTTGTGTTTAAGTATGCCTTGATATTACGCAGTATTGGATAATTCGGCTAACTGTTAAGATAGCAAGACTGGTTTTACTTTCTATGTTGATGCAGATATTTTCTTTTTTCATCCCCAGTTCACTTATTTTTTGGGCACCTGGATGATCATAGACTGTTCCACTAAGGGTATTTTCAGTTTCACATTTCGTTCGGTACAATATATGCACTTGTTAATTTTTTGTTTTTGTGTATGTCCGCGCTTCCTCACACTTAGTGGTGTGCATTAACATCACAAACTATAATGAGACTGATGATTATTTCAGTTTCACATTATCTAATCACAACCTAAAATTTTTCTGAGTGAAACATTTCCTTTTGGAAAATTAAGGACGATAGATGGTGCCTTTTAAATTATATGTGCACTGGACATATCCTCTTTGCCACTACATAGGGTTCTAGTATTAGTACCAGGGTATTAATATTGCTTTGGAGGTTGTGGTTTAGTATTTCAACCGACTTCTTGCAATGTTGTAAATTTATTTGAATTATATCTAATTCTTTCACTTTAGTTATATGAAATCAAAAGATATGCTAACGATGAATATATTTTATAGTTATTAATTTATTAGAATATGAGAGTATAAAGCACTCACCTTTTACCCTTGAAAGCTCTCTATTTGAGTGCTCTCATAGCGAGGTTCCTTATGCCTTTTTAATATTCACTTGAGGTAGTCTTTTTAAGATTAAGCGTAAGTTAGAATTTGTATCTGAGACAAAACTTTCTATCCTTATTTTGTAGAAGGCTGATTTTTTCGTTTTAATCTTCCATCACGACCAATCTTCCATCGGGATTTTATTTGATGTCGAGGTCACACCACCCATCTATCGTCAGCTCTCAATTCTGACAGTCTGAAACGTAATTGTCTCGGGAGGTTGTCAATTTGCATCACCGTTAGTTTTATCCCTGCCTAGAGTGGGTCTAGTTTTTTTACTACAGATGATTCATCCACATAGGTTATACTGTAGATCTCTTCGGACTACAGCGATCAATCGAAGATGGGGCTGATATCGTCCGATATGGTTTTGACCAATTTGGAGATAAGAGTATTATTCAAGGTCTTAACCTGGTCCGTTAAGAGATTTTGGTTTACTTGGAGGTGCCTTCTTATAGTTGGTCCTTGAGGTTTACCTAGAGACGTGGTAGCAGTGTCGTCCGATCTATTCCTCTTCTATTTTCCCTGAATCTCCAGCACTTCCAGAGATGATGGCTCTCGGTAAGGCTTTACGTTTTCCAGAGGCTGCAAGCGGACGCTTGGCTGGTGACCACGATGCTGGTGGAAGGTCTTGGCTTTTGGTCAGCTTACGCCGCAAAGCTTTTAGTTTAGTTTCAGATCCGTTAATCCTTTTTGGGAATTTTGGAGCTGTGGAAAGGGAACCTAAAACAGAGCTTTCAGCCCTGTTCTGAGGTGAAGGTTGCTGTAAGACTCAATTTTGTTTGTTTGTCCAAAGACACATTGCAAGAGGTTTTGCAGTGGTTTTAGATTCCATGCATGTTTAAAATTCTTCTCACGCAGTGGGGATCCAGCACGGTACAACACAAACAGGTGTATTGTGTCAGGGTTGCTAGTAAGATAGATATAGGCCCCTTAGTGGAGCGGAGCGCACGAGACAGAAAGGCATACAGTCGGCAGAAATCGGCCGCATTTTAGTACTAAACACTGTTTGACTACCAAGATACTTTTCTAATGTATAGTATATGCGAGCTACAAAGCAATATAAGGAATTAAACCTCAAAGATTTAAATATTTATTAAGTTTGTTTAATTACGAATTAAAATAAGTGGTTTTATTATTTAAATATTTTGCCTTACTCTTGAGAATAAAACCAAATATTTTATTATTATTAACTTTTCTCTAAAGCTTTCTTATGATTATTCTATTAAACTGACTATGAATATATTTTTGACTAATATATGATTACAAAATGAGAAGGTGTGTATAGATAATATTGTTGTATACCAATGCAGATATATTTTTGTCTTTAAATATGTAAATGTATAGACGATTTTTATTATTTGTTATCTTATTTATAGCTAAGATTATATCTCTTCTTTAATATTTTTTTCACGAATTAAATATGTTAAAGAACATTTAAAAAAACTAACTTTTTCTGTACGTGATAAAACATTCATATCATTTAATTAATTGCTATAATCCTAATAAATGCCGTTAAGATGTGACAATTCACGCTACATACAAATACAGAATTGTAACATTTGTAATACAATTTTATTATTTACATTGTTGTAGAAAATGAACTATTTTTTATCTTATAAATTTTATTATACTATAGGTTTGTCGGCATATGTATTTCTAAAAATTAATAAGTTTTCTTGGATCTCAACGGCGTTCACTTCAAATGTACCACACATTTAAGTACAGTCGTTACTGTAATAACTATTAGTGGTGATTAGTGAATCTTCGTTCGCAGAATTAAATGCAAGACAGCATTATTAGTAATGCAGCTTAGGATTAGTTAGTCTGGAATTTAATTAGCTTAATATGATACATCTCATGCATCGAATCCTATTATATGTATTAGCAATATTGATCTATTATTTTATTTTTAGTAGATTTATTAATATGAAAGTTGTCGCTGGTTGTACCTCTCTTTTATTTTAAATATTATACTCTGCGGAGCATCAGTTATTGGAAGTTATTTTAGAAATGTTCAGCCTTTTATGTGTTTGCTTAATGCCTTCTCCTCCAAACAAGGAATTTTGCTTTTTTAATTGACGGTACATCAGGTAAGTACGGCGTTTAATATCGGGGAGTTCCATATCTCATTGTTGTCATTAACTACGTTTTTCTCATTTTTACGGCTTTATAAATTTCAAGACCCTTCCGGTAGTTACCTAAATGCAATATTTTATAATTCTTTAAATCGAAAATGTGATTAGATGTGATGCAATTTGTCCTATATATATTTCGTCACATCACACTTTAACTCATACACACTTTTATTACTTTCCCTATATAGTATATATAGGGGGAGTATTGTTTTCGTGATTTTTTTTTGAAAATTTTTTTTTGCGGAAATATCCGTTTTAGGGTCCCCTGAACCCAAAACACTAATTTCTGGAAAAAAAAAATCTGTGTCTGTGTGTGTGTGTGTGTGTGTGTGTGTGTCTGTCTGTCGGTGGGCGCTGTATCTCAAAAACTAATGATCCGATGGAGATGAAACTTTAAACTTAAGGTTTCGTCGTTAAAAACTGGAACTGAAAAGCTTTTGGTAAACATTCATAAACCGGAAGTGGATGTTTACTCGAGGCATTTTTTTGTTTTTTCGTAATATTTTTGTAAATATGAAAAATTTAAAAAAACGGTTCAAACAAAAGTTAAAGCGAATAAAAAACTGAACAATATTTATTCGAACATATTTTTTTATAAAATTCTTGACTTTTGAGAAAAAAAATAAAAATTGAAAATTTTGACATTTCTTGAAAATAACTAATAAACTATTGCAGTTACGTAAAACTTATATAACAAATAATTGTAGAGAATTTAAAACTGAATAAATTATTAAGAATAGCCTTTTTACGTAAACCTCATAGTTTTCGAGAAAAATATAGGGAAAGTACTATGATGGCCACATCACCATTCTTTTTTATTGTTATTATTAAATTTTATTTTGTTGTTTATTAACAATTAGTCAAAATGATTTTACTATTCTTTCCCTGCAGTGTGAGAGATTTTCAACGTATTGTAATCTATTCCAAATATTCTTTTCCAATTTTGTCCCACTATAAAAGTATTTTTGTAATAATTTACGTTTTTCCTTTTTTAACATATAATCTGAATTCTTCTTGGTACCCATTGTTGACGGCTATGATTTTTTATTGTATTTAATTCTTTATGAATAAAATGTACTATATTTAATTTGATTGTCTGTATTTAAAACTACCGGGATAATTGTATCGCTGCAGGTTTCTTTTCTAAATATTTTATATGATAACAAGCTTTAAAACTAGTTTACCCAATCCGTGATCATTCAAATCAAAATAGTAAATATTATTCATTAACATTTAACGGTCCCATATCAATTGCCACCAGCAAAAACTTCAATCTTTTAATTGATTAATGGTTGAGGCGTTAACTTCGTGATACATTTTGGAAAATAATAATTAAGTTTGATAATGATCAGTTAATGATCGAAACTCGAGTCACTTAAAAATAAAGTGTGATATTAACAAAGTAAACGTTTTTGTTTAATTTTCAATCTTTTAATTTAACCCCGTTGTTCAGAACGACCAACTCACTCAGTAAATTTATAAATAATGCCAAAGATAAATCTGATAAATCGACGAACTCGGGCGTATATTTGTTAAAGTGTCGGGATTGTCCTAAGGCAGGGGTTCCCAATATGTGGTACGCGTACTGGTACCGGTACACACATGTCAAGCTACCGGTACGCGATAAATGAACAATATTTTGCGACAAATCATGTGTTTTTTATACAGTACATCGCTAAGCCCGAGCGTTTTGTCTGTTCTTTTTCAATAATTTCTCTTTCTACGGTGATAGATAACAACGTGACTCACCTCACGTATTTGCAATAAATTTGTAAAGAATATTGTCGCATTATTTGTATTATATCAGTTTGTGTTTATTTATGCTATATTTTAGGAAGTGTAGAATAGATTTGTATACATATGTACATTTAAATCAATTATTGGTTTATACAGTGCGTTGTTTTAAGTGTGGTCATAGGGATTTACATGCTTAAATAATTACCTCTTGTTAACTTTATTTTTCAATTGTTAGAATAGCTGCTGAGCTTTGAAAACCTTTGTAAACATGTTTTATAAGTGATATGTAAATATTTATATGAGTTATAAAATTAATTTAATAATACTAATATTAAAAAATACATATTTAGAAAATAATCGAAAAAAATAATGTATTAAAGAATTTTTTTTTAAATTATTGTTAAATATTCTACTTGGGCTGTTAAACTAATCTAAACTAATCTAAACAATATTCTAACAGCTAACCGGTTATAAATAATATAAACCTACAAATATCTGAAATAAAAATTAACTTTAAATTAATTATTTGCCAGTAAACAAAGTTACATTTAGGCATCTTGATACTTCCAGCTCAATTATTTATGTACATTTAAGTTAACACAAGGTATAATTTTTAACATGGCCACAGTAAAAAAATGCACTGTATATAGATACTCGTGTTACATGGTTACATAAATATTGGAAATTATTTAGTGACTATTTTGATACAATGCAGTCTAGTGAAGTAAGTGAAGTGTAAAATATTATAATCGACGCGACGTAATAATTTTAACGTAAGTTTTTTACTTTATCTATCTATCTATTCTATCGGTATTTATTGTCAAATAAAGAACCATATAATGAAGAGATTTTTAGAGCATGCTGGATGTACTTATTCCAACTCAGATAATTCTTCAGAGGGAAACAAAGATGAACCATCGAAAACAAAATGCAAAGAAACTTGGATTAGGCAGTACGATCTTGATTATATGAGGTATGGATTCTTAATGAAATCTGGCACAGAAACTCAACCTATTCCACAGTGTGTTATTTGCTATGAATGTTTATCAAACGGTTCATACACCCTTTTGAAGAGACATTTATTAGAGAAACGTCCCAATTTAAAAGATAAACTAGTTGATTTTTTTTAAAGAAAACATTCAGAATTCTCCACTCAAAAAGCAGCTGTGTTCTCTTTTAGTAACATAAACACTAATTATGTTAAGGCATCATATTTAGCAAATTTTGCGTATAGCCAAGTTTATAGCACACACAATTGGAGAAACAACCTGTAACTAAGGATATCGTCAAATCTGTGCTTGGAGATAAGGCAGCTAAGGAAATTGACAAAGTTTCCCTGTCCAACAATACTGGTTAACGGCGAATAGAAGATATGGCATTACAGATTGAAAGCATTTTATCAAGAGAATAAAAGAAAGTCAATTTTATTCTCTCCAATCTGGCACAATTACTTGTCCGAAGTGGTTCAGGTGGAGAGAGCCAATCCGTAGCCTTGAGCACGGTCGCGCATGATAACCGGAGAACGTCGTCTTGAAATGTAGACTTGTTCTGTTCGCCCCCTGGTACTTGTGTTATCAAACATAATCTACATAATAAACAAACAAAATAATAATATCGACTTTATATTTGATAATGATCAGTTTATGATCGAAGCTATAGTCACAGTTAATAAATAACTATTGTGGTAAAACAAAGTTAAAAGTGTTTTATTTAATTTTAATCAAAAATGAACCACCAAGTAAACGCCGACAAAATTCAAGAATCACCATTTTTTGTTAAATTATTATTCATCTGCCTGATGAAGCCACTGTGTGGCGAAACTTGGAAACTCTCCCAACTGTGTTATTTTATTTCAATAAATCAAAAAAAGTTAAGGCCATTGTTTTTTTCTTTTTTAACTACCAATTGTATGTTGTTGTTTAATGAATTCAAATGTGTTGTGAATATTTCTAATAGATCCTGTCCATATGCAAAATACGTCATCTATATTTGTAATAATCAGTGCTACTTTGAGTTCAACAATAATAAGAATCCGATAGACTACCACTAGGATCGCCTTTATCGCCATTATTAATAGAGATTTTTATGGATGAATTTGAAAACAATTTACTCAAACAAACAAACAGCAAACAAAAGTCAGCAACAGTCTATCTATTACGAAATCTATCACGTTCCGTTAGTTATAAAATACTGCTAATTATTTATTAAGGTAAGGTTTTAGAGTCCAGAGACGCGCTGTTCAGGTATTGGCTGGTCTTAGATATAGGCAAGACAGTAAGGAATAATTTCAAAAATATAAAATCATGACTGTACCCAGTACATTTATAATGGAGTACCTTAAATATGTAAAATATAATTTTCAGGGCTTCTCCTATAATAAAGATTATTATAATCATTATACATGGGTACAAAATGATATAAGGCTGCAGCAATTCCGTTTGTGAAAGAGTAAAACTGGGGTCAGATACTGTGGTTTGAAATTTTTAAATAGATTACCACTTAGTTTTCAACAACTACCTTTTACGCAATTCAAAAGATGGCGTAAAAATACCTCATAACAAACGCCTATTACACTTTTGAGGTCTATAGTATTCGTTCCGGTTGACATCTTTTGCTGACATTTTTTTAGATACGTTTGTTGATTTTCTTTATGCAATTGAATTTTATATTTTATTATATTGAATTGACGAGGTGGATACATAATAAAACTCCAATACATTGAAATAAAACTACACATTTGAGGGGGTTTCACATTTATTGTTGAGCAGTATTCATCTGCCTGATGAAGCCACTGTATGGCGGAACATGTTGCAGTGTGCAACAATAAATGTGAATTTTATTATTTCACACTGATTTTATTTTGTTGATATATTTCTATCTAATTGTCTATTTTATTGTTTTATATTTTTTTAAATTTATTTTATTGTTTTAATTAATTGTTTTATGATACGGTATATATACAAATTTCTCTATGTAAAACTGGTAATTATGGTATTGTTTACCCGTATTAATTCTTGCTGGTTGTTAAATAGATTATGACACGTATCAGTCAACTGGTAATAAGTGTCTAACTTCACCAAATTTACATATCTGTTTCCATCAAGAGTGTAGCGCAACAAGTATGAATTATATTTTAACTATTTTACTTATTTATTTTTTAGTATTATCCTACAATATGTTTATTTAAATGATGTCTATTTATTTGTGTATTTTTTAATATTTATGCACATGTTCAATTGTCTGTCTATTATTTATATTCTAATTGTATCTATTAATTAATTTCATTAAAATAAGTCTAATAAAAGACCAAATTATGCTTTATACAAGCATTATAATTATAAAACGATACTACAAATGGTATTCTGAAGAATAAATGTATTTAAGATGTAAATGTCAACATTATTTCTCTATTCCGCTCATTTATATTAAATTTTATTTTATCTAAAATAGTAAAAATAATTTTTAAAGAATGAAGATCGGCTTATAGGCCTGTATGACTTTGGCGTTAGATCAGCTATTCTGCCTACCTTGAGCAGGTAGATTACCTTTACTCTTTGCCATAATTTTGGTATATATATCCTCATGCCAGGCAGGCTTTGAAGATTTTTGACAGGTGCGGCACCAGTTCCTCTGTGCCCATTTGTAACAGAATGGGATAAATCCCATCCGGTCACGCGGACTTGTACGGTAAATTTAATTTTAAAAGTGTACTTTTAATAGTTCGAGACTTTCCTCTATTGTTTCTGTGTAAGTTCCTTCCGAGTCCTTTTGGGTTTTCGGACTTCTTTATTATATTGTGTAGATGTCCCAGTCCTGGTTGTTTTTGGTCCTGTTGAATAGCCTTCAAATCTCGGTCCTCATCATTTCGAGGTTCTTGTTCCACCAGACTGTTCCGCAGCTCCTCTACTTGACTGTTTTTTCTGGGCAGTTTTCCAGATGCCAGCTACAGCCCATCCATCTCTCTTGTCGATGCTTCTCTGAGGGTCTTTTTATATCCTACCCAGTTCGTCCCTCTTGGGTTTTTGTACTTGCTCGACTTGAGAGTTGTGACTAGATCGAAGCGGATTTGCCTGTGGTCGGAGCACGATGGTTCTTCTGACATATAACAATTCGCTATACTATCACTCACTTTCCCGGTACAGATCGTTAGGTCTAGTACTTCTTTGCGGTTTTTGTGATGAACGTGGGCTTATTGCCAATATTTGTCACTATAAGTCTCTCTGCTGAGATACTTTCTCATATCTTGGGAAGTAGGCAGAGCAGATGATCCAGCTCCTCTCCCCTTCTTCCGTTCTGGCCGACATGATGCCTGCAACAGAATCTTCAGTGCATAATTTAGGTATTAGTGTACACTTGACTCTATCACTGTGAATTATGCATTCCCTTGGCCTTTCGGCGTTTGAGCTGTATATTACCAAAGAGTGTTGTGACACTAAGCTTCCTACTTTCTCTAGGAGCACCAAGAGGTCTATGCCTTCTTTGTTGAACCTCCTATACAGCGTTGCCGATGAGGCTTTTGTGTGTTGAAGGTTCACCTGAAGGATTTTTATTCTTTCTCCGCTATTGAAGTGGAGGGACATGTTCAGGCTATTCCTCCATGGTCTTGACCTCCTCCATCGGAACCGGCTCCCCCATGGCCGATGGCCTTAAGAGGGGACTGATCCCGCTGGCGGAGGGTTGGCCTTCGTTGGAAGAGTCTTGTCCTAGCTTTATAATTTCCCCGGCCTCGCTGGTGCCTTAAATCTCCGCTGTTTTTTTGGATTCTGCCTGAGTTTACTCCCCTACGTTGCCTTGTTATTCTCCTTAATACGCATCCAAAGCCTCCCATGTCGTAATAATGGATAATAATTTAGATAGCTCCTCTTTGGACTCTTTGTCTACGAAGAATGTCTAAATCACACCTTTAGCTTTTGGGTTTTCTCCCATACTGTCTACAGGTGTGTCTTTAGTGCCCGGTTCCCGATTCTTAATCATTTCAGAATCCTGTCGGCCTCTATTCTATCCTTCCCCTCATACGAGACGTATGCCGTGCACACCCATGGCTTGGGAATATCGTTCTCCTTCAACACCCTGAGAGATGCTCCCTCCCACGGTATCAAGATTGAGACTGTCTGCCTTAGCCATTGTGCGCTGGCTTCTTCGGCGCAGGTTATCGTTAGATATCCCGGTCGGTGTGTGCACTTTACGAAGCTGACTTGTGGCCCTTGCTCCGGTATGTGCTCGTATGCCGTCATGATGGCTTCTTGAACTACCTTCAGCTTGCTCTTGTCGAGCTGGGTTTCTGGGAACCTCTGGCACGCTATGGCAAGCTTGACCGACGTTATGGCCTCCGTAAAGGTTGGCTCATCCCTTTTTGCCTTTTTGATCTCCCTGTGCGTGTTGTTGTTCGGTCTGATCCTCTTTGCGGGTCCTTTTTAGGATTTTTGAGCACCGGCAGACATTGTTTGCCCTTGGGGTGCCTTCTTTATTTGTGCCCCCTTGTTTGTCCTTAGGGTTCTTGCGTCCCTATGTAGCGGTGAAATTAGCCTTGATTACGGCACTTTTGGCCTCGATGTAATTCTGGTCTTCCTTCACCAGTTTCGCCACTTTTGCTTTCGTAATACCGGATACCACTGCCTTTCCAATTTAATCGTCTGACATGAGGTCTACCTCCTCTAGGGCACTTATACACAGTGCCTTTCCGGCCCCTTGGCCTTACCGAGGTTCTTGTGTGTAGAGGTACCCTACCTCTTGGCTTAGGTGGCCTGTTAACTGGTCTTGTGGGAGTCTTCTGCCCTATGTTTTTTGTTTTTCTTGGGTTTTGTTTTATTTTGTTCCCACTAGAAGCTAGGGAAATATTCGGTCGGCCTGATCAGAGCCCCGCATGACCAGGTAAGGCTAGACTAGATACAGGGGCGTTTCGCCCTGGGAAAGTTTGAGACCGCACATACCCCTGCGTCCATTCAACTCTCAGTACTTTGCCTTTCACCTTAGCTTGGGGTTTGGGTTACCCTTCGTATCCCTACCCACTTACGATCATTGATAGTACTTATCCCTTGCACCACGTAAAGGTGGGAACCCTCGCTCGGGTTAAATTCCAGAATTTTTTTTTTCAAATGAAAACATGGCAATCATGTGTCCCTAACCTTGATATGGATTCCACACTTGTAGAATACTCTCTTCAGATAATAGCTAACGCTTTGAATCCCTTACTAAGTCAATCGCTTTTAATCATCAAACAAAAATATATCTAAATACTAGTTTGGTTTATTTCTTTAGAAATCTAGTATTCTACTCTATCTATTCTAAACTCTAATTAACAAAATAACTATTTTTAAAGTATGTAAAGCAGTTTAGTATATTAGTCTTCTATATTAATGGCAAATTCATATAAAAATTATTTATTCCCTATCATAAAATCATACCATACTCTAACTTAATCAATGCCGTTATTTTCTACACCTATAGGTGTGAATACATAGGCTTTCTACTCAACTCAACTCAAACTCTCCAGTGTCCATAGGTGAGCGGATAAAGGACGTAAGATGGATTTACTAGAAGCGATTGAAATTTTTAAAGCGAAGACTAATCCGGGAATTCCCCTGCTTAATGTGTAGGCCACTATTTAACTGCTTGATATAAATAGGTTACATTTTCTAATTTTGAAACACTTTATGTTACACTTACACTTTACTATAATAGTCACGTGTAATTTTAAATAAAGTTGTAAAACAAAGTCATCGTGTCTCCTTCTTTAGTAGATAACTGTTTTATTACTATATATACCAAATTACAAGTGAGTACTTTCGACTTAATTCTGCAAACTAAGTAGTGAAACAAAGTTATCGAGTTTAATTTCATTATATCTTGAATTTTGGAGGCGTTTACTTCGTAGTACATTTTTAATAAATAACAGAAAAACGTTTAACTTATTTATATAAAAGATATTGATAATGATTACTTTGTAATTCGAAACTAGTTACGAAGTGTTGTATAAAAATAAAAAAGTAGTATACAAAAGTTAAACGTTTTTTCTGTTATTCATTGAAAATGGTTCCCTTTGGATAGTTAAAATGAGTTGCTAATAAAATATTTTACATCAGAGGGGGGTCAAAAGCTGCATAATGATAAAATAGGCAAAAATAATTCCCAAAATTACTCACGTACTTCTCTATTGAAGTATCTATATTTACGAAAGCCTCATTATTTCCTGATCTTCTTGGTACACAGAATATTCGAAACCTTATCCACACTATCAACCTTATTACCCAATTATGCTCTGACCACTAAGCCATCAACTTCCAAATAAAAATTCTATCTAATGTTCCACAAAAAAATCCCTAACCTAATTCATATTTTTTACAAATTTGACACAGAGAAGCTTAATGCAGACTAGTTACAATTCTTTATCTACAATCTTAATATAATTCTTGACTCTATCACCCAATTGAACAGCATTCCATACAAATCAATTTAACAAAACACTATAGAATAGTATAAACATCCTCTACCAAAATATATTCATCGTCTTATTACATATGAAACGCAATTTAATTGACGGATACTTCAGAATTTATCAAAAAAAACAATAATCTGAATAAAGACATTGCAAAAGTAATTACTAAATGTAAGACTGAGTCTTGGTTCAATACTTGCAGGAAAATTAATGACTCAATAGGTAAAAGATTCTGGACAGAAATTGAAAACAACAGTTACAAAATATATTTTCAATTTAACGGCACTTCAAAACCGACGGATATTTTTCGCAAGACTGCTTTAATATCTCAAAGAAGTGAAAAATACAGCGACAAGGCACGACCTAGTACATAAACATATTTAAATCCTTATGAACTCATATACATGATCACACCTTAAGGAATAATAATTTGTATCCCATGAAAGGAGGTCGCATCCTTTTATCTTATCATGCTACTAGGAAAATTTGAAAATCACATTTCAGAAACAAAATACTGTCATATATCTGATCGCATCCCGAATTACCAAGTCGACTTTCTTCAAAAACAATAAACCTTAAAGGAAAGTTATCAGTCATTCAATTGCTTGCTCTTAAAATGTCTTCGACTCTATGTGGCACTAAATATTTTATACAAATTCTTCTTTCTTAAAATTCGTATTATTTTCATCATTAAACAATTCCTTACAAACTGATCCCTCAAAGTCAAAAGTAATAACTGTTGCTCACATATTTTTACTCCTGAACAAGGTCTACCCCAAGGATTTTCTCTATCTGAGGTACTCTGCAATATTTTCTCCTTCGTTATTTATAACCCTGATTCACTTTACTTTAATTCTTTCAAATATATTATACAATTTTTATCATACCTAGAGCTCTATAATCTTTTCAGTAGCTTTAGTTTGAAAAATGGCGAATTAAAATCAATCGTTCCAAACCTCAGTTTTTAGTAACAATAATTCTTCACATAATGTTTTCATTCCCCAAAAAATCATAGTTTCTCCTCTCTCCTTAATTAAAATATTACTTAACTTCATGTTTCATTTGTATACATTTTGATATTTTGTACATTATTTTTAAACTGAAGAGCTACATAAAATTTATATAACAAATCAATCTAAAATATTATTAATTAATGGTTAAACTTCCCCCATTTTTTTTTTAATAAAGACGTTTATTATTATTATTATTATATTTATTATAAGAAAACCGCATGTTTTTTTGGAAAATGTTACCGTTTTTAATATTAATAGCTCGAACGGACTTAAAGTATAATTTATAGAAAGATTTTTTTCATCATATAGATTAGAAATTTAATATAAGAGGTAGAGCAATTTACTTAAAACGTTGAAATGAGTACTAACTTCCGCTATAATCGAAAGTTAAATCATGTTGAAAATATTTTCATTAAAAAGAGTAAACTAGATTATATAAACTTTGGAAATCTCATTAAAAGTCCTTATAATTTTTTTATACAACCTCGGTCGGATATCCTGTAAATGAAAATATATAAATTTTCTGTTTAAGATAATTTAAAATAACACAACTTTATGCGATCTCTAAGTTTGTTATATCTAATGTAATAAATTAATCCTACATATATGAACATATGAAATTTATGATATTATATAATTTAAGAGAGATTAATTGTATTATCTCCTGAAAACAAAAAGTTTATAATGAGGATATGGTTAAAAATGGTTATACACATTAAAAATTAATAATTAAAATTTTTAAAATATTTACGTAAAATCGGACAATTAAAGAAGTTTTAATTGTTTCTCTTATTCAGTAAATAGGATGAACAAGAATTAAACAAGAAATATATTAAACATATTAAGCGACCTTATCGTCGATTTGTATTTAGTTTTTCTTTCGTTTTATTAAACAAACTTTGGGCACAATAAAGGCTAATGTTATGAACTGAAGAAACATAGGTTCTGCTATAAATTGCTTTTATCGATTTCGGCCAGAGGCAGCTGTGGATTTGTTTCCAGTTGGGATTGGGAATTGTTGGGTAGAGAATAAATTCAATAATCGGGTTACTTGCTGTAATACCATTCTCCGTTCTCCATTTTCTTGCTTCCATCGCAGTAATACGACTAAGACTGAGACTCAATTTACGATTTCTGAAATTAATTATCTAAATATACCGGAATCCATATAATTACGTTTAAAAAATTAGACGCTGTATTAGTCACATAAACTAAGTGCCATAAGAAACAACTACATAGATATTTATGTTATTATAAATAATAAAGGAACATAGTTTTAATAGTTATTATATATGCGAAAACATATAATAACTATTAAACTCTTAGTTATATTTATTTTTCAAGTATTGGTATGTGTAAGAATACATAAAGTAATGACAATATATTCGATATATTTTAAGTTGTAAACATGATTTTCCTCTTTAATGAAATGCAGTTTTGGATCATTTAATGCGTGTAATTTATTTTTAAACGCCGAATTCGGTATAATTAATTTAATTGTAATCATTAGTATAGCAAATTAATTTATTTGTAGTGTTAAATAATGCATATAATATGAATTCAACCAAATTATCCATAAATATAATTAAATGGTTTAAATTGAGTTTAGTATATTTTCTACGTAAAATAAATTTAAAAAGTTAAATTTTAACAGAACCACTTTACTTATTTGTATACGCATATTGAATAATAAAATTAGACAGTCTAAAGAATAACATCTGTCCAAAAATATATGAAATATACTATGATGCCTATATCACAATATTTACTCCTTTAAATTTTAAAGTTGTTTGAAACTTTCAATAATAGCCATAATAATAATTCAAAATTTGAACAACAAATTGATTAAATATGGTAAATATAAGAATCTCTCAAATATTTTCCCAGTGTGGTAGTATTGGAATAGAAAGCAAGTTGTTAACATTTACTACCACCTGGGAAGTGTATTGGACAAATTGATGCAATTTTCATTTTATTTGGAAATTTATAAGTATTTATTGACAAGCTAAATAGCACAATTCTTTAAATGCAGGTAAGTTTCATCACCAGCAGAATTATTATTTGAAACGTTTTAAGGAATTTTTAGTACTGTATATGTTGAAGTAGGAGAAAAAGTAAAGTTAGGTATATAGCTGACATCAGCTGGCTTAATAATATTAGATGATCGGGGAATGTACATTTTTAAAGAACGAAAGCCATTTACTACACGATGAGGAGTATCAAGATGCTTATCAACATGTTTTTTTTAGAGTTGAATGTGTCCAAAACTGTTTTGGATTGGACATATTCATATTTATAACTGAAGATATATAATTGCGATAAGCCCATTTGATTTTGCTCCTTATTAATGATCTTAAGTTATTAAATTTAGTTATCCAGTAAATATCACATAATAAATGCTCATAAAGGCCTAGGTAGTTACCACTCTTGCAGTTAAATTTATTGGTATTGCTATTAATTGGACATAATTCAGGTGGTGATACAAATCTTCTACAAGGAGTGAGTGTCACTCTCTTTAAACTTAACATATAATATTGGAATATATTAAGTACAAAACATTATTTGAAGTTTTTATATTGCATTATATTGCTTAAGGCCTAGAAAATTACAAAAATCGAAATAACGCATTATTTATAAAATATTTATTATGGCTGGAAAAAAGGTGGGGCAGTTCAAAACTCCTACAAAGATTACTGTATTATTGTCAAAATCAAATTGAGTTAACGAATTAAAATATAACTTTAAATCATTATTAACACAAGTAATCTTTTTGCATTGTATATTATTAAGTTAATTGAAGGCACTTACAACTTAATATGATCTATAGGAATTTTTTCTGCAAAGATATTTCGCAGGGCAATCAATACTTCACCACCTTTCGATTTACCTGATAACATAGGATCATGGTCCGTCTTGCAAACTATGTATAAGTCATTAAATAGTTCGCCATTTACCACACTTAGAGATAACCAAGTTTCAGTAAAGAGTACAATATCATAATCACAATAAGTAACATTATTGTAAAACAATCCCTGGTAGACCTTGAATGAACTTAATCATAAGGTTCACTTCACTGTTTCGTCATCCTTTTTTCAAACAAAGCTATAACTTCTTCAAGTAATTTGCTTTCTAGCGGAGTACGGTTAGGTCCCACACGAATATTGTTTAAATTTAAATTTTTACACATTTGAATAAATCCACTCGCATCACCTTTATTGTTAAAATTAAGTTTCCCCAACTTTACCAATCCTAATAATAGAAATCCCAGAAAGAGCAGCAGATTTTTTTGATTCTAGGATGTAATAAAGCATGATAAACGCACTTACTATGTTTACTACCACTAAAATTTTTTAGTGTTTATCATGAATTACCACGTTGCCACCATCCTTATGAATCATGACGTTATGTGTTCTTTTGATCCGAACTCGTTCAAGTAATATATTTTTTATATGATAACTGATTTCAATGATTGTTCTATTTCGATTAAAAGTTATAGTTTTTAATAATTTATATATTCGTATAAATTATTCAATATTTTCAATATCAGACACAGATCGTACAGTATGCATTCACATTTAAATCATCGGCATGTAAGAACTGCTCACTATGCTTTACAACGCTTGGAAGGTCATTAACAAAAAAGATAAATAAAATTAAACCAACATGGGAACCCTGTGGTACCCCAGAGTTGGCCTTAAATTCAGTTGAAATACAGTTGCCCAATCTATCCGAGAAAAACTCTTTATCCAATTTACGACATTATCAGAGAAACCAAGACAACTCAATTTTTGTAAATGTATGATATGACAAACCTTATCGAACGCCTTGGAAAAGTCAGTATAGATGCCATTTACCTGAAACCCACTCTCCAAGGCCTCCGAAAGGTAAGTTTGGTAGACTAGTAAATTCGTTGTTGTATCAAGTCTTTTTAGTATAGCAGCTTGGTCGCCAATTTTAAGATGAAATTTTGTCAATTATGAACAATAAAAACAATCCCAAACAGGATTGCAGCAATTGTAAAAGCACCACACCTCAAAATAGTAATTCCTTAAATTGTCCGAACATTTAGTTGCCAAGATATTATTAAATATTTTTATTCGTTTATTCGCCCAGAGTGCATTTCAATGTATATAGAGACCAAATCAGTAAATTAATAGCCTTTAATATAATGTTAATGTAGTTTTCACTTTCAAGTATATATAGGGGAAGTATTGGTTTCGCGATTTTTTTAATTTTTTTTTTGCGGAATTATCCGTTTTGAGGTCCCCTGAGTCCATTACACTAATTTCTGGAAAAAATATTTTTGTGTCTGTGTGTGTGTCTGTCTGTCTGTCCGTGGGCGCTCTATCTCAAAAACGAATGAACCGATTGAGATGAAACTTTAAATTTAGGGTTTTATCGTTAAAAACTGGAACTGAAAAGCTTTTGGTGAACATTCATAAACCGGAAGTGGATGTTTACTAGAGGCGTTTTTTTGTTTTTGAGCGATATTCTTCTAAATATGAAATATATTTTCAAAGTTTTATAAAAACATATTTTTTGTAAAATTCTTAATTTTCGAAAAAAAAAATTTTTTTTTGACATTTTTTGCGAATTGCTAATAAACTATAGGAGTTACATGCAATTTATATGACAATTACTTACAGAGAATTAAAAGTTGAACAAATTACTAAAAATAGCATTTTTGCTTAAACCGCATAGTTTTCAAGAAAAATATAGGGAAAGTATTATATACAGGGTGAGTTTTTTTCGATGTTTTCTATGGGGATCTCGGAAACTGTAAGAGATACAGAAACGGTTAAATAGAGAAAGAAGTGTAGATTTACGAGATGAATAAAATTCCACTTACAAAGTTTTCAAAAAAGTCAAGGGTAACTAGATATTTTGAAAAAAGTAAAAAGTGTCATTTTTTTCAAATCAATATATCTCGGTTATTGTAACAGATAGAAAAAAAACTGTAAAGGACAAAGTTTTAGATAATTTTATGCAGATTAATAAAAATTAATCAGAAAATTTTTATCGCCATTATTTTCCGAGATATGATGCAAACTTACATTTTTTTAAATGGAAACCATAGTTGGCTGTGACATCATTCAAAAGGTAATTTTTTTCTCTTTAATCTAATATGGCATACGACATAGTTATTTCTAAAAATGAGTGAGTTATAATCATTTTAAATTTTATTATAAATAAAAAATGGGTAGCCATGAAAAAGATGAAAGTAAAACAATTGCAGTTGTTTATAATATTAGCAATATTCTAATTATTAGTTTTACAGAGATAAATCAAAATGAAACAACTGCATAAAATAATTCTGTAATTATCAATATATCAATGGGAGAGAAATTTTAATATTAAAAAAATATGGTCAAAGAGTCCACTATTAATACTATTATGACATAAATTATATCTTTTTAAAATTTAATTTATCGCTTTTTGACTATTCTCATGTAAATTGAATTAAATGTTTCAATAACAACTAGTTTATGATCCTCCACAGATTGATATGATTTTTCATATACTTTGTTTTTTACATAACCCCACAGAAAAAAATTCTAAAACGCGCAGATCGGGAGATCTAGGTGGCCCTGAGATTGGTTTATTTCTTCCCACTTATGAGTTAGGAAAAGCATCATTTAAATAATTTGTAAAGCCAACATGTTATTAGGTAGAGCACCGTCATATTGGAACCATTTTAATCTTGCTTGTAATGATAAATTTAAACAATCGAGCGTATCTTCAAATGTTTTCTAAAGAAAATGAAAGTAATTAGTTTCACTTAGTGAGCTTTCAAAAATATATGGACCGAGAATTATTAATCCAAACACACCATGGATTAAACCCAAATTTAATTTGTAGTTTTCTCTGTGAAACTTCTTGTGGATTCTCTTAAGTTCATCTATGTTCATTGTGGCGATTAAAAATACCACAATTAGTGAATCGTGATTCATCTGTTCATAATATTTTTGTAAGAAACGTATTATCCTCTTGACAAATGGGTTTATACCACATACAGAAGGCCATTTGATAATTACAAAATTTTATTCTTATGCTGGTTTTTCAGTTTTATTTAACTTTTTAGAACTAATAATTACAATATTGCTATTATTATAAACAACTGCAATTGTTTTTCATCTTTTTCATGGCTACCCATTTTTTAAAAAAATTACCTTTTGAATGAGGTCACAGCCAACTATGGTTTCCATTTAAAAAAATGTAAGTTTGCATCATATCTCGGAAAATGATGGTGATACAAAATTTCTGATTATTTTTTATTAATCAACATAAAATTATCTAAAACTTTTTCCTTTACAGTTTTTGTCTATCTGTTATAATAACCGAGATATATTGATTTGAAAAAATTGACACTTTTTAGTTTTTTCAAAATATCTAGTTACCCTTGACTTTTTTGAAAACTTTGAAAGTGGGATTTTATTCGTCTCGTAAATCTACACTTCTTTCCCCATTTAACCGTTTCTCTATCTCTCATAGTTTCCGAGATCCCCATAGAGAACATCGAAAATAACTCACCCTGTATACACCCTGTATAGCGAACAGCTGTACAATTTTTTTAAATATATCATTTAATGTATAGCAACACAGCAAGCCATTAGGCTATTTGAAAGCCACAAAAAATACAAAAAAGTGTTTTGAGTCGTGCGGTGACAAATTATGCCGAAGGTGGCGGAAATTATCATACAATTTCTTGTTACCGTTAAATATGAATTAAAGATGGCTGTATTACGTGCCGTGAAGTACACGAGAACGGATAATAAAAATGCTAGACGCGAGGCGAAGGGCAGAATTGATTATGGTGTAGTTCTCGCGCTCGAGTTGCTCCTTTTTACCAAAATAAAAAAGGAATATGTCGTAAAAAGTGTGTCATTGTGTATTATGTGCGCCTGCTTTATATTCCGCAAAGAATCTAGCCGTAAAGAACACCGGTTTGATTTTATGATGGTAAAGAATTTATGATGAACTCGAGACGTAACAACTTCGGATTTAAAAATAGGAAAATATTAATGATGCATTGTGTACGATGTATATATTTTGCGTGAATACAGCTCCTTTATAAACTAATTATTCATATTTAGAATAACTTATTAAATAAATAAATGAAGTTAATTGCATGTGTGATAGATAAAATATTTTTTTATCTTATTCCAGCAACTATATATAATTGACGCAGTCGGTAGGATTTTCTAAAATACTCCTTTGCGTTTATAAAATTAATAAAAATATAAATTAGCCTACATACTCAGGGTCTTATTATTATAGAATTATATTTTTGGTGCTCTTTTAGATTTTATTGTGTATAACATTTTACTTAGCTTTTTTGTAATTAATTTGTTTTTATAGGTTTTTTTTAGAAAGAAAGCCAAAGATGTAAATCAATAAATAACTAAACAAAGTAGACTTTAATTCTAATTCAGTTGTATTATAAAAATGATAGAATTATTTAAACTATTCTCATTTTCGTGAATAATAACAAATTAGATAATTTTAATATAAATATAAATTCAATGGGCTGAAAGACCACCGGTCGATAGCCATGGAGCAGAAGAACAACTATATCAGAATTTATTTTATTTTATCCATTACATGTATTAGATTTTATTTTTTCTGTGAATAAAGATGTTTAGTAGTAGTATAAATTCAAGCTGACTAGGGGTAAATTATATTAAATGCTGATACTATCTAGTCATTCAACATAAACATTAAGTTCACGAAATTATTTATACTAGTTCTCGCCACCTTAAACCTTAGAAAACTATAAATATATATTATAAATTTAAAAAAAATACGTTAGTACAACAATAGAAAAAAGTCAATTATTTATATTTAATCAAAAAGTTATTAATAAAGAAGGTTAAAGTCTGCAAGTTTTAGAATAAAATCGATAACATATAAAATGGTGATCTTGGGAGAATGGACTCTTTAAGTTTTTTGTTGCCGGAGTTAATTAGCTGTAACATACAATAGTGAATAAAAAGTGAAGAGAACAACAATAATATAATATTAATGATTTCAATACAAACATACGAGATTGGATTATTCTAAAATTCGTACTAATCTAAAGAATGATAAGGAGGAAATATCAATTGATTTGACTAAAAACCTTAAAACATTTTTAAAAATTTTGGCAAGCGATTAAATTTTTGTTTATATGAAAAAATGTATTGTGTAGACGTATGACAATACGAAGTATCGAAACAAAATATAATAATAAAATAAAAGAACGTCACCATAAGGTCCAAGAATAATCCCTAAAATTTGTTAGTAGACAAATTGTATAGATAACCAATAGTGTCGGGTTGGAGGTGTTATGCCTACCGATTAAAACAATGTCACCTTCAGGGGTATATACATCGTATTAGTTTTTTGTGTTCTTCAGTTCAGTAATCTAATAGACCAGTTTCTTGCCAATCACCTGCTCAACAAAGTTTGCTACCATATCCCATGCCTTCTCATCCTCGTGTATCTTTATGGCGATGGCCGCCTCATTTACATTCCCAATAATAACCTGCAAGGTGTCCATTCTTAGCTATTTATATCTTACCTAATCGGTGTAGGTACCTGTCAGAACTGCTATAGCCTCTCTTTAACTGAGTGAGGTGGTAGGCCAGCTAATCGTGCTTCCTTTCTATCTATGGCAGTACATGGGGATCAATGTTTTCGTCCAACTACCCTTGGCCTAATATCTATTCTGCTATTTAGCTCTGGTATGGGCCTTTGCTTTTGCTGCCTCTTTGTCGTGGTTTCCTTGTGCTTCCATTAAGCTTAGCATTTTCACTGCTTCCTTGGACACCTCTAGTTATTCGCGGGCGGGCAACCCTCTGCGCTCCCTGTCTCCATCGCCTTGTCTTATAGCAAGTGTCTAGACACGTTTCTTTTATGTTAGGCATCAAATGCCCAATATAATGGAGATAGGACTTTAAACATCCACGATCTCTAAGCACATATGTTCCCAATCACGGGGGCCAGCATAGGTATTAGGTGGCGAGTCTAGCTGCTCATTTCTGTTTCCTCCCACCTTACCTGCCACCAGACAACCTACCTGGCTTCCGCTCCAGCCTTAGTGTTATCACACGTTATCCGTCCGCTATAGGGGCGGCCTTGCTCTCCCCCGTGGAGCAGTATACGGTCGCTTAAACAGTCAGCTGTGATAACCATAAAATATTTCGGTATGGCAAAAGGACGGCCAAGATGATTTTTCAAGGAATTGAGTTGAACGCATTTTGAACGATCAAACCAATTGCCAGACATAAGGTTTTTGGACAGTGTCTTCTAAGGCCTGCCCCAGGGTCGACATCCACTTAGTAATTTCTCCCAAACCACTTGTTTTCCCGATTTATGGCCAGATTAGATTTTGCCCTGACAGACGAGGTAACGAGGTAACGAGTTAGAGAATTTCGACATGTCGGGTACCGCACCTCTCGCCCTCTAAAGTCAACCCATTCAGCGTAGGCCTTTCAACGGGCTTCCAATATCTCTACAGTCCACCAGTATGGACGCAGCACACGCTACTCGGAGCCTCCTAGACCACTCTTCAGCGATGACGTTTGGGTCCAAGCTTGGAAAAGGTTCCCTAGTCAGCTAAACCAATATCCCAACTGGGCCCGTGTCAGGGGAAGTCTGAGTTTTGGTTGCAATGATAAATACAAAGATAATGGCCTTGTGATCGCTGAGGGTTTCAGTGGTTTCTTTGACTCTCCAGCCTTCTAGTCTAGGGAGGAGCTCTGCGGCAATCAGTGTCAAGTCGATAATCGATGTTGAGGCGCCGCGGACTAACGTGGGGGTGGGTCCAGTCAATCCGCTCCTCGAAAAACTGAGGAGAGTCGGCGTAGCCATTCTCTTTAATCGTCTCTAGTGGCATTAATAGATGCGTACATACCTTTCTCCTTGAGGTAGAAACTTAACTTTGGCCATAGCCCTACTTTGACTTTCGCCTTGATATCCTGCATGATTTTCTTGATCTGTTCAACAAGATCGGTGCTACTGGCCCCTTTATTAACTTCAAGAAGAAGGTTGGCCTGCCCGCCTTACTCCTGCGTGTCAAATTGACCGTCCCCAAAATGCCTCCAGCCTCCATGCCGGTATTAATATTTCCGACTACCTTTGAATACGTTGCCTCGTGATTTTGACCAGAATGTGAGTGAACCTAGTCCTAATACTTTCCTCGACGCCTCTTCTCTTGTTGGTATCGGCCACCCTAAAAGTACCCTGAATTGTGGTGAGAGGCGGATTCGCCCTTCGTTTTCTTCCCTTGACCACTTTCTTCTCCACCTTCTCTGGTGGTCTTGTTGACCCTGGCAACGCGCCGATAGACATCTGCACCCCGGATGATTTTGCGCCTACTGGCTCTCACTTAGTCACGACATTTGTGGCCTCCGCTACTTCCAACCTGTCGGTCTTCCATTAGATTTACGCCAGTTCAGTCCTCTAAATGGGTTGTGATGCCTTCTCGGTACACGTAGCCCTCTCGGTCTGAGTACTAGCGTCTGTTGGGATGCTGACTCTTGAGCAGCATTTTTTTCGTGATTTAAAAAAAAAATTGCGGAAATATCGGTTTTGGGGTCTCCTAAGCCCATAACACTAATTTCTGAAAAAAAAATGGTGATTTGGCCATAGTATTTTGGCTATATTTTCTGGAAAACCATTAGGTTAAGGTAAAAATGCTTTTCTAAATAATTTGCTCAATTTTGGACTCTCTACAATTACTTGTTATAAAATAACACTTATTTTTATATTTTTCTTCTCGAAAGTCAAGAACTTTACGAAAAATATGTTTTAATAAAACTTTTCTATTTTCTTTAACTATTGTTTGAAAAGTTTTGAAAATATTTTTCATATTTAAAGAAATATCGAGAAAAACAAAAACTAGGAAACGTCCACTTTCGGTCTATAAATACAGTTCCAATTTTATACCTTAAGTTTGAAGTTTCACCTCAAAATGATCATTCGTTTTTGAGATACAGCGCCCACCGACAGGCACATTCACGAAAACATTACTACAATGGTGATGTGGCTATTATAGTTCTCAAAAACTATGAGGTTTACGCAAATTTCATGTAACTCCAATAGTTTATTAGCAATTGTCAAAAAATATCAAAATTTTCTATTTTTATTATTTTTTCTCGAACGTTCAGAATTTTATAAAAAATATAACTGGAATTGAAAAGCTTTTGGTGAGCATTCAACACTCCAATGTTTTTAACATCAACAAGAGTTTTACTTGAATTTTTTTTATTATTCGTCGCTTCCTACCATTTATTTTTTTGAAACTTTATTTGAAAAAAAAAATATAATTTAAAGAAGGGTATAGGAAAAAATAGCAGAAACATTTTCCGTTAATTTTTTTTTTCATTAAGAAATAATTAATAATTCACCTAACATACAAAACTAAATATGTATTACTTTAATTTCTATCTTAAAAGATACATTAATTTATGTGGTTAATACAATATGTACAATATTTTCAGTTCGACCTTTTAATGACCTGCGGACAATTTTTAATTTCAATCGTGTGCACTTCTAACACATTGATAAACGTTTCAGCACAAAAAAACTAACAAACAAAAACCTGCGAACCAATGAGCGCTCTCCACAGTCACACATTTTTTGCATCTTGCAATGCGTATACCTGCGTTATCACAATCAGTTAGCATCAGTATCAAAATCGTCGTTGTCGTTTATTGTCGGACTCTAACATTTTCTTAATAACTCGCTTAAATTTATATTATCTTCTAACGCGAACTATTTACAGAAAACGTGTGTGTACGTGAAAATTATTATTTGTGAAGAATAAGCTTCATCCCTGTAATGAAGGAACTTGATTGAAGGTATTATAATAGAGAAAAACTACATCGAATAATTTTATGTTATTTACGATTTAAAAATTCTTTGAAAATAAATTAACACGTTTAAGAAACCTCTTTAATCTCTTTTTATAGTTATATCTTACATAACTATTAATTATTTAATGTATTTATATAAGGCACATTTTAATATATTAAAGCCTATTCAATTTTTCTTAACTAGTTTGTTTATAATATATAGAAATGTATATTTTTTTGTTCATTCCATAGATAATGTTCTGAACTGATTTATTCCCATTACAAATTTAACTTTAAAATTCTGCATTAATTCATAAAACCTACTACGCATTTCTCTACGATTCTTCATTTTTTACAGGCTACCGGTTCAAAAGTGCGCGTTTGCTTCGTTTCTCCACATCCCCACCGCCAGGAGTTTGGATTTTCGGATTCCACAAAAGGTAGGTTCTGCAAGAGATGACACCAAGACGCCAGTGTGAGTTTTTTTCGTTCTTTCTTTTTCTTTATTAGCATGGCAATAATTAATTAAGCGTATTTTAAAAATGTTCATTGTTCACTCTCATCTGTTTTTTCTTAACACTATCTAAAAACATAATGTAATATTACAATGATATACAGTGATCACTAAATGTACAAATAGTGTTCGAAATGTACATTTAGTGATTAAATAAAATAGCGAAGTAATAGATACAATGATATACAGCATAAAAGTGCAAAAATAAATACTATGAAATGCATAATATTTTTTAAATAAAGAAAACACTTAACTTTTTTTATATCACTAATATTTTATTTTCTGTTAAATTGAAAGTAGTCGCAGAAAATAAAAAAAATAAAAAATAATAAAATGTATAATTATTAGTGAATTTTCTACAACGTAAAGGACTTCTATATTTTTATATTATTTATATTAAAATAAAATGTATTGTAAAATAAGTCCTTAACGCTGTAGCGTATAAAAAATTAAGTATTTCCTTTATCTATAAAAGAGAAAATGTATCACGCAATGTTTAACTATCTTCCAAGACCTATTATTTTATATGAATAAATTTTAAATATGTGTTTCACTATATTTTTATTTCTTATATTTTTTATACTTGTTACAAATAAAAGAAATTTAGGTCAGACCATTTATAAAAATGTAAAAATACACTTCAATAAATCTCTGGCTTATATTTTGACAGTTAGAGGGTTTATAGTGGCCATCACTATCAACCTATTCGATTTCTTAAAACAACAATTCTCTCACAAATGATTTATCGAACCAATTTAAAGGCACATTTTAATTTAAAGACAAATGTTCCTTTGTCTTAAAACGGGTATGATTTCTAATTCAGTCTCTGATCAGTAAAAACTACTCTTGTATTTTTTTTCTGAAAAAAATCGTGATTAAAAACAGTTTATTTTTCATTGATAAATTGTTGTGGGAGTTTATATTGAAAAGCCCACTTGTTGGTCCGAATCTAGAATACGCAGTAACAATTTGGTACCCATATGAGCAATATTTAATTAAGGCATTGGAAAGTGTTCGAAATAAATGTTCGCGTTAATATTAAAATGTATTGCTGTTAAACTTAAACATGTTGTCATTACTTTTTGGTCATTTTTATATAAACTGCTTAATGGATATACTATTTGTCCACCTCTTCTAAATTTTATTAACTTTTGGCATCAAAGTGGTGGAACCACTACTAGGTCAAAATTATTTTTCATAGTAATGTTTCACCGGTTTAATTACTCTAATAATAAACCATTATTTAGGTTTATTCACACAGCCAATTGTCTATTGCCGTCTTCAAACTTTGACTTGTTTACAAAAAACTTTAGATCTTTTCGTAAGGCAATTGCTGTTATGAATCTGGATTTTAATTTTGTATAGTTGTTTATTTAGTTTTAGTACATTTTTCATTTGTTGTTGTAATCACGATGAATTTATATAGCAGGGTTAATTTAAGTTACTATATACGTGGGAGCCCGGGTTCGCGAGTATGATGCCCCTCCAACAGAGGACTTGGACTTACCATTGAGCTATCTTAACTGGTAACAGAAATGCAGGCACACCATAGTTTGCTCAATCGAATCCACTGCACAGTCTAGGCAGACTTTGACTTAACGTCGTTAGATGATCCTAACCAGTAACCGAAGTGGCTGGCTCACCGTAGCATGCCCGATCAAAGAGCTCACCATAGTTCTGCGATGACCAAGACGAACCTCCAATGACCGAGGGAGTCCTGACGATACCGCCAGAATTACAGAATTATCACCACTACCCTCGACGACCGAGATGGAGAACGGCCACCGATCCACGATGTTACGAAATGCACCAGAGCTGCCAACACCCACGCACAGAACCAACCTTCCTTGTAAATAGGAAATAAATCGACTTTAAAACCCCTTTTGCGTTTGATCCACATCCGCGTGCTCCTTAATGTTTATATTTTGTAAATGCTTATTAATTTTGTACAAAAGAGTAAACTCTTTAAATAAATAAATAAGCAGTTGTTTCGGGACTATCCTACAATTTTTATATCATTTTATGCTACAAGTGTCTCGATAATGTTAAGATTCAGACTTTTCGAAGAACATGAGAGAACCTTAATGTTATTATCCCAAAACCAATTTTTAGTAGTTTTATCCACATAGCATGCAGCACCGTCTTGCTGTAATATAAAATCCATGTCACTAAAGATCTTTTGCGCTTGGCATAAGATTACTTTTTAAAATTTCTTGATATATTGCTGTATTCATTGTGCCTCCTAACTCCATACCTTCCTATACCCATTGCGATAAGAACCCCCAAATTATAATGCCCTTACAAAATTTTACAGTGCTTTTGAGGCAATCTAAATGAAATGCTTTATTTGTATTTCTCATAACCCGTTTATGTAAGTCTCCCACGCGTATGTCAAAGCTCGACTAGTCACAACATATGACTTTAGACCAGTCTCTAACTTTCACTTTCACGATCATGCCTATGTGTCAAAATGTGGTCTTAACCAAATCTAATTCATCCGCAGTTTCGCGATTTTTTGCCCTAGTAATTTTCTTCATTTCGTAATAATATACGGATTAGTATATGGTTTGAAAATGTTTTTATTTCTAAGACAATGTACATCATACAGAGGATTTGTCATTTAGATGACCATTTCTCATCTACCTGACTAAACCACTTTGTGGTGAAACATTGTCGTAGAAATAAATCATTTTTGAAACCAATACACTGTGTCAGTTTATTATGTAATATGGAGATTCAATAAGTAACAACCTCATCATTGCAGTATTTAATTTTCTTTATTGCCAATTCACGAACTTTTTGTCGCACTGTATCTGGTAATTTTTGACTAAATTTATAAAAAATTTTGATAAAATAGTTTCTGACAAGCAACAGTGAAGTAACTAATAACTATTGATAAGTAAAAATCAAAAGTTCTTTATTTTATACATTGTAACTAGATAAATCCGAACATTTATCACGTTATTGTTCAATCTATTTGTTAATTTATTCGACCTTAGTGCATTTCATTAGGTATATAAACCAAATGATTTATTTATTTTCTATTTATTATAAATGATAGATTTTAATATAATGTTAATGTAGTTCTTTTATTGATTCATTTATTTTGTTTAAATTAAGGTTTTTAATAAATTTTGGTCTGTCCAAACATTTATTTGTAAGGGCTCGTACTCTTTATTCAAATACGATGCCCCCTTCCTAACACTCTCTATGATTTAAACCTAAGTTGATGGTATTGCCCTCTTGGCCTCCGACAAGAATACCTATCACATGGCCTCCAGTCAAAAACCCTGATATTGCGCTAAATCCTAATATATCGTCTTTTACCATTCTTATTTCGGAAGAAAAATCCCTTTTACTCTCCACCTGAAAGTTACCAAACACCTACCTCCCCTTAAAACCAAATATTGTACATTCACAATCTATTGAATCCCTCGCTCACCGAAAACTCAGTCCGTAAAAAATATTGCTTAATTGCTGCTCTTAAAGCCAAACTTCTCAAATAATTCGTCATACATCCAATACCGTACCTATAGTGTCTTCATCTGACCAATCTTCGAATTTAATAAAAAATTATTCACTTTATTATCTCCCGCGTAACTTCTCTCAGTCTTCTCTTGCGAGAAAGAAAATATTATTCTCACAGTAGCCTCTACAGGTATAAGGGTGTTTCTTCATAGGATATGAGATTCAGTCAATTAATAATTTTTTAATGAAACTAAATGAGGAGGTGCGTATCACATCGAACTATTCTATCTTTTAAGGAGTCAATTTTAGGATAATGGCGGCAGTACTTTCTGAGAAAATGTCATTCGCAAGAGAAGACTGAGAGAAGTTCTAGTTACGTTGGTCTGTGTAGCCTCCTAATCCTAAAAGAATGTATAATATATAGAAAAAAAATAAAAAGTTAATAACACTACCCTACAAACCTCCGATCTATGACCTATGAGTTTCGATAAACCCAAAAGAGGCTCAGGTCAAAAGACATTAAATTGGGAACGACTTTTTAAAGAGAATATCTGTAAATAAATTGTGTATTTTGATAGATTTTAGATTCATACAATTGTAATAAAATTGTTATGAATATAATGTCCTGTAGTATAGTTATTGAGTGATTGTATATTTATATAAAAAACTCTTGATGGATTTATTATGTTCATAGGTAAAATTATTGTTTTTTGTTTGCTGGTACAATACATTAGATTTTCTTTCGACTTTAAATTTCTGTACCAGTTGAATGAGGACCAATAATTAAGATAACAATAATTTTGAGTATATTTTTGGAGTAAATTACTGGCAATAAATATCTTTATTATTATTTTGTTCCAGAATATAATTTACCGATTAAAGATTTCCAAAAACTCAAATTGAAATTTTATTCAACCCAAATAGATTTACATATGATCACAATTTTTGTTATTTTTTGTTGATTTCTTATTAGCTAAGTTGTTGAGTCCAATGGTCAACATATTAAGTACAAGTACTTGTTTCATGTTATCCATTTCGTTTTTTTTTCTTTTTAAATCTATTTGAATTTACTTTACAAAAATTTATAATTATAACTAAAATCAAATCTACAATGTAAATCTCAAAATGTAATATCCAGAAGGGGAAGTAAGAAAATAAACTAAATTGAAAAACGTTTGCCTAACTTATAAAATTTATAGTGAGAGGATTAATTGATTGGGGTGTTATTGAACTATTGGGGTGGCGTTTGTAGGTGTTATGTCATTATATATAAATGAGAATTTGTACTGTTCAAAGCTGTCTGGTATTAAATAACCCTTAGTATGTAGATTTGCCAGTTTTGACCAGCTTCTGTGAGACCTTATCTCGTAAATTCTGAAATTTAGTTATTGATATTCTTAATTTCTTCGCTACATCGTTTGCTTGAAGATACCATTTTAGGTGTTTGTCTATAAATATACCTAGGTACTTTATGTGTGATGTCTGTTATCCGCGAACATGGTAACAAATGCGTAATTATATTTGAATACATTTTATGAGCTACCCATTGCTCCTATTAATAATTTGCATAAATTCCGCATTATTTAAATAATCCAAAGGAGATAATTTTCCAAGATGTGCAGCTGCCAGTGCAGAACAATAGAACGTGCCCTTTTTCGGCGAACGAAGATCGTTACCTGCTCCGATAATTTCGGAGCCTACGTGACCGAAACAAAGCCGCGCTACTGAAAATCACCGAATAAAACCAGGTCAAGACCTTCGCTCTTTACCAGTCGTCTGCCATCAGCAGCGCTGCTCAGCCTGGTCGGCTTTGCCGATTCAAGCCTTTTGTCTTTTAAATTAATTGTATATTTTTCTGTTTCTTGCTTTGTTTTGTAATATATTAACTTCTTCTCCGGCTCCATGTTTTAATTTACACAATTTCTCTTGTTCTTCACTTCTGCGCACCGTTAACAACGCGGAAGACGTTACTTGCTTGAGCTTCCTCGCTACGTCAACGGATGGGCACCGGCTAGCTGTGAAACAAAGTAAAACAGTAAAAAAAAGAGTATAAATTAAAACATAGGGCTGGAGAAGAAGAAAATATATTACAACAGAAAAGAAATAATTTATTGATGCTATTCTAAATGACGATGATTACAATATATCTGTTTTTGTATTTCCGGGCATTGGCTGACATATGAGGAGTGCATAGCGATTGGGACAACTAACTTTCATATAGCTGCGTAATTTTCGTAACGAGATTTCGACATAGCGGAGTTTTAATTATGGTTAGGAATTGTATAGATTATACGCGGCTTGATTTTTCGAATATATTTTCTGTAAAGGACTGCGAAACTACTGGAATAACCATAAATAACACTATTATATTGACAGCATATCGTTCACCCGATGGTAATTTTCAATTATTTTTAAGCATATTGTCACAGATATTTGATAGTATAAATTTAATTAACAAGACAGTATATCTAGCAACTGATTTCAAAGTCAGATTCAAAGGTAATGACATCAACAAATCTCAACTTTTAGACTTTGCAGTGAGCTATGGTTTGCATTTTTAGTACAGTTTCTTACCCGTCACAATAATTGTATAGATAACATATGTTCAAACACCATAAACAAATTATCAGTAATGCCCCTAGAATCTGGCTTATCTGACCATAGAGGTATTTTATTTAACATTGCCCTTTCTGAAATATTTTTTAATAAACCTATAGTTAGAATTATACGACCAATTACAATATGTGGGAAATTCATCCTTTCTAAATTGCTGGAAAATCAATTATGGGATTTTATAGATAAACTATTTGATGTAAATGAATGTTTCAACAAGTTTCTATCAATATTTTTAGAACATTATAATGCATGCAAGATAGGAGTAAAAAGACAAAACTAAAATGGTATAATAATCATTTAAAGGAAATGCGGAATACTTTTGTCTTAATTACTGAAGCTTGCAATAAATCAAACGATCCCGAACTGAAAGTTATTAAAAGCAAATACCGTCAATCATATAAAAAAGCCATAGCTTCGAGCAAGCTAGAGGTAAATAATACATATCTTATAAATTCAAATTTTAAACCCAGGGCAATGTGGAGTATAATAAACTCAAATAGACCATCAAATAAAAAAGCATAATAATACCCCAAGCATCACTACAAATTAATTCAATAAGGCTTTTTTAAGTGCAACTACTAAAATTGTTGAGTCTTTGCCTGCATCATTGGTCGATCAACTTTAATGTGTTGTAACCCTTCAACCAGTACAATGTATTTTGAATTTGAAGAAGTCTCGCAAAGTACTGTGAGGAAAGCTATTTATAATATCTATTGTCGATGGTCGATGTAATAATTTCACCACTGACAAAATTAATTTATAACTGCATAAAAAATAAAATCTTCGATGGCGCACTAAAAATCGGTGTAGTGATACCGCTCCATAAAAACGGTGACTTCTCTGACCCAGATAATTATAGACCTATCTCACTATTACCCATATTTGCCAAAATCGACGAGAAAATACTTACTTTACAATTAATGGACCATTTTTAAAATTTTAACGTATTTTACAACGAACGATATGGCTTTCGTAAAGGACGTTCAACCACAGATGATCTGTAAATTTGTAGAGAAAACAATTGACATTTTTAAGCATAAACAAGTTTGTAAATCTTCAGTTGCAGATTTGTATTATCATACCTTTCAAATCGAATGCAATGTGTTTTATCACAGGGTTCTTTTCTAATGCGTTAACTGTTATTCATGGTGTACCTCGGGGATCAATTCTGGGCCCGTTACTTTTTTTGGTATTTATTAATGACCTACCGGCTACAGTCGAAAATACTGATGTGGTACTATACACAGATGATACTCCGTTTACAAACAGGTCATGCAGTCCGGATGAAGTTAGAGTCTTACACAAGGAAGCACAGTGAAGAATGTTGGAATGGTTTAATAGCAACCGTTTAAAACTTAACAATAACAAATCAATCACAATGACATTTTCTCTCAGAAGACAAGACAGTCCAACCGGGTCAACAAAATTTCTGGAAATGCATATTACGAACATATTGTCATGGGATATACATTGTGATTTTCTTGCGCGAAAATTATGTTCTAGTTTATTTACTCTTCGTTCACTTTCGAACCAAGTGTCTGTTGACGCCTTACGTGTTGCTTATTTTTCACTTTTTCAGTCGCATATTTTATATGGGTTAATTGTCTGGGGACATTCGGCGAACAGACATCGAATCTTCGGATTGCAACCTAATGATGTGAGGGTTCTTAGTGGATATGGTTTTTTTCAGGATTGCCGACAAGCCTTTGTAGATTTACGAATATTGACAGTACCATGTTTATATATTCGCGAATGTCTGATCTACATTATAAACCATCCGTATTTATACAACACACAACCAGGAAATAGCTCTCACAGTACCAGACAAAATAGTGTTATATACCAAAACAGTATAAGACTGACAAAGTCACAAAGTCGAATAATATACCATGCAATTAAATTTTACAATGTACTATCTAATAAATTTAAGAATCTCAGTCCAAAAAAATTTACTTTAACGCCTAAAGACTTCTTAATTAAATATAATAAATAGTATTATTATTATAATAGACGGAGAAAATATACAATATATAAATATACAATATATATATATATATATATATATATATATATATATATATATATATATATATATATATATATAAATAAGTCAGAAGGCAAGAGGCTTGAATCGGCAAAGCTGACCAGGTTGACCACCGCTGCTGATGACAGACGACTGGTGAATAGCGAAGGTCTGAGCATAGTTTTATACGGTGATTTTCGGTACCGCGCCATTGTTACAGTTACCTAGGCTCCGAAATTCTTGGAATAGGTAAGGAGCTTCGTTCGAAGAAAAGGGCCCGTTCTATTGTTCAGCACTGGTAGCTGCACATCTTGGAAAAATATCTCGTTTGGATTATTTAAATAATGCGGAATTTATGCAAATTATTAATAGAAGCAATGGGTAGCTTATAAAATGGATTAACATATAGAAATGAAACACACTAATAACTTTGTTTGTATAACACGAAATTTATTTCTGTGACTTAAGTTTCGGTAACTGCACGTACCATTTTCAAACAAGAAGTAATTTAAAAAACTTCTTGTTTGAAAATGGTACGTGCAGTTACCGAAACTTAAGTCACAGAAATAAATTTCGTGTTATACAAACAAAGTTATTAGTGTGTTTCATTTCTATTCAACATGTATAACGAAGTAGAAGCCTTCAACATCAACAGGATTAACATATAATTACGCATTTGTTACCACGTTCAGGTAAACTGAATATGTCCTTAATTATCAATGTGTCTTTTCTTTTATTTTTGAATAGTTTATTATTTTTCTGTTTGTTACTATGAAAGGGATGTATTTTGTTTTGTCAATATTTAGTGACAATTTCTATTTGTCAAGTATTGACAAATTGCTTTTATTTTGTTCATGCCTACACAAATATGAGAATATTTATCCATATTCTGCGTTTTTTTTTTGTCAGAGCGTTTATATAGGTCAGTATTTTTCCTTGGGGTACACCAATTTAAATATTCCATTATTTATATTTTGAAAATTTGGTCACTTTAAACAGATTTTTAGCAAGAATTATTGTCTTTCTACAACTACCAAATCAAATTGATTTTTGTTTCCCAAATTTTGATAGAATCCACTTCCTTATTACACATGATATATGCTAGTTTATATATAATACAAACATGATATATTGTCATTACCGTATTTTATCTGTAGTACTTTTTCTGATAAAGATGAGGGTGTTTTGAATATTTTTAATTCCTTGGTTTGACTTTGACTTTGTTACCTTTGTAATTAATAATTAAATACATGAATATTGATTTGCTTGAAAGCTATTATTTGTTTCGATAGGTTATTTATTTTTTGTATCTTTATTAACCAGTAAAATAAGTTTATTATTTAGATAATTAAGTTTATTTTTTGCTCAAGTTGTAATGCGAAAATTCATTTTGGATTTTTTTAAGTAAATTCATATTTGTATGCTTTTGTGCAGATAAAGCTAATTACTTAATTGTATTGTGTGTATCCTATATTTTATAAGTAAAATTACAAGTATTACAAATAGTATAGTTAGTTTTTTTAACGCAAAATAAATTGAGTAAATATTTTCTTCTTGATTAAAATGTATAATGCTAGCACGGTTATATAAGGTATTTTGCATTTATTAAAAAACCTAAAGACAAAACTTAAATACATTACGTAACAAACGTAAAAATGCTGTAAACTTAATTTTCTTTCCCGGAAGAAAACAATTCCAAACCAAAACTATTCGCGAACAATAACGAGATAAACTAATAGGATTAGTTCAGAGAGATCTCATTAAAATTGTTACGTCTATGCCTTTTCCACCGCATTAATCTAAAACCCTCTTCTCTCTGCAGTTCTGCCGATTAAACGTTCAAATTCTAACTAAAATCCAATACGAAACTAACTACTTCGTTATGCGGTTTAATGAAAATGTCTTTATACATAAACATATAACAATATTTTAAATAATAGGTTTATCACAATTATAATTAAAACTATATAAGATAATATACATATTATATAAAAAGCGATTAAGTATATAATGAATTTTATTTGGAGGATGGAGTATATATTGTAAATCATTTCCTTCAAGTGTGAAAAGAGATGTTCTCACAATTAGAGACACTGCAAGTAGTTTGTATTTATTGCCGCCGTTCGAAGTTTCACGATTTGCGAATTTGTTAAAGTACACGTTTGGGGAGGAAACGTGAATTTTGTTTTATTTAGACAACGGAATTCAAAGAGGGTGGATCCCAGGTGTGACGGAGCTTCGAACGGCCATTAGCGACTGCCTCGAGGTTCCCTAATGGACAGGACGCGTTTATTGTGCTCTCAGAATTGGAATGAATTATGATCTAGAAAGGAAATCGGAATAATAACGCGGATGCAAGCATATCTTGTAAATTTTAATCAATGACACATTTGTAATTCGAAGATTTCAACTAGACATAATTAAATATTTTATTTAAAAAAATTACTATTTTTTAAAGAAATAATTAATAGATTATAATTAAAACACATTCTTTGAGGGAAACACTGCAATGTTAAGCTACATTATTGTCTTTGGCGGAAAAAGAGGTAGAGAAACAAAATTAATATAATACGAAGAAGTTATATGTACAGGGTGTCCCGTTAATGTGGGGAAATGGCTAGACCATAGATTCCTGAGGTCAAAATATGATGATTTAATACAAGTTATCTAAATCCAAAAAATTACGGTTAAGTTGGAATTTGTCTTCAAAATTCCAAAAAAAAAAATCTTTTTTTTACAATTGAACGCTTATTTCGATTTAAATGAAATTTATTATTAATGACTACCATAATATAATACATCATTTCAGTTATTATGGGCATTCATGATTGACAGGAAGTATAGAAAACAGTAGTACCACCACATATAAACTAAAATATTTTTTTATTGGTACAAAACTAAAAAAATACTACTTAAAATACTATTTAATTTAAAAACTTTTTTGTCTCTTAATAATATTTGATATCTTGTACGGTTTTCGTTCAAAACTTTATTTTATTATTTGTTCTTAATCATATTGTCGCGTTTCTCTTTTATATTTGACTTTAATTCAAACAGTTGGAACAAATGGCTCAACGTAACTGCAATGGCTGCAAGTCGCATATTAGTGAGTAGAAGATCTTCAACTCACTCTGTCCTTCTGTATGTATCATCAAGAGACCCATTTCAATCATCAAGAATATATTACCCTTTGAGGTTATAACATTCTCAGAAGGGATGTTACTTTAAGGAGATATCATTAAGGGCAGATCTTCAAGCCGTAGCTTTTAAATTAACATCTCCACCGACTCTAACCATATGCAACCCGTACTTCCCAATTGGAAACTGAAAGTCTAATCCAACTATTCACTTAGTATTGCAAGATCATATCTATTGTTGGGTAGTAGGGGTATCTGTGTAGTTTTGAGTTTACGTGAAGTGGTTAATCACAACAAATAAAAACATCGTTACTCCTCAATTAGCTTATTTGTTTGTGCTCGAAGTGTACACCTAACGTTGCAAATAAATAAATAAAGTGTTTTTTGAAGACTTACTCCGGACAGCCCATATATTTTAACGCCTTAAATGGATTATGGTCAGCAATAGACTTGATAATATAATCACCCTTTATTGTCATACGTCTTTAATGACAAACTATTGTCGACCTTTACGGAAGCGACCACTTTCCGATCTTGGTTTCACAAAATGAGTACATCAATAAAAACCCAGGCACTGGCGAAAAGTACGGCAATACGTTATATTTCCTTCAAATTTCGATGATGTTGATTCCTTTCTTAATATCATATATCTCAGCATAACTAAAGCAGCAGAAAAGTCTATACTGCTCAACTAGTAAATCCTCCATTCTAGGATGGAACGTAGACCTTAGTCGAGTTATCACAGATAAATTAAAAGCTCAATTAATTTAAAGTCTTTAAAAGAAACAATTCGCAAGAGAAACTCGTTAAGTTTAAGTAGAAGCGGGCCGTCTTTTGAGTAAATTCCTCTAACCAAAAAATGATTGATGAAAGAACTACGTCAATTTGATGTCTAAAGATAAGCCACTAACGGAGTTCCTACAATTAAAAGTAGTACTTAATTTTTGTAGTGACTTCTTTCTCCTAAAAATTTGTTTAGAAATTAACACCGCCCTGTAAAGCCAGTATATTACCCCTATACAACCTGATATGGAAAATAGGGGAATATCCGGATGTACGGAGAGACTCTACCATAGTGCTTCAGGCTTCAAAGACACGTAGCACATATTAAATACCAGAATCCAGATAAATCTGTGGTCGTTATCCACGCAACAATAATCACATTGTCAGTTAAATATGCTTGAGGCAATTGAAATGAAAAAAAATAACCATAAGGATACATTGTTAAATTGAAAATGTCTTACTAGATGCAGTTTAGATTTAATGTATCCACCTTTATCATGGATTTTCTGTTAATCCTCTTTAAACTTATATTTTACCCTGAATTCCGGTAACACCAGTGGAACCATTACACTTCTTCGCCTAGTGTCTCCATGCCATCTTTAATAATCTTTTCATCTTTATTAAATAACGTACATATTAGCAGCAAATAACATAACAATAAGGTAGCAAATATAACAATAACAGATAACAAGTAACAAGTATAATAAATAACAAACGTAGCGAAGGTGGTGATACCAAGTAATAGTTAACGAGTGATGAGATAATAAAACAGGTGAAAATGTGGTAGGATATAAAAAAAACGAAAAACGTTGCAAAAACATCGTGTCGAAGTGCAATTACGCCTGGATTTCGCGCTCGGCCAAGAGTGCCTCTCTTCTGTCCAATATCGCCGTTGCGGTAAGGTAGACCGCTCTCCAGTTCTTGTCACTAACCAGCATGGCCTCGACGATGGTGTCCACTGTGGGCACTTGACCAAGCTTTGTGGCAAGGTCTATGCGTTCATCCTGCCACATGGGGCAGTGGAAGAAGGTGTCTTCGGTGTCGTCCGTGGCCTCCTTGCACCAAACGCAGTTCTTGTCTTCTGCCTTACCTATCCGATTGAGGTATGCCATGAAGCAGCCATGGCCTGTCATCTTGAGGTGGTAGCTGTCACCCTGGGATCGGAGTAACCACGGATCCAGGACGGGGATGGGTCGTCTTGTCCAGGTGCCACTTGAACCATTCTCCCACTTTAGGTTCCAGCGCGTGGTGCGCCGTTCTTCAGCGTCGTGTTTAGCCTTGCCCTTGGGTGTTCCGCTTCTCGTTGCTGCATAGATCTCCTGCCTCGCGAGAAGTTCAAGGTCTGGGGGAGGAGTCGACGCTAGTACCTCGGCTGTGTCCGTGGATATTGTCTGGTATCCTCGGATGATCCTAATGGCTCCAGCCTTCAGTGCGCTGCGCAATCGGTTGATGCTATGCTAGGCTTTGACGCTTGTTGCCCACGCCGAGACCGCGTTGAGTAACTTGGACCGTGCTACACCCATGAGGAGCCTTCTCTTACATTCCGACGGGCCACCTATGTTTGCCAGGTGTCTGCTGATAGACCTGACTGCAGCGGCTGCTCCAGTTGCTGCTTCGTTGACGTCCCGGCTGAGGAGCGGGTTTGCTTGAATGTGCACGCCCAGGTATTTGATGCTAGGCGCCACCTCGACCTCTTGTTCTAGGATGTTGATCCTGTGCCCGGCGCTCCTACCTCCCCTCCGCCTAGCTAGTTATGTCGCAGCCGTCTCTTGGGCTACCGTTTCGACCTCGACCATCTCGCGTCTACTGACGACTGTGAAAATATCGTCAGCGAATCCCAGGATGTCTGCCCCTTCGGGAAGTAGGATCCTTAGAACTGCGGCGTAGTTTATGTTCCACAGCAACGGCCCAAAGACCGAGCCCTGTGGAACGTTGCATGTAGTCTGCCTCCTGTTGGGAATGCCCTGTTCGCTGGAAAGAGTAACTGCCGGTCCCTAAGATAGTCTGCCACGATGGCCATCAGATATTCCGGGGTTCTTAACTCCACTAGGGCAGACATGATGACTGTCTAGGGGATGGAGTTGAATGTATTTTGCACATCAAGGGCAATTTCCAGGCAGTGCATTGACTTTCGTAAGGGCCCCTGGTTCACTTCATCCGCCAGCCTGCGTACTTCCAACAGGGCAGGGCGTAGACGGTTGATCTTCCACGTCGGAAGCGGAACTGCAATGCTGACAGATCTTCCTTTTCGTCCACCCAGGCACTCAGCCTATTCTTGAGGAGCTTCTCTGCCTTCGCCGTCTAGCAGACACAGAGGTCTGTAAACCCCTGGGGCGAGGTGTGATTTTCCACCCTTTGGGAGAAGCGCCAGCCTCGCCTTCTTGTAACACCTGGAAACATGCCCCTGGACTACACAGGTTGAAGAGAGAAACGACCCGTGCAGGGTTTCTGATGACGTACTCCTTGGTAGCTTCATTAGAGATGCCTCCTGAACCTGGGGCCTTACGACGTGGTAAGGACCTACCCGCATCCACCACCTCCTCTTCGCTGAATAGAAGGTCCTCGTTTAGAATTGCAGGAGGGCCTCTCGAGTACGTGTGGCCATCGTTGGGCGGGAACAGGGAGTTAACAACCTCCGCTGTGCCTCCTGGGACCAGTACGGCAGGATTATGCCGGACGTGGGTTAGCTAAAAGCCTCTTCCAGGCCTCGCGTTTGCTGCTACATTGAGCTGAACCCTAACACTAGATGCTGCGAGCTCTAGGATCTCTGTGTTGCGCTCGTTCCTTCTGTGATACCTCATAAGATCCCGCCTTGCCCTATTAGCCGTGCGTCGGGCTTCCGCCACCTCTTCCGACCAAGAGTAGACCTTCCCCGCTGTCCCACGTCGCTTGATGGCAATGGCAACCTCGCAGGCGGCGCGCAGACATGTGAAGAGAGCGTCGACGAAGACGTTCGGGTCCATGAAATCTCGAAATTGGCCATGCGAGCATGAAAAATATCCCAGTCCGCACGGTCTAGTTTCCAAATCGGACCCAATTCAGGGGGGGGGCTGCTAGACAGCCGCGCTGGACTTACCTGCTTATCCATATACATGTTTTTAACTATTTATGTTTTTCCACTAATAACCTTATATGGTACCTGCTTGCACAAATAGCCGCTACACCATACCCTGTTTTCTGTGCATATCTAAGCATTAAATTTATTTTTATTAATTAGTATTAAACCATTGATAATTGTCACTTTACGTCTGAAATGTGGATCTGGTTACAAATAAAGTAGTAAAGAAAGGTGTCTTTGCATTTTCACACCAGGAAATGATCCGAAACTAGTTTCTAGTTATCGCTCTGTATCTATAATTAGTTGCTTGAGTAAGGTCTATGAAAAATGTACAATAACCGTTTGGTATGGATTCTCTAGTTGTGAAATTATATCTTACCTCCCTAGATTTAGTAAACGTCATTCCACTGGTAACTATCTGGTCCATTTAGAGAATGTTATTTACAGTGCTTTTCTAAAACATACAAAAACAGATACATCGACAGCTATTTTTCTAAATCTAAACGAAATTATAAACCGTTATACGAACTCTTGCTGCAACTATACGAATCTATCGAAAACTGATTCTGGACTCGCCAAAATAATGATTCACCATCTGAATCTCTCTGATAAACATGTTGTCTTTATAGACAACTTTGCATGACTATTTCATCAACAAAAGCATTATATCAGCAGTAACGTCTTTCTTAATTAATAGGGTATTTCTAGTAGAAATTAATGGATATACGTCTCAATTACGGCTAATATCTAGTGGTGTTCTTCAAGGCTATAATCTAGGGCCTTTATTATTCTCTATTCTAACGATATTTGCAAACATCTTGAGTATAATTGACTCTGATGATGACTGTTTAAAGTTGCAATTATATATTAATAGCATTAATGAATGTTGTTCAAACAACAAGTTATCATTAAATATTTTTAAATGCAATATACTGCATTTTTAATGCAAATTAAACCCATGCTTTTATAATTACAATATTGAAGGTTCTTCTATCAGCCGTTGTACCGAAATAAAAGATCTGGGTATTACAGTCTGTTCCACGACAGCGTACGGTTCCGCATTGGAATCCGGCGCTCAATGACGAGAAAGAATGACAATGCTATCATTAAGATATTTGAAAAGAATCCTGGGTGTTCGTTACGGCGAGAGTAAAATCTCTTATTGAAAAAGGGTATAGAAGTGAGCGTTAATTCTTTACTACATTTTTCCAATGTAATCTTCACTGATGAATCATCCGTTTGGCCTGGAGTACCAGAAGGTATGCGTGGTCGACTCGACACAATCCCGTTGTGAAAGTGCATGTGTGGGGTACACAGGGATTTTTTTCTGTGCACAGGGATTTGGTACTATATAGGGTGGGCCAACTAGTGGTTTCTTTTTAAATCATAGATTATTTTGATACTGACAGCTTTTTTCCGTTCGAAATCTTCACTGAAAGTCACTATCATACCTCCTCGGAATGAAATGAGTCGATTTACGCTTGAACAACGTTAAGAAATATTCCAAACCTATTTCCAAAGTGAGTACTTAAAAATCATATTTTCTGACGTGGCACATTTTCATCTTGGCGGATACGTTACTAAACAAAATTGACGCATCTGGGGACAGAAAACCCTCACGTTATTGTCGATAAAGCAATGCAACCACAGAGATTGCGAGTTTGGTGCGAATTGTGGAGTGATGTCATCATTGCATCATTTTTCTTCCAAAATGCGGTTGGGAATAAGGTTTTAGCAATGGTAAGCTTTACGGAGCCGTGTTATGCGATTTTTTTTTACTGAAATTGAAGACATTTGGATTTAATTTTGTGGGGAACCGCGAAGAACCGATGTTATGCCAAAAATTCAGAAACGATGCATGCACTTAAGGCCAATATCATCCAAGAAATCCGTGAGTTATACCCCGAAATCATCAACAAAGTCTTGGAAAATTGGAATGACAGAATGCGCTACTACGAAGCCAGACGAGGCAGCCGCTCAAATGAAGTTGTGTTTTATAATTAATGGGAATGTTTGCTCTTACTAATAAAGCCATAATACCTGGAAAAAATTAAATTTTGTGCATATTATTGCATTTTTAAAAAGAAACTTGAATCTGGCCCACCCAGTACATCTCTTCACAGACAATCTGAATGCACAGAAAATGAATATGATTTATCATAAGTATTTACTCAAGTCTGCCCAAAGATGGTTTGCCTCAGATAATAGTTCATGGGTGCTACAAGAGGACAACGACCCAATACACCGAAGTCGTGCATGTACGGAGTGGAAACGTGAAAATGGCATCACTACAATGGATTGTACATTAGACTGTTCCTTGAATTTTGAATATTATAAAACTTGTAAAAGACTGCTATAAAATGTGGTCCTATTATGCGCAATTGTAAAATATCGAAGTAATGAAAATATTATTTTTGCAATTGTAAAATATCGATGTAATGAAAATATTATTTTCTAACTGAATAGTTGAGGCTGTTAGTTGTTGAAAGTTCATATTTTAATCATTTTGGTAAATTTTCGTAAATGAAATACGATAACACTTTTAAAATTTACCAAAGTGATTATTATTTTTTACATATATTTTGTGTAAATTAACCTGCTGTTCTGTTGTCTGGTCTCCAATCTATCTAAAGTACGATAATTTGCTTGACAGTGTTCAGAGACGATGTTTATTTGAAGTATAGCTCTTACGATCTGCATACTTTTTATTCTGATTTGTTATATGAAATTAATTATATTTAAATATAAATATATAAAAGACATTTGTTTGTATCACTTTGTTACTTATTTAAACTTATAGACGGCTATATTAATAATCCACCTTTTTAGCCAGTTCGTTTAATGTACCTAGGTTAGTATCGCGTCATGCTAAAACATTCACTTACAACACTTCATTATTCAGTATATAGAATGTCAAGCGCCTACAATGAAATTCAATATGCGACTGATATATTCGAACCATGTAATGAATCATTCCGTAATGAATTATTATCTCCTATTGAGTAGTAATTGTCTACTATTCTAATTATTAATTTACCAACTGAATTAGAGGTGAAAGTTTTGTTTTTATACTACACACTTACTCTACGTAATTTGGTTTTTTCTTTCTTGTATTATTATTATTTCTTTAATTAAGGTTACTAAGTATTTTTATTATCACTATTAATTAATTGCGACTGCGATGGATTATTTCACTTATGTGTCCTAATTGCTCATATTGGTGCATGAATTCGCAGTATGACTGGCGACGCGCTGGAGATTTAGAAAATTTTCTCTCTAACGAGTAAAGTGTATTTGCTGCTACATACCGTGAGTTTCCTAACTGACTTGCATTCTCACATAGTGGTAATGCGACGATAAATCGGCCGCCTTTGTCGCGCTTTGTTGTTTTAATAAAATTGTTCTCACATGCAATTTCCTCGCGAGTATAAGGTGAATTATTAGCGACTTCCTCAATATCCTAAAACTTTATAATTGAAAATCACCCATAACTGATAAATTAAAAGATGTATTTGCATCAGTTGATTATGATAAATCGGTTTTGGCCCAGCAATCACCCAGCCCAGTTTGTTTTTTTTCAATATCGGAAGATTTTTGCCAAGTGCAATTTCACCCACACAAAGAAGATTCCAGAATATCTCTGCACCAATGAGCATTTCAATTTCCCCGTTTTTATTGAAAGTAGGATCAACAAGCCTAATATTTTTTTGGAATTTGAATAGAAGATGCATGAAATGAGAACTGGGGCAGTCGATCAATTATTTTATCCAAAACTAAGCAAGATAATTTTGTTTGAAATGATGAACTATTAGATTTAAAGTTAACTGTTGCTTTATGTTTTATGTGTGATATACCCTGATTAACCCTTGTTATTGACATATTAATATCATAGACTGCATTTATTGTATGCGGCAATTATGTGATTGACCATAATTATCATAAAGCATTGATTGAATGTGATCCATTACTAGTAAAATTGTCTCAAGCCAAACATTTCTATGGTGAAATTAATGAAGGCCGATAAATAATCGTGGTACAAGTTTGACGCTCAACCCTCTTTCTTGATGACGATGGGCTGTTAAGAGTTGGGGCCGCTTAAAGAACACTAACTATTCTTTCGACAAGCGACATCCAATCATCTTACATAACAAACAAAAATTAACAAAAGTAATACTTGAAAGAAAACATATAGCTTAACTTCATTGTGGTCCGCAAGCTCTCTTAGCAAGTATAAGAAGTAGATATTGGCTGCTGTCAGGCCGCAACATGTGTAAAAATATTATAAGAGCATGTATTAAATGTTTTAAATGCAATTCCACCAAACCATGTAACAGCTTTTGCCAATCCTTGGATTTCGGCAACGTGACTCGCAATGAAAATTTTGCAATTATTTTCTTCTTATTTTAACCAATTTACATTAGTAATCAAATTTAATTTCTAAAATATCACTAAGCCTTTTAAATAACTGTGATATAAATAATGCACCGAAAAGCTTTAATCAGGGAATAGTCGTTTCTTTTAAAGGAACCAACTTTGATTTAGCACAAAGCAAATTAATTTGAAAAAACCCGTCTTTATTCGTTGTTTTAGCATGTATACATTTCGCTCATCCCAATCGATTTTAAGTTGCCACAATGACTGCATAATAACTGTAGCGGTAATTATCACGGGAGTTAAAGGCATAGTGGATCAAATACATGGCCCAATAAAGATAAAATGGTTCGTTTTTATACATTTTTATGCTGAATAAATTTATTTTTGAATTTAAAAGAACCTGTTGAGGAATGCAATAGCAACCTAATGTTTTGACTTCTAGTGATATAATAAATTAACTAGACAACCATTTCCGTAATTAAAAACCTGTACTTGCTAAAATCATTGCTATTTCCGTGCGTAATTCAGTAACTTCAGCAATAGTGTTACCCCTTTTTATAGGTTGTCGATATTTCGATGACCAAATTAGCATATGGAAAATATTCTTTGTTTTCAATTGCTAACTGTTTTAAACAATTAGCAATTAGATTCTGAATGTTCAGTGGTTTAAATAAAATTATTTTCGCAGATATTTTCTTCAGAAGTGTAAGGAGATTTATTTGTATTAACTTCCTCTACTTCTCAAAATTTGGATATTTATTTTTAATCAAAGTCTATAAGCACATCTATTTCACTACTTCTATTAAATGTGCGGTCAGCGAGTTTAATATTATGTAAGTCGTTCTATTATTTTATCAGAAATTAAGCATATATATAGTAAATTATTAGACTTTAATGTTATTTCAGGACTGTTTGTATATTCAGTAGATGCACCTAATTAATAGCACATTTAATTTTTATTAAAATTATATCAACAAACAGAATCGAATATTATACAGCAGTTATGTTTTTGACCACATTTATCAATAACATGTACATATGCTGTTGATAAGAAATTAAGCACATTATCACAAAATTAATGATATGTGCTTCTTGTGATCTATTCGTGGTCTCTACCATCAAGAGCATCAAGTATAACATTTGCTTCGAGGCATACCACAGTGATTACTTCAAATCGAAGGATACTTTTGGATGTTCCGAATTTTTCGCTGCGAAGAAAAAGTACAGCGCGTGACTTTAAAAATAGTCTTGAAAATGAGAGAGGAATTAATCGAAATACAGGTAGCTATTAGCCAGCAAACATTACAAGCCAAAGACAAGGTGATACATTTTCTTCGTATAACCTAAAGGCATGTAATAGTAAGCACTCAAACAGTCCGCAACACAAATCTGCATCTAACTGCAAAATTACAAAAATTACTACTCTACCAGAAAGAGCGCATCAAATCCTCCGAAATAAATGACGAAAACCAGATCAGCAAACCATAGAAAATTTTGCCAACCCAGGTCAGTCAACCTCTTCAACACCCGTATTTACAATCGACACAAACAACAAGGGACGGCTCCATCATTCGCTGATATAGTAACTCGTAAACCCATTAAACAAATGCCAGCGATATCAAAATAAAACCCAGATTTGAACACTATACCAATGCAACGTAAAAAAATACACAGCATAAGATATTAGTGAGTACGTAGAAGCCAAAACAAGTAAACATAAAAATTTCAAATCAATTAAACATATTCTAACCGAAGAAATAGAGCCAAAGTACAAAGATGGAAATTATGCATCTTTCGAAATCGGTATTCTTGAAAATTTGTCCGGTTTCGTTATCTGTCCACATTTCTGGCCATCGAATGTGGCAATGTGGTACAAGAAAATACTAAATACGACTAGTCTGGACAAAAATCACAATATCTACAAACTCACAATCTACAGACCTAATTGTGGTAACTATTACCTATTTATTAAGAAATTACAAGCCACCCTTGATCAAGGTTCTTCTTCTTTTGTAAGGCGTTTGTCTCGTACTCTCTCTGCTAGAGTCGCAGCTGGAATGATGAGCTCCAGCTTTCCGTATGGGTGGGCGTCCAGGAGGTCTGTTTGATCTTGGGAGATCGTCCCTTGCGATCTTCGACAATTTGCTGTCATTCAACCGCTCAACATGTTCCCTCCATTGGCGAAGTATGTCCAATATAATATCTGGGACATTACAGAGCACTCGGATGTCTTGGTTTCTTATATGGTCTCTCAATGGATCTTAATGTTCTCATCTCAGCTCTTCAGGTGATTCTCCTTTTTGTCGAGTTTTCGGCTCTTGTTTCCACAGCATATATCATAATGAGTGGCATACAGATCTTATATATGCGGATTTTGTATGGTGATGTTTGTTTCGCCATACTACATCTCGTAAGTATTCGGATACTAAAGCTGCTTTGGTTGTCTGAGCCCCAACCTTCTTGGAGGTGATGTTGACGCCGAGATATTTGAACCTCATGGCTTGTTCTACTGGTTCGTTGTATATTGCCAGTTTACCACGTTTCGGTTCCCTCTATATGATAATTGCTCTGGATTTGTCCACCGATATCACCATATACTGCCTGACAGCTGTGTTTTCAAATTGAAAGAGAATTCTCTGCAGATTGTCCTCATCTTCCGAAAACCACACGGCATCGTCCGCATAGCATATCATTTTTATTTCTTTATCCTCCAATAGGTACTCCTGTCCAACCTTTTTTACTTCGGATATTATCTCGTCCGTAATGAGATTGAAAAGGATAGGACTTAAACTATCGCCTTGCCTTATTCCTGTCTGCATGGGAATTCTCCGTGTTTTTCTGTCCTCGACCTATATTTGGGTCCAGTTGTCAGTGTTTAACTCTATTATGATGTTAATAATGTCTGGGTGTACTTTTTTTCTTATTTAGAAGCCTCATAACATCAGAAATTCTCACGCGGTCAAAAGTTTTAGTAAGATCAAAGAAACATATATATGCTGTTTTGTTGTATTCTATTGATTTTTCAGGGATTTGTTTGATTGTAAAAATGGCATCTACAGTTGACCTGTTTTTTCTGAAGCCTTTTTTTCTTCACATAGCCCATAGGAAGATATTTTTTCTTCCAGAATTTTGGTGAATAGCTTTAGCACTGAACTGATTGTTTGATGGGTCTTTTTTGTTTTCTTTTTTGAATATTGGAATGGTTTTACTTTATTTTCATTCGGTAGGTACTTTGTTGGAGTCGACGATTTTGTTGAAAAGTACGCACAGTTCATCTGTAGTGCATCGCCTCCATACTTCAGCAGCTCGTTAATATTTCATCTACTCCAGGCGACTTGCGATTGTTTAATTTTGTTATCAATTGTTTCAGTTTCTCATCAGAAACGGTCCACTGTTCTTGAGTATTATTTTCATTCTCTACTAGGAGACAGGATTTACTGAGTTAGTACCAGCACTACAAAGTTGGCAGAAATGTTGTTCCCAATCACTGAGTGCTATTTTAGTTAAGTTTGTATGTTCGTTGATTGGGTTGTTCCAGTTTCTTAACATGTTCCAAATCTTCTGACCTCTATAAAGTTTCCATGTCTGATGAAAACTTTTCCTAATGTGCTCTTTTAATATATTGGATTTTGTTTTTGATTGCATTTCTTATAGATTTGTATTTGTCTTGTGTTAGGCTTTGTGATCGATACTTTAGATATGCTTTGAACAAGATTGTACTACTAAAAACACGAATTACACAAGATACACAACCACTACTTCAGCCGGTTTAGATCACATTTATACAAACTTACCATCTTCAAAGACATTCGCATTATCTAATACAATTTCTGCATACAAATATATCCTATTTAATTTTGATTTCGACCAGTCACGGTCATTATAAAGTGATTAAAAATTGCTGAGGAAGTACATTTATACCGGCGAGAGATTAGTAAAATTTCCAGATGAGGCTAACAGTTTATAAATTATAAATATTTAATTAGATTGCCGGGAGCTGCCTGAAGAGAATTACATCTGTTTGTTCGTTTAGAAGATTAACGTCGGGATTTCTGTTGCATTTATACATTTCGGCCGCTTCTTAAAGGTTTAGCCTCTAGCCTTTGGTACAGCTGTGCAAAATTTTCACCTTGGTTATCTCCGGAAATTAATGCTTGCTCTCTATGATATGGTTGGCGAATGAGCTGTGGTTCTGCTGCAGTCTAAAGGCCCGGAAATGCTCTGAATATCGTTTCTCCAGGCTGCGTCCAGTTTGTCCTATGTATATGCTATTATATTCGGAACACTGCATCTCATATACACCCGATTTTTTTATGGGGTCAAATTTGTCTTTGAGATTACATCAAATATTAGATAACTTTGCAGCTGGACTAAATGTGTGCTATTTTATTTGATATTTCGCCAATATATGTTAGTGAAATTAATATTTTATTTCCTAAAGTTTGTCTTTTTGGCTAAATGTGAGCCATTGTGTTTTTATATCGTTTTTTATTGTTTAATGTTTTGATTAAATTAAGAGGAAAATCGACCATTTTTGAAATAGATAAGATTGTATTTAGTTCTTCATATAAGTATATATTAGAAAGTGGTATGGAAAATGCTCTGTGAATCATTGAATGCTATGATGCTAGTTTGTGTGACAGATGATGATTGGATTGGAATGGGATTAGTTGACTTAGATATTGAATTATATTTTATTATTATTATGGATTAGAGTTAAATCTAAATAGTTTATTTAATTTATTCAAATGTAAATGTAATTTTGGGGTGAATATTGTTTATAAAATTTAAAAATTGGCTTAATTGACATGCGGTGCCACTGAAGCATGCGATCACGTCATCCACACATCTATAACAAAAGGATATATGTTTTTTTGGCAAGATCTGAATTAAATATTCCAAATATTCCAACCAACTCAATAATCGGCGCATTCGAGTGCACTGCAATTTCCTTTATAATCGAGGGTAAGAAAAATATACTAATATCAGTATACCGCCCGCCAGTAGGCGACTACGAAATATTTATCAAAACATTAAACAAATTGTTACAATTTGTTTATAATAAATTTAGTAATATATTCTTATGCGGCGATTTCAATATAAATCTATTAGACAAGAATAACCGACGAACAGCCAGTTTCTTGAGTAATTTAAAGGCGTTTGGCCTAAATCAAATTGTGTTTACAGCCACACACAATGATAAATCGCTTTTCGATAATATATTCACAAACTGCAATAACCACTCAATAGTACATATCATTCCAGTTGAATTTTCCGATCACGATGCAGTAGTTGTGGATATATTTACGGAAGTTGCTAATCCCGTAAAAGAAAAAACATGTCAATTGAGGCATTATACCCAAACAAATCGAAAATTATTTCAACAATATCTAACCAAAGCCGACTGGTCTACCGTTTTGAATGCAATAGACGTAAATTCAAAATTTACTAACTTTATAAGAATTTTCTTACATTATTTCACTTTGGCCTTTCCAATAACAACAGTCAATTATAAACAAATTAAACGCGATGATCGATGGATAACAACTGATATAATTAACAAATCAAATGAACTAAAAAAATTACAATGGTTACTCAAAATGACAGGGAATGAAACAGTAAAAAAAAACTACAAAGACCTAAAGAAATTATATAATAAAGAGATAGAGCTAGCAAAAAAGAATTACAACGATAACATTATCAAAAAATCAAATAATATTACCACAGCTACATGGTCACTAATAAAATCATGTGCACATGTCAAAAAAAAATCATCACAGTCTGGTTCGATCTCTATTAAAACGAACGATACAGTAATTTCAGACCCAAAACAAGTGACTGAATTTTTAAATAATTATTTCATCTCCTCTACAGGGTTATTCACGCTATACGGCACGGAATATTGTGGCCAAAATACGTGACTTTCGAAAAGTTTCACTTTGGGGATATATGGGGGTCTATTAGGGCTACTTTTTAAAATTACTTTCATAATATACAGGGTGTCCCAAAAACCCTAAAAGTGTCAAAGTTGTGTTTTTTTTTAAAGAAACACCCTGTATTTTATTGCATTTTTGGAACCTTCGATCAAAATAAGTGTGTGTTTTAATAAGGTTTTTATTACATAAACCTTAAGGTTTTTGGAATAATTTGAATTTTGTAAAAATTTAACCTAATTTTCATCTTTCAAATACTTAAAAATTAATTAAGTTATGCATACCAAATTTACACTGAAATGTAACAATAGATCATATTTTATTTTCCAAGTATAATAAATTTGACATCTTATACCGGGTGTAAAAAAAATGGAATTAAACAAATGAGAACTTTAAATGGCTATAACTTCATTTATTTAAATGGAACGCTATATTTATTAATTTATCATCAAATGCACGTTTTAATTACCTATCGAATGGTATTTATATCTTAAATGTTAAGTCTTCTCGTTTTTACAGAAAACGCCAAAATATTGTTTATTGCACCGTTTTAGCACTTTTTAAGTAAAAATTTTAATGTATCTAGTTTTCCATCTTATTTAAAAACGTAAGATAATTAATTTAGTCTGTTACTTTAGTTTAAAAAGCCTGTCTTTTGTTATAGTTGTGTTATTTTGCGTTTTTGTGTTAGATCGTTAGTAATCGTTATTGTTTGAACATCGTTGTTGTATTTAATAGTAAAAAATGAAAATTTACACAGATTTTCTTATACTGGGGTTTTTATAACTGACACTTCCAATTTCTTTAAATTGGTTTAATAGTCTCTCAAAAATGGCTGGCTTAGGGTGATTTCTTTCGGGAAACCTTTAAGTATAAACTCGACAAGCCAATAAACAATTTTGATGACATTCTCCAAGCATAAAGATAATGCCAATACCCCTTTCTTGTGAGTAAATCTTCATTTTTTACCAAAAAATACAACAGCGATGTTCAAACAATAACGATTACTAACGATCTAACACAAAAATGCAAAATAAGACAACTATAACAAAAGACAGGCTTTTTAAACTAAAGTGGCATACTAAATTAATTATCTGACGTTTTTAAATACCATAGAAAACTAGATACATTAAAATTTTTACTTAAAAAGTACTAAAACGGTGCAATAAACAATATTTTGGCGTTTTCTGTAAAAACGAGAAGACTTAGCATTTAAGATATAAATACCATTCGATAGGTAATTAAAACGCGCATTTGCTGATAAATTAATAAATATAGCGTTCCATTTAAATAAATGAAGTTATAGCCATTTAAAGTTCTCATTTGTTTAATTCCAATTTTTTTACACCCGGTATAAGATGTCAAATTTATTATACTTGGAAAATAAAATATGATCTATTGTTACATTTCAGTGTAAATTTGGTATGCATAACTTAATTACTTTTTAAGTATTTGAAACATGAAAATTAGGTTAAATTTTTACATAATTCAAATTATTTCAAAAACCTTAAGGTTTAAGTAATAAAAACCGTATTAAAACACACACTTATTTTGATAGAAGGATCCAAAAATGCAATAAAATACAGGGTGTTTCATTTAAAAAAACACAACTTTGATACTTTTAGGGTTTAAGGGACACCCTGTATATTATAAAAGTAATTTTAAAAAGTAGCCCTAATAGACCCCCATATATCCCCAAAGTGAAACTTTTTGAAAGTCACGTATTTTGGTTACAATATTCCGTGCCGTATAGCGTGAATAACCCTGTATACAGGAAATATGTAATAATCAATATAATGACTCATCAGACTCAGAACCTCAAATTAGCGTTACAAATAGTCTCAGTTCAATATCTATCCAATACCATGAAACACTCTCTATTATTAAATCATTCAGTAATAAAAAAAGTGCCGGACCTGATGGCATTCCTTGCTATATAGTAGCGGATGTTGCCGAACTGGTAGCACTTCCTTTAACAGATATAATCAACACATCATTTGACACCGGACAGTATCCTGAACAACTTAAACAATCTAAAATAATACCCATACACAAAAAGGGTGATAAACAATCACCAGAAAATTACAGGAGTGTAGCAAATCAATCGGTATTTGCAAAAATAATCGATAAATCAATGAATAAAAACCTTAGAAATTATTTTGTTACAAATCACTTGCTATCCGTTACACATCACGGATTCATTCAGGGCAAAAACACGTTAACGGCATTATATGAAGTAATAAAATATGTGCTGCAACATCTAGATGCAAATAAAAAGGTTGTCGGCATATTTTATGACTACAAAAAAGCTTTCGATACGGTGGACCACAAGCTGCTAATCGCAAAACTTAAATACTATGGCCTTTCGGAGACTTTGATAACATGGTTCAAAAACTATCTTAGCAACCGAACCCAATATGTTGAACTTATACAAGAGAGTGAACATGCAAAACGTGTTCCTTATAGATCAAATAGCAAACCTGTACGAATAGGCTTACCACAGGGAGGAATATTATCTCCGCTATTATTTATAATTTATAGCAATGACCTGTATAGAAATTGTTCATTGACGCCCAATACATTACTCAGACAATATGCCGATGACACTGCAATTCTAATCGAAAGTGACAATTTTGAAACTACAAGAAAAAATAGTAATACAATTACAAAACAATTAGAGGAATGGAGCACTAAAAATAATTTGCTCTTAAATTCAAAAAAATCAGCTGTGATAGAATTTTCAAAACAACATGGCAATGCTAATAAACACAATCGTAGCATGGTAAGGGGCGCTAAAGGAACGATACCGGTAGTCGACGATCTTAGATACCTAGGCCTCGTTATTGATAAACATTTAACTTGGGAAAAACATATCCAACATGTGGAGAAAAAATTGAATATAGGACACTATGCACTCCTAAACCTAAAAAAGTGTGTTAATTTCTCGACACTGCTGACCTTCTATAATTCGAATATTAAAACGCACCTAGAATATGGCATAACTATATGGGGAAATTCGGTGCACTCACGCAGGCTATTTATTATTCAAAAAAAAATTGTCAGGCTTATTTCGAATGTGCCCTGGGGAGAACACTGCAAGCCACAATTTCTTAAAAACAAAATAATGACAATTTGGTCTTTATATATATACAATATGGCATTGTTAATGTTTAATAATACGCTAGAATTTAAAACTAATAATTACATTAATTATATAGAAACCCGAAACGCCTGCTCCCTCACTATACCTAAACACAAAACGACCCTATACGCTAAAGGGTTAAGCTATATGGGAATAAAAATTTATAATAAATTACTACCTTATGTAAAACGCTGTAAAAATTAAAAACAACTTTCAAAGAATACTTTATACGCAACCCATATTACTCAATTGAAGAGTTTTTTGATTCAAAATTTGTTGATGTGGTATAATGAATTATAAATGTAAAAGTTATAAGATAAGATAATTTTAAGTTAGTTACATGTCCAATTTACTTTTATATATGATCTTTATGTTTTTAACAATGTATATTTAGTTTGTAAGCACTAGTTTTAAATTAGATTAAGTTGACTATGTAATATTCGAACCCGAATCAAACTACCTGTATTAATAATAAATAAATAAATAAATAAATAAATATTTCGTCTACGATATGTGCCATGAATAAATCGGAAAAGAGCTTAAAAGAGGTCTCATGGCAAGTCCTATACTTTTTTTGTAGAATTTGTTTTCAAATTGTAAATAATTTTGTTTTACACAGACATTAAATGCTTAATAAAGTTCTGTTTTTGTGACAACATCAATATTTAATTTATCTAGGAATATTTTTATTATTACCAGACATTCATCTCTGGGAATATTGGAGAACATGTTGTAACATCAAAGGACACAAGATTCTAAACTTTTCGGGGTACGTATAGTTTTTAGATGATTAGAGAGGGTCAGGTAATTTTTAACCGAATATTTTGGAAGGAACCAGGCAAACTGATGATATTTATGTAAGACAATATAGATTGAACGTCACTAAAAACAGCCCGCATGTACCTGGAGTCTTAATGTTTAACCGCTTATAATATAAAATCGGCCAACTTACAGAAAACCTTCAATAAATATGTGATTTCCTACTTGAAAAAAAATATTCTACTCTATAAATGATTACTTTAATTACTAGTAATCTCCAATAACCATTATTATTACTTACTATATACGTAGTATATAGTTATATTGTTTTCGTCATTTATTTTTAAAATTATTTTTGCGGAATATCCGTTTTGGGATTCTCCGAGTCCATTGTACTAATTTCTGAAAAAAAAAATGTGTGTGTGAGTGTGTATCTGTCTGTCTGACGGTGGGTGCTGTATTTCAAAAACGAATGATCCGATTGAGATGAAACTTAAAACTTAAGGTTTTATCGTAAATAACTGGAACTGAAAAGATTTTGGTAAACATTCATAAACCGGAATCGAGGCGATTTTTTTTTTGGGGATATTTTTCTAAATATGGGAAATTTACAAAGAATGGTTCAAAAGTTAATGGGAATAAGAAACTGAACAAGTTTTATTCAAAATGTTTTTCATAAAATTGTCAATTCGAGAAAAAATATAAAAATTGAAAGTTTTGAAATTTCTTCACAATTGCTTATAAATAATTGTAGAGAATTCAAAAGTGAACAAATTATTAAGAATAGCTTTTTTCCGTAAACCTTACAGTTTCCGAGAAAAATATAGGGAATGTACTATGAAGGCCACATCACCATTTGTATCATATTGTTTTAACTTACTTTTTTAAGGATACTAAGTTAAGGGAGTAATTGCATGTACTAGTTATTATTTTGTAGAAACTTGCAATTTTATGTTTATATAGAAGAAGCGAGTTATTCAAGATAATTCTATCTGTAAAGATGAGTTAAATTGAAACAATTAATTTTTTATTGCATTATGTTTCTATTGTATGGATGAAAACATAGCAAGGTAAAGAAAATCATAAAACCGGCTGAAGTTGTGCTAATTGTTTTAATAATGGTACTTCTGATAAGCAGAATTAATATATACTTATTGTCGGCATTGATCTTTACCCAAAGAAGGTGCACAAACTTATATGCAAGGTGAAGATTTACAAGCGTTCTAAGATTAAGTCCTTCGTAAAAGTATTAATTTACAACCACTTAATGATCACTCGTCATACCGTGAACTAAAAGGATCAGTTTCCAGTCCCTTATCAAGTTCAAGGAGAGGTATAAGTTTGATAAGAACATGGGTTCCTTTCAGAAGTTAAAGTTGATGTTTATGAAATAATAAATCTCTTCGCCTTTATTTCCCTTAATATATTTGTAGACGCAATTTTGATATATAAGCCTTATTTTATTTTATTGTTAAGGAGAGATCATAACGATCGGTATTCTGAAATGAAATCCAAATTTTTTTTAATTATAATAATAATAATTACGCCTACCATTGTCTCATTTTTGAAGTGATAACAAATTGGCCATATTGGCAAATAAAAGTGCTTAGGTATAATATAGACTAAGGATTTATAAATACAATTGATTTATTCGTTTTATAATAACCTTTAATTTACACTGTTTGTCGAAAAATTATTACTTCTGCCAATTATTTGCTAGTATGATATATTTATTTATTTCATGAGACATGAAAAGTAGGAACATCATTTGCGATATTTTAGCATTTTTATGTTCGAATATTAAGAATCCGTTTGTAAATAATATAATTAAAATTATACCGAAGCCTTATGTTTCCGTTCCCTTTATTCAAATTACCCGTAATTGCGTATTTAGTTTCACTTATTTTATTAGCTTTGTTTGGAAGATTATCTCATTTTACAATAAGCGAATGTATTTATATGTATATTTAGATTACATAATGCTATGAGAATTGCGAGCCCCTTACATTAGCAGGCCACAGACTGGAGTTAATATCAAAAGGGTTTCTATATTTGTAAATGTTATCTAAATATTTGATCTAGCTTAGTGAATTCGTATATTTGGAAATATTAATTTGGAATTATAACAAGTTAGATAATTATCATTTAAATAGTAATTGTACTATTTTATTTAACCAGTTTTAATTTTCTAATGAAAAAAAGTGTATATTATAATATATTGTAAATTCCATTGGTTTTGTTGGTCGGTAAATAATATTTTCTGAAATTAATATTTTTGATAATTTAGTTTACACTGACAAGTAAATTTATAACTAAAATGGTAATTTTATTCTTTGTTAATAAACAGAAGAGATTCAGTCTCTTCGCATATTTTTATAAATAGAGTGAATTTAGTTTAAAAAATATACAAACATAAAACCGAGTGTCTATATAATGAAAATAACAAAAAATCAATCATGTAAGAAACATGTAAACACGTGTTTCGATCATTTAGATCTCATCAGTACTGATTTATTATTAATTTGGTCCAAATTTAATATCTGTTATTAGTTTCAATAAGTTTTTTGTCTCAATATTCTCTAAGTGAGAAATCCCGGTCATAATTATTTTTTTAGATTATACTCATCCATCTTAGGCATAAATTACAATTTCTGCCCAGAAGAATTAATTACTCAGTTAATATAGATGCCAAATTAATGTTAATTTAATTTTAATTTTCATTATGTTCATTTTATTATGCTGTACTAATGATATCTTTAATTTGGCTAAGCATTAAATGTAAATATTGACAATTCTTTACACATCCCTATTCCCTTCTACATAACAGTTCATTTTTAAATAATCATTGTAGTTTGTAAAATCCATTAAATATCTGCCTGATATGTGGCGAAACAATTGTAGCAGTGCATTGACATTAAACCGTGTAAATTCTTAAAACCGAAGAGTTTTAATTATAATCTAAATCCAGAATAAGAACATGGAACGAGCTGATCCAAGTCTTAAGGAATATTTTCGCGCCTGCTGTCTCAAACTACAAGATTTTCTTGTAGATATTCGAGTGTAAATATAGAAAAACTATACGAACAGACTAGTGTGTATTAAAAAAGAGCGATTGTTATTCAGTCGCTTAGACAAATTAATGGACGAATAGTTAAATATAATTTACGGATTACTAGATTTTACTATATTTGTATGTCAGGAGAGTGGTAAGAACATCCTTCAGCAGCTATGAGAACATGTTAAACAAGACGCAAGAGATAAAAGCATTTCTTAAAGAAGAGGTAAACAGAAGATAATATAAACCTAAAAACCACGGTGTGGATCTTGTAGAATATAAATACACAGCACAGATTAATGCCGGTGGAAAACGAGTAACTCTATTTCTGTCCTATTGATGTGAAAGACCCAATACGAGTATGAGCAAGTGTCTACTTGCCAAAACATGGTAAAAGCATAGCAGCATATTCCTAGATATTGACAGCAGAATACTTCACAAGTTCGTTTTAGAACAGAAATATGTGATATTTCATGAGCAATAGAAATCACCAAACAGAAAATGACTCTCAAAAATGGCTCCAATAAGAATTAAAGGGAAAAGACTCGAAAGTATTTTTGTTTTGCCAGCTAGAAACATATAGGAAACGATTAGAAAACGCTTAGATTACCGTCAATGTTTAACAACAACAAACAAAGGTGGACTTTCTCAGAAAGAAACCACCCGTAGTTTGATACTGCAAGGCCCAAAAAAGAAAAGAAAGTGTTATATAAGCGCCGGTCGCAGAAAACAAACGGGAGTCGGGTTTAATACAACGAGAACGTAAGCAATGAATACAAAGGAATAAAATTGCGTTCGAGACGCCAAAGGAACCTACATCCTCTTATAAATCAACGCACCTACCATTGAAAAGCCTTATCGCTTTGCTCCGCAGATATAAGAATTACAGAAATATATTATAAAATTGATAGAATACGACATGGTCGTCATCGGTAGTATGATGCCAAAGAAGAACGACACATACAGATTATATGTTGACTATAGAAAATATCTATCTACTATCAACCTATGCTGTGGATATTGACAAATCCAAGTGGTAAATATAGATATACCGAACATAGCATTACTTGCCCTTTAGGACTTTTTGAATTCAATAGATTACTATTGGGATTCTGAAATGCATCCGCAAAAGTTCCAAAGAATAATGGACTGCCAAAACAACCACACGTAAACATGGTCTCGTATATAGACGATATAATTGTCATATCAAACGAGCAGCATGGTTAGGATTTAAAGGATTTTTTATGATAACCGATACTCTATTGAACTAATAGGGAAGGAGATTATTATCAAGAGGAAACCTGTAATGAATTACATGTTAACTAGGTTAACAATAAACGTGTAAATAAAATATTAAACCAAGTCAGATGTGCGCAGATAGAAAAGAACAAAGAAGACCCACAGAATAGGAAACGGCGATGGACAGAATTTTAGTAAAAGGCGAAAAATATTACTGTCACCAGAACAAATAACTATTTGAGAAGTTCACAAAAATAGATAGATGAAGACTTTACAAATAAGTAATAATAAGTAATGGAAGAGTAATGGATAAGGTAAATGAAATGATGATAATGAACGAGATTGCAGAAAATAAGAAATGAATTAATAGTAGAGATTCGAAAATTAATACATGAAATGAAAACAAAAAATGGGTTCTGGTTGATAGAAAAACGCAACTACAAGAAAAATAAAGAACATGACGAAAGAGAGAAAGGATTAAACAACAACTGGCGTATCGATGATTGAATGAAAAATATAAAAAGATATAGAAGCTTTTGTTAAAAAACAACTTAAAGTTTATAGAATGCATACTCTCAGGTAGGATAGGTAGTATAGGTAGGATGATTTAAAGAAGGATATTAAAACATAGCATAAGCTAATAAATTCAGCACGAATTACTTGATGCATACAGAATGGGTTGTGGTATATATCTATAATTAAGTCTAAATACAAGAGCAGTATATGGAAAATAAATTTCGAGGATTGTGTAACTGGAAAAAATATTGTGGGATTAGTGGAAACGTGAAAAATAAAGGAAGAGTAAGAGGAAATACAAAGTTTGCTACTAGGGGGTTTTAGTTAGTTAATAAAAGAGGCAACAAATTCTGCAGCGAGGGAAAGGGTGATAGATTAAAATGTGTTAAATACCAGCAGGGAGTGAACTACATGCATATGGGAGTACTGTATGCCAATAAAAACTGGGATAAAATAAAGAATGAAATAGATTATACGAGGGTTCTTTTTCTCTGAGAATATTCAAGTATATGAAGAGCACAATTAATATTAAAAGTTCCAAATATCTTTTTCTTCACTTTAACACAATTTGTTCATTATCACTAGTTAATTAAATTAATTATTTTATCAGTGTAGTATATTGTATTCGAATATGCGTTTAGAATTTAACAGAAGTCTTAGTTTAAAATATAGACCATAGACTTGAGCAAAACTATTCCATTAATTAACGAACTTTTATAACTCTTATAGCCGTGGCGAGAACCAGTCCGTCACAGCATCCTTGAATTCGTCATCCGAGTTGAAGCGCTGCCCTTTTAGATGTTTTTATGGGACCAAATACATGGAAATCGCAGGGCGACATGTCTTAGCTGAAGGGTGGATGATCACATTGAACACATTAACTTGGACAGTAGACGCACGGTATAATGGAGCAAAACTACACCCCCTGTAAGCTTTTATTTTTGGTGGATTTGCGTAGTTATTGTAGTTTCTCACAGTATTCATGAAAATGAATGGTTCTTTTGTCCTCGAGGAATTAGACAAGTAGTCGGCAGCGCTTCAACAGGTATGACGATCTAAAGATCGCTGTGAAGAACTGTCTCGTTACGCCTACAAGAATTCTTGGAACACTGAATCCTTCGGCTCCTTGATCAATGGAATCTGTGTGTTCAGATATATTGTGTATCTTTGAATAAAGACTTTATTAATACCCAGAATACCTTTGAATTAGAATACCCCTTGTAGATCCGGCGAAGGAGGAATGTGGGTGGTTGGGGATGATTTTAAATGGGGGAAAATGCCGTGGGGTTAATCGGTACAATTATGTTATTGAGTATTGGAAGGTTAACTAGTGAGAGATAAAGGATGCATATAAAGAGACTGGGAATGTAAAAAGCCACATGGATCGACAGTGATTAATAACATAGTCATCAGGAGCTCTTCAAGTATGTGGGAAATTGAGAGTGGTGTAAAAGCCATTAGGGTTATAAAGAACAGGCTAGAGATCGTTTAGTGGGATGAAGATAAATCAATGGATTAGTCAGAGAATGTCGTATAGTGGGATATGAAAGTAAAGTGAAGGAAAAACATGGGAAAATGTGTACTTGGTTACATGAGGAATTTAGAGATAAAAGAGAGAAGTGAGAAAGGTAATGAGGTACATGACGGTAGTAAAAAATAAGTATAATAACTAGTAATAAATTAAGAATTTATAGAAGTCATTACAATAATAGACAAAAAATGTAGAGAAGATATGACTTCCCATATACGGGATTTCACTAAGAAAGAGGTGGATAAAGCGGCAAATATGGACGGACTAGAAGCTGATGTGTGGAAGAATACAGGAAATAAAGAAAAGAATAATTAAATCAGATGTGGGTAAAGGAAACTAAAATACCGGTAAGCCAAGGACGAAATTATTTACTGATGTAGATAATTGATGTATTGGGTATAAGATTGCAAGGATTGTGATAAAATACCGGCTAGAGAAAAATGTTGTAAATAGAGATTCTTAAACTTGAAAGCAGCGTATTATTCAGTACATAGGGAAAGTTTACTAAAATATCTAAGAAGGAAAGAAGTGGATAATAACAAATGTATATGAAGAAACGTGGGTTATTGCGAAAGTGGAAATTAATGTTTCAGATAAATTTAAGAAATGGATTAACGTTAAACAGGGTTTTTAAGCTTAGTGCAATCTAATTTATATATAAGTGCTTAGGAAAGGACAAGCGAATGGGTAAAAAGTAAAGGATAGATAACCGCATATGCGGATGATGTTGATGAGAGTGGAAAGATATATAGGCAAGAGAGAAGGAAGTGGATGAGGTTTAGGACTAAAAGAAGGGAGGGAAGAGTAGAATTATTAGAATGAAAGGGTGGGGTAAGTAAAGGATTAAAACATTCAAGTATTTACGTGGATTATGTAAAATAGCTGCTAGAAAGCCTAAATTGTTGTAAAAGGAAAATGTTAAAATGGTTAACAATTTTCGGGTGGCATGTAAATTATAGAATGCGTGTGTAAACGTGTTTTTAATGTATGAAGGTAGAGTATTGTGAACAATAGTGTATGATTGCATAGAAATTGTGAAATAAAGTTGTTTGATGTATATAAGAAGAGACTAGACCAAGGGCTATGGAATGTATGCGTGGGTGTAGAGAAATCTCAGTGAATAATAGAGAGAAATAGAATCTATAAAAAGTGGGGCTTTTGAAAAATGTAGTCAGATAGTTAGAGTATAAAGTAAACAGCAGCTTTGATGAAAGAGAAAGGCAAGGAAGTGGAAATTCATGAAAGAAGGGATGTATTGGGAGAAGTGGATACAATAATATGTTTAAAACATGGTGACTGCACGGTAGTTTGCCAATGTACCAGAATTAGTAACTTTGGCAAGAGCTAGATGTAGGTCAGGAGAAAAAAGCTGGATGAGAAAAAGTTATGGAAAATGTCTATTATGTGTGAGTGAAAAGTATATACCTCGAAGCATTTCGCAAAGTAGTGCAAAGGAATGTGTGAAGAATGCGTGGGAAGATACAAAAAGGTGACTGAATGGATGAAGGAACATGGTACCAGGGTAATGTCTCTTATAAACATGGTAATTAAAAAGGAAGAAAGAAGAAAATTATTATAGATATTATTATTGTATTATTTAATACCAATAAAGGTTTTTTACTGCATTGTGAGGAAATCGAAAAAATAAACAGTTTTATGCTCAAGCTAGTTTCTATACCACTTTAGAGTGCAGCTTATCACAAGATGGCAAAGCTTAAAGAACTTGAAGGGAGAAATCAGTTTCTTTTAATTAAATTTGTTTATGGTATAGATTTATTATTCTCAATAAGCTCGCTTTATTATAAAATTTTTCAGAAAAAAAAAAAGTAGGAATGAAACTCAGGCGAAATCCTAAAAAACACTCTGTTACGTATTGGGCGTATGGAATCGGGGTTATAAGCACTAAATGAAATATTCTAATATCAACGAAACACTTTTACTTGTAACACAACTTTATTCTTCAGCAGACAGCCATTAACTGCTCGACTTTAGTGTGGCGCTGTAGTACATTCCTTAATTGAACTAAACACAAACTTTGACCGCGAATATTTAAACATATATTATGTACAATATATATATAACATCTCCTTCCTTAAAAAATATTTATATAATACAAAAAATAATTAAATTAAATCCTAATTTCTTAATTATAACACAAACGATCTGGCGCTTTAATATTACGTCTAAGTCTATTTTTAATATTATTATTTATCGGATTAGAATTCAAATTTATTGGTAACGTAATTTGATTACTATGGCGCCTCCAATAAATTTGCTTCTCGGGAATATACACTGTATATACATTATTTCCTAATTTCTTAGAAATCGTGCCTTCTGACAAGAACCCTGTCTCCCTCTGAATACGATCTTACTTTACCATTAAAATAGTATTTTTGTTTAGATTGATTATTTTTGACGTATTTATTAATATTTTGGTTACGTGGTAACAATAAACGAAAACGATCACAAACCTTGTGTCTAAACATTAATTCGGACGGGGCAACACCCGTTGTGGAGTATTTGGCATTACGATAATCAAATAAAAATAATGCTAGGGAACGATCCAAGTCAGCATTAGCATTTTCTGAAATTGCTCCTATTAACGCATTTTTAATAATTTTTACAGAAGATTCGGCTGCCCCATTTGATTGAGGGTGATAAGGAGGTGACACTATATGTTCTATACCATTTTTATTTAAAAATGTTTTAAATTCATTAGATACAAATTGCACCCCATTATCTGAAACTAATGTTTTGGGTAAACCAAATCTTGCAAATGTGTTTCTTAAAACTTTTATAGTTTGAGCAGAATTAATGTTATTCATAAAAAATGCCTCGAGCCATTTTGAATGTGCGTCGATAATTATTAAAATGTATTTATAATGGAAAGGTCCACAAAAATCAATATGAATTCTCTCCCAAGTCATTTCTTGCCATGGCCAGGGAGACAATTCAGCTTTTGAAGGATTATCTGAATTTGAATTACAAGCATCGCACAATTTTACAAAATCTTCGATACATTTATCTATTTTTGCCCACCAAAAGTAAGATCGGGCTATCCCCTTCATTTTGACGATACCTAAATGAGTTGAGTGTAGCTGTTTTAAAATATCGTTATGTAAAACTTCACGAATAACTAATCTGTTATTCCATAATAAACAACCAGATTCAATAGTAAGTTCAAAACGTTTAGAAATAAAAGGTTTATATTTCTCAATTTTATGAATTTTCGAAGGCCAATGACCCGTTTTGACATATTTTAATATCTCTGATAAAAACATGTCATTTTCTGTAGCCTTCTTTATATCTTCAAATTTTATTGAAACTTCACTTAAGTTTGAAAAATAGTCGTAATAATTGAAATCTAGATTATCAAAAGTCTCATTTTCATTAACATTAATAGGTAATCTTGATAAACTATCTGCTGCATTTTGATCGGATTTTACGTACTCTATCTTATAATTAAAATTAGATAAAATAACTGCCCAACGACGTAATCTGTTCGCAGAAAATTGAGGAATTCCTTTAGTAGGACTAAATATATGTAATAAGGGTTTATGATCGGTAACAATTGTAAAACTATTACCATATAAATAATCGTAAAGCTTACTTAACCCAAAAATGATAGCTAACCCCTCCTTTTCGATTTGTGAATATTTTGATTCACTGCTATTAAGAGTACGAGAAGCGTAAGCAATTGGTTCTCTGATTGATCACTAAAAACATGACTAATTAATGCACCAACACCGTAATTGGACGCATCTACAATTAATTTTATTGGTACGTCAGGCTGAAAATGCACTAATAAATCATCACAGGTAAGTTTATTTTTAATTATTTTAAAAGCATCTTCACATTTTTCATCCCAACTCCACTCAACTGATTTTTTTAGTAAATTGTAAAGAGGATACAAAATTGTGGATAAGTTACGAATGAATTTGCCATAGTAATAGGTTGTCCGGAAAGTTCGTGCCGATTTTCAGTAGGTAGCATGAGAGCAGACCTGAATATACCACACTTATTGAAAACAAATGACATATGTACATATTCTAAAAGAGATAACTTCAGGTCCTATTTGAAAAAAAAATGGTTACGATTCGTTAATTTTTATCAGTTTTATACGCCTTAGAATATGGCAGCAAATAAAGTGCATTAGATGCATTTAATGCATTTCTTTTTTCAAAAGAACAAAAATGCCACAGAAGGGGCAAATAAGATATGCACTGTTTATGGTGAAGGTTCTGTAGCCGAATAAACTGTGCGGAAGTGGTTCGCTCGGTTCAAAGCTGGAAATTGTGACCTTGAAGATCAAGAACGCGCGGGTAGGCCCTACACCAAAGAGGGCAATATGATTAAAGCAGAAATCGAGAATAACCCACACTCAACATTACATCAAATAGCAGGAATGGTAAATAAATCAAAATCAACCATCCACGACCATATTGTGAAGCGTGGCTACGTAAACCGTCTTGATCTATGGGTTCCGAATGTTTAATGGAGAAAAATCTGTTGGATCGCATCTCTTATTGAGATATGCTTTACAAACGCAACGAGGAGACACCAATTCTGAAGCAATTAGTAACGGGGGATGAAAATGGATAATTTATAAAAACGTTTAGCGTGAAAGGTCTTGGGAAAAGCGTGATGAACCACCTTTAATCACCCCAAAGGCCGTTCTTCATTTGAAGAAGGTAATGCTCTGTGTCTGGATTGGATTGGAAAGAAAACCTTTATTATGAGCTTTTACCAAATAATGAAACAAATAAATTCGGAAAAGTATTGCTCTCATTTAGAGAAATTGAAGACAGTTACCGAACAAAAACATCCAGAAATAGCGAATCGAAAAAGCGTCGTGTTTCGTCAGGACAATGCCCTGCCTCATGTGTCTTAGGCAACTCGACAAAAATTGTTGGAGTTGGGATGTTTGACCCTATCCACCGTATTTTCTAGACCTCTGGCCCTCGGATTTCCATCCTTTCCAATCATTACAAAATTCCTTTAATGGGAAAAATGTCAACTCTTTGGTTTAGATAAAAAATTTCTTTAGACATTTTTTTTGCCGAAAAACCTAAGAGGTTCTGGAAGGACGGAATTCTCAAGTTGCATGACAGATGGAGAAAAGTTGTGGAACAGAATGGTACCTATATAATTTAATAAATCTATAGCAAAATTTAAATGAGCTGCGTTTCAATTTTTCTTAAAAAACGGACAACCCATTAATTTACGAGTCCTAAAAAGGATTTTAGTTGAGAAATATTTTTAGGCTTAGGAGCGTCCCTAATTGCTTTAATTTTATCATCGCAGGGATGCACTCCATGTTTATCAATTAAAAATCCAAGGTATTTTACACTATTTTGACAAAATGAGCATTTGTTAATTGCAATTTTTAAACCAGAATTTTGTGAAATGTTTAATACTTTATTAAGCCGTTCAAGATGAATTTTTTTAGTGGGTCCTGTGATTAAAATGTCATCTAAAAAACATACCACCCCCTCAATGCCAGTGGGCAGTGATTCCATAATTTTTTGAAATATGGCAGGTGCTGACGATATTCCAAAAGGCAAACGTTGATATTGAAAAAGACCCTTGTGAGTTGAAATTGTAACAATTTTTTTTGAATTATCATCTAATAGAATTTGCTGAAACGCGCTAGTTAAATCTAATTTAGTGAATTCTTGGCCTCCACTTAATTGTGCAAACAATTCTTCTGGCTTGGGTAAAGGATACTGATTAACTTCTAGTAAAGGATTAATCGTAATTTTAAAATCTCCACATATGCGAACGGTGCCGTTTTTTTTCTTAACGGGTACTATAGGTGTTGCCCAATCCGAGTAGTCCACAGGTAATAATATTCCAAGGTCCAACAATCGTTTTAGTTCATCCTTCACTCCTCGCCTAAGTGCGTAAGGAATTGATCTTGCTCTAAAAAATACAGGCGATACAGTATCACATTTGAATTTAATTGAAGCTACAGATTTATTAAAAGTTCCGAGTTCAGAATCAAATAATTGTTTATGTGAGTTTAATAATTCATCTAATTCATCACTAAAATGGTTAATGTTTGAAAGAACAATATTGAATAGAGATAAAAAATCTCTTCCTAGTATTGGCGGGCCACCATTTCTAATTATATACACGTCTAAAATGCGAGATTTAAATTTAAATTTAATGTTTAATGATATTTTTCCTATAGGCATAAATTTCGACCCGGTATAGACAAACAATTGCTTATCGGATCTTTCAAGTTTAATATTACTATTATAAAATGTTGTCTATAATAGTTTTCGGAAATTGCTGACACGCTCGCTCCGGAGTCAATTTGAAAAGAATAACAATTATTATTTATTTGAATTTGCAAATAAAATGGCTGTGTTCCAATTTTTTCGGAAATATTAAACATAGAATCATCCTCTAATAAATTATATGAAACATTATTAAAATATTTTGGTTTTGATTTATGCTGATTAAATTTATTTTTATTGAAACCAACATTATTATTATTAGTTGTTTTTTTATTTCTTTGTGTACACATTGGAGCGAGGTGTCCCGTTATTTTACAAATATGACATTGAAAATTACGATACCAACATTTTGCTGTGAAATGATTCCTCCTTCCGCAAACGTTGCATCGTGGCGGCTCTGCTGGGCTCGGGCGTCCTGCACATGTCGACGGCGATGACGTCTTAGCTGAGCTGGGCATGCGTAAATGGTGCAGGGGTTCTTGCTTGACTGCTGCGCGCTCGAACTCCGCTGCTGAGTCCGCTCCCCATGCCGCTTCTATGCTACTCGCTATACGGATGGCGTCTTCGAAGTCGATGTCCTTTTTTTCTTCAAATAGCTTCTTCCTGATTTTATTGTGGTAAATTCCCATTATAAATTTGTCCCGTAGATATATTGATAATTCAGCTCCAAAATCGCAATGCACCGTTGACCGCCGTACTCGTGCGGCCCATTCTTTTATTGGCTCGGAATTTTTTTGTTTAATGTTGTAAAAAATGTATCGCTCTGCGAATATTGATTTCTGTGTTCCGAAGTGTTTATTAAATATTTCCAACAGACTTTTGAATGATTTAGTTTCTGGTTTTACCGGTAAACATAAATCGTACATTAATTTATATGATTCTTCTGATAATAAATTCAGGAAAATGGGCCTCATCATTTCGGCGTCTGTTATTCTATTTGCTTCAAAATAATTTAATAATCTGGTTTCAAATATAGACCAGTCGTTAATTCTATGATTGAATTCTCTGAGATGCCCGACTAATTTATTCGGCACATCCATCACTATTTCCGTCGCCATTATGCACGTGGTGATGTTCGTTCTTCAAATTTCGGAACTAATTTGAGTTCGCGAAGTGAAACCTCGTCGCCAGTTGTTACGTATTGGGCGTATGTTAATGTGTAGTATTTCTGTCTTAAAAACCATCACATCCGAGCGACCAATCATTATTTGTATAGATGCAAATGACTACGCTCTAGGGGCAGTTTTAGTTCAGGGGGAGGGACCAAAATAATATCACGTTGATTACGTAAGCCATTCACTGACACCAGCAAAAATAAATTACACTACTACTGAAAGAGAGATGCTAGCCATTTTTTGGGCATTTAGAAAATTTGAGGGATGGGTGAAGGAAAGTCCTATTGCATTTGCTATCAACCACTAATTCATATTGCTCAAATCGCCAAAAGGAAGCCTAGTCAGGTGGGTATTTCAACCAGACCCTTTCGACATAGTCATTAAATACAAACCAGGCAGATCCAATCCAACAATATGGCTGGTGCATTATCAAAAATTCCAGGTACTCAGTGCATTACTTTCAACATAATACAAGTCAATACACCGCAGTGAGGAGCCACACGAAGGACAACACAAGAAAGAAACAGAATTAATAACCGAAGGCTGATTAGTGTAGGGAAGATATCTTTTGGAAAAATGCGTACTATATATATATATATATACTATCCAGGTATCGCTAGCGAGAACGCTTAACTGTGCATTCCAGCGCAGAAAGTTCCGGTTTTTCTGAAGGAGTTTCATGAATCTATGGAACATACAATCTCAAGAAGTAGCTACTAAGAAGCGATATGATAGAAAAATATACCCTGATAATAAGCGAAGACCGTACCTAGTATTTGTCTGAAGATGACGTTTAGGTTAACACCTACTTACTAAGTAAAGTACAAAGTTAATCCAGCTCCTAATTACTACTTAAAAGGGATGGATCATACGTCATCCTACAAACAAAATGAGCTTCCAACCGCGAGGTCGCCTTCATGGGTAGTCCAGGGACCACAATCAGAGAGTATTAGGATGAGGACCTAAACTTGCTTACTGTATACTCTGAAGATCTCCAGCTAATCCATCCAATCGTCCCACGTAAGTTAAATTCAAATCTGGTTGATTTCTCCCGACGATCACAGTACCTTGCGCACGACCTTACGTTGACGAATCACGATACGCACGCCTATTGGTTATCTGATCAGGTGCAGGGCCCAGGCAGGTCCCTAAAGATACAGGTACAGGTTACTTGTCTTTTAATAAGTAGGTGTTATAAAAAAGTTTTTAAAATAACCCCATCATACAGTTTATGCCAGAAATAAATGTATTTAACCCTTTGGGTACATTTGACGAGTGAGACTCGTCATCTGCTTACTTGCGCGAAGTTCCGGTTGACGAGTCTGACTCGTCATCTGAATTTAAAAGGCAGGTGGTGATTCCAAACAATTGCCTGGCGTTTGTATATGACACCTTAAGTTGCAAATAAGGTAAAATTCAATTATCTTTATTATTACCCCTGTTTTTGTGGTTTTCATCCCTATGAAATTAAAGAATATGTTGCATTATGTAATATTATGTTTCAAATATAGAAATCTAAATTTTGTTCATATTGGTCACAAAGAAGTATTATAAACCAATTTTTGCAGCTACTATGTCACGGGGTAGTTTTTGTGATATCTCAAGATTCCTTCGCTAAACAGACAACGACAAGTTTGATAACAATGATAGAATTAGGAGGATTAGAAATCTAGTTGATTATCTGAATAATACATTCAAAAATATATACTATATTCAGTTTATTCCATTAAAACGAGCGCGATTTGGAATAAAAAACTATAGACTTTGCGAGTCTTCATCAGGTTCTTGCATATGTTTTAAAATCTACGTTGGAGCAGATAAAATACCGGGAATTATTATACCGGCGTCTGAGAGTGTTGTTCTAGAAGAAGAAGAGAAGGCTACCCTCCAATATGTGTAATTATATTTATTATTTTTTTTTTTTACAAATGTATTTGGAACTGTTCGAAAGAACAGAAAACACATGTCAAAAGAGCTTGTTCCCTCGAACTAAAAAAATGGAGGCCAAAATGTTATCATCCCGCCGTTTTTTAGCACTAAGATGGAAAGATTAGAAAGAAAATAATAATAAAATGTATTACTTTTCAAATATGTAAAAGTAATACATTAATTGATTAATAAATCAGTAAAGCAACAAATTAAATCCGTTATATATACATAAAAATCTACAAATAATTCAGTACTCAAGGGGTTAAACTAGTGTGCTTTGATATGTGTGCTATATATGATATAATACACAAATTACTTTTCTATAATTCCTGTTATAGTATTAGCTTTATTTATTAGGGACGAATCACTTAGGACGACATATAATATTGGATGTGAATACTTTCAATTATAAGACTATGGTTTATTATGCTAAATAAATAAAATTATGGTATGACTCGGCAAATTCCCAAATACTAAATCAAATATTTGAAGTGATTATTCTTGGAAAGTCGATATTGTTTACCTGCAAAAATATAAAAAAAATAATATCACTATTATTCTTTTCCTGGAGTAATTATTTTTGTATATATTGTATACTTCAAAACGAAAATAAAATATAGAAATATTATTTCTCTTTGTATATTGTGTATTGATATATTATAAATAATAACACAGGGTTTTTGATATATAAACAGTAGGGATAACGTTTATCAAAAAAAAACAGAAAACATGTTTATTACAAACGCTACGTAAAGAGAAAATCCCTTCGCCAATATACTGGAAAACGTATTTGAAATAAATCCCTTAGTATTCCTCAAGTGTGCTCAAATGCAGCACAGTTTTACACCGGAATCCCTTTTCTGTCGCGAGTTGACATCCAGGTATTAATGCCTTCAAAGGAAATTTAAACTAATTCCTACGAAATAATGTGAGTCAATCGTGATTGAATTCTTGTAATTCCCTTTTGAAATTAGTAATCTTACTAATACCTTAAAGGCATATTTCTTAGCTTACTCAATTTACATCAAAGAAGTGTACAGGCAATACAGATATAATCGCTACGATTTACAATTAATTCGGATTTAATTCAATGACATCATAATAATATGGTATGTATTTCATTGAATTATTGTTTCACATTAATAATACGTTGTTTTATAATAATAAAATTAGTATAAGTGGCAAAATCATGTAAATAAATAATGTGAAGTAGTCACATTAGTATAATAATATAATTTACTTATATAAATATATTAATTATACATTAAGTGAGTTATAATTTACCGGATTATTATTAATATTTGATGCCGATTATAACAAAAACAATTAAATATTAAATGCCTTCGGCTAATTGGTCATTGATTGCAGTGTAGTAATTTAGCTTAATCATCAATGCAGTCACTATCGATTTACTTATTGTTTATATTTAATGAAGCAGATTTATTTATTCATAGTAATATATTTAGTATTATATTATTTCCGTATTATATTTATAAAATATGAATAATATAATAATAAATACATTTCTATCATTATATGCATGTATTTTTTATGAGAGTATTAAAGCAAAATTTGATACATTATTAATTGCTCCACGTGCTGGCACTTTTTTTTAATACAATGAACTTGAACAAGTCTAAAGAGTCTGCCTCGGGCTAACGCTTTGAGTATACTCTAATTACCGCCCTTTTGAAGAGAGTTCGCTCTCTCGGTGGTAGCGGTTAAAGAGGGCAGTGGATACGACGCATTTGCATTGAAATACGGTTTAACACAACCATTATGCTCGACGCAAATAACATTTTACTTAAACATAATTAAATGCGAGTTGGTAAACCAACGGTTGACAGATGTAATACATTTAAACTGCACTAAAAAAAACTAAACTAAACTAAATATGCATCACTAACATGAATAATAATTGAATATTGTATGAAAAATTATGAACAATAAATTAATTTATGTTGATTTCATTAAAATAAACTATTATTAGTGAATAATAATTTACCGAAAATACCCTCGTTATTTTTTTAAGTACTTTTTATTACCAATATTAATATAAATGTTTTATATTGAACGCTAAAATGTTAATAAGCATATACCTTTATATCAAATAAGATCAATAACGTAGGACAGTTTCTTTTATTATTATTTTTCTCTATGTAGTTAGGATCAATACTAACGTAATGGCCATATAATAAAGGTTCAAATAGTAGCGAGCAATATTAATTATTTCAGGAATGTTCACGTAAATTGGAACGTTCAGTTGCATCGTATAATTCTCTATTTTAATAGCTGACAGAAACAATGTTACGACACTAAATGCTCCTTGGGCATTTTACTGCTCGCTCTAGGAGTTTGATGTAATGAACAGATCAAACATTAAATATTTAATTAGAACTTGTCAATATTATTATTGGCTATTGTATTACCTTATCATTTCTAAGTTTTGAAGTACAGTTAATTATCGAGTAATTAGTTGTCTGCAATTTTATTAAAATATAATTACAAGTTGAGCTATTATAATTAAGTTTAAACATATAATAACAGTTGATTAAATATAGTATTTGTCGATGATTATTGTATAAATTGAATACTTTTTAATGTATTTAATATGAACAAATTGTAAATATTTTAAATAAAAGCATTTCTACAATAGGATCAAACGAATAGTAAAAATGCGTTCGGTAATAATTAAATAATATAAAATATTTTACATTTTATATTATACATAGTTAGATGTTTTAAACAATGACAACCGATTTTATTCCATTTGTGATTGAATGTAATATCTAATCGATATTTAATAATACGAGTGATATGTGGTAGGTCATTTCCTGCTAAAGCCAAATAATATTTAACAATTGTCTATTTATATCCAGCAGTGGAATCAATAAAAGTTGTTCTGTTTATTTTTTGTAGATGTTGCATATGAGCTTCTTGTACCCAAAAAGATTACTTACTCAGTAGAGTAAAATTTTAAAACACCGCTTTTTTAATAAAATAATTATTCACAAAATTTTAAACGTATGTTGAAACCGTCTTTGAAAAAATCTTAAACAAGACAAATTTTGTAATGTGTATATATTTTATAAGATATTTTCTCGCTTCTTCTTCTCGGCTTATTTCATACGTACTGAATTATGTTTTCATTTGTAACCTTTTAACTTTTAGGAAATTACTGACTGTTCCACTTGCACACTTTTTATCACTACTGAAAGTGATATGGGTCAATTCTACTGAACATTGTTAAAAATAATACATTTTTTATTCATCCTTCCCTTGTGCCATACCCAATTATCATTAATATTTCCATTCTTTTTTTGCCTCATTCGGTTATTTCACGTTTAAATTCAAACAATACTACACTTGTTTTGACCACATTATTATTACTAAAATAATCGACTACAAAAAATTTGTTCATGCTTACAATTCGTCTTAAATCTTAGAATTTGTTTTGTTTTGGTTGTTCTGAATAGAACCTTTTTGCAAGCCAAGTAACATTCGTCTTCTTCAGGCGGCGGCCATTGGAAAATTACGATTGTGCTTTGTTATAGCGCGTTATATGTAGGTGCGGTGTTAGTCGTTGTTGGCGTGTGTGCGGCTTCTCATAATTGGACAGGGTGGATTTTCAGGGATTTTGATAATGTTACCTATGGGGATTAAAAAAATTGGTGGTGTGGGGAATGAAAAGTGCTTGTTGCATAAAATTGATTTAAAAGTAAGTGGTTGTCGTTAGACGGCATCGCGACTGTTGAGATTATCGGCGTGCTCTGCTATTTCGATAGCCTACTGGATAATACTCTTGATGAAATAATCTTATACTTCAATGAAGTCGTATTGTCTTAAATTATTCTGTCTCCTGTAATTATTGAATTTTCAGAATAGAGATGAGGAAGGTAGATCTCTTGCAACGGTTCTTATGTGTGCGTCTCGCCATTCATTCATGCTGTTCGTGTGTCCGATATAAACATTGTTGCTGTCGCCACATACGATTTTGTATATACTATTTTCAAGGGAAATAATGCTTTCGGGGTGTTACAGAATTGCCGATTCTACATGCTGTGGTAAAAATTGTTTTGATGTTTTCTTTTAGTATTCGTACTTCATGGCTCACTGCAAGCTCGTGATCAAACTCATTTTTCCAATAAATATTTAATTATTGTTTGCACTCTATTTGAACCCTAATTTTATTTCACTTATTGTTCCTTTCTATTTTACAACCATTTATATTATTATAAAACTACTTTACTTAACCAAATCTAACTCTTATCTGTCTTGTGATTAACAACTACCTCACTACTTCAAAATCTAATCATTATCGCCTGATCGGTTCATCCCCATTGCATGGTGTAAGTGTTTTATTTTCTTTCGTTATAATTATTACGTTATAACCCCTCGTGTAGTGAAGATGGAAGGCGAAAATATTAACGATAGTTGTGAAATAAGTGATGTGGAAGACGAACTAGATTTTGTGTTGCATGGAGATGATTTAAGTGAAATATTACTAGGTGATGACTTTGGGACAGATAGTGACGATAGTGATGTTATAATAGTGAGAAAAAAAGAAGAATTCAGATTATTGAATCGGATTCAGAGGAAGAAGATGCACCACCGGCAGACACCAATACATGGAGTGATATTACGGGAAGTGATATTCCCTTGCCAAGAATAAACTTTTCAACGGGAAATAAAGTTCCACGGCCACAAATATTAATTATTGATGAACATGTAGAATTTTTCAAGCTGTATTTTACAGAGGAGTTGTTGCACGAAATTGTATCAGAGACGAATATATACGACACCAACAAATTACGAACAAAAACTCTGAGTCAAAATTCAATATGGCATTCATGGCGCGACACTAGTAAGGAGGAATTTGGGGCCTTTATCGGAGTAATCTTGAATATGGGTCCCATTGTTTTGCCAAATTTGCAAGTTTACTGGTCAACTAGTGACAATATAAAAATACCTTTCTTTTCAAATGTATTATCTAGAAAAAGATTCCATCAATTGTTCTGGATGCAGCATTTGAAAACCGTAGATCAACAGAGGAGATATATAAGAACTAGGATTGGACGTGTCAGTAATTTTTTGGAATACCCAAATGCAAAATTCGCAGAATATTTTATACCAGGGCAAAATATATGTGTCGATGAATCTATTGTCAAATTCAAAGGCAAAATTAGTTTCATAACATACAATCCCAATAAGCCAACTAAATGGGAAATACGGATATACGTTTTAGCAGATTCAGAAACTGGATATGTTTATAACATTCTCCCATATTATGGCAGTATTACATCAAATGATCTGATAAAACCAGAATTCCTCTGCATCTGTATAATAATCCATTGAACAACGTACCAGGTGCTAAAGGATATCACATGTATACAGACAGGTACTATACTAGCATTCTACTGGAGGAGAAATTGCTAAAAATGAAATGCCACATTACAGGTACTATAAAAATTAACCACAGGGGCATATCTGACCCAATAAAGAAACCACAATTTGGTGTAAACAAATCGATTGCTTACAAAAAAGGAAGAACAATGATATTTTCCTGGAAGGATAAAAGATTCGTGACGTTGTTAATCACCATTGATAGTGCTGGATTCATCACAAAAACAAGATTTTTAAGAGGTGGTGAGCAACAAAATGTTGAATAACCTAAAGTAGTGTTAACTACACGGACTCTATGGGTGGTGTCGATCGAGCGGATCAGTATGCATCAACCTACTGTTTTCTTAGAAAATCCCTTAAATGGTGGAGGAAAATGTTTATTTTTTTGGGGTATGGAGATGTTCTGTATAATTCATATATTTTATATAAATGTATAAAAAAGGACGAAAATTAAAAAACCCTTAGTCGATCAACTCGTGGGCGAATTCCGAGAAGATCGATCAAGACCATCCACCTCAAATCAAGAAGCTAGGCTTGTAAAAGACTTCACATCTTGCGGAAGGGCAAAAAAGGGATTGTGTAGTTTGTTCCAACAGGCAAGAACGAGGACAGATACGGGAAACTGTGGAATTTTGCGATACTTGTCCCGATAAACCTCGAATGCATATAGGTGATTGCTTTGAAAAATACCACACTTTGAGAAATTTTAAGCCTTAAGTTTCTTCTTTTAGTCTTAAATATAGGCTACAATATGTTTTATTACAATATATGTAACAATAAATTGGTTTGTTTTTCCTTCCCGACATCAAAATAAATCAAGTTCCTCCAGTAATTAATCAACTAGAGTATAGCATAATTTCTCCATGAGTAAAAAGTCTTTTCATTTATCAAAACTGATGTTCAAGCTAACATTTTATCCATCCTTCATAAGATAATATCGCCTCCTCTTTTTCCAATGGAAAGCCTAGTGTGTTGAAAGCGCGAATACATTCGCCCAAGGCACTATTGCCATTTTGTCGAGTTTGATGAACATCTTCCCTCCTCTTTTTCCAATGGAAAGTCTAGTTTGTTGAAAGCGCGAATAAGTTCGCCCAAGTCACTCTTGCCATTTTGTCGAGTTTGATGAACATCTTCTCAAGTGTTTCTCATCTTCTCAGGGTAGCTCATATTGGTAGTGGTGTAGGTATCATACGAGTAGGTCATCCGGACTGCGCCATTCTCCCAGTGAGTTTTCCATTTCTTGAATTCATGTACGTGTTAGGTGGTAACATTTCCTTCTAGGCATCGTTTTGGAAGTCCCATTGCTCTTGACATAGTCGTTTTACATGAAAAACGAGAAAAAAAACTAAAGTATCCTTGTATTTACCTAATATACGTAAAAAGTATATAGAAATATATATAAACATTTTAGAAAACTAAATAAATTAAACTAATTACTAATTGTCCTAATTCTAATATTTGAATTTAATACTGGTCGGAAAGGCCACTTAATGATTCCTGTCAATAAAATCTAATTTAGTGAACAGTGTCAATTTATTTGGAAATACTAGGTGGCGTATCAACATCCCATTATCAATTTGGTTGATTGAGTTACTTGAAGATAAAATACCATTATCAGCATTATACTGTATCTTCCAATATTATTACAACGCGAATACCCTCAGCCAACTGGTGAGGTTTTACCCTTAACTTTTGCACGTTTGTGTTTTCTGATCTTGGGCTTGAGCTTTATATGCTTTACATCTGTTATAGATTATAAAAATCCCGAAAATTAAACAATTTAAAATAACGAGTGAAATCGCCGCACTTGAATAAAAAAATAGTGATTCAAATTTTTATTTTTCTCGAAAATAATTTGTATTTGTAAGGTATCAAAACTTTCAGAATATTTAGTCAGTTTTTCCGAAAAAGTGTTCACGTTTGTAAATTCCATTGATGGTATTGATTTTAGGTTCTTAAAGCTAATTTAATTTATCGAAATGTTAAGAAGTAGTCTCGGGATTTGATATGTTATTAATAATTTAGAGGTATGAATTAAGTCAGAACAAAAGATTGAACCATGCCTGTTAGTTACATTATTTAGGAGAAAATTGGTATCGCACAAAGCTGCTGTCTCACTGTAGCGAGTGGCATAATAGATATATTCTACAATCTTCACATACTTTTTTTACTTCTGATAAATGGTCCCAGAAAATTAATTCTTTCACTATCAAATGGCAGGCATACTAGGATAGGTTGCATAAGGTCGAATGGCGCCACCACTTGTGATATTATTTCTCTCTCTTGGCGATGTCCGATAGGGTATACCCTTAATAGGTGTAGCTCGGTCTTTGATTTGAATTTCGTGTTAAGCATAGTTTGTAAATCTCATATCTCGCTTGCTATTGGAAAAAATATCACTGTAGTCGTGTAACATCAATAATTTTTCTTTGTCATTTTGTGGGAGTGCATCTGGGGTTTTAATTTTCGTCTGATAATCTTCCTCTTCGCATAGCAAACTTAGCAGAGGGCCCACTAATTAAAAATCCTAACGCAGTATTCCTAAACAGCTTTGTACTAGTGACACCACAATTAAAAAATACCCATCAATTGTTTTAGTTAATTTTGATTCTATCCCTATTCGCTTCTGCAATATGGTACAACGCGTTTATCTTTTAACGTGTTTGTACCGACTTTAACATTAACGTTCACACACATATGTGGCCCAATTATGCAGTCATCTATTACCTTCATTTTTTCAAATATTGGAATGTCATCCTTACATTCGATCACCGTCATAACATCATTTTCTTCTAAATCATACCCATTTATAACATCTTCATTTCTTTCCGCTTTTTCCAAAATCTCCATGATCAAAATAATCGGATATGGTAAGCCCTCGAGAAATACAGCTGAATATTTAAAATTGACATTATCTCTTAGCTCTATATCTAAATCAGCAGTAAAAAGCATTAAAACCTTCATTATTTACACTTTAAATAGGTATTTATTATCTCAGATTTCTTTTAAATCTTCCTAAAAGTCCTTTAATACAAGGTTTTTCGCAGATCCGGGATCCAAAATAATTTTAATATTCTTACCATCTACCGAAACCAGTATATGAGGAATATTTTGAATTCTGTCACCTCAAACTTCATTGTATAGGGCGGCATTTGGACTTCTTAATGGCGCCCCATGTTGTTTGGATTTTTTCCTCTCTCGCTGGCGGCACTTCCCGCCTAAAACGATGATTGTTCTACGTAGCCACTAGGTTGATTATTGGTACTACTGTAACACATTCTAGCCTGACTTTCAGTATCTAAAACAGATTGGTCTACCATCCGCTGTTCTTGATGGTTTTTTATATCCACTTCTATTAGTTTTGCTCTGGCCATATTAGCAGAGCGCGACATAACATACTTATCCAGATAAGCTGGATGCATACCTGATAAAAAATAGTCAATAAGCCGTTCATCGCTTACCGTTCCTAACTGGTTTGATGTCCACCATCAGGTCTTTCTCTCGAAATTCGTTAATAGCATCAGATTTTACGTCCTCCCACGTCTTGTGAGCATTTTTTGGGTCCATTCTGTAATTTGTATACCAATAATAAGCTCCATTCATTAAGTAAGTACTTAAAAAGTGGAGTTTATACTGGACGCACCAGCCATTTGAAAACGCTGCAAGCTTAAACTACCTAAACAATGAGACAATATTACCACTCAAGGGCTCAGACGACGGTGGTGGTACAAACTTATGCTGTATTGGCGGCCGAGTAATGTTATTATAATGTATAATTTCTACCTGTATTTGAATTAATACTTTATGTGTTATTTACCTCCGTGAAAGTTTCCAAAAACATTTGATTTCCTACTGAGAAGATATTTGTCGAACTTTTACGTCTGATATTATCCAATACCGACCAATTTTCAATGTCTTCCTGTATAGCGAACAGGTTGTCCTCGAACTGGAAAAGTTCCGTTCTTCAAGTTGGCGGTTGAAATTCTCGTAAATCTTTATTAAAAACCTCTAATTTATATCGGGTGTTATAATCGTGTTGAACTTCCTTGCTCATTGAGACCCTAACCTGCCTTAATGTAGCAATGTCCGGGATGGAATGACTGGGATTCGGGATCAAACTGACTTTTCCAATAAATATTTAATTATCAAAAACTACCGTTTACTTTGTGGTACATCTTGAATATACTGAAGAAAGAAAACAGGATCACTTTGTTTTACCACTTTTTATTTAACAAATTACATGTGACTATCGTTTCGACTATCAACTAGTCATTATCAAACACTTTATGTTTATGTAATTTGTTAAATAAAAAGTGGTAAAACAAAGTGATCCTGTTTTCTTTCTTCTAGCCATAAGAGTTTTTTTGGAAAAAACAAAGAGTTCTACACCACACTAAACCTGCCTTCTTCATCAGGGCAATGGTACCACATAAAAATATTTCTAAAATCTTAGTGATATGCCAATTGCTTGTCATGCCGAAGTTCATCTTAGCCTGCCTAAGATACAGAAATATTTCATCACAAAAAGATTAGGAATTATATACATATATACATTCATCTTGTATTAAGAAGTATCTAAAATGACAATAATATATTAGAACATCGGCAAAGTTTCAATTCTATTTCCAATTGATTCATTCTCATGCACTACACTGAGAGGTTGTGATACAGCGATACACGTGTCTGCAGCTACTCATTGCATAACATATTTCGAGATGCGGTTAAAGAACGATAAAATCACAAAAATGTTATATTGAGCTGAATATGATTTCAGACCTGTACCGAGAGCTAACAGTTATGTAATGTAATGCCTGGCGGTACGAGGAGTAGTTGGTTTAACTGTTAGCTGGTAGTTTTTACATTATTCATAGTGTAAAACCTTAGTGCAGAACGCTCATAGAAATTAATTTTTCTTATTATTAATTTTATTAATATATTAGTCATTAAACATAGATCTTGATTAATTAAAAAGCACTAAAAACCTTTCTTCACAATTTTATTTAAATTAACAGATATATATTTCGGACACAAAGTGACCATTATCAATGTTTTAATACTAGTATTAAAACATTGATTACTGATGTGATGCTTATATATATATATATCTGTTAATTTAAACAAAATTGTGAAGAAAGGTTTTTAGTGCTTTTTAATTAATCAAGTTTACCTTCACGTAACTCACAAAAATCAAACAAACATAGATCTTATTAAATCTAAATCCATAAACAAACAGCCAAGAAAGGAATTTAACCGCGTTTTTATTATTAATATAATATTCACATAAACTAACTATTAAATATTACTGCTATCGATTCATTGTTTGACACAAATCTTAATCATTGAATATATCACCACTGGATTGACCCAATTTATTTAATTGAAAATACTTTAAGTAGAAGAAAGTACAAACATATTCTAAAAAAGTGTGTGTGAAATGTCATCGAAATATTTATCCGCTCGATAGACCTACTGATGCAATTATGTATAAAATATAATATCATGCAAATGCACACGCATCTGAAATGTCGAATTTTCCATGACATATAAACCAGGCTGAAGTTTACCGATGTGATGCTTTTAAAGCAAAACCATTTACCTTTTATTTGAGTTTGTTGAGTTTTTTCTCTAAGTTGCTTTTGCCTTTGGGCTTCGGGTTTATTTCTACTCAATTTTCATCACGTTGGTGTTAACTGTTCAGCACTTTTGAACGCAGACTCTAACTTAGATGTAGATGTGATATAGGTGGCACCAGCGCCTGTTACACATATTTTCAGATCTATTGTGTATCCCTATTTATTTTAGATGACCAGCTCTTGCTTTGCCTCTTTGAATAGTCCTATTATCCCTATCAGAAGGGCTTGGGTATAGATCTATCTAATCCTTGCTAGGACCTCGCAATAGCATAGAATGTGAAATGAGTCCTGTTCTTCCCCTAAGCAGAATCTGCATGGTGCTTCTTCCACCAGACCTATTTTGCTCATATGTTTGTTGAGCTTGCAGTGTCCTGTCAGACCTACTATTGTTTTGACCATTTTCCTGTCTTCCACCAGGATTGCAGGACTTCTTGGATTCTTGAACATGCCAAAGTGTTAATCTCCTCGCAGAACTTCCTCGACGAGTCCCTTTTGGCTTTTCGGATTTCTTCATTTATATTGTGTGAGTTTTCCTCTGTAGGTTTTGGCCTTGTTGATTAGCCTTCGGACATCGCCCTGTGCTTGGCTCTTTCTTCCGGGCAGCTTTCATGATATGCCGTCCTGATGGAGTCATTGATTTGTTCCACTGCCAGCTCCAGCCCATCCACCTATCTTGTCGAAGCTGTACCTCCCTTGAGAGCTTCTCTGTGGGACTCTTTATATCCTACCTAGATCGTCTGTCTTGAGTTTCTGTACTTGCTCGTCGTGAGGGATGTGCCTAGATCATAGCGTATTTGCCTGTGGTCGGAGCACGCTAGTTCTTTTGACACATGCCAATTCGCTATACTATCACTCACTTTTCCAATACAGATCGTTACGTCTAGTACTTTTTTGCAGTTTTTCGTGATGAATGTGGGCTTATTGCCAATATTGGTCACTATAAGTCCCTCTGCTGAGATAAAGTTAAGTAAAGACTCACCTCGTTTGTTGATGTCCGAGCTACCCCAGAGCGCGCAATGCGCGTTGGCGTCGGCCCCTATTATGAGTTGCTTAGTATGCGCGGAGGACATACTTTCTTATATCCTGGGAAGTAGGCAGAGTAGATGACCGAGCTCCTCTCTCCTTCCTCCGTCCTGGCCGACATGGTGCCTGTAACAATCTTCAGTGCATAATTGCGGTATTAGTGTACACTTGACTCTATTGACTCTAACTTACCAACACTGAATGTAGCTTTGAACACCGACTCTAATTGTTTAAACCTTTATTATATTTGTGTAGGTATTATATTGCTTACAAACATGTGATAGCGCAAACTTAAATAAAGCCAATTCTGGTTTGAAGTTAAACAATTTGATTAGATTAGATATTATTAATTAAAGAAAAATAACAACAAAGAAAATTACAAACAATAAGAGTAAAACTATGGTAATAATAATAGCAAAAATATAAAGTAAAATGTATTAATAGTAAAGGAATTGACTGAGAATTGAAAAGAACGAATTACTAAAACGCAAATATTTGATAAAAAAGAATTTATAATATGAGCGAAGAGTTGAAAAAAAAATTGAGGTTTGAATGATGAGGTGGAAGAGAACAAAACTTATACGTGGTGAAAAATGGCAGCGAAGCGTTTTCCGATAACGGGTGGTACTGATTCTTCTTCCAAGGGTGATGTCCATTAAGTAATGTTCTTCGGGAGAGGGGATACATTAATATTCCCGGAAGTACTCCTTATCGCTGGTTGTATCTCTTCGATTTTGCACAACCATATATTATATTAAGATTATGGCAATCGGGATTGCGAATAAATTCATTTTCTGATTTATTCGCGTGTCTCCGATGTTAATTTTTCACGGCAAACATTAAATGTCGTTGGGAATTTCGAATTGGTGTATGACGGCACTGGCATCTTGAAAAACTCTTCATTAAATGCAGCTCGTGAGTTCATTAGGGTTCCGTGTGTACGACGAGGGTGCAATCCAATTTATTGGGCTTAGTGAAACGAAACTATTGTTCTGTTATATTGGTAGTCGGGACTTTGCTTTTCTTAAATAAGTTTTTAGAATGAGATTATATTAGGGGATGCAAATATAATCTCTTTTCTTCGAAAGCTTTAAACTAAATTTGCGACGAACTTTATGGATTTGGTGTTAAAAGATTATGAATGAAATTTGAATTATGAATTGTAGGTAGCAAGCAATAAAAATAATTAAATGTACGTGTGCGCGAAATATGTGGATAGGGTTGTTCCGAATAATAAAGAATTAGCGTCTGCGTTATATTGCAGCAAAATTCAGCTGAGTAATCAAATTACGGCGATCACGGTAGATCGCACACTCCTTTATTTATTTATTCAGCATATTGCGAATAGTTCTCTCTGTAGGACGATTATCGTGCCGGAAAATTGACGAAGAGCGCGGAACATTTCCCGAAAAGAATACCCAGATTGATAAAATAGTTTATCACGCTTTATCCATCCATGGAAATTTAGCAAAATAATCTGAATAAATGACAGCTAATTTGACAGATGTAGTTTCAAAAATAGGATGCTAATAACTGTGAGAGAGTGGTCCCTATCGGAAGACTATTTACTAAATCCGTATACCAACTCTCGCCGTGGAAAATGAAAATAAGACTTGGAATTCTATTAAATACGATAATATTTTGTTTCCCTGTCTCCAACTGCGCTACGCTGATGAGATCCAAAAAGATCGAAACCGGTCCGTGGCTGTTGTTGACGGGGAATAATATTTAATGATTCCTTTAAATGATATTATGATTATAACATAGATTGTATGATAATACCCCAGAATATCCTAATAAGGCTTACCTCTAAAGGGTACCAATTAATATAACCTATAAATTAAATCAGAAAACAACAAAAAATGTGGACGCCCCCCCGGACATATTAGGAAAATGAAGAGTTAATCAAAAGGCATCTCGTCAATCAAAAGCAGAGGAGTTTACTGCCGAAAAAAGATGGATTTCATCTTATTACATGAAGACAGAAACTTGCCAATATCGCCACATATAATAATTCTAGTATAGCGTATATCACATCAACGACCTTATTAAGGAGATTTTTACCAAAACCTACAAAGACACATGGTCTGAACCAAAGGAAGGTTATAGAAACAGTTATCGTCATATGAGGCGTTTGTAGTGTCGAGTTTCTTACCGATTCTAGTTGAGAATAAATACTGATCACTAGATTTATTACGTTACTAAACATTTAAGTTAATTTATTTTTTGGATATATTTTTTGAACAACATTAGCTGATGTGCTACTAGTGGATTCTTTAAAAATTATGAATTATTATATATAAAATTTGTCGTAAATAATTTATATTTGCAAACCGAATGTCATTCTTAAATTACTAATTTATGCGATTTATATATTATATGCCATTTAATTGTATATATTCAAATCGAGATTTAGATTTACTATTAAATTACAGGTTATACTATAGCTTTTACTAATAAGACACCTGCTCGTAATTGTATAGAGGGAGTATTAGCACAGCGATTATAAACGTGAGGTTAGGTAGAGTATATCTCGATGATGGGAAATGGAAGAATCGGAATGTATGAAAACGCATGTGTGTTTGAAGCAAAATTAGAAAGTAATCATTATAAAACGACTGCATTAAGTACTTTTATAGATTTAAAGCTCCTAAAAGGAGATATTTTCAGATTAAGACAACAAATGTCCTCAAAAAGTACTAAGTTATATTAGAGATTATTCCATGTCTAGAGTAGCATTAGTCAGACATCAAATCATTTTACATAAATACTATCAATCGTGCTAGCATATATAGTCTTACAGAGCCTAACATTAGATAGTGATTATATGAATTTAAGACAAGCATATGAGTTTCTACTACACTAATTCAAGATGATGGATATGTTGTTACATGAATATTTTACTTCTAATATGAGATACAAGAGAGATGCATGGAAATATTGTTGTCAATCCCAAATTGGTATTCCGTTTTTGTGACGTTCCTTTGAGAATTATTTGAAGAATTAAAAACATTAGAATGTACATTTGTTGTTTAAAGGACTTGAGAAAATACTTCCGAAAAACGATAAACATTTCCATAAAGCCATCTCTATAATTAATTTATTTATATATCCTAGTTTAATCACCAAATAAATTCAATTAACATTAAAAATAACAATAAATTATATAAATATATTAAAAATCTAAAGTAACAACCACCATGCTACCATCCCAAAGTCGCCGTGAGAAAAATCAAAGAATTAAATTGACGTGCCGAGTGAGTTCACCTTTTAGAAAAGATTTGATCGAAGAAATGTGTTTGAGAATTGGTTTTAACAGTAATGTATTAATATTTTACAGAAATACTGTTTTCAAGCAATTTAATGAAACCGTCTTTTTTGTATTACCAATTAAAATTTTGTAAAAATTAAATTAACGATCCAATAATTTAAAGGGGCCGGAGTATGTAAGTTGAAGATTCCAATTTGTGAATTAAGTCAAGTCACCGCCATGCAGATCTTTAGAGACAAAAAAATATTTATTTGATTGTCTAACCTACCTCTCGCGTAAGCGTGGTAATGTTTTCAACAACTGTTACCGGCGCTTCAGCGGAATCGCCGTAACTTTGATTTAATCAGTTTTCTATGTAATTATTTTCGGGCAACATAATTTTGATTATCATTTTACATCGGTACCCACATGTTTATACTTGTTAGAATCAGCTTCTTAAATCAAATTAGTTTTAAAATGAGTAAAGTCAGTATTACATACATTGAGAGTTTAATTTGTATATTTGTATATATTTAATATAAGTTTAGATAAGTAGTTAGGATTAGGATTTAGTAATATTTCGTGAAAGATTTACACTCGTAAAAATTAAAATAAGTTTTGCGTTACGCCCAAGAAAGCTGTACCAAATATTTTTCCAGGTATTCGTTACGCCCCAGGATTACGCTCGGACAAATTTGATAATCCCTTTTACAGCGCTTGGCTGTTTAAAGACAGCCGGCCCATTGTCCGACGTAATTTTGGGAAAGTACGCGAAAAATACTTTGGTACAGCTGCGACATCATTTAATTTAACATTTTATTTGTATATATGTTTTTATTAATTTAAATCAAACCACAATCAAATAAGACCACCCCAAAACCACTACAAAACACAACATATGACTAGTAGTACTAGTAGACATTATTTTATAATGTACTAAAAATTATGTTTTTTTATAACCACACAATTATCGTTGAAAATTTATAAAAGGGAACATCGTCGATTAACTACCAATAATGGTAGAAGTCCTATCGTTGGCACGGTGGTTACAACGGCAACATGTAAATCATTAATTTGCAAATTGTTATTATTTTTGTAATCAAATTTAATTTTGATTACGCAGTTGTAGCTCCGTACCGGTTCCCGGCGTTAGGCATTTTGAAGGGCGCATGCGCGCGCCCTATGCATTGCGAGAAGGGATGCAAATACATCCCCAGCCACTGGTATTAACCAATGGGAGAAGAGCTACCCCACCGCCTTCTCCCTGTAACAAAACTGTTGCAGCTGCCCTGAAACAGTTAGTGGTTTTTGATAATTTTAAGAGTGGTTGTCGTGAATTTTGAGTAAGTGTTTTTTTTAAATTTTGAACAGGGTTTTTTTTGTAATTTCAATTAGTGGTTTTTGTAAATTTCGAAAGAGTGGTTTGAGAATTTTAAGTTAGTGGTTTTTGTAAATTTCGAAAGAGTGGTTTTCAAATTTTGAACTAGTGGTTTTACGAATTTTTTTTTTAAGTGTGGTTTGCATATAATTAATCCACAGTTTTTTTTTTGTCGTTGTAATTCAACTTAATTTATTGATTTAATTCCTTTCTTTTTTTAAATTAAATTAAGTGAACGTGGAATCATTAACGAGTGTAAAATCTGATTCTAATAGTTATACATTTTTTTTTGTAATTTGCATTTTTCTATTTAATGTTCATAGATAGTTTTTTTTATTCGTTGTTATTTGTTGATTTGAATTGTTTATGTTTTTATTTGAATAAATCAAATAATTTATTTGTTGACCACTGAAACAACTTTTCATTTTTGCAATCCTTTAAATCAATTAAAGCCATATCTCGAATCTATGTGTTGTGTGTTCGTGCCATCCAAGCCAAGTTAGAATCCTGGTGTGGAAGAAGACAGCAACTCTAAACCTAAAGGTTTAGGGCAACAAGGGTAAGTAACAGTTTTTTTTTTAATTATACTATTCATCAAGTGAGCCTAGCCGGAGGTTAACAGGAAGCACCACAACTTCTATTATTTTTTGCCTAGCGTGGTGCCCCCCCTGTTACAATTGGCGCCCAACTTGTTTGGTCGAGAATAATAGCCCACGACCCTGAGCGTGTATCATCTATTTGATTTTTTTTTAATATTTTGTTTTGCATTTGGTGGATTTTAATTTATTTAGGGATTACGTAAGTTGTCCCCTGTTACAATTAGCGCCCAAGTCGAAGTTGAAGAAAACGCCAACATCCTTGAGAACAGAAGACCTGTGTGTATTTCTTTGTTTTTGTTTTCTTTTATATCCAGTTAATAGGAACTCTACGACCTTGTATTTTTGAGGATTGCATTTGTTTATATTTTGCTAATATTTGGACGTTATTTATTTAGGATTCTTGCTTGCCTGTTTCGATTGGATCGAGAAAATCTGACTTTTCTGTTGATTTCTTTTGTTTGTATGCAATCGTTACAATTGATGCCCTTCACATATGTTTTAGGGTTATCTAGACTCGTAGATTCAGTTAGTTTAGCAATTTATATTTGGGTATTAAGCTAGTAATAATTCTTATTTCAAGTCGAATTAATATTTTTGCCACACTGCCATTATCTTTAGTCGCGACGGGGCCGTATTCGAACACTTATATATTTAGTTTTTACATTGTTAAAACTTAAGACTTATTTTTCTTAAAGTAAAATCGGAATATTTTTTTTAAAGTTCGTTAATCACAACGGGGCCGTAGTTTTTTCTGCATCATAAAAAGCGTAATATTTCTAAACTTTAAAACCGTGATTTTTTTTTTTTTTATTTTTGAATCGCGACGGAGCCGTATTTTTTTTGCCAATTTCAGATAATTTTGATTCTAAAAACATAGCAAATTTAATCATCTTTTTAGCCGGTTATTAGTTTGGATTTCATTGGATTATTTTATTAAATTGATTTTGTTTTGTAAATCACGACGAAGCCGTAATTACAATTGTATATTTTTGACACTCTTGGCCACTTGTTATTTCAGTTCCAATATAAAGGGTTAGTTTTTTTAATTCAGGGAATCATATTATCTATTGGCATTTTGCTCAATTTTTTATATTTTAATTTTTTCTCTTGACTGTTTTGGTTATATATTTTTCTTTAGTTATTTAATTTATTAACAACACTTAGTTCAATTTTAATAATTATTATTTTTGGTTATAACTCTTACGGGGCCGATTATTTTTTGAATTTATAATTTTTAATTAAACTTTAAATATGTATAACCAAAACCAAGAAGAAACCTTTACTCAAGAAAATTCTCGCGATATATATGTTTCGTCGGGAGACGATATTCGTTCAAACGCGTCTTCGCATCGCTCGCAACTCCTCGCCATAGACAACGATTTTGAGCGTAAGAAGCAAGCGCTGATTGCTAGATATGAGGAACAACTCCGCGAGGAGAAGAGTCGGCTTGAACGAGGCAATCTGGATCGTGAAGCAGAACGCAAGATACGCGAAGAGCGTGAACTCGAGGAAATTCGGGAACGATATGAAAATCAGTTTCGGGAATTAACGGAACCCTGTAATGCAGATGATTCGCCAGTATCTCGCACCATTCAACAGCCCTCAACTCACATTGATTCCGATCTAGGTATTATGTCGCTCATTCATGTAATCCGCGACAGTTGCTTGCAGCAAGTCCGCGAAATGCGAGTGGAATTCCAACGCGAGCAACGGGAACTTAGGTCGGACATTCAGCACCTTCTCGAAAGAAACAATCATCGTAGCCCTAGCGAAATAAGCAGAGAGAGGGATGTTGATTATAACTTTGATCGCGATTGTGACCAAAGGCAATCGCGGCTTGATCGATCATCCCCTCAACGTGATGAGCGGCCTGATAACTTATTCGCTGCTAAGGACATCGCTGATATTATTCGAGAAGTGAAGAGGACGGAACCGGAGGCGCCATCGATGTTCAACGGTGGAGATCCATATAAATTCATCGATCGTCTAGAAAAGGAGTTTACAGGCTTGGAATTGGAGGATAGCGAGAAGAATCGGCGAGCACTCACTAGACTCAATCCAACATATGTCGCGAAATTTGGCGGTTATTTCGCAGAAGAAATTCCCTGGAACCAAGCCAAGGAGTTGTTCTGTGACTCCTTTGACCCCGATACTGTAGCCCACGACGAAGCTATCGAGTTGCTTTTGACATCGCAAGGAGATACTCAGCCAGGTGTATTCGCTTTGCGTAAACAAACTTTGTTCAATCGGTTTGCAGCGAGTGACTGGACTGAAACATTCATGACGAAAGTAATGTGGCGACTTTCGTCTCCGTCCCTTCGTCAAGCACTCTTCTTTCGTCCTGCAACTGTCGCCGAGTTCGTTTATAAAGCTGCACGGTTATCGGCGTCAGAATTAAAACCAATGCCTCATATAGTAACCGGAAACGATGTCGTCATGCAGTCCCAAGGAAGAAATGATTTCCCAGTCAGACAGGACATACCCGCCAACCGCTCTTATACGCCGCCCGGAAAGCAGAAAGAATCCCCAAAACAAAATAAATTTTATCAGGAAAATCGACGAGAATATTACGGCAAGAGAGATACTCGACCGCGAACGCCTCCCCAAGATTGGCGTACTAGATCTCCTAAAAACACGACGTCTTCGCGTAACGATAAACATACCGCCCAGCCCCCGCGAAAACAGCGCAAATATGAACCAGTTGACCAGCAGCAAACTAAAGGAACTACAAGAGGCGCTACTTCACTACCATCCAGGAAACCGCCCTTCTGCAAACGGTGTCGTGAAGGAAGGCACTGGTATGCAGAGTGCCCTAATCAGCAGGGAAACGGCTTTCAGGGCGGCCGCCAGCAATCAAGACGGTCATAGGTCGCCCTAATAAAAGGTCTGCTACCCGAAAACATCCCCGCCGCTCAAACAGGACAATGCCTCTCGTTCGTGTTCAAAATTGTGAAAGTGATAGTGATTTTTCCCCCCTAGACATTCAAATAGACGCTCGTTCCGCGCATTTGCCTTTTAACCCCAAGTTAGAACCGCTTTCCACAATGTCGTGCCAGTTTAATAGATTGATCATGCTACCTTTGATATTAGATAAAAAGACAATTACGTGCCTCTTAGATCCCGGAGCCGTACAAAACTTTGTGAAGCCGGAAATTGCAGAGAAATTTACTCCGATCAGTATTAAAACTAATTTAGCCAGTAATTGTGCCACAGCTGATATAACGGGGATTACCCATATTAACTTTAAACTAGGAAATTCGGAATTCAACGAAGAATTTTATGTAATGCCAGATCTCCGCTATGAAGCAATTCTAGGGCTCGGATTCTTCATTAAGCATGACGCCGTAATAGACTGCAGTAAACGATGCATTCACCTGGGGTCTGGATTACGTCAAACAATTTACTGGACTCAAGAAAAACGGGACTGCGACATTGAAATTCCCGAACTAAACCACGAATTCACAGGACATTCCACAGAGCTCTTTTATGAATTGGTTCAACGTTTTGCCCGTATTTTTACACCCAGGGATCAGTTCGCGCACCGTCCTCGTACCTCTGAGCACAGGATACAATTAAAACATAAAAATCCCATTACAATCAGACCTTACCGAGTAAATCCAGAAAAGAAACTTAAGATCGACCGGGAAATTGCTGACTTACTGACGCAGGGAATAATTGAACCGTCAGTTAGCCCCTATGCATCCCCTATTGTTCTGGTACAAAAGAAAGATGGCGAAAATCGATTCTGTATTGATTACAGAAAATTAAATGATGCAACAATTTCGGAACCTACTCCAATTCCAGTTATCCAGGAGACAATTCGGGACCTCGGTGATGCGAAAATATTTTCGACACTAGATTTAAAAAGCGGTTACTGGCAAGTCCCCATGGAAGCAAATTCAAAGCGCTATACAGCATTTAGCACGCCCGATGGTGGGCATTATCAATTCAAGGTTATGCCATTTGGATTGAAAAACGCCCCGGCGACTTTTCAACGACTCATGAGCCAAGAAGTTCTTTCAGGATTTCTCCACGACTTCGTGATGGTATATTTGGACGATATTATCATTTTCTCTAATTCGCCAGAAGAACATCTTCGTCATCTTGCCCTCGTATTTGAGAGACTTGAGCAATTTGATTTGCGTCTAAGTAAAGATAAATGCTCATTTGGAAAATCGTCGCTAGAGTATTTAGGGCATATAGTGGATGCTGACACGACTCGTCCACTAGAAAAACATTTACACCAAATTCGTGACCACAGCGTACCGAAAACGCGCCGACAATTACGGAAATTTCTTGGTTTATGTAATTGGGTGCGACAATATATAGACGGTTTTTCAAATATAGTTTCCCCCTTAACTGAACTGACAGGCACGAACAAACCGTTCAAATGGACGCCCGCAGCAACACAGGCCATGCGAGAAATTCAGGGAGCAGTACAAAAGCCACTTCGCCTTCATCGTCCCATTCCAGGATTGCCATTTACGGTACAAACCGATGCTTCTCAGCTCGGTATATCGGCGGTTTTGTATCAGATGGATAATAGCGGATCAAGGCGAATTATCAGTTTCGATTCCCGTAAGTTCAACGATACACACAAGCGATATCATATCAATGAACAGGAATGTTTCGCGCTTGTATGGGCGTTGCAACGTTACCGCCCCCTATTGGAAGGACGACATTTCCGCGTGGTTACCGATTCGAAAGCATTAACTTGGCTTAATAATTTTAAGGACCATCGTTCGAAATTAACAAAATGGGCTCTGTTAATACAATCTTTTGACTTCGAGATTCATCACTGCCCAGGCAAAGAAAATGAACTTCCTGATCTCCTGAGCAGAAACCCGGAAAATTGCATTCCCGAGGACATTCCTGAGCTCGAAACAATTTTACCCCCATCCCTGAATGTAATTGACGCGTCATTGGTGCAGACCGTAATTGATCGCCAGCGAGACGATGAAGAATGCCAAGAGAAAATTCAAATCCTTCAGGATGTGAACCATCATAGGTTTAAAGAGGTCGAAGAAAAATTGGAGATTTTCGAAGGGCTCTTATATCACAAAGCAACAGATACTAATCCTCGAACACTTTTTATTCCAGTTGCTGCTAGACCGCGTGTACTTCATGGTCTCCATAACGAGGCCATTCACCCAGGACGAGATGAAACTATTAGGAGCATACGCACTAAATATTATTGGCCCACCATTCCATCGGATGTAAGGCGGTACGTTCGGGAATGTTTAGTGTGTATTGCGACGAAGCGTGGAAAACCACAAGGTCCAGCACCATTAAAAGCGCGAATCCCCGTTTCGCCTTTCCATACCGTTGCGGTTGATTTAATCGGTCCGCTACCATTGACTCGCACGAAAAAGAGGCATGTCCTAGTGATAACGGATTTGTTTACGAAGTGGACCGAAGCCTTCCCTATAGGACAAGCGCGTTCCGGAAATATAACGCGCTTAATGGAGGAGCAAGTTTTCCACAGATTCGGTTATCCTAGGGCAATTATTAGTGATAACGGACCGCAATTTACTTCTCGGTTCTGGAAGCAGCAATGTAGACGCTGGGGCGCGACTACATTTTATACACCCATTTACCATCCCAGAGCCAATCCGACGGAGCGGCGTAACCAGGAATTAAAAAAATGTTTACGCATAAAGATGCAGAATCAACCTGGACACCAATGGGCCCAACACATACAGCCGATCCTGTTCGAATTAAGGACTCGCGCCAACGCAGCCACTGGACTTACCCCGGGAAAAGCGTTACTCGGATACGATCTTCCACGGCCAGGAGAACGTGAAATCATCCCGATACAAGCACCCAACTCTGTCGAGCGAGATGAACGTCTGAACAATATCCGAGGCCGTCAATTAGAGTATGTTCAACGTTACGAGGATCCAGAAGAAGAAGCTAAGTTTCATGAAGGGCAGCTTGTCGTTATACGAAACCACCCGCCAAACGATGCCATAAATCCTGCTAGCTTCGCCCCTAAATGGCTAGGACCATACCCTGTTCAGGAAGCCTTCGCAGGAAGAGTGTACGATGTGGATCGCGGTGGACAACTTGTTCGTGTTCACGCCGACGACATGAGGCCAGTTCATCAACGCGAACTTCCAGAGAGGCCTCTTCGCCATCGTAGATCACCGACCCCAGAGCAGGAGGAACCTGATGACGCTGATAATCCTACAGAGTCAGAACACCAGCGCGAACTCCGACGACATCGACGATGACACACGCCCAGTGAAAAGACACTTTTAAATGGACGCTTCAGTGCGCGAATTTGGTTCGTTAGTCGACGCGAGTTTTTTCAATATAATTCCTATTTCTTTGCCTCTATATTATATTGAAATTTTGTGTACTTCATGGACGCCCCGTGTGCGATAGTGTAGTGCTAAACAAACATTCTTGACATAGTTATAGACGTTTATTTTTCCCCAGTTATGTGCTTTAGATTCCAAGATCCACCTTAGCCAACGGCACCGCGACGCCCAACGCGTGTACCTTGGACTCCACCCTACAGGACGAGGGTAACATCAAGAGACGTTCTGTGACGCCGGACTGCGACACAAATTCGCCGTCTTATTCAGAAGAGCGAGACCCCATATCCTCTTTTCCAGCTGGTGCAGATGCATGGAAACGTCTCAAAACCCAAGGCGTCGAGACACCCTTCGCCAAGCAGCCAGCCATACTGTCGATGGGCAGTAATCCCATCGTGGCGCCCAATTACGATGTTCTGACACATATGCCTACCTGGAGCAGCCGTAGCCGAAGGCAAAGTCAGAACATCATACCACTCAACTTTCCGGATATATGGAACCACCCGGACTTAATTTGTCTACCGTGAAGCTGAGGTATGACCATTTGGAGAACACAACCCCATTATGCCCTTTGTTGTGCTCTTATAATTTTGCTCTTCTTCAATGTATGTAAACTATCGCAGTTTGTTATAGCATTGCATTTTATTCCATTTAGATGTAAGCTGACTTCACTCATTTTCCGGGGCCGTTTGTTACCGGCGCTTCAGCGGAATCGCCGTAACTTTGATTTAATCAGTTTTCTATATAATTATTGTCGGGCAACATAATTTTGATTATCATTTTACATCGGTACCCACATGTTTATACTTGTGAGAATCAGCTTCTTAAATCAAATTGGTTTTAAAATGAGTAAAGTCAGTATTACATACATTGAAAGTTTAATTTGTATATTTGTATATATTTAATATAAGTTTAGATAAGTAGTTTAGGATTAGTAATATTTCTTGAAAGATTTACACTCGTAAAAATTTACATAAGTTTTTGCGTTACGCCCAGGAAAGCTGTACCAAATATTTTTCTAGGTATTCGTTACGCCCAAGATTAGGCTCGGACAAATTTGATAATCCCTTTTACAGCGCCCGGCTGTTTAAAGACAGCCGGTCTATTGTCCGACGTAATTTTGGGAAAGTACGCGAAAATACTTTGGTACAGCTGCGACATCATTTAATTTAACGCGTTATTTGTTTATACGTTTTTATTAATTTCTGATTTAAATCACAATCAAATATGACCACCCCAAAACCACTACAAAACACAACATACGACTAGTAGACATTATTTTATAATGTATTAAAAATTATGTTTTTTTTATAACCACTATTATCGTCGAAAATTTATGAAACGGAACATCGTCGATTAACTACCAAAAATGGTAGAAGTCCTATCGTTGGTACGGTGGTTACAACTGCAACATGTAAAACATTAATTTGTAAATTGTTATTTTTTTTGTAATCAAATTTAACTTTGATTACGCAGTTGTAGCTCCGTACTGGTTCCCGGCGTTAGGCATTTTGAAGAGCGCATGCGCGCGCCCTTTGCGTTACGAGAAGGGATGCAAATACGTCTCCAGCCACTGGTATTAACCAATGGGAGAAGAGCTACCCCACCGCCTTCTCCCTGTAACAAAACTGTCGGAGCTGCCCTGAAACAGTTAGTGGTTTTTGTAATTTCAATGAGTGGTTTGAGAATTTTAAGTAAGTGGTTGTCGTGAATTTCGAACAAGTGGTTTCTAAATTTTAAACAAGTGGTTTTTTCAATTTTGTCAACAGTGGCTTCTTATATTTTGAACAGTGGTTCTAAATTTGGTTTGCATTTGATTAATGATCACTTTTTTTTTTTTGTCGTTGAATATCAACTTAATTAATTAATTTTTTTTTCTTATAAAGTAAGTCAACGACGAATCATTTATTATTTTTCTCATATACGCGAGTGTAAAATCTTATTTCTAATATCTATACATTATTTTTTTGTAATTTGTATTTTCTATTTAATGTTCATAGATAGTTTCTTTTTACTTCGCTGTTATTTGTTGTTTGTTTAGTTGTTTATGTTTTTATTTGAATAAATCAAATAATTTATTTGTTGACCACTGAAAGAAGTTTTCATTTTTGCAACCTTTTAAATCAATTAAAGCCATATCTCAAATCTATGTGTTGTGTGTTCGTGTCATCCAAGTCAAGTTAGAATCCTGGTGTGGAAGAAGACAGCAACTCTAAACCTAAAGGTTTAGGGCAACAAGGGTAAGTAACAGTTTTTTTTTAATTATACTATTCATCAAGTGAGCCTAGCCGGAGGTTAACAGGAAGCACCACAACTTCTATTATTTTTGCCTAGCGTGGTGCCCCCCCTGTTACACAACATTGTCCACGTGCTCTAATTCTTCGACATCGTGCATAAATTTTGGTAGAAGTTTACGCCATACTCCATTTAAACATTTTGCTGACACTTCATCCCAATCTGCCTTGATGTTGTAAATGCCTTTCTAAATATCATAGGTCCGCCAACAGTCCTTAATTGTTTTTTCTGTAGAGTTTAAGACTCACCATTTCCATGAAGCTAGTGCGGAGGTAGTAGGATTTAAAAGTTGCAATAAATCCCTGATTCATTGGTTGCAAACGTGTTCTTTCTTCAGCAAGGTTTTGAGGATGTCTCTAGGGGCATTGTCTAAAAGAAGAAGTGCCTTGAGTACTAAATCATTTTTTGTACCAAAGCGAAGTATGGTTGGAGAAAAATAATCTTTGTAACAATTTTTAAAAACGTCTCGTGTGACCCAAGCTTTCTTGTACCATTTCCAATAACTGGCAACATCTCTTTGTTTAGCCCCTTGAAAGCACGTGGTGTTTATGAATGGTACACCAATAATGGTTTAAGGTTCAAAGTTCCGGAAACATTTCCTCCCAAAAAAAGAGTGGGTCTATCTTTTGCAGCTTTAAAACCTGGAGCGGATCGTTCTTCCTGGGAAATAAAGGTACGACATGGCATTTTTTTCCAGTAAAGCCCAGTTTCATCGATATTAAAAATGAGGCCAGGAAGATAATTATCATATTCTACATAGTCTTGCAACTGTTTTAGATAAGCAGTCGCTGCATCAACATCGACACTAGCCGCATCACCACATAGTTTGACATTAAGACACTTACTTGGAGATTTAAATCTCATAAACCAACCCTTGCTTCCCAAAACATTACTTCGCTTCCCTCTGTCTTCTTAAGATCTTCAAAAATCGTCTTTGCTTTCTCAGTTATAACAACCTGGGTCAAAGGAGTGTGTTTCTGATTTAAATAATCTACCCATAACGCACTTGTGTTGAATTTATTGCCGTTGATTGTTGCGCAGACTCTTTTATTTTCTGTGCATTTTCCATGATGGTAGTAACCGTTGATGAAACTAAGTTCATACTTTTACAGACATTAGGACGTGTTTGCCCATCTTTCATTCTTCGATTCACCTCCATCTTTTTTTCCAGAGTTATGGTTTGGCATGCCTTTTTCGCACCAGGTTCAGAAAACTTTTTTGCACTTTTTTTATTAGACATGGTTTACTTTACCAATAATTTACTTAAAAGTATTACACAGAAAGGGTAAATGGATTCCATTGCGTTTAATAAATGTATTAAAGCAGCTTGGTAAATACGTAATAATTGGATCATCAACCTGTCTAGGTTCCCAGTTGGGTAGGAGAATCCCAGTACATGCCCATTAAAACCAAGGATGTATATATCAGTGAGGGGTGTTGCTTTTGGTCATCTCATGAAACGGTCGATATATATGAGTAAGTATTGGTATCTTTGGCAAATAAGGAAGCGGCCCTATAATGTATTTTTGTATGAATTTAAAGCACTCATCCGGTACCTAAAATTGTTGTAATATAGTTAACGTATGTCTGGTTAGTCTTTGGCTCGTTAGACAAGCAAAACCGATAATAGCAAATTCTTAATTAATACCGGGTTACACAAAACGATCGTGGATTAATTTTTGGGTAGCGTATATTCCTGAGTCGGTAAGGTTATGATGGCCAGACATAATATTTTGACTTTGAGATTGCGAGGCAATGGCTAAATGATACATTAAATTCTCACTTAACCCGTACTAAAACATTTTTATGTTAATTGGAAGGATAATTAAACACTTGGATGTGTTTCACTATTTCACAAAATATTTCCAAATAAGTGAAACAAAAACAGGTGTCTAATTAAACTTCTAATTAATGGTTAATATTTTAAGTGAATGTTATATATGTTGGATGCTTCAACTTTGTTATACATTTTTGTAAATTGAATAAAACACGATAACTTTGTTTGTATAACTTGAAAACTTTTTTATTGTGTTTGATAATGACAAGCTAAATTTGTCGAAATTAGTCACAATAAAAAGTTTTCAAGTTATACTCTAAGTTATAAATTTTAGTTTTGTGTTATTGTTTTTTAACACGTTTATTAATTTAAGTTGACATTTATGGAGTTCTTCGAGACGTATAAAACTTATGTCAATTAAAACCGAGGACAATGCGTTTGCCACTTGATTTTCGGAACCAGTAACCTATCCCACGCAAGAATTAAATTATAGTATATATTACAAATGGCGTGATTTACGAGGTGAAAAACTATCACATATTTTAGATAGGGCGGCGATTATGTTTGTGATCAGTAGTACTATAGAAAACACGAACTTCTGGATAGTAACAGAAACGTATGTTATTGCTGCCAAATAGATTTTCTGTTTATGAAAAATGAGTGTTATTCGTACAAAATTATTTTAGTGGCATAATTTTTAATAAACCAATGACAATAATTTACTAATCTTGAGAATTTTGAAAGAGTTTTCTTGGGAATTTGTTAAGAGTATCTCAAGACAACTTTAGCCTAGAAGGTGTAACACCGGACGAAGTGATAACATAACCTAGGAAACTCTAAATACGAAACACCAAATTAACAATTCGAAGAATGCGCCTAAACGGATAATATATTTCTATATGTCTTTGCTAAATATTAATATATCGCCTAAATAGACTAATCAAATAGGACCATACGTCACTATATACATGAACATTTGGAACGCAAATTTTAGAAAGTCCGGATTTCGTACTCACTGAAGTCTTAAATATGTCGAAGGGAATTTAATAATATGCTTTCAAGAAACCGATTTCTGAAAAACTGCACCTTAAGGGCGTGAAAAAGGAAGGGTGTCATCTGAGTGCTCTCTAATCTCCTCAAGGTCTGCACGATTCATCTGTTTCAGAAACCCTGTGAAGCGGAGGGGACTAGATCCTATTTAAGGAGGATCTGATGATACTTAGGTTAAGATCGTTTAATTATTTCTTCGTAATTTATAATTTATTGAGGAGAATCTGCGGGGATTGAAATATCTATGATTACTCTTTGTCTCTATGCGTACTCGTATGAAATGTATAAATCCTATTAGAAAATTGACTTAGGCGTCCCAAGTTTTTTCAAAAGAAACCGAAAAGAGATTTTATATTGTTTGTTGTAGTAGCTTTAAAGGAATTGAATGAATGTAAATTAATTATTTTTTCGAAATTCAAATGTTGATTTGATTTCATAGTTGTATGAATTGAAAATGTGTATAAAAAAATGGCTCCCAAATGGTTATGATCAAGAAGGTTAATTAACATAAAAATATTTCACCACGGGTTAAATGTGAATTTAATTCATGTTATGGCCAATTTCTGCGATATTTAAAAAAAATTAAATCTACATTGACCCAAAAGTGAGCTCGTCGCTTTCAGTTTTCAACTACCCGAACTTGGTTAGTGATATAGTGTCTCCTAAAAAATTGTAGTTATTATGACGATCTTTAATAATATTTCCTAGGGAAATCATACCAGAAAATACGGTGGCTGGTTTATCTCATTTTTCCGGGTACACAGTGTGGTGTCTTAGGATCAAATTTGTTGTGATGCCAGCAAAAAAGATTTTTTTTGGTATTTAGCGATTAAATAGCCACCATATCATTTCATCGCCATTATTTTTGTTAAAAATGGTTCTGTAAACTTGATTAGGACCTGTGTTTAATTCGGCACTCTAATTTGGATGTTAACTGATCAACTTCTATTTATGAAGTTCAGTAAAGTTGATCTAATAGATGATTATCTGATATGGCTAAAACTTGACGTACCTCAATCGATAATCATATAAATTCAATCAAGTCGATTTAGAAGAAAATTATTTGAAAATTCGTTTATCAGGAGAAATTGACTAGGCTTCCTACAATTAAGTTCCTTTATTTGCATGTGTTATGAGAGCGTCGTACCACATATAATTTAAACATCTAAAGTTTCTAGAGGGTTTATTAATGGTGAGAAGATGATAAGATCTCTAACTTTAAATTAATCTTTAGAATTTGTAATTTGCCGTGTGTCATTTAAAAGAAATGAATGGCCTAAAATAAATTTGTATATTGTCACTATTAAATTGTGAAATTTTGAAAAATTTAACCAACCAACCAAACGTAATAACAATGTTCACGAAAAAAAAGTACCACTTATAAATTATTATCGGCTGTTTGTTAATATTACGTATAGATAGCTACGTTGTGTATTTTTTAAAATCACTTATGTTTTGAATATGACAAGTCAACATAAAATGAAGATTAAATCCGGTTATTCATGCCAGTTATTAAGTGTTTATATTGTATATAAATGATTATTTAAGAATATTCCGAGTCTTTGAAGAATGTCAACGAATCTTTCGGTAAACCGCAGGATTTTTCAGGACTATTATAACTGTTAATATTATTTTTTTGTAGAAAAGTCCCCTAGTTGTTTTTTCTCCGCATTTCAATTTGATATTACTTCATGTGAAACTTTATATTAATCTATAACTTATGCTGAATTTCGTTATTTACGTAAAACCGTAACGATGTTCCATTTTATAGAAACAATTTGCTAATCTAACACTTTTCAAACATTTTCTTAACACAAGAGGCTAGAAAAAAGAAATAGAAGATATGAAGGAGGTGACAGACATGTTAAAAGATATGATGGCAGAGATGAAAAAAAGGAAAGGGAAATTAAAGGAAGAAATCCCTTCCATAAGAAGGGGAAAGAGCAATAATCAAATTACATGAACAATAGGTACGAAATATTAGAGAACAGAATAGAAGTTATGGAGAAAGATAAAAGAAGAAACAACATTGCGATAAAGGGACACAAAATAAGAGAAGAGGATGTAAAGACTGGAGTAGTCAACGTCTGCAAAATGAAAAAAACAAAAGGAGAAAAGATAATAATAGCGGAAATTGAAACAAGAGAGAAAAAAAGAAGAAATTATGAAAGTCAAGAGCAACAAACTGAAGAACACTCTAATATATATTGACAAAGACATGACCACAACTAAGACAGAAGTACAAATATAAATTAGAAATACACCCACATGGAATGTACAAATAAAAAAAAGTGGGAGAAAAAAATGAATTGAGAATAGGAGCATGTAACGTAATAAGCCTTACAGGTACAGCAATAGAACTAATAGAGGAAATGATAGAACACAAAGTAAAAATGATGAGAATAACAGAAATTAAAAAGAAAGGAAAAGACAGAGAATACATAAAGTATACTGGATAATCTGGTCAGGAGTGGAGGAAAAATAGAGATGCAAAGGAGGAGTAGGATTAATAGTAGAATCAGACAGGTTTTAAGAAATTATAAAGGAAAGACATGTGAATGAAAATGTCAGTAGACTTACTAATAACAAAAGAAGAGCAGTGGACTATAATAACAGCATATGGAGAAAATGAAGATGCAAGAAAAGAAGACAGAGACAAGTTTTATGAGGATCTACAAAAAGAAATAGACGATGGAACGAAGAACACTATAATCATAGGAGACCTAAACGGAAGAGAGGGCAAACAAAACGAAAAATAGAAGAATACATGTGGAAAGAAGGAGAAGCAACAAGAAATAATAATGAAGAGAGAATAATACAACTTTCTATAGAAAAAAACTTAATAATCATAAACATAAAATGTAAAAGCAAAGATATACACAAATATACGTGAACACAAGCAGCGAGGAATGAAAAATCCTAAATCAATTACTGCGTAATAAGTAAAAATAAATGGAAAATAGTAAACAACACAAAAGTAATAAGAAAAGAACAAGAACAAACCGACAAGAGAAGAGAAATAATCAAGGAGAAAATAAAGAAAAAGAATACCGAAAGACATACCGGGAGATAATAAATAGAGAATTCACTAAAGAAAAAGATAATAAACACATTGAAGAAAAATGGACAATATTCAAAAAATGTTTGACAGAAACAGCAAGGAAACGTTGTGGAGTAACAAAGGTAGGCAACAAATATAGAAATAAAACAAAATGGTGGTCCAATAAAAACAGCAAAGATAAAAGCAAAAATCAAAAATAAGAAAACTGGAAAAAATATCGGAGTACAAACAAAAACAAAGATTATGAAGAATATAAAGAGAGAAGAAAATAAGTAAAAATAGAGGTACAGAAGTCCAAACAAGATTCATGGAAGGAATTTGGTATGTAGATGGGCGAAAATTATCGGTATACTCAGAAATTATTCTACGGAACATTAAATCAATTAAATCAAAAGAAAGAACATAAAAGATAAGTACGGAAAATAATTGTGGTAAAAACATAGTAAGTATTTCAATATGTGTTACGGAAAGATAGTGACAAATGAGAATAAAATAATGCAAAGATGGAAACAATAGGGAGATGAGAACAACCAAATGGACAGCGATATGGAAGAAGCTGAAGAAATTACGGAATAAGGGACAAAAAGCTAACTAAAAAACTGAAGAACAGAAGAGCACCAGGCAAAGATGAAATAATACTAGTAATAATTAAAAGCATGGGCGAAGTAGGAGTTAGTAAACTGACAGAATTAATGAATGAATAAGGGAAAGTTACCTACAGAGTGAAATATAGGAATAATTCTACCCATATACCAAAAAGGAGACAAGAGGTACTGCAGTAATTATAGAGGAATCATATTAAAAAGCATATCAGGTAAAGTTTTAGTTTGATATTAGAATTTTTTTAAATTATAATGGTAAAACAAAATTATTGTGTCTCATTTACAATTCATTCAAGATGTACCACAAAGTAAACGCATCTATCATCAAAAAGTCTTCTATTGTAAAACTTTTAGTTTAGTCGAAACTATAGTCAGTGTAATTTTTAAAAATATAGTGTCAAAACAAAGTTATTGTGTCTCAATTACAAGACAATAGAAGAAAGTCAATGCGGATTTAAAAGGGGAAGAAGCACCCAAGATTTAATTTTTAATACTGAGACAAGTAAGCGAAAAAATAATAAAGAAGAACAGAGAGGCACATATATGTTTTGCGGACCTAGAAAAAACATTCGACAGAATAAAGAGAGAAGACATATGGAAAACTTTAAAATACAGAGGAATATGAAAGAAAATAATCATAACAATCCAAGCCATGTATGAAAATAACCAATAACGAGGAATTAACAGAGTTCACAACAATAATAGGAGTTAAGCAACGACGTGTGTTCACACTAGTGTTCGATTCTGTAATAGATAAGATAATAAAGGAGCGTATACACACAATATTACGATGGGAACAACAACAATAGAACAAGTAGTAAGCTATAAATACCCGAGTCAATAATCGAAATCAATGGTAATCTATTTAAAGAAATAGAAGAGAGGAACATGGAGAACATAGAATGATGGAATCAGAAATGGAATAGAGAGAAGGGAAGTTATTAAATAAATCAAAATAATATGAAGATAACAATTAATTGTCAAAAAATACATGTTTATCAATGTTGTAAATACATGACGTTTGTTGGAAATGGGGGTGATAAAAATGATATTATCAATAACCTGAGAAATTATGTTTTTTCGTAAATAAAAAAATTACATGAGACCTTTTGTGGCAAACTATCTTGTCCATGTTTCATTTTTATTTATTTGTAAATTATACACTTTAAATTATATTATTATTATTATTAATATTTGATTATTCGCTACGATATGTCATTGTGATAAAATTAGTTTTCTTATGATCGAAAATCGGTAATTGATTTTGAGTTACGAATGTCATGGAGACAGGAAACATCAGATTCAAGGAAGATCAAACAAATGCTGAGATTACACTTCAAGTTTCTGTAGACTCTTTACATTCTGGTAGAAAAAAGTAATACTATTATTATCCCATGAATAATAACAGTATTACTTTTTTCTACCACAATGTAAAAAAGCTAAGAATAAAAGAAAACGTAGTTATATTTTCAATCTGACACTATTATAAAATAGCTCTTGATATTATACTTTCTGATGATATTAGGGCTTTAGGATTAAATCAATTTAATGCAGTCACTAATACATCTGGCTTAATGCTTGATCCCTACTGTGCTAATCTAGCTGGCCTGTCGCCCAATTAATCAATCCAATTATTGTTTGTGATAAATAATATCCATCTTTTAGTGTTAGTATTGATTAAAGTAATTATGCGACTATTAATAACTGTTCAAATTATCAAAATGACTCAAACAATGCCATATATAATAAAATCAATGGATTTTTTAATATTATAAATTAGTCAATCTTTTGTAATTGCAGAAATATAAACAATGTTTATGTATATGTTGGATGCTTGAAGCCATAACTTTGTGATATATATTGAGTCAGGAACTTTATCAAATGATAAATAAAACTTACTTTGGTAATATCACACACGGAATTTATTTCGTAACTATAGTTTCAACCTTACAAGGCCATTATCAAACGTACAGTAAAATTACAAAATAACTTAGGCGGTATTTATACAGGGCAAATTAGAAGCGGTGTACAGCAAACAGGTAATATAATTTACAAAATTGATTTAAAGATGGATGAATATATTAGGTCAGTCTGGTCGTTAATTAAGGGGTTTTCCGGATTACATTTGGCTTTATAAATTTCTAGGGATTCTAGTAGGTCCAATTCGGACCTTTTTCGGCGTAGTGTAAAATTTGTAAGGGATTATTATCTGGAACGTGATTATTTTCAATGAGATGATTACCAAATGTGGAGTTGGTTTTTTTATTGTTAAAGGAGTTCAAGTGCTCTTTTAAGCGAATATCAAAATTTCTTCCAGACTGACCAATGTAAACATCCTTACATGATCCACATTTAAGTCTATAGACACCAGATCTTTTCATTTTATTGGATTTTTGTTTTGCGTTAAATAGAATTGATTTAAGTTATCTATATGTTTTTAATATTACTTGTAAACCATGTTTCTCTAAAATTTTCTTAATTCTCTAAGTTGGTTTTCCAAAAAATGTTACATAAAGTAATAGTCTGTTTCTTCTCTCTAGTAGATGTCCCATAGTATAACAAGGATTTTAATTGGGTTTTGTTTTTTTATTTATAATTTTATCTACCATATTCGTAGGGTAACCATTATTAATGGAGAATGGTCACCATACAAGTCGTGAATTGGCTGGAAAAATTAACTGCGATCATAAAACGATGCTCAATTATCTTTATTAAATGGGAGCCTAGGTGTCTCACGAGCTTAAGTACTTTGATACGCTCTTCTCGAATTCAAGTATTACGCTGCGTTATCATATACCTCCGTATACTTTGCAAATATCCCGGACTCCTTTAGAAGCTTTTTCGCCTCTATCAAAAGCGAAGAAGAGCAGGTATGGAAATGTTCCTTTTACCTCCTCAATGTTTCATTTCTAAGCCTCAAAAGTGATAAAAAATTAAGTTACTTAAAATGACCGAGGTATTATTTTTGATTCTAAATGTAATTTAATCTTTATATTACTTGTACTATCATTAAGGCTAGTAAAGATCTAGGTTTTATAAAACGTTGTTGCTCGTTTTTTATACTTCCTTTGTAACTTCGCACTTAGATACAATCGACTAATATGTCATACAAGTTAAATCGCGGCGGTATTGAATTACCAATAGAGCAATTTGGCTTTTACCTCGGTCTATCATCCCTTGAACATCGAATTGGTATAATTCATTTTTCAATTGTCATCGCCGACTTAGATTTTTTCGAGGATGTTTGAAATCAAAGACTAACACTTTTGCTTTTAACTTAAAAACAGTCACTGTTATCAAAATATTTAAAAAGTAATAAAAGTTTCTAAAATAAATTTTCTATTAAACTGTGGAAAATAAATGTAGATAACTCGCGTTCCAACTGCCTAACTGTGCACACGTGTTTTGCAGACAAGCGTTTTATTAACGAGTTAAGAAGTTAATTACTATGGTTTACCCTGCTACAGCAGTAGCCAAACCCAAAGTTAAAAAGAATAGCAGCGGAAAAGAGGTCGGAACAAGAAAAGCGACACGGAGCAGGAAAACAAAAAGCGCCCATCCTCTCTAGCTGGCGATTCCGACAGCAGCTCCGACATGGATACTTCCTCACTGAGTGCAAGTAACTCCAGTCTAAATAAGATCACTAAACCAACCACTAAGCAAAATCCCGCTACGGCGTCATTCTCGTGCGCTATCAGCAACTGGATTAAAAACAAGAATGGTCCGAATAATCACGGCATCACATAATGCTTACACAAAATTATTACAGCAGCAATTTAATTATATGTGTAAAGTAATCCCTGTTGAAGAAATTATGGCACCACATCTTCCCGCACCCTGCAGTAAATGGTCGAAATTCGACTATAACACAGCTGACTATAAAAATTAAAAAAAAAACGCTGTGGCAAGTGTACAGGTGTTCATTTCACCTCCGCCTGCCCGACACAACTCCCGGCTATGCTCATGCAGTAAAGACGATCACGGCGCCTGGTCAACTAAGTGCCCTAATCGCCCTCTACAGCCCATAGAAGGAATCCCAAATGTGAAGATTCACTGCACAAATAAAAAATCATCAGGCATAGACGACGAACACATTAAAAAATCACGCATTCACAAATCATTCACACTTCACGATCACATACTCGAGACATATATTGCATAAATTAACAACCCTACTAACTCATACAAAGTAGATACGCATGCATCATTGGTGCGGCTGTTACTTGTCGAAACTCCATAATAACACTCAAAGAAATACTGACATAGTATAGGGTTTCTGAATGCCTCTTTAAATAAGTGTTTATATTTTATGTCCATCTACTTGTAGCCTGTTCTATGCATTCGGTTAGTAGTATACAATGTAATTTTTCTATATTATTATGATAAACACCCCCCCCCCCCCTTCCAACTTTGTTTACTCGACCTAGTTCATTGGTGATATCGTTTCCAGCGCGTATTCTCAATCAAAATGTTAGAGGGGGTCAATAGCAGCAGCTCATCCTTCTACCAAAATCGATAAAGCCAATCACCCAAGAATTAACAACCCGTTAAATGAATATCTTCATTTTACTTTAACATCCCAATTCCCCAATTCATGATTCAATTTTCATTAACGCATCCTTGTTTGATAACGCCAACATTTTAGGTGATTTCAACCTAAACAAATCCAAATCCCGCCATATGTCTTTATTACTTTCCAATTCAAACTTCACACATGTTTCCACTCTACCCACCTTCATCATGAACGACTCGCAAGCCACCACCCCCGACGTATTACTCTGTACACAAAATATCCGTAACCTTAGCCACTTCGTTGACCTAGTCCCTGATTTGTGTTCCGATTACCTTGCCATTAGTTTTCAAATAAAAATCCCTTCAGATCCTTCTCAGCCAACCCCTAATTTATTTTACAACATTGACAAAGTTGAACTAGAAGTATCTGAATTCATTATCGCAAATCCCATTATTAACTCCAATTCTATCTCCCACTTCAATGAAATTCTGTCCTTTTCCATTATACAAAACCCACCTCAAATACCAAGACAATTTTATAAATATCCCCTCTCAAAATACATCCTCCGACTTATTAAATTTAAAAGACGATCATACAGAGAGATACAACTGACGGGCACAAGTGAACTTAGAAAAAAAATTAACAAACTTAACAAAGACAATGAAAGACTTATAACTGAATTTAAGACGGACATTTGGATAAAAACTTGTAGAAAAATCAAAAATTAAGCAAATACAAAAGGCAGACAATTTACAGAACATATTTGACCCGTTAACGAAAGAGACAATCACAGACTCTGGTGTAATTGCTCAAAAATTTGCCGACAATTTTAACAAGACTTAATCAATGACACAAGATCCAAATTTTGACCGTAAAATTTTTAAAAGAATAAATGACTGGTACGTTAAATATTTTGAAAAAATGACTGTAAAGAGAGAAAAAAATACAGCGACTGGACATGACAATATACACAGACACATCCTCAAATCCTTTTCATTCCATAAACACGACTACATCCTCAATAATATTTACTTCCTATACAAAAACCAATACTTTCCAGAAGTGTGTAAAATAGGAATTATTATTTGCATTCTCAAACGCGACCAATCCCCCAATTTACTAACCAGCTATCATAATATCACACTCCTACCTGTTATTGGAATATTGTATGAATCCCTCCTTAAAACCAAAATTCTTTCTTTAATTTGTAACCACACCTCCAAATATCAATTTGAATTCCTTCCCCATCGTTCAACTTCTCTTCCTCTATCCATCCTTTCCAGACTGCCCACCTTAAAGCTTCTGCAGCATTATTTCTGGATGTACAGAAAGCATTTGATTCTCTTTGACACCAAGACCTACTGTTTAAATGTCTAAATCTCCTAAATATCCCTCCTCGTATAAGTTTTATCATTAAACAATTCCTCTCTAATAGATCGCTAAAAGTAAAAATTTACAACTCTTTTTCTTCTTCTTTTACTCCCGAACAAGTACTCCCTCGAGGCTCGCCCATTTCACTTCTATTATACATTTTTAGCTCCGACATCTATAATCCTGATCCTATCTACTTCAATCCTTCCAAATATCTCTACGTTACCAAAAGACCTCCAATTCCTTCAAGAGCTTAGTTCAGGATTCGAGGTGATTCACATAAACAATGTCATTGTTCATGAAATCCTTTGAAATTTTAATTACTGGGGGATATTACATTTGCTATAGCTAAATTATAAATACCCGCTTACCCAAAAGTCGTGGAATTTTTTTTCTGGTATGCACGTGAATCGGCACAAAGACGCCACAGCCTCATTTGCATTTTACCACTTATTTAGCCTCGAACCCTATAACATGCGCTTGCCCGTACACCCCCTCCAAAATGGGGTACATTTTTTTGTATTTTCCCGTGTGAGATTTTAAGATACTTGAACACCGTATTAATTCCATTGATCAAATTGTAGCTTTCTTTGATACTCATAATCTATTTAATGATAATCATTATGGATTTAGAAAAGGAATGTCCACTGTAAATGCCATATTGGATTTAACTAATAAAATCATTCAGTGTTATGAGAAAGGTGAATTCGCTATTGCAACATTCGTTGACCTCACGAAAGCTTTTGACTGTGTCTTACATGAAAAATTAATTGAAAAGTTGAAACTTCATTATTTTGATGATAACAGTTGTCAATTAATTACAAGTTACCTGGAGAATAGAAAACAAATAGTTTATTATAACAATAGTTTTTCTGACTCCTTGCCAATAGAACATGGTGTCCCACAAGGATCCACACTAGGGCCATTACTATTTCTTATATTTATTAATGATTTCCCTAATTATATTAAAGAGGCTGATGTTGTCCAGTTTGCAGACGATACAACGTTAATTGTATCTAGGAAGAACTTTGATGAAGCTAATGTATTAAACAACGTAGCGATGACTAAAGCAGCAAATTGGTTTGCTTACAATAAATTAAGCTTGAATGAGGAAAAAACTGTTACCAAAGTATTCTCATTGAATAAATCAATAAATATTAGTCACTCGCCTAATGTAAAATTTCTTGGTCTGGTCATTGATCATGGGATGGGCATGGTAATGAATTAGCCAAGAAATTAAACAAAACTATATTTCTTCTTAGAAACATTAACGATAGCCTTCCAACAGCTATGGTCAGAATGACATACTTCTCTTTTTTTCAGACACACCTTCAATATGGCATAGCTGTATGGGGTCATTCTAGTATCAGGCATCGCTTATTTAATTTGCAGAGACGAGCTATTAGAATTATCTCTGGAATTGGTTTTCGCGATGACTGCAAGCCAAAGTTTATTGAACTAGGTATACTAACGTTACCATGCTTGTATATTTTAGAGTGTTTGGTGACTATTAAAGGCAATGTAAATAATTATGTAAAACATAGTGTTATACATGATTACGACACTAGACACAAAGACAACATCTGTCCACTAAATATTAGAATCAGTAGATCACAAACAGGCATTAATTATTTTGGGATACTATGTTTTAACACTCTGCCACAGGATATTCGAAAATTATCCGCGAAAATTTTTAAAATCAAGATTAAATCTCTACTATTGGCAAATGCATTTTATAGTTGAGATGAGTTTCTGTCTTTTAATTTTAATTCATTGTGATGTCTTCTTATTATTTTTAAATTTTAACTTAATATGTTTCGGATATCATTGCATTATTCACTATATGTAATTCGTTTTAGTATATTTTAATATCTTACTAGCATTATTTTATATAATTTTAATGTTTTATAATTGAAATATTTTATTTTTTCAATGTGCTTGTATTGTTATTATTTATTTTATATTAATTTGATTTTATTTATTTATAGTATTATACTGTTCCTATTGTAAATTTTATTTGTATAATTTTATTTTACATTAGAATTATATTTTAAATCTATTTTAATAGTATATATGATTACAGTACTATCTTTTATATATTTATTATTTGCCATCATTTTGTATGTATCTATCACTCGAAATTATTATATATTTTTTTTGACTTGTGTAACACTAATTTCTGTGATGAACACTAATAAATTATTATTATTATTAATATTATTATTATCATTGTATGTAAATATTTTGTCAAGTTCAATTATTAAAGTGTTTAAGTGTATTAAAACCAATTTTACTTCTACGTTCATTTCAAAAACCACCGGTTGGATCTAAGAACCAGGAGATCTTAACAACCAGAATAAAACATTGGTCCTTCGAACCGGATAATTAAAAATCGCGATAATCAAATCGATTCGTAAACGGTCCTCCGAAAAAACATAAAACGCGTGTTTCCAACCAAACCCATTCGAGGATTCAACGACACCAACTTCAACATCCACAGAGAGTTTTTCACATCACCATCACCGTGTGCATCATCATCAACGCGTTTTCAAGCGACACCAGGTCCACATCAAGGAAGCGCTCTCATACATCATCTTCGGCGGCCGCCTGCAGCACGAGCTCCAGTCAGCACCGTCCAGACGAGCCCGAAAAGTTGATTTATTATTCAAGTCCATCATTGTTTTCCTTTTCATTTATTACTTAATATCTGTGTTAACGGTTAATCATGACTCACTCATTACCAAATGTGCAACTTTAAAATCTAGTCTTACACGTGCCGACACTTTTTTAAGCATAATAGTAAAGGTAAAATCTCAGAAACAAGCTGAAAGAGCTCGAAACTCGTTATAATAACTTATTAAAATTGATTGATCCTTTTAATTCACTTATGGATGAAACTGAGAAAATTGATGAAGATAATATAACGACTCACCTGGCCGAAAGAGAGTCATTTGAGGATTCATATTATTCTTTAAAATCTAATTATGAACTATTTTTCGAAAATTCAAAAAACGAAATCTTGTCAACTCCCGGTGTAAGTGAGCATTTAAATACTTCTGTTAACTCACCGCAATTAAATTCTGCAGCTAATGTTAAATTGCCTACCTTAGATATACCAACCTTTGACATATGATAATTGGAACCAATTCGCAGAGATTTTTAAATCGTTAATACATAATAACGACATTCAGAAGTTTTATTACTTACGTTCTGCCGTAAAAAATGACGCCGCTAGAACGATTCAATCCGTCGAAATTTCATTAATAAATTATCAAACCGTTTGGAATCTACTTGAAGAGAGATTTAATAATAAAAAATTGATTATAATTAAGCATATTCAGGATTTTGTTGAATTACCTAATATTGAGAATAATTCGCATCAATCGCTTAGTTTTTTCTTAGATTTTCTTCAAAGCTACTTAAGATGCATTAGGCGAACCTGTTCAAGAATGGGATAGCTTACTTGTACATTTAATGAGTTAAAAATTAAATGACCATCTTAAAAGGGATTTTGAATTTCAAAGTAATTCTAACGAAATGCCTACTTTTAACTCATTCCTAAAATTACTAAAAAATAAATGTGATATTCTCGAATATCTGCACTGCAAAAACTTGAATTATCATGCACAAAGGGTAAATAAAGTTTAACATAAACAAACACACAAATTTAAGGTCAATTTGCATAATATAATTTCATGTAAAGCATTTATTATATTGTCTGTCGATTATATATTAAAAAAAGTTAAAAATCTAGGCTTATGTATAAATTGTTCTAAAAATCAATGCAAGTCTCAATTTGTTTGTAAAAAATTTTTCAATCGTCATCAAACCTTATTACATACAAACTCGAACCAAAATGCAGTGTCAGAATCACAACCCACAACACTTTTTTCAAATCAAACCACACAAAATTCATTTATGCTTTTCCCAACTACTTGCGTTAATATTTTTGATCAACATGGAAAAACTCATAATTGCAGTTTTTGCAGTTTTACTCGACTCAGAATCACATGCAAATTTTATAACCAGCAAAATGTGCGATATTTTAAAAATTCACTTACAGCAAGTTAATGTAAATGTTGTGAGAGTTAATGGCACTCCAGTCAATGTTATGTACAAATGCTAAAATTAGTTTAAAACATAGTTCTTATACGTTATATCATGTTTTGTTTTAGACAAAATTACCGAGCGATTGCCAATAATTTCATTTAATCCTGCGAAATTAAAAATACCTAAAAACATAACACTGGCTGACCCTGCATTTAATAACAATGGTGGGATTGATATGCTGATAGGGACGCAATTATTTTGGAATTTGTTGTGAATTGGACAATTAAAATTAGGCGACAACATGCCAACTTTACAAAAACCATTGCTTGGATGGATTATCGGAGGCCCAGTATCAATTTATAAGAATCCAACCATTATCGCAGCACATACCTGTTATAATTTAGATAAACAAATGAATCAGTTCTGGGAAATAGACCAAAATATTGAATCTCCTCCCCCTCTCACGCCAGAGGAGAGTTATTGTGAAAAAATATTTGAAGAATGAAAATGATGGTAGCGACCTTTACTATGTGGTAGTTCATTTTAAAAAATGTTAAATGGAAATAATTTTTAAGTTTTTATACCACTATTTATTGTATAATATACACAAACAAAGTTTACAATATATTATCAATTTTGACACAACTATAGTTTCGACCTTTGCAGGTCATTATTATTCAACACTTGATAATGACAAATTATTTCCATTTAATATTTGAAGAAACCGCTATAAAATCAGATGGAAAGTTTATCGTTAATATATTATATTATATTATATTATATTATATTATTATTATATTATATTTGTCTTTATCATACATGCTTTTATGGAATAATAACAAAAATTGGCACAAAAAAGTACATACATATAAACAACACAAAGGGCGGAATTCACTTGCATTAAATGTTCTTCCATTCAAACCCATGTCTCCTCTCCTCCGCTGTTCCAAACGGTCAAGCATTGGATACTTATTTTTTTGGCATTTAGATGCTTATTTTTCCCTTAATTTCGGGAATTAGCTCAAAAGGCAAATTTTAAATCGTTAGGTGACACTAGAAAAATTGCTGTTTAAAGATTTCTAGGTATTGAACGTAAGCTTTCTCAAAATTTTGAGTTAAAACAGACATACTTTAAATTCATGCAAGAGTACGAACAACTAGGCCATATGAATCAAATAGCTGAATCAAAAAACGGGAAATTATCCAATATGTTATCTTCCCCACCACCCTGTTTTTAAGCAAGATAGCACCACCACAAAATGAAGAGTTGTGTTTGACGGCTCGGTCATTTAAGATTCGGGGATATCTTTAAACTCGATTCAATGTGTAGGACCCACCATTCAGTTTGACACACGTACGCCATTTCTGCCGATATCGCTAAGATGTATCGACAAGTCCTTACAAATCCGGGGCAAAGGTCATTGCAAATAATTCTATGGAGAGATTCCCCCAATAAACCTCTCAAATGTTACGAGTTAAACACGTAACATATGGTACAGCAGCGGTGTCATTCATAGCAATTAGATGCCTAAAGCAATTAGCCAACGAAAATAAAATTTCTAGTCCGCTCGCTATCTCCCATAATAATAATTTCAAAAATAACAATGCATCAATTATGGCAATTGAAATTAAATTGTGACGAATCCATTTCCCCGGATTTACATTCATTGCCAACCATGTCAGTGAGATTCAGGACAAAACCAATATTAACAACTGGCATCACATAGATACCAAATCAAAGCCTGCCGATTTAATATCCCGCGGTACAATCGCAACTACCACCCGTAGATATTTCGGAAATTAAAAGTAATTTACAAATTGTAAATATTGTAATTAATGATTTCAACATTTTTGACAAATATTCCAATTTCTCAATGTTAAAGCGAGTCATTTCTTATTGCTTAAGATTCAAAACGTTCTGTGAAGTGCTTGTGCCCACTCCATAATTATCATCAAGCGAACTAAGTAACGCGACAAATAAACTTATAAAGATTGCGCAGTCGCAAGTTTTTCCTGGCGAAATTAATTTACTATCGAACAATCGGCAAATTTCCTCAAAAGGCACTTTGTTTTCGCTAAGTCCTATTATGGATTATGCGTGTAGGAGGCCGCTTGAGGCATAGCAATATTATTTATAGCTTTCCGTAAGTTTGTAGCAAGACGAGGTAGACCTTTACATATTTATTCAGACAATGGAACTAATTTTGTCGTAGCCAAATCAGAATTGCAAGATTTACACAATTTAATTAAACAAAACGAATTTCAAAACAAGGTCACATCCGCTATGCAGGATCTAGTCATACAGTGGCACTTCGATCCCCTCATTTTGGGGAGTTATGGGAGCCAGGTGTTAAATCAATTAAAACACCCGTTCGCCGATTGGTAATGTATTATTGACGTGTGAAGAGTTTTTAACCTGCTTAACGCAGATTGGCACAGTCCTTAACTCCTCTCCCCTTGACTTCTCTTTCTAATAGCCCAGATGACTTAGAACCCTTAATCCCGGGACTCTTTTTGATTGGGCTGGACTTCTGGATCCCGATTTAAATCACGTGCTAAAACGTAGGCTCGGGCGTTATCAATTGATGCAGCGCTTAAATCAACAATACCTAAATATCCTTCAGTGCAGATCCAGATGGAAGCGCGATAGTCCTATTAGCATCCAGGTTGGAGATATGGTACTGATCCGAGAGAACAACCTACCGCCCCTTCAATGGCGACTTGGCCGGGTGGTTCAAGTTTACCCTGGGAATAACAGTGTTGTGCGCGTTGCTTCCGTAAAAACATCCACAGGTATTTCAAAACGTCCTGTGAAGTGCTTGTCCCCACTCCCTAAGTGTGATAACAAATAGTGCTGCGCATAAGAAGGGAATTTCTGTCTGTGCATTTGACAAAGTCAAATGTCCATCTCTAAAAGATGGAAAATACGCCTAAAATAAGGCAAATATTAATGGTAAAGAGAACACCGAGAATTCTTGGACTCTCACTGCCTGTCAGGAATATGGGTTAGAGTGGAAGAGCATCGGACCGCATGAACTCCGCCCAGCTTCTTCTACCTAAAATTTTTGTTTTATATATATTTTTTTAATATATCCATGTATATTTTGTTAAGAAGAAAGCTAAAGCATAATAAATAATAAATAATAAAAAAAATAAATATATTAGTTTTGTTGCTTTAAGCAATTTTTCGAAAGACTAAGTATAATCTTTCAAGGGGGGCAGTATGTTCAGGATTCGAGATGATTCACATAAACAATGTCATTGTTCATGAAATCCGTTGAAATTTTAATTATTGGGGGATATTACATTTACTATAGCTAAATTATAAATGCCCGCTTACCCGAAAGTCGTGGACTTTTTTTGGGTATATCCACTATCTGGTGTGCACGTGAATCGGCACAAAGACGCCGCAGCCTCATTGCATTTTACGACTTGTTTAGCCTCGAACCCTCTAACATGCGCTTGTCCGCACACCCCCTCCAAAATGGGGTACATTTTGTTTGTATTTTTCCGGGTGAGATTTTAAGACACTTACTTGAACACCGTTGCTCAAGCAACACGTTATTTGTAAACGTATTAATTTCATTGTATTAAGTGTATTAAAAACAATTCTTTTTACTTCTACGTTCATTTCAAAAACCACCCTTTTGGATCTCAGAACAAGGAGATCTCAACAACCGGAATAAAACAAGCTTATAGACTTCCTTTAACACTGGTTTGCAAAATGGCGTATGAAAATGTATAAAAATTAATCCCCACAAATCACAGCTCCTAATTCCATACCATCGCACCAATAATTCCCCTTACAAATTTCCCAAACTATTATCCTTAGGCATAACCATGGACCCCAAAATCAATTTCAAAAACAAGCAGCTATAATTAAAAGTAAAATAACAACCTGGGCAAAATATTTTAGATTTTTAACATACATAAATGATTCCTTCTAACCAGCTCCTCTATGATACCACTTTAGTTATCCCCATCCTAGAACGCCTTCGATTCCTATCAGAAAAATTCTCCAAAAATCCTCTTAACTTTCACATATTATCCGTATATTGTATTTCTAGAAATCCTAGTATAAACCCCAAATTTATAAATTCTAATTCAAACATATTTGATTTCATTTCATCGTTTCATCCATCTACACATTAACGACTGACGCCATATGACTGTACAAAACAAGGCAGAAAAACCTCTGGTCGATAGCCTTTTGACGAACTAACTGACTAACACATCATCCATTATTTATTATTTAAATGTAAATATGTATAAAGTTTGTCAATAAAAATATGTATTATTATTAAATGTAGATGTACGAGCAAACAAAAAAGTTCTGAGCTAACAAATTTTAACAACACCGTTGCGTAACATGGTTCGCGCTGTCTGATCGAAGTGACAAATTGTCTAAGGAATTTACTGGATATTAGCTTAGGCTGTACCAAATTGCAGCACTCTACCATCAACGGTATTGAAAATATTTAGAAAAATGTGTTAAAATTTCTTAACTTTGATAGCCTTTATCTTGGTTATTTGAAGACTCTTATGTGTTTTTACGAATCATCATCATTTTCGCTCTAGTATATGTGGTTAATTTTATTCCCCGAGTCACAGAAACACCCTGTACATATGTACCATATATGATATCTGTTTATATGTGTAATAATCTGTTCAATTACTAGTCTGTATATTGCAAATAAATTTATATAACAATTCAAAACAGAAATAACGCGTTAATTTCAGGGGTAAAAATTAATCGTACATATATTTTAATTAATCATTACAAACCTTTGCACTTTATTGTTGATGTTGCTGTCTATGTAAATTAAGCAGCACTTTAAAGCTTATATTAATTATTATTAGTATAATTAAAAATTTACAGTTACAAACGAGGTAAAATTTAGTAATTATAAATGCCTCATTTAAATTGTTCTATTCAAATTATTTGATATAAAACCATAAATCATATTTAGACATGTAATTAGGATTAATCATAAGATAATTAATTAGTCCTTTATCATCATATAAATCATCTCCATATATTATTTTGATTTATTTGAGACATATATAAGAGTAAATTAACTTTCAGGCATTTATGTAATTATATTAATATAAAACTTAATTAACGTAAATTGTAAATGTAAATAGGTATGACACTAAATTTTATAAAGAAGCTAAAACCCTGTTCGAATCGCTAGAATACTACATTGTACATTGAAGCCCACCATTTCCCCGTTTTTATTATTGGAAGTTAGTGCCTATCGAGAGTTGCATTATCGCATTTATTGTGTTTTCGAGCCATTGTTTTCACCGTTTTATACGAACTGAAAATGATTTTGTCTCATTAGCATTTAACTATAAAACTTCACTACCATCCTTTTCTATCCGAGCTAGTTATGCCCTCCATTATCTGGTGCATTATGCAGCAGAGGATATACAGCCCCTTATCTTCACGAGTGGAATTACATTGCAGACTGCACGGCTTTAACGCTGATGATGATTAGCCAGATATATTGTAATTAAAATGCATGATTTAGTAGCTAAAGCGAGTTAATTAAAATTGTTTTTGCAAATGTTCTCTGTAAATTTTGCATGGGCTTAATCGAATCGAACCTCCCAAATAATTAGTTTTTAGCGGGCTCAATGAAAACGGTTGGTTTTTGCTTGTGAAGCTATTATAACCAAATAGATTATTTAAATTTAAATTAATAATACCACAGGCAAAATGTTTTAATTTTATTCTATAATAATAATTGATTGACAATTTAAATATATTCGAAAAATCAACTGAAATTGAAAGGGTTGGGTAAATATTCGTTTTATGAAAATAATGATAATTTACAATATAATATAATAATAATAATAATAAATAATTATAAATATATCTATTTCAAATAATATATAAATTTTATGTAATTTAAATAAGTTACATAAAATAAATAATATATTCAGAAGTATATATAGAAATTTATAAAACAAACATGGTAAATGGTAAATAAATATAAAATAATTACAGTATATGACTGTGAGGCAACACATTTACATATTTTAACAGATGAACAAATAAAACATACATACAATCACTTTAATGATATAATAGACAAGTTTTATTTTATAATTAAGACTTATATAACATGTAGAACATGTAACATTTTTACAATAATTAAACCATTGTATTTTTTCAGTGTAATTACCATGAAGTATAGTCGTAACCATTATATCCATTTCCTGTCGTGTAAAAACATTACATGGATTATCTAAAAAGCGATGTGTAATTAATATTTTATAACATTTTTTAAATTATATATAAAACGAGACAAGTTAATATGTAATAATTAAATATAGTTTTTTAACTAATAATTTAAAAATACGAAAACATTCATGAATCTACAACGATGAGTCTTACTAAGACTACAAAACAAATTATGTGTTGAAACAACTACTTCTCTGGCTAATACCTCGACAGACCATTCAAAGTATGTTTAGTATAATATAGTATAGAAGTATTGTTTTTTAAATTTTAATTTTATTAACGGGAAAGATTAAGTGTATAACTCTTTGCAAAGTAAGTTCCCAATTTTGAGAAAAGCATTAATGATTTTTTTTTGTCTAATGTCAAAATCGCAATTATCTATCTAGCAAGTATAGCAAAATAAGGACACTTAGATACACTTTGGATGTTTTTCTCACACTTTTCTTCCAATCGCCGATATCTTTTCAATTCACCTTCAAGCCCCGTGTTAACCAAGTTTTGTAATGGAAGGTGGTTATTGTGCTTGTCCATGATTGGTCAACCGCATAGCTATTGCGCAAATATTTGCGCGTTTGGTAATCTGTAATTAATCTGGATTAAAGTTGAAGACGTGTATTCAACTTTAATCCTGGGGTTCGTATCTGAGACATGTTTTCGGCCTGAAAGACGAAGTCTAAAACACTACATCTGGAGCACTAGAATTTTCCCGGATTAAAGTTGCTATGTGTATATTGCTGCAATTTCATGCCTTCTAATTCTTCCAAATCAATCCGACCTTTGCGATAAAAACGACGGCGACAATCCGGTCCCATATAACAAACTAAGTTTGTTAAGAAACCTAAATGAAAATCAAAAATAAAATGTATACATGAAATTGTTAATATATACAATTGCCAATTTAAAAGGTGTTGGTGGTTAGAGTTCTTGTGATTGTGTGATTTGATACAAAGTCCAGTTAACGTCTGCATTAAAACGCTTGTCTGTGTTTCTGGAATATGTTAGGTTTGATGAGAATCGAGGCGAGATGTTCCACTAATTTAATTGGAATACATGTGTGTGGGTAATAATGATGATGGATCCGGCGCCACGGATATCATCCTCTTTCCGTAGGGTGATAAATTTTGTAGATAATATACACAGTCGTGTGTTCGCGCAAGCACGGATTGATTGAAATTAGAAAAACAATTTTTTACACTAAAAACTAAAATTACTAACTAATCAAAATTCTTTTAACACATTAAAATCGAAACTAAATTCCAAACCACTTGGAAACTAGTCACATCGCTTTGTTATTTCATATGTTTTTTAGAAGTTTGCGGTAGGGGGTTCTGGAACGGAACCATGCTCCAATAAACTCTTGCGCTATGTGTGGTATTGTGGAATTGGTCGGATGTCATCTCAGTCGATCGTTTACACATTTTCCAAATTTATCTCCCGAACTGTAAACGGTCCGAGCCACATAATTGCAAACCGGCAGGATTTTAGGCGTAACTAATTGGGTGATTGCGAATAAAAACCTGCTGTTTTCTGAAAATGTTGCAGGTTCAATTGGACGATCATAAAGTCGGATGTACTGCAGTTGTTGATGTCGAATTTCTGTCAGTCCCTCTCGTCTGTTCTTTCCTGGTCAGGTTGCATGAATATGACGTTCTGCTAGATTTGGAATTTCATACCCAATAAAGGCGTGGGCGGGCGTGAATCCAGTTGCAGCATTAGAACGGTAACCGAGCTAAAACAAAATTGGATTAGCCTGTGGGTGATTAATAGAAGTGTAATATGTTTAGATCTTCTTTCGCGGTTATTAGTCTTTTGGCCATATCTGCCACCGCTACCCATTTGGTATAGCCCGTCAGCATCGTGGGGACCAGATTGTCGACAGTAACCGCTGTCCCCAACTCAGGCAACGTTCCTCGCTCCACTTGAAAAGCTTGTGGTAAGCGTCATTAATGGCTTCCACGCGCTAGACGCATTTCGCGTTGTCGGCCTTACCAATGCGATGGAGGTACACCTTAAAGCAGCCACGACCGGTGAATAGTTTGTGATTTGGTGTGTGAGCTCGCCGTGTTCCCTCCGGATCTCGGTCTTGATGCTCGCTTTAGCTGCCCTCTGTTGAGTATTCCTGGTAGCAACTCGGTAGCAAGTCCGGTTGTGCCATAGAGGCCAGCACCTCCAGTGCTGCTATTGAGACCATGCGGTATCCTCGTGCCACTTTGAGGGCAGCCGGTCTCATGGCGCTGCCTAATCTGGATACGGTACAGGCCGAGCCGAGACAGTCGCCCAGGCTGAAGCGCCATATAGGAGTTTGGACGCTGCCACCCCCATAAGGAGCCTCCTTGTGCCCCTCGAAGGAACGCCTATCTTATTGAGCCCAGGTATTGGAAGCATCGGCAGGGGCTGCCGATGCTTCCAATACCTGGGAGCTGCATAGCGGGGTTGCCTCTAACATAACTCCCAGGTACTTCATCTGCTTTTTGACTACGAAGCTGGATGGTCTTACTCAGCACACATCCTGCCCTTCTTCTGGCGAACCAGACCGCTGCTGTCTTATCGGCGGCCACAACAAGTCCTGTAGCGATCAACCACTCGCCGACCGTCTTTACTGCACGTTGCGACCTTGCCCGTGCGTCCGCAAACTCCCTCCTACTGATTACGATCAGGAGATCCAATTATCTCGGCCTCTTCTGGTAGCGGTAGGCGAAACACTCCGCCATATGCTACGTTCCATATGAAGGGGCCGAGTACCGTTGAGACACACATTTGGTCCTAGTGGTTCGCTGCTCCGCCGCTAGCTCTCTAATGAACACGATCTTTCTGTCGGTTAAGAAATCTTGGAGGATGTTAATTAAATACACTGGTACATTTTTGTCCCGCAGCGCCTTGAGAATGTTACGTCTGGGGAGGGTATTGAACGCCCTTTCGTATGTCTAACGCTATACCTATACTATGCTTTCTCCCTCTGAGCGGTCCGCTATTTACTCGCTTCATAATTCCCTTGACTTTAAGGATGGCGTTCGTGGTTGACCTGCCCCTGCGGAATCCGTATTGGATGTCTGCCTCTCCATCCACAAGGCATATAGGCCTGTAACCCTCAGGCTTGGTTTGTAGTCTGCCTTCTTGGGCAGCAGGACCAGTCGGGTGCGTTTATACCTCCTATGGAAGACCCCTTCAACCAGGTATTTGTTGAACAGTTATGTCAGCAACTCGGGGTTATCCCCGGTGGCCAATTTGATCGCTTCATTATAGACTCCCTCAGGGCCTGTCGCCTTGCTGTCTGGGTCTGGGCTGTAGTAGGTTTCTCCTCCGGCGCCGTGTATGGGTCCTCCACTGGTACTGGAGCAAAGAGTTCCTCCACCACCGCGCTAATCCCTACCTGTACCAGTGGGCTCACGTTGGGCAGCTAGGCTCTCAGTTTGCTGGCCACAATTTTTTAAGGACGACCCTATTCATCGTCCTCGAGTTTCTCGCATAGCTGTTGCCACTTAAGGGCTTTAATGCGTGCAATGGCCTGACGCAGCTCCCGCTTCGTATTCACGCACGCCTCCAGGTGTTCTCTGATGACCCTGCCGTCTCTCTGAGTTAATTGCCTTCTAGCCGCGTTTGCTGCCCACCTAGTTTCAGCCACCTCCTGGCACCATCAATAGACTGGGCTGGATTTTCTTGGCCCGCGCTTCTGAAGTATGCTGCATGCTGCCCGGAGCTTCATGACGTAAGCGTGTGCATCAGCCTCAGCATCTTCCGGTAGTCTGGGGCCCGTTTGCATAATCTCAATGGTCGCATTGATTTTGTTCACCACCCATCTGGTCCTATGCTCTTGTGGTCTTCCTTCTCCGTCTTGATCTTCCAGTTTTCGATTCTATCCATAATGGTTTTCAATGCCAAGGTTAGATCAATTGTCGACTTTATTACTTCTGTGAAGTGACGATAAGGTCGACAAGCATGAAGGCCTTGGCGTTAAAATCGCCGCACAACACCAGGTCTGCGGTTGCAGCAGTGGTCTCGAGCACGCTAAGCCACGTCTCGTACTCTGTCATGCAAGCAGAGGCGATAGCTCTTCACTACTGCACAAGAAAAATAGCAAGACAAGACACCAAAAGTAGGTCAATTGCTATATTCTCCGACAGCCAGGCGCTGCTAAGAGCATTAAGCTCCGCACATGTCGAATCTAAGCTAGTGTGAGACGTGCTCTTAATGAACTTGGCTGTCATAAAAAGTAACAATCACATGGGTCCCAGGACACGGAGGACATCCGGGGAATGACAAAGCAGACGAACTGGCCAAACAATGCTTATCAAACCAGTAATTGGCCCGGAACCCTCCTGCGGAATCTCCAAAACCGCAGTCAAACGATCCATAAAAAAAATGGGTGGAGATACAGGCCCATACCTGGTGGACTAATTCACCAGGACAGAGACAGGCGAAACAGTTCCCTAAGAAACAATCGCCAAAATTCACGACCGAACTTCTGAACCAAGACAGAAAAATGGTCAAAACAATAGTAGGCCTGATAACAGGACACTGCAAGCTCAACAAACATATGAGCAATGACCATAGGTCTGGTGGAAGAAGCACCATGCAGATTCTGCCTAGCGGAAGAAGATGACTCTTTCCACATCCTATGCCACTGCGAGGGTCTAGCAAGGATTAGATATCAATAGCTGGGCACTACAAAACCAAGCGCGGAGACCTATACCCAAGCCCCTCTAACACCCATATAACATCTATATATCTATCTACTCTGCATGTTCGCGTTCGGGGATTCGTAGCAGGCTAATACCTTTCGTAGGGCTGCCCGACGCCGTAGCTAAGTGTTTGGCCCCCTCGCACCTTACTTAGATAGCGACGTCCCCTTCAGCTGTGTCCCTATACCACCCTGTCCCAACCCTGAAGTTGTTAGGCTCGCTCACGACTAGTAGATGGGTGCCCACTTCCCTTAAGGTTAGCTTGAGTAGGTCGAATGGTTTTGGTCATAGATCCGATGCCTTGTGGTTTCCGGGTCTGCCCGCTACTGCCCCCTCACTGTCTTATTGCTCTCTGCTTGCTTCTTCTCCGTGTAGGCCGTCTCGAGCGCTACGCATCTGGCACTGCCCGGGTAGTGGTCATTTAATGATTTAAGTATATTGCTAGAATGAACTTGGCCTATTGGGAATACCATAACACATTTGGTGAATAGATCAGTTATTATAAGAATTTATCTTTTTTTCTGTGTTGATTGCTAGATCCTGTTACTATTTTTACTTAAAATATTAGAAGGGCCATATATTAGTAATTTGTAATACGTTTTGATGATTATATTAACAGTAAAATATACAATTATAACAAATTAAAAACTTACGTGTTTCTTGTTTTATATCTTGGACTGATCTGCCGATATCCCTCTTCGGGGCTCATGGTGGTTGCTGTTTTCCACGATTTCAACCAGATGTGGAGATTAAAGGCAGTCAGCCTTTGTTCGTTTGTGCACCTTCATTCGCGCACCTTTGCATAAATATACAAGAGAAAATGGAAAGCGGCTGTCGGGGTTGCGACCATTATAAATATGTAGAAAGTCACAACAGACCCATTAAGCGGAGTGTTGTCCTTCATAGGCGCTTTCTTTTGGTCCTTTCCACGCTTCTTAACAATGCAGACGAGGCACATATTCACGTAGTTTCTGATATCCATGGGTAACGTAGGCTAGTAATAAAGATTACGGATGGTACGCCGCGTCCTGAGTGATTGGTTCATCGTGCATCGTACGAACTTTAAAATCCCAATTACAAGAATCACTCGATAATGTAAGCCAAGCATTAAAATAATTCCTGGTCGTAAATAATTTTGGCCGGTACCAAGGTCAAGAAAAAGTTTGATCACTAACGATTGTTGATTGATAAACATGCTGGGGTATTACATCTTGGTGAAGAAATTGGGCATATGTGTCAGACAGCCTGTTACAGATGCTACAGTGTGGTTACAACCTGGTAAAGATTTACAGCCAAGAATCAGTGGCAGATTAGTGAAGGTGTTGGGCTGGCGTGACAGCCGAATGTGTGTTTGAGCTTCCTTCATGCTTAATGAGCTGGGATTCGCTAGTATACGAGTGGTAGCGCAAGGAAACATCTTCCTGTATGTGCTGTGCTCCTTTATTAAAAAAAGAAACATGTAGTAGTTGTCTCAGAAGAATAGAGATGGTATATGGTGGCGACAGGTGAGCTTATTAAGTTCTATGGATGTGTTTGTAATCACATTACAAATTCCTATATTTTCCATTTTACGTTTTCATAATCTTAATGTATTCATTGACATTTGTTCATCGTATAGTTCCTCTATTTATTTATTGTGTGCGTACAAATTCCTGAAATAAACATATTAGGCAAATATTAAGAGAAATTTCAGCGGTTAATCATTGTGGCATTCCAGGAAAATCTTACTATAAGTTCGGTCATGTTGGTAGTTGCATAAATCTTGATACCTGGACCCCCTAGCCTGAGGTTGATAACCGCTCTGTCGAGGTATTCACAATCCCTTTCGACTCAATGCGCATGTCGCTCTAGGTCACCCCCGCCTAGGTTGTAAGTTTTCTAACTGAAAAATGTTGTAGATTATAAGTAGTTCCAATTTATAATTTAGGGTATTCAGTTATAGCCATATCTGTAAATATTTATAAATTTACAGTGTGTGTAACTAGACGAGTTAAACTGAACTCTGTTGTTTAATTTACCACAAATTAAATTACGGACTTATCCTTAAGAACCAGGAAAATAATCACGTTCACCGCAAGAGGCTGTTCTCCTGTAACTGCTCTACGTTTCTCAACCATTGAGACCAATCACTGTGCTAGTGATTCTCGTGATTCTTCGTAGTTACTAGATGCCTGTTTCTTCGGTGAGGAGGGCTTTATTTTATTGTGGGGTTGATAAGCTTTCTTATTTGTTTTCTGGCCAATCATTCTATTGAGATTTCTAGGAGACAGGGGCGATTAGTGTTGATGGATTAGTCTCGCGATGATGAGCCAATAAAGAATTATACAAAATTGGTGAAACAAACCAAGTGTTTATCAATTCTTTGCTTATTATTTCTAGAAATTATTTAATCGGTATTTTGGTTGCTACTAACTAACTCCAATTACACAAGTTTTCAATTTAAAAATAATAATAATATATTTATTGACGGAGACCATTAAACAATTGCATAAAAACATAATAAAACTATACTTTAGTATAGAGATTAAAATATAAAATTAAATTAAAATTACATTCACGATCATGACAATCAATACTCATGGTATGAGAACGAAAACGCTTATGAATCCCAACAAAGACATTACCACATATACGTTTATCAGTGTTGGTAGAATTTCTGTCGATACGATATAAATTGTAACTGTTGTCCATAACTTTATTGTCAAAGATGCTGGGGTGTAGCCAAGATTCGGTAATAACTATGATATCATCAACGATCTTCAACGAGAACCGCATTATGAAATTCCAAGAGTTTAGTTCTAAGTCCTCTTGTATTTTGCTAGTAAATTGATACATCTAGGTGTTTGTGTTTGGTGGCGGTATAACTGGAAAATTCTGAGATGTATAATATTTTTTATTAATTTAAAATCCTTGACAATGACACCATTTGGTCATCCATCATGATTCAATATAGATGGAAGTGCAGTTTCTTTTACTCCGACTTTAAATGATGTGATAATACCATATTTAAATAATTGATACCATTTTATTTCTGAATTAGTACCAATTATAAACCTAAGGTGATTGCTAATTGTTTCAACAGTCGTGTTCAGGTCTACCAATAAGATGTGAACCCACTTTGTGGTTTCATAACTCGCAGTGAAACTATAATTCTTATTATTTGGTTTGTGTTTTACTTGGTCTGGGGACTAAGGCGACTAAGAGAGTGTGATTTATTTCATATGTTGCGATTTTTTGGTTTAAGGTTTTCGGAAAAAGCAAGTGAAAAATCACTGAATGTTTTAAGGCAAATTTGTTTAATCTCTTAAAAACCCTTATTGATTATCACTGCTAAACCTCTTGTTACACTATTAATATACAGTTTGTCCCGTTAATGTGGAGAAATGGCTGGACCATAGATTCCTGGGGTCAAAATATAATGACAACTTATCTATATCTAAAAATTTACGGTTAAGCGGAAATTTGTCTTCAAAATTACATTTTTTTTTATTTCTTTTGTTAAGAGACTAGAAGGTCAGGGGTTTTGAAAGATGATTTTAACCCTTAGCTGCACCTGGGGGTCCTAAGGGACCCCATCCTTTCTTAAAAGTACTTTTTAATTATTTATATCTGTTTATGTCTTCACTGCTGTGGCATTTAATTTTTTTATTAAAAAAATGCATATTTACATGGCATAATCTTTTTATATATTTGACTGTAGTTTTTTGCAAGAATAGTTTTTGAAAGAAGCCCTTCTATTGTATTTATTTTTTTTAAAATATAGTATAGAATACACCATTACCTAGAATTTCAAGTCTTCATGCAACTAAATAAGAGTTTTACGAATTTTAAAGGAAAAATGGATTTTAAGTTTTATTCGATTAAATTCGATTTATCTGCTTTTGGTCTTTACTAAACAATCGTAGGTTTTTTTTTTAAATTTTGTTTTTATCACTGTTGAGTCTTTGGCGAGATTGCAAACATAGAATTTTTTTTAAATATCGGATTTAAAACGAAATTATCAACAATTTTTCTATCTTTAACCTTTAATTTTCATTATTATTATTTATACTACAATGTTTAACTAAATATATACAGAAATTTAAAGATAAAATTGGTAGAAGTAATCGAACATACAGATCTTAATAACATTATTAAATTTACAAGCAATTTTTAATCAATATTCTTATTTTTTTACAATTTTTTATTTACGATTGCAAGAATTTTTTGAGATTTGTAGAATTTGTAATCAGTTTAAATTGCATAAATTTCTTTTAGAGTTTCTTTTACAAATTATATTGATTTTCTACGTGGGTTTCTATTGGTTTAGAGAAATGTTTGTTCTACATTTCTTTGTTATTTGTTATTATGATTGATAATATAATATACTGACCCTACACAACCGCTCCCTTCAGATCAAACACCTCAGTTCCCTTTCCAACTCATTTTCACCAGAGCAAGGCCTACCTCAAGGCTCACCTTTATCGCCCATTCTTTACAATCTCCTGGTGCACGATATATATCATCCTACTCCAAAATATTTCAATAAATCCGCCTATCCACTCCTTTACGCCGATGATACCGCCCTAATTACCCACGCCGCTACTCTCCCAAAAGCCCTCAGGGCATGATAGACCGCATAGAGACCTGGTTTGCAAAATGGCGCATTTCCATCAACCCTAACAAATCCCAACTCCTTCTTTCCTTTCACAGACTGAAGGAACCGCTTCCCTCAATATTGATTAATGGTCAAAATATATATATATCCCTCCGTCACCTGCAAATACCTAGGAATAACATTCGATACTAAATTAACCTTCAAAAGCCACTCCTCTTCCCTTAAAGCAAAAGTCAAGCAAAGGGCGGCACATTTCAGAGGCCTTACTTACAAAAAACAAGGTATAAATATTCAAACCAGCACTCATATCTATAAAATGATCTGCGGTCCTTTGCTTGACTATTCAGCCATCCCCTTCTACAACCCTCACCCAGTAACCTTAGGGAATTTTCAAGTCGCAGAAATATCAACCCTTAGGGTGTAACCAATATCCGACATCCCCAAAATCCTCTCTATAACCCTTCCAATCCATTGCTGTATGATTCAACAAAGGTAATCCCAAATCAAGAAAGACTATCCTCACTTGCCAAAAAATTTGCTCAAAATCCTAACTACTATCAAATCCTAAATGCACTATGCATTTCCAGAGACAAAATCTTTATCCCTAAATGTAAATTCCCTTCCTTAACATTACACGAATTCATTTCATAATTTCAGCGACGTTACAATTACGAACTAATTTAAGACAGGAACTTTACAAGGAGAGTTAGCAATCATAACCTCTCAAGAAATGACAAGGACTTAATTAAAAACTAAAAATTAATAAAAAAATCAGGCGGAATGGTCGAAAGCCGATTGTCAAATACTAGAGTAGTTTTTTAATGCTATGTATATATATTTTATTTATTATATACGCTATGTATTTGTAAATAGATATATTTGTATACAGAATTTCTTAAAATGCGCATTCTTTTTAATTTTTTATTAGGTGTGAAATTATTGCTACGATTTATATTACCCATTTATACGCAAAAATGTATAATAATAATAGTACACTAATTATTTAACTATCCTTCTATCTGTGTTTAACGTCTTTCGTATATAAATCACGCCGATTTTTTTATCCAGACAGAAATACACCAGTCCTCTGAGTTTCAGCACCAGTCGCGTTTCAACCTCAACCTTAAAGCCAAACCCCACACTCGGTATCAGCACTGTTGGACTACAGAGGCGAAATGATCCTAGACACAATCACGGAGTTCGACCTTGACAATGTAGGAAAATCCCAAACATTCCAAAGGAATAATTCGAAGTCAGTATGGGATGTGTTCCTAGTAACATTCGGTCACTTAAACCGCCTACGGGACAGATATGTCGAGAAGTAAATTGAATTAATGCCGACACCATTCCATCGCCTACACCTTTGCCTGGAAGGAATTTTCCACCACAGTCGAGATCAGATCAAGACTGAGCCATTCTTTGTGAGAAGTTCCATGAGAAAACCCTCTTGCTAAGGTTAAATATCAACAAACCTAACAGAATTACAGTGACTCTATCAAAAATATACTATCTGCCTGTGATGCAATCATCTCCAAGAATACGGACAACAAACGAAGGAGGTACCCGTGGTGCAACGAAGTTTCCAAAGCAAGTCACAGAGCAAATGCCAATCGACGCGAGCAGTAGGACGGCGGCCTTGAAGAAAGTCGTTGGGGTAAGTAATGACGATCCTTGGAGCAAGTCATATATAATAGTGGCAAAGAAGTTGACCAGGCGACCTCTAGAGGTCCTCTCATTTGAAGGAACGACATCACAGACTGCCTGGAGGACGAGAGAAGTAAGGCAAGCTCCCATCAACTACTGGAGGCTACAGATCTCTGTGTCGGCTTTATGTTAAAAGCAAGCTCTTTGAAAGAGTCGTCAGAGACACGCTGATCAATTGGTTGGAATCTGGCTTACGACGAAGTTTTGGAACTGGCGATGCCGCACGGAGTGATGTTATTGTGTTCACTGACTACATCATGATCGAGATCAAAGAGGTCACGAGGCTGGTGGGGGCGACCAGGAAGATCTCAAAGTAGATCACGGAAGCAATATTGGACGAGGTTAAATGATAACAACGAGATCTTGGGCAAAGATCCTCAAGCAAGGCGGAAGAAGCTCAGGACGAAGAAGGATGAAGGGGCGGTGGTGAGGAGTAGGAGAAGGTGGAGGGGGGACCAGCTGAAGAATGTAATGAGGCCACTGGTGTCCTTGTTTAGTCGACTAGTCGATTGGTCGATAATGGACGTGTCCGCGACGATGGCGGAAAAATGAAAAAGATGTTAAATACATTTTTTATATAACAATGTTCTTTTGACTAAAAATAAAGTGCGCAAGGCTGTTTCGCAGGTGTGAATTGATTTAAAATTAATTTTTTGGTTTGGATTGATATATGTTAATATTTATTAGACTTGGCTTCCTTTCCAAAAAATATAAATAAACATATAAAAATATTTTAAAAAAACATTCAAAAAATTTGGATGGATGAAACTGAGTGGGGTTCATGCAGCTGCGATTATCTTCCACTTTAACTCTTGTTTCTAGTAGATAGTAAGAGTCTTTCTCTTCTTCTATTTACCATAATTATTATAATATATTAATATTTGCTTTTAATTGGCCTTATTTTCCATCTTTTTAGAGATGGGAGTATGACTGTCGAAAATGACTGTCGAAAATGACAATCTGATAAATAGACATTATACATCTAAATTCCTTATGAGCTTCCATCTTAATAGAGATGTGTCAGATGTATAAACAGTTTTATTTCTTTAAAAGCTATTACAACTTAATATAATATTCTATTTATTATGTCATTACCACACTGTTTTAATTGTATTCCATAATATACACGCTTGATATTCCATAATTCGACAAATTTATGTATATGCCTATTAATGTAAAATTGTTAACAGGTAATACAAATCATGATAATAAATAAATAATAAATAAATCAACTAAATTGAAGAAGATTGAGCAATTATAACTCATGAAATTCGAAATGGGAAAAAAATAGTTGTTAAGTGGATTTACTGCCTATTTGAGTATAATTGTAATTGATTTCTTATAGTTTATCTTCATCTGGCTTGTGCGTCTTCACATTTGTTGTTTTTCAAATTTATATTGAGTGCCCTTATGATGTTAAATGAACAACATAATTCTGTACTCATAATTAGTGAACTAAATTTGAATTAAGTTTTTAAATAATTAAGAAGTGTTCACTTAAATATATACTAATGGTCGCAAATTAATAATAAATTTATTTGTATAAATAGATTTGATAACCTTATTTACTAGGATGTTATTATTATTTATTTAATAAATAATGATGAGGAAACTTATTTAATAATAAAAATACGGTTTGAATGGTATATAATATATACATATTGCAAAAAGCAATGCTAATTAAGTTAGATAAATCTGTTTAAACAGTTTACTCAATTCCTAAATATTATTCTAATAAAAACAAAAAACGTTAACTGAAACGTTTGACGAGACCCCAGAACGTGAAATTAACACATAAACAGTATTTAATTATATATTGAACCCGCTTGAGTTGATTTGTGTACATCAGCTGTGGCATATTATTAAAAAATCAGAGATAATTTATCGTGTAATTCATTTCACGTTAATCACTGGTCCGAGGGATAAATACGGAGATTACACATTTCAGGACTAATATGGCTTTATTTATGCAACGCAGCCTGTGGGGTCGGTTTCCGGGGGTTGAGCGAGTGCATCGAATATTTATATCCGTTATGGATTTTCGATTTACATCGCCAACACATTTTTCTCGCACTCCCTCAACTTCTCTCTTCCTCTCTCTCTCTCTAAACAAGTCACCAAATACGAATTATATACAAACAACAATCGGTCGGTGGGCGTATATTATTTTTTCAAATTAAATTTTGCATAAAATTATTATTTATTTCCGTGTTGATTGTTAGTTTTGTTTGCACCATTGTTTGTGTATATCTGTGTGTGTGTATGTATGGTGAATGCATATTCTACATTTCGACATACCGCGGGTTCATCGCTGACATTGCAGTCAGTTACCGATTGTGTTTAAACATTCTATTTGCAGTAAAATTCAACATAATAATGGCTCAATATTGGATTAGCATTGAAACTGAGAGATAGAATGTATTTGAAATCATTCGACTGAAAAGCAGGAATTTATGTAAAGTTGGTCCACGGTTTATATAAATATAGTTTATTCGTGTGTAAATTAATACTTTTTTGAATGAAGCGAATACACATTATTGCATTAGTTTAATGGAATGAAAATATGTAAATTCATTGTTAAAACAGAGATTTACATGTTTTTATATGTTTAAACTAATTTGTCTTATAAAACAATAAATATAATTTATCTCAAAAAATTCGTCTATGAAGCAACGTGTTATATGTTTTTGTCAATTTTTAATTTATTTATTTTATTTTCTTTATAACAATAATTTATTAAGTGATCCATTCTAGTGTAGATAAATCAAAAAAATCTACTTTAAATCACTCAATAAGGCATAATATTCATTTTAAACAATACAGACCTTAAGACACATCATATGTGAATGCGAGTCACTCAAACATCTCAGGTGGTCCGCAATCGGAGAAGAGTGGCCAGATTGTTCAAAGCTGAGCAACACTTCACAAGACTAACTACTCGACTTCAAAAGAAGGTTAGGTTAGCTTGAGGATAGGGGTCAGGAGGTTGCACAAAGGACCATCTGGTCGCCCTCTACGAACTATCATTAATAGACCCACCGAAATCCCACATCGAATAGCTCAAAAGTGATTGGCTGGCATGGCAATGAAAATACGGTTCCTTTGAAAAAACGTCACTGCCTTGTGATTACAGCCTGTCATAGATGATTACCTGCACGACCGCGAGATGCTGTCCGAAGAGCGCAGAAGACCTGGGAAGTTAAAGGCGGGATTCCACATCGATCCATACTTTAAAATCTGCCCTATGAATTATTGCTACCGCGCAAAGTGGACATTATAGGGTTTGCCGACATTAAAATCAACGTCAGAAGCATGGAGATCGAAGAGTTCATGATGTAGCCTGAGAGGTAACAATCACCACGATCATGAAGTGGAATATCATTCAGTTAAGCTAACCATAAACTGAAAAAAAGGCCGTTTTAAAAGATGCAATTGGAAGTGTCCTCCAGTCATAATTCGGAATTGGCATTAATATGCGGCATCCAATAATTGAGTTTGTAGGCCTATTTGGTTCAAATTTTTAAATTAGTTCCTGAAAATAGTCGTTCCGAATATCTTTACATCGAAAATCAAATCAAATACTTTTGAAACTGTTCTTGATGACCAAAATAGAAAAGTAAAACACTAATTGATTTTTTTTATAGTAGTAAATAGTAAAGTAGAAAATACTGTTACGGAAACTGCATCGTTTTAGCGATGTTAAATTTTCACTGCAATACCCAAAATTTTTGACAGAATCTATCTATTTGCGAGTAGACAAATGAATGAAAATTACCTAATAAAATACTGACTACTAACACAGTATGGTTCAAAATGTTTTTATTTCTACGACAATGTTTCACATCAAAGTGGCTTTGTCAGGTAGATAAGAAATGATTCTTACTTCTTTTTGGTAAGAGGAGAGAAAATCATGCATGGACATCCTTATAGCAAGGTAGTGTCAGACTCTTACCGACTAAAACTTCTTTTCAGCCATCGCTGTTGTGACTAGATCTGGACCTTAATGTCTTTTTAGTCGGGACATGCGATGCATCACAAAGAGTTGTGGATCCGGTCGTCCTATGTGGCGCTATCTTCTTCTCTGACACTCTAGCTCTAGGCTTTGGGGTGCTAATTGAGTGCCAATTAGAATTGCAAATTCCCTAAGAAATGAGAGTTGGGGGATTTATCTTACGTTGCTTGAGGTACGGTCTGCTGAAATATACGGATACACTCTTATAAACATTAACCTCAAGTCGCAATTGTTACACCCACTTCACATAGGCTTCAAGAGCGACTTGAAGGGTTTTCTTAAGATGAACGGTGGTGCCTCATTTGGCCACATTTTCCGATATTTTTATGTTAGCATATATTAATTTCTTTATATTTATTATATAAATATAAATTAGCTAAATCCTAAAGTAAAACCTTTTTGTGCCATGCCCATGCATTTCAAAAATTTCTATGAATTGTTTACTTAAGAAACTTAAATGATAGGTTTCAGGAAGAAATCACAAGGTAATTGTTAACGAAACACATTAAATAATTTTTACAATATATGATGAAAAATTGAAATTCAAATGCAAAATAATGTAAAAAAATATTTTTCAATATTAATTTATTATTTTAATTTAGTAAGATCCTTACGCTTGATGTTTGCTGCACAGAGATTTTATGTTAGGTTCCAATTTGGTTAGCTTCAATCTCAAGTCTTCCCGTTGTGTTATATCTAAATGATTTCTATTTCTACCAGTAAATCATTTACAGTACATAATCCATATTCATCTAAATATGAAAATGGAAACGGTAATAATAGTTTTTTTTGCACATTTGGTTGAATTTGGATTTTTGTTTTTGTTTCCTGAGAAATCCATGTTATCGCTGCTTTTAAAATAAATAAAGTTTTAACTGACTCATCATTTTGTATTTCTGCGATTTCTTTTTCATACTGCATATTTGAAATATCAGACAAATCCACTAACATTAGCTGCATCATCCATGTTGGAAAATCAATTTGTTTTAAACCAGAAAATCTTTTTTTTAAATCAGCCGATAGAATTTTCAAATGATCGACAATAACAAGTATAGCGGTATCATTTACTGCAAATAAATCTCGTCTAGGTTCAACCCCTAGCCTCCCTAGGACAGCCGTAATTCATCGTAGACTGCGAAAGCGCATAGATAGCTTCGGTATCGAAACCAGAAGGAAAGACTAAGTTATGCGTTGATTAATGCAAGCTATCTGCTCCCACAAATCGATAATTTTCGCTACTTGATATACGAAGTCGCCATCATCACTGAACCTTCAATCTGAATATCACCAGATAAGCTTGAATGAGAAGACCCAACATAAGAGAGCCGTCGTCACTGTCTTCGGATTATACTGGTATAAATGCGCCCGCAACATTCCAGAGAATGATGAACCGAGTGAAGACCGGATCTGAGCCAAGTAGAAGAACACTTCCAAGACATGGAAAAGCCATTCCGCAATCTAAAAAAGTTTCAACTCAGAATTAATCGGATAAAGTGTAGATTTGGTTGCAAGAAGGTTAAATATATTAGCCAAATTTCCAAATCCTTGACGAAGATGGCAAGGAAAAATGTCGCGTGAAGCTGGGGACTAATGCAGAAGGTAGCTTTTGAAACGTTGAAGCAAACCCTGGTCATCACCCTGATAACTACAGATAGCCGATCAAACTGATCCGTTTGTACTAATGATCGACGCTAGCTCATACGCTCTTGCCACAGCTTTGAGAAACCTAATGGACGATCCATCGAATACGCCGACAGCCTCCTAAACAGAGCTGAGATGAATTACCGTCTTGACCGTATAATGGGCAATCAAGAAATTTCGTGGTTACATCAAGGATAGCCTCGCCATCATCCTTACAAACGACCAGCAACTTAAATGACTAATGAAACACAGAATATGCCGCGCAAGATGGACACTTCAACTACAGCCCTATAATTTTACCATTTAATACATGGCCGGAAAAGCCAAATACATCGCCGATTTTCTCCCCAGATCCCCAACAGATCCCATAATCACACGACTACCGTCGAAGGATCCTGTACTTATTTATCAAGAACAACATGAGGTTGAGGACGGAGGACAAAAAATAGTCGAAACGTTTGAGCGTAATAACATCTCAAAATACAGCGTAAAGAAGTCCTAAAAATAACACGATAATCATATAGCTGGACACTATGGATGGAGCGGACAGAAAATCATTCGGACTCATTACTGGCTATGTATAAGAAAAGACATTACCGACTATGCGAAACAATGCCAAGAATGTCAAAAATACAAAATACAAAATTACAAGCCCCCTGGATTACTACAAACCTCCGTAATGAATAGAAGGTTCGACGTAATCACAATGCCTTTTTGGACCACTACCAGAAGGTCCAAATAAAGAGACGCGTATACTCGTTATGGAAGACACCTCCTCCAGATAAATCGAGCTCTTTTCGCTAATTGAATCAGATCACGCTGATTAATGAAGTGTTCTTGCGATATCGACTTCCTCGCAGAATAATCAGCAACAATGGCACACATTCATCAGCGCAGTGATGCACCAAGTGATCCACTGATTTCAAAACGTCCGCCGCTTTACATAAGTACATTATCGAGTCATCAACCTGGTGGAAAGAAAAACAGGGACTTAAAAACACCACTAGCAATACACGTTGGAATCCAACATGCCAGCTGGATATGTTCACCAGCACAACTAATATCTGAACGTATTATTTTTCGAGCCAATGAAACTGTTCAAAGTTTTAGTTAATATATTTCTGACATAACTTAAAAAGGGTAATGAAACTTAATATATTTGCTTTTGCATCGACAAGAGTTTTATTTGTTCCTTGAAGTTGCTTGTTTAATATATTATATACTTAATTTAAGGTTTATCGCTTAAAAATCACTAAGAGTATCAAACAGTTCCATATATCTTTTCCTTTTAGAGAACCATATTACTTCAATGTGAAGTAAAAGTCTAACATGGTCTGCATTTTGTTCTTCACAAAAAAGTTTGAAGAGGCGTTCGTATTTGGCATTACCTTTAATAGCATAGATATACTATATTACTGAATACAGCACTTCATTTAGAACAGGCGAGATGTTTTTAGTTACCAAGTTTTCCCCATTAATAACACGATACATAAGAATCATTTCTGGATATTCATAATTCAACAATTTTAAGCAGCCATTTCTCTTGTCCATCATATTCGGAGCACCATCTGCAGCACAAGATGTTATTTTTTCATTGGTATATTATTGACATCTAAGTAGTTTTTTTATTTTATTATTAGCACTGAGAATTTTCTTGTTTGCAGTTCTTTAACAACTTGTATTTTAATATCTTCACTCGTTTCGTCTATTTATCTGCTAACAGTATTGCTACTGAGTGGCATAGCTTTTACATCTTCGTCATCTTTCTTAAGAACCTTTTAAGAAATGCCGGTATTGACGGTTTTATTAAATTCTCTCCTAAAATAATTATAAATATAAATCTTATTAGATTTATTGATAAATAAAGAAATTTGATATGTAAACTCAAGAATACGATTATAAGTTGAAGTATGAGCAGTAAATAGAGAAATCTAGCATTGCATTTAAATGACCCAAAGCAAAAGGGTTAAACTCGTGTCGAATTTTCAAATTACCCCCCTGTAGGGAAACACCGTTCTAGAGGATGTTTGCGTAGTAATAATACTGCATTTTTACAATAAAAGATGGTAATGGTACGGACGTATCAGAGAACGCCCAATTGGGTCAGCCAAACACAACAAAACACCCCCCTCTCAATATGTCTCATCGCGCTCCCTCAACCTAACATGTCATAACTGTAAAATGTAAGAATCATTTCTCATCTACCTGACGAAGCCACTGAATGGTGAAGCATTGTCGTAGAAATAAAAACATTTTTGAAATCATATTCTGTGTCAGTATTTTATTAAGTGATATTGTTTCAACAAGTAACAGCCTCATTAATCCAGTAATGAAAAGTACCCTTATTTCTTGATTTCGGCATTGCATGCATGGAATATTTTCATAGAGTGGTTTCTGCACGCAACATATAAATCCGGTGGTGATGAGAAATACAGCAGCTATCCAGAAACAATGTTCTCAATATGTTGGTTTGATAATTGATGTTTCATAACCTGGGTTTCCTCATATCGCCCGATCCGCTCATTTCTCCCCTGCAACCTCTGAAACCAGATGATGGTAAATTATTACCATCGGAAGTTGTAAAATTATTACCTGTACCACCTTCAAACAAAAATATCTAGGGATATATTAAGAGCGATGACGAAGTGGAAGAAGGTGACCCCGAAAGCGATTGCAATTTTTGAAGCTACACCATTTCTATATTGAAATAAAACAACACAGTTGGGAGGGTTTCACATTTATTGTTGAACACTGCAACATGTTTCGCCACACAGTGGCTTCATCAGGCAGATGAATAATATCAACAATAAATGTGAAACCCTCCCAACTGTGTTGTTTTATTTCAATTTGTTATGGAGTTTCATCATGTATCCGCCTCTTCAATTCAATACCATTTCTATATGTTTTTGGGGTCTATGTAATATATTTTACATTATGTCCTCTATTTATATTAGTTAACAAAAATTAATTATTTAATTTGAACTGATAAAACTGTATTCCAATAAGACAGAGTAAAGAAGTTATTAAAATATTTTTTCAGGCTGATTATAATATAATGTAGAAATTTAAGAGACTGACAGACAATATAAATATTGTTCTTAGTATATCATAACTAATTGAGAAGATTGTGCTAGTCTCAAAACTATGTCTTAATTTTTTTCTTATATATTCCATCATATCAAGTGTAGGTGTATTTAGGTGCTATAAATGTATATATTTAATTCATTTGTTGTGAAGGCTTTTAATCAATAAAAATGATTATTATTTATTATAGCTAGCTATTGAAATTCGTTGGTAGCCGTGTTTCTATTATAAAATTATTAAATTTCTGAATTTACTTGTTTTGTAAAAAAACCACTGTGACTGCTTGTTATTTAATTAATATTCTAGTCAATTTTCAAATCGTTAATTCTCCGTCACGGGAAATCTTAAAATCTTACATAATTGCAACAGGGGAATTAAGCTTAACTCGTTAGATGGTCTAAAATAGAGCCGTAATCCACCAGTAAATCTCCTTAACGAGCACTTCCAAGTTAATATTTTTATTACTTTTAATCTACTACAGTCTTTTCAGGATAAATTTCAGAGAACTGGTAAAATGTGTATTCCGTAACTTGTGTTAATAGAAAATAATAGCAGTTAATATAATGTCTTATTATATATTAATTTTTTTGTAATATCCTGTATATACAATTCATAGAAATCTGTGAAATTTTTAAACGAAGTATTTTATTTAACTTATAAAATAATTTTTCAAAAATTATGTATTCAAGTAGCAGCAATTGAAATTAAAACACTTTAAACGCATCTTTTTATATATAAATAGTGGTTTATAAATAAAATAATATTAAATAACGATACAACATATTAAAATTATATGTGTAGGTAAAATATAAATAGTCACAGATTAAAAAGTTTGAAATACAACTTACATACTAAAAATACAATAAACTTAAAATTAATATTAAATTAGGAATACATACAACGGATCCGAAATTATAAAATCGATAAAATTATTGGCAAAACACTCGGCTATACTATAAAATGCCTTCTCTATGAGATACTTTTTTTACTTTAGCTCTAAACTTCACTGGGGAGAGACATTTCACATTTTGGGGTAGTGCATTAAAAAGTTTAGGACCAAAGTAGTTTATACCATTTCTACGCAAAAATGGCAAGTTAATATTTTTCATTATGCCTCTTTTGGTACTTGTGAGTATCTAGATGTGTGGAATAAGACAAAATGTTTTTACGAACATATGTGAGAGATTCTAATATAAAAATGCAAGGTAATGTAAGGATGCCTAAATCTCTGAAGGCTGATTTGCAACCATCCCTATATCCTACAGAAGCAAGTACTCTTATTACACGCCTCTGTAAACCAAATAATCGATCTGAAATACTAGAATGTCCCCATATAAGAATAATGTATGTAATATGGCAATGAAACAATGCAAAATATGCCGATTTTAGTGCATATTGCGGTAAAGAATGATCCAATCTACGAAATAAATAAATTACTTTACATAGTTTATCTGAAATGAACTGACCGTGCATCTTCTAGTCCGGCCTACTATCTATGTAAACTCTTAAAAACTTTGCAGAATTACAACAAGTATCAATCTTTGTAGAAAATTCAACCTCTATAGTTTTATTTATGTTAAGGGACAATTTATTTGCAAAAAACCAGTTAATAACTATTTTACCGCAGTTTTCTCTGTTTTGATATGCAGTTTTCATGTCATTTCTTGAGGTAAGATAAGTGGTATCATCCGCATATAATATACACTTAGATTGTAGTTGTTGCGGCAAATCATTTATATATATATAATAAACAATAAAGGGCCTAGAATTGACTCTTGAGGTACACTTGCTGCGATCTATTCGTCAAGTAAGAGTTCAAGAATCGACAACTTAATGGATCGAAGTTATAGCAATACAGTTTCCTTAGGAGTATGTCATAAGGAACACAGTCAAATGCCTTACTAAGATCCAGGAAGCATGCAATCGTATCCTTTCCATTATTAACATCCATTTGTATCTCATCCACAAGGGCAATGACTGCATCACTTGTAGAACTATCCCTTCTGAAACCGTATTGGTTAGGGTTTAATATGTTATTAGCATTCAAGTAGGCCAAAATTGGTTTAAATAAAAAAAATTCCAGAATTTTTGAAAATATTGCGAGTAAACAAATAGGCCTATAGGTGTTTACATCAACTTTTGACCCCGATTTTTGAAAATTGGAACAATATACCCTTTTTTGCGGGAATATGCCTTGTTCTATGTAAGTATTTATTAATTTTGTTAAATATAAAATTATTACATTAACAATTGTTTTCAAAATTACAATATTCATGCCATATATGATTTGGACTTACTTAGGATACCCTCTTACCCGATATTGTTTGTTTTAATGAAAAATAGGCGTTTTAGGATTTTTTTCTGAATACTTTCAAGCTGATTAATATATACTTGAGAAGAAGTTATCCATATTGGAACACAATAATCTATTTTGCTCAATATAAGTGATTGATATTGATATAACAAATGATATTAAAGTAAAATATTTGTCAGTGTTTCCAAATTTTATTATTATTTATTTATTATATTTATTTTATTTGGTAAGTAAGACAAGAAAGATTTCGTGTTATGAGGAATTGACATTTCAATATTTTATTTCCTTTTGTAACAAGATTTAATTTAAGGTTTAGGCTACTTATCAAGTTATCAAAATTATAATAATCATTTAAATTTTCAAACTATGTTTACATAACAGGTTATTTAAATACCTTTCATAAATAATTCTTTACAGCCACAGCTCTTTATGAATTTTATAAAAAATATCGCAAGATCTTTTGAATTTTGTGAATTTTTCGTTTCTATGGATCAAAGTAATTCTTTGTCTAATTTTTTCACATCAGTTTGGAGCCGTAATCGAATGCGCCACCACAGGCGTGTATCGACATATATTTTGGTAGTAACGCAAAATTAGCTAGAATATATAAGTAAACCCTAATTAAGAAGAAACCACGTAACAATAATTTGTTTTTCAACAAAGCGCATCTAATCCAACTAACTCCAAAATAAAGATTACCGCTGCAAGTCAATAGAAGCCAATTGGTCAAAAAAGCAACACTTCATTTTAATTGTTACTTTTTTCAAACATATAAAATAGTTAACAACATATATGATAAACATTATACAACTCAAAGGAAAAACTTTATAAACTCAAACAAAAGTACTCGTACCAATTCATCATCAATTTCTTTCCTGGGGGTAAAAAATCTGTTGCATATGGAATTTACCAAAGAGGAGAATACACTAATTGAAATAACGATTGAAATTTTCCCCCGTCCAGAAAAACTAAGACACGAGTATAAATCTCTAGCTAACGACTAAGTTAAAAAAACGTTTCACCAATTAATCAAAGAAGAATATTCCAAGCCACTTCTATGCTATCGGAGATCAAAACTTATAGAATGGAATACCATCAAATTAAGTAAAACAAAATATGAATCCAAGTCAGTCAAAGGAAAAACAATTGCAAACATGAATATTAGAGGTATATCCTCCAAAATGCATGAATTTTTGGATAATACCACCTTCACTACACTGACAATAAACTCCGCCAGCAAATATAAGTAATCGTCTGTAATCATTTTAAGTCAGATATTCTGCTATAAAGTTAAGCTCCCATTTTATATGGACTACCAAAATTATACAAACCCAAAATCTCTATACCAGAAATCACTCATAATAATCCACCTCCAATGAAATTATGTGCCTACCTAAACAATTGTATACCCATCCTATTTCAATGCACATCCAAATTATCAATAAAGTATTCATTGGACTTTGTGAATTAAACTCAAGACTTACTTATACCACAAAGAAGCGCCTTATATTAATCGATGTTAAAATGTTTTTCATCAATACCAATAGAAAAAATAAAAAAACGATTCTTAAACAAACGCTAAAAAACCAATGTAAAACTTCATCAATAAGAAAGGGTTAGGAGAATCAATTAGCTACAATAAATCTATAACAATAAACAACAATTATTTAGTTAATTTGGTTAACAAATTTCTGGGAAAAAAAATGAACATCAATCTTCGCTAAAATAATATATAAATGCAATGAAGTTTCAAAAAAAGAAAACCTTTGAAAGCGTTACACCCGCTCCATCCTCTCCATTTTGTTATTTTCCTGTTTCCTCAAACCACTAATTACACATCCAATTACACTATTCTCGTCACATTCGTGCATAGCTCATGATTACCATACCTTTCTCCCATTCATACCGTCATTCCTTTCTCTCCCGACCTAGCTCGCGTCAGAGCAATCTCCACTCTCCTTATACATCCTTGCCCTTTTACATCTCAACATCCTTCCTCTTCTTTTCCACCCAGTCCTGCAGATTTACACCATTATCTAACCATTCATTTTTAATATTTCCGGAAAAGGAGGAAGAGTTTTCATACAATTTTCTACGTTCCATCCTCTACTCACACAGCCTTGTTTATATGCACGTTCTCCATACATCTTCCATACACCAATTTCTCATTATTGAATCCACACAACTTCATCTCATACTTCACCACTTTCTACATTTCATTCTCATGCTAACATATTCTATTTGTTTCTTGAAGTAAAATGTACCCATTTATTGATGTTTCAATCCCCAAAATCTGCTTTAGGAACAACCACTATTATCTTAATATGCATTCATTTTAATTTTTTTAATTTTCGTTTTTCTACACCATACAACCAAATAGGCATCACAAACGCATCGCACTGCTTGCAAGCCAATTGAAAGTTGCTTGAAAACCAATTTTCCCACTTATTCCTCACCATGTTCCATGCTTTCCTGGCTTTCCCTTGAACCCATTTGGCGTGATCACCATATACACCTGTGTATTTGTGTCTAAGTATTTAAATTCCTTCACCCTCCTAATCACCTGTCCCTTCCATTCTATTTCACATATCATTCATTTCCTTTCTCTATTCCTAAAATGCACCCACTTTATTTTCCTTACATTCACTTGTAGGTCTCTTCTGTCCACATGCCTCTCCACTATCTGAATTAGCTCTATTATCTCTCGCCAAAAACAACATATCTGAAAAACTGGCAGAAATTTTAATAGTAGAATAAAAGAACTATATCTATCAATATTAATATTGTCTCCTATTTGCAACAGCTATAGGCCGGTTTCGATCTATTTTGGATCTCATCAGCGTAGCGCAATTGGAGACAGGGAATCGAATTTTACTATGGAGTATTTAATTTCTCCGGGTTCAGCATCTGTGGTTATCAATCAATATTAATCAATTTACCTCATGCTATCATTGCATTAATTCAAACCAACAATTATAGGAGATTAAACCGTTACACTTCTCAAAGAAAGGAATTAAATTAAACCTATTAGAGGTCATGGATATGGAGATAAAAAGGCAATTAAGGACCTAAAACCAGTAGTTAATACTTGTATTAAAATTTTAAATGGAGGCCACATTATTATATAGAAGTAATTATAATTAGTCTTGTATATACCTGGCGTTTCTAAATTAATATCGGTGTTTTAACGTTTTAATGAAAATGAAAGGGCAACTCAAATAGTTATTCATGTACCTTCCGCCATACGGCACATATCAAGTCAATCGGCTACTTCTTTGTTTAGTGTTATGGTATAATTATTGAAACAACTGACTCAATCCTATGTCTTAGGTTTCCGTTTCCGTAAAACTTTCTATCACTGAAATTGCTCCTTCTCGACCAGCCTTCCGAACTGATTTCGTTGGGCTACGCGTGATAAACTTTCTCTCTCACTTGCTGAACATTTTATTCGGAAAAATTTGATTGTGCCGTAATTTTTTCTCTGCTGATGATGATGATCCCATCTATGGATGTTATTATCATTTAGGGGATCACATTTGAAATTACACCGAAAAGTACATTGCATAGTAAGTACAGATTCGTTTTTTGGAAACATTATATATTTATAGAAAGCTGCCTGTTCACTAGACGTCATTTTCACTATTAGCACTCTCTAGCGCATACGCGTAGTAACAGACAGAACAATTTGAGTTACTCTTTAATAATGGGTTTTCGAATAAGAGGTTTCATTTTGATATTAAAAAAATGAGTATATTTTAAGAGAAATCAATGGATATTTATTTCATTGTAAAGAGAAAAGTATGCCATTAACGATGAAAATTGATATCAGCCAAATGGCCGCCACGACTTATATAGACCTTATCTTTAATATGGCCCGAAAGAAAAAAGTCTAAAGGTATTGAGTTACAAGATCTCGGGGGGTCAATTGTGATCACCTCTTTTCGAAATAACACGACCAGGAAACTTTTCTCGCAAAATTGAGATGATTTCATTGCTTGTGTGGCACGTAGCGCCATCTTGCTGAAAATAAACGTCGTCCACAACAATATCTCCCAATTCTAGCCATAAAAATCATTAATCATAGCTCGATAGCATAATCCATTCCACGTAACAGTTAACAAAAGTAAGGTCTAATCACATCGCCAGCCCAAAAACCGCACAAAACGTGACACGTTGAGGATAGACAGGCATTTCAATAAGCTTATGCACGTAGCCTCCAAAGAGAAAATTGGCCTCATGACTGAAGATGATTTTTCGATGATTGGGATGATCCGGATCATTTTGATGCATTTCAAGGACCCAATCAGCAAAAAATACGACGTTACTGGTGATTGACCGGCTTGAGTTCTTGTGTTAACTGAAGTTTAGAAGCCTTCAAACCCAAGTCTTTGTGCAAAATACGGTGTAATGTCGTTTTTGCAATGTCTAATTCCAAAGATCAACGAGGAATCGACAAATCTGGGTTTTCGTTAACACTATTGGCCACAGCAGCAATATTCTCAATTGTTCTTGCGCGACGCACATGGTTTCGATTCTTTACATCACTAAGCTGTTTCAACAGCTAAAATGTTTTAACATTTTTACTATTCCTGGCCGTGCTTTAGTTTGACAAACTGTGACTGCAAAATTTTCATCATTTCCTTAGTGGATTTTAACAATTTCAATACGTCGTTGAAGCGTATATCGTTGCATTTTTACTAATGGCGTAGGTTTTTCTTGTCAAATGTCAAAAGATGACAGCTGCAAAAGTGACAGCTGTCCAGATAGCGGGGTATTCAAAATGAAACCTCTTATTGGAAAACCCTTTATAATGCATTAATTATAATTTTAAATTTTACGTAATTAGTACTACAAAGCGTTAAAACCCCGAATTTCATTTAGAAACACCCGTTACTTATAATTTAGAAACACACATTACTTTGCGAATTATAATATTATAATTTTATATACATTTTAAAATAAATTATGATATTTGAAACGTAATTTAATAAAAACATGACATACAATAATAGTATTAATCCAAACAAACCGATTCAGAATGATACATAAGCATTTTGTACCATTTTAAAATACTAGATAGTAACAATTTATGTTAAATGGAAAGTTTAAATTAAATTATTTAATTTAAATAGGACCAAATTAAAGATCTTTTGGGATATGAATTATATAAATTATCAATAAAAAAGCGAATAAAAGGATTAATTAAGCACTTATTTATATTTCTCCAATAAATAGGAAACATATAAAAATTGTGAAACATAACCAAGTGCTTAATTAATCCTTTTATTTCAACATGTAAATGTTTCACCACGGGTTAAGTGAGAAGTTCATTTATCGTAATAAAAAAGCGTTTGTGATTCTACTTTAAGGTATCTTTTTGTTCGGTGCTAAATTCAAATCGGGAATAGATGCGCCAATAATGAGTAGTACCTGCGTGAAATAAATGATACCGCGCCCGTCCGCTTTTTTTACCACTATCCCGAAAACTCACAAGACGGAGAAGAAGCGACGAATATTCGTTCGTCGAAACTGCATAGTAATCATAGTGATCGATATACAGTAATTGTTTCGTATTGCCGCCGGCCTTTGTATTGTGCATCACTCCCGAGAGCCCACTTGTTGTAGTGCATCTTTGGACTAACGGTGACTTTCACTTTACTCATTTCCCTTCTGTCTCGACGTATTTACCACTCAACGCCGTAGATCATCCCCGTTAGAACAAATTAAACTAAAAAATATACAGTCGACCAATTATGCTGTCTTGTCAACTGTCCACGATGATTTTACTGGCTAAATTTGGAGAAAAAATCTCTACTCGAACTAGTCTCCCAGAAATTAAAATTCCAAAGTTTGATGGAACTTATGAAAAGTATTCGCCCTTTATTTCAATATATGAAATTTAATTGAAACCTCTAATTACAACCGTTGTTTTTTCACCAGAAAATTAAGAAGCCGCCTACCATCTTTTAACTAAACGTTATAAAAATCCTGGACACATAGCTAACCACTATCTCTCGGAGATTTTAAAAATAAATACAATAAAATCATATAGACCTCAAGGAGTTAGAGGATTAGTTGACAACCTTCAGGCCAATGTAACTTCCCTCAAAGCTTTGATGATGATTGATGATCTTGCAGATTATATTTTATTAGAAATTTCGCTTCGTCTTCTAGATAATCGTACTCGCAAGGTGTTCGAAACTCGATTTATTGATTGATTGATTTATTTATTTAGATTATCTCCAACAGAACATGTTTCAATTACAGGGAAAATACAAAATAAAAGTTAAACTAATGGTAATGGTAATGCTAAACCTAGGTTTAAAATTAACGCAATACTATGCCTAATTACCTCATGAAAAGGGATAATACATAATTAAATTCTTATAATTTAAGATAATTAGAAAAACAAAGGTCTTATATATAAACATGAATAATAAAATAAACTGAAAAATATACTGAACGCTAAATACAAAACGGACATTTGAGAAACAAAACTAGCATACAAAATAATTACAATATACAACAGGTTAAAACAAATTTTGAACTTTAATTTTAAATGCTTCAAACAAATCGCCAAATATGTCCACCGCATAGTGTATTTGGTTGTAAGTCATTGCACACTTGTCCATATGATGATTAAATGCCAATCTGCTGTCAAATAATATGCCCAGGTCTCTTATGCACTGACTCTTTTCAAAAAGAACATGATTTAATCCATAACCATATTCAATTGATATCCGTTTCCGTGTAAAAGTAACAGTCTTGCATTTATCTGGATTTAACTGCAGTGAATTTGAATCACACCTCTACATCCCTTTGGAGTGAATAGAAATCACTTTCACATTCAATAGTTCTGTATATTTTCATATCATCTGCATATAATAACACATGCGATGATAGATTCTCCGCAATGTCATTGAGAAAAATAATAAATAAGAGAGGGAAGCGGTTAGAACCTTGTGGAACTACACTGGTTGCAACATAATTATGCGAAAAGTAGTTCATGTACTTTACAAATTGTGTTCTTCCTGAGAGATAGGATTTAAACAAATTTATAATATCATCAGAAAATCCGGCTTTGTGCAATTTTGTAATTATAACGTCATGGCGAATGCTGTCAAAAGCCTTTTTAAATCAGTATATATCACATCCACTAGTTTGTTATTTAAAAAATTAAAGAAAATAAGCAGATTCGTAACGATTGATCTTTTTCTCACGAAACCGTATTGATGCGGTGAAAGCTGACTAGAAAATTTATTATACAATATATTACAAACAGCTGATTCAAATATTTTTGAGAAATTATTTATGAAAGCAATTGGTCGATAATCTTCGATATTATACTTATCATTGGATTTATGGACCGGCGTTATTTTAGCGATTTTCCATATCTTCGGAAAAGTTGTGGTTTTTATAATTAGATTATAAATATATTTCAGGGGAGTCAGAATTATTTCCAAGCAATCTTTTATCAGAAATGCTGGAATACCATCAGGTCCAGCAGTGATTTTTGGGCCTAAATTTTTAGCAGCAGATCCGATACAGTTTTGGGATAATGCCAGCAGTGTGTATATATTGGTGTGAATAAATTGGTTGTAATTATTAGTTGGGTTGTAAACATTTTTATTGTAAACACTCTCAAAATGAGTGGCAAATGCATCTACAATGTTTTTGGGATCTGACAATTTTTGAGTTTCGTAATATAACACGCAACGTATTCTAGATTCATTTTTGAGCGAGTTCATATAGGACCAAATTTGTTTGGGATCCTTAAGAATATTGGTTTCTGCACGCACTATATAATGGTCGTGATCGGCTTTGATTCTAATTCTAGTCGTATCAGCTTCAGTTTGAAATAATTAAATCCATGACGTTTATATAGTCGCCGAGTTCGGTTCTTTAATTGTATTAGATCTATTGCCTCTTTACTAAACCAGTAGGGGTATCTTTTCTTATTTTGAGTATTAACTTTACGTTTGGGCACGCACCTTTCTAGTACATTATTTATCGTTTTATATAATGCATCACGCGCATCATTAACATCCTTTGACATCAGAACACTGTCCCATTTGCAAAGTGCAAGTTCAGAATATAATATTCGCAAATCAGCCTTACGGAAGTAAAGTAAATTATTTGGAGCAAAACTTGGAATCGCTAGCGTGACTACTATGCCGAGAGAGAAGTTTAAAACAGGGTGATGGGGGTCTGGGTGGATTAAGATTTCAAGATTGTCATTCATTTTTAAGGTTATATCAGGTGACGCCACAATTAAATCCAGCAGTCTCCCATTTATATTTAAAGAATTATTATGCTGAATCAAATTAATGAAGGTGTTTGAAGTAAGGTACGTGTGGAGCAAGGGGACATTAAAATTACCATAAAATCTTGTCAGTAAAATCAAGTTTTGCTTCCAGTAGATTAAACAGTTGCTCATAATCATCAGCATTTAGTGCTGGTGGAACATAAATGCATACACAATAAATAGCTTTAAATTGAAATATTAATTTAACAATAACAATATCAATTCCTAAGTAAGAAGAGTTAAAAATTAATTCAGCTGTAAATTTATTATGAACCGCAATCAGGGTTCCACCACCACGTTTATTTGTTGTCCCGTCTCCTTTTCAGTTCATCTCGAATACGTTTTTCGTAGTCCATTTGACGAGGCGTTTTATCACTGCGTATATTGATGTGCCTGTAGATTGAATTTTTCAAGTTTTTGGATCGGTAGAGTAATGCTTTGGCGTCAAGCGGGTTTTTAAATATGACTTTTAATGGTCTCACTTTGTCGTTCATAGGTTTACCTAGACGTGATACTTTAACGGGTACCTGTACATTATTACCTATGCTATTTATGACCTGGTTTACTGTGATTAAATCTGCATCTCTATCAGGCGATTCCTTAACATTAAAAAACATAATGGAACATGATCTGTTTTGGCGCTCGGTGATTTCTTCGAAGATTGCATCATAGTTGTCGTCGTCAGATTGAGTGATTTTCGATTCCAGAATTTCAAGCTTTTTTGTTATGTAGCAATTAAATAATCGTAGTATGTCGTTGTCCTTCCTAAGTAATAACATCTCATTTAATACTTTAATGTTCTTATATCGATATTCTCCTTTCTTAAGTGCTCACACTCGGCAGTCTGTTTGTTTACTGATACTTGCAGTTCATTTATCGATTCTAATAACGTAGTCAGATTTAAATCTGCCGATACGCATTGATGTCTTGATAAACAGCTTGGATGGCATATTTTACCACATTTATTACATGTCTTTCCTCCTGCAGCGAGTTTATCGCACAGACCCGAACACAGCCCTGATGTATCTTGATTATTTGGCATTATTTTAAATTGTTAGATGTAATTATTAATACTTTAATACGTTTTTAATTATCGTAGGTTAATAACTGTATGAGTACATGAAAGACAGGGAGACGAACCGGTCATTAGTCGTGACTAACTAAGTGACGTAATAAATGGAAGATCACGGTAATGGATTCATAGTTTGAAATCAATATTAGATTAAGACATAAATACAATTTATACGAACTAAATTGTCCTATTTTAAATCGATTCACGAAAAACGAGACAATCGTGCGTTGACTTCGTATCATGGATTGGGAATCCGAAACTGTTAAGAATTCGCAAAAATAAAATAAAAAAGTTTAAAAAATTGTATTTAATTGAATCGACGTTCGTGACCCGTTAAAACCAACAGTCATAAAACACTGATAACTTGCGATCTGTTATTGCTAACACGCTGAGATTTATTATAAATTTTACTTCCACTTTTTAAATTGCGGTTGTCAAATATGAAAAATTTTGGTTGCATTTTTCCCAAATAATTATATCCCTCAAGGACTTTTAACTTGTAAACTTGCTCCTTTGTATTCAACTTAAGAAATTCTACAGTTCGACTGCGTTGTTTTACCCAGTATTACCAACGAACTACACCTAATACCTCTCCCTTCAGGTCTTAGAACTCGTTTTTCAACTTTAAGGTTAGCCCATATCAAGGGCACGCCCAGCGCAATTCTCACTACTTTTTGATGGTTCATCATTGGCTGTATAGATTTACTGAGTAATCATTCGTTTTCTTTCACAACAATGAACGCTTCGGAGGGTTTGGCACATATATGGCAAAGTGTCCGGAAGAAATTGGTACTTGATTGCCAACAATCGAAAGGACTGGCAAAAACTAGGAGAGGCCTACATTCAGCAGTGGACAAAACAGGGCTAGGGAAGAAGAATAAGAATGCATGTTCAAATCGACTATCATAAATCCATGGACGATAATTTACGCTCCTTTTGGGAATTTGAAGAAATCCCTTCGCTTCCCTTCAAGGATGAAATTCCCCCTGTTTTTGGTTCTAATAGAGAACAAGTACTCAATAGATTTCTCAAATTGGAGAACCGATTCAAAAGGTACCCGGAATTTAAACAAATGTATGCTGATAATGTTCGCGATTACATCGATACTTGGCACTAGCCCTTTTTCGTATATCCTGACACATCACGGTATCAAGAAAGCAACTTCTTTAGGTGTTTCAGTTAGAGCCGTCTTAAACTCTACCGAAAGGGATCCTCGTGGGATTGCCTCAACGATACTCTTTTAAGTGGGCCGAAACTTCAAGCTGATATTGGACAAGTCATTACTCGTTTTCGAATCCCGCAAATTGCTCTTACGACATCTACAAGCAGTCCATATTTGGCACAACGTACTATTATACAATTACTTGAGGATGAAAGATCAATTTATCCTTAGCCACTGAAGCCCTTCGACACGGAACTTTAAATGATGATATTTTGTGGGGAGCCGACGATGAATCTGGTGTACTTAAACTTCGTAATTAGCTAATTAATCTTTTCATTTAGGTGGATTTCAGTTAGGTAAATGGGTCGGCTCTCATCAATCGCTCGTTGATGTTGGTGTTAATTTTACACAAAAATTACCCGACACCCATCCCTCTTTGAAAATTCTAGAAATTTCCTGGAATCGTAGAAATTACGTTTTCCACTACGTCATCAATGCTTCGAGCGAAAGCCCTTCGAAAAGAGGGATTTTATCTCGCATCGCTTGAACTTATGATGTAAATAGTTACCTCAGCCCTTTTGTTTTCTCCCTAAAAATTATTTTGCTCGTGTAGCGCCACTGAAGACGGGCAATTCCACGGTTGGGACTAAGTGCAGCATGGTTACTGTTTTTCATGAAATCAAGCCTTCGTTTGATGCTCTTCGAATGGACATACCAATTTGTTTTATAGATTCCACGACAACCAGCATGGATTAATTCACCAGCTTATTTGTTAAAAGCTTTGGTCGCAAGCAGAGTGGCTTAAATTCATGAATATTGCCCCGAGGCTCAATGAAAATATGTGCCAGGTAATAAAAACTATGCCGCCCTTCTTGCGGTCAGAATTAGTGGATTGCAGATTATGGTGAAACGGTCCAGAATTTTTGTAAAAATCGTTTGTACATTGGTCAACACCGGAAGTTGACTGTTAATCAAATCTCCCAGAAATGAAGGAAACTTCAATTCTCTCCAATTTGTTGTCGATGGATATCATGCCTTTCGACGCTCTTCTTGATCGAATTACTTCTCTGACAAAATTGCAATGCAACTTGGCGTATACTCTTCGTTTCACTCACAATGCTAGAACAAGAAAACTCGATCGTGTCCTTATTGCTTGCAGCTCGGCTCACACAGGCACAGCATTTATGCAACGATATTACACAATTAGATAAAGGATACTTGTGTTCCAAAAGATAATGAAACCTGTCGCCATTTCTTCATCCAGGCGTTCTCGTAATGATGGGGGGTTGATTGAAAAACTCTCAGCTCAGCCGAAATATTCGACACCCTATAATGATCCCTTATGAATGTCGGCTCGCGACTTTATTAGTTGGTTATTTTCATTCGCATTCCTGCTACAGCGGTCCACGGTTAATTCAAAGTTTGATTCACCGCAACTACTGGATTCCGTCGGCTAAGAAGCTCGTTAGATAGAGAATATTTTGATGTCTCACTTGTTACCGATTTAAATCTGTGCACGAGCCGCGCTGTAAAGTGCTAGTTAGCTCTTTTCGTTTGTAAAGTAACCAAGGCTGTGCACTTGCAAACTGTTACTAGTCTCACTACCGCGGCAGTGAGACATCCGTCGGCATGCCGACGGATGTCTTGCAGCTGCAGATCGCTTTATAGCTCGGCGTTGTTTACATAGTCATATCTTATCGGACCAGGGACGAAACTTTGAGAAATTGCTGAGATTTCACAGATGTTGGATGATTCTAACGAAGAAATAATGAATTATCGCGCTTCACGAAATATTTAATGGACTTTTAACACCCCTTATGCTCCAAATTTTAGGTGTCTTTTTGGGAAACTGGGGTGAAGTCTTTCAAGCATCATTTTCGACGCATTTTGTGTAGTCAAGTTTGAATGTTAAAGGAATTTATCATTGTAATTACCCGAATTGAAGGAATTTTCACGCCCTTTGTATCTTCTTTCAGCTTCGCCTGTCGACGAATTTAATTACTTAACACTAGGTCATTTTCTTATAGGTGGTCCTATCTTATCCCGTTTGAATACGAAGATTTGGATCGTATCAAAAATAGTTTAAATCTTTAGAAAATGACAATAACAAGCCATCATATTCAGTAATTTTCCATACTTAATTGTTTCGTCTTAAATGGGTATCGAATCCTCCACATACGCTCTCAGAAGGCGATTTTGTTTTTTGGTTTTCTTCTGGAATGCCACCTACAGTGCCGAAGGGACGAATTTCGCGTTTACTTCCTATCGCTGACGGGATTGCGGATTGCGAGAGTAGCGAATATTAAGACACCTTCGGGTAAAGTTTTGCGGCCTATCAATAAGAATGTGCCTTTACCGTCTAATCAGTTGATCGATTATTAATATTAGGTAGTATCGATACCGCACATGTGTTCGTTTATTTATGTTTAACTTTACAATTCTTTCGTTTGTTTAATTTCTTTACACTGGCTTCAAAATAGTCATTTTGGGTAGGAGGTATGTTCGGTGCTAAATTCAAACCATGAAAAGATGCGCGAATATTGAGTGGTACCTGCGTGAAATAAATGATACCGCGCCTGTCCACTTTTTTTACTCCTATCCCGAAAACTCATAAGGCGGAGAAGAAGCGACGAGTATTCGTAATGTTGTCGTCGAAACCGCATTGTGGTCAGAGTGATCGATATACAGTAATTGTTTCGTATTGTCGCTGGCCTTTTTTATTGTGCATCACTCCCGGGAGCCCACATGTTGTAGTGCATCTTTGGACTAACGGTGAGTTTCACTTTTCTCATTTCCTTTCTACCTCGTCGTATTTACCACTCAGTACCGTAGATTATCCTCGTTAGGGCAAATTAAATTTAAAAATGTATAGTCCAGCATCTTGCTGTCTACGGGCTATTTGCTCACACACTTTTTTAAATAATGTCCTTGAAAATTATTACAGCTTTTACTTCTTGACGGAAACTTGGCTTCATCAGGGTGTTAATGATACTGAGTTATTTCCTTGTAATTATGATGTATATATATGCGATCGTCGAGGGGGTCGTATGTCAGCCGTAAAAAATCAAGATATTGTTAATGGGTTTGGAAATTATTTTAATAGCGTTTATATTCATAATAAAAATAAGTGATACATTGACATTAGTAATTATCGACTTATTACAATAGTAAATAATTTTATGAAATTGTTTGAATGTATTATTTCTAAATTTATTTATAGTCACGTCTCCAATTACATTACGGTTAAACAACATGGATTTGTCAAAAAAGATCCGTAGTAACAAGTCTGACAAATTTTACAGATTTTATTTTTAAAAAGTCAACTCTGAGGTTTTTCAGAAAATTCTGTATAGTTGCTAGGATGTTATTTAACAAACCGTAAACAATATGTTCATAATATGGTTTATAATTCTGATATATACTATGTCACTAGTGGTGTCCCACAGGGATCTAATCTGGGGCCTCTGCTTTTTATAATTTTCATTAATGACATTTTTTTTATATTAAGTCTCAGGCTTTACTCTGTGCGAACGATATCAAGATATATAGAGTAATTAATTAATTCTATTGATGACTGTCGAATGATATTGTACGTGTACAGCAGTGGTGTAATAATAACGCTTTACTACTAAATGTGTCTAAAAGTAAGTGTTTATCATTTAGTCGTAAAAAACTGACTGTAGAATATGATTACCAATTAAATAGTACCATATTAACAAGAGCTAATTCAACTCGTGATTTTGGTGTGATTTTAACAGTCGATTACAACCTAATGAATATATTAATAACATGTGCAATGAGAGTGTTAGAATGTTGGGCTTCATCGGCAGAATTGGTAGGGACTTTAGTGCTAAAGTATTAAAAAATATATTTTTTGCGTTTGTAAGATCTAAGCTTGAGTTTGCATCACTCATTTAGTCGCCACACTTTTAAATATGCATTAATGGAATTGAGAAAGTACAATAGAAATTTTTGAAAGCACTATACTTTAAGTCGCATGGAATATATCCTGACAAGTCAATCACATATAATGATTTGCTCACACAATTCGGTATTTAAATCATTGTCACATCGCCGTGATAGAACAAGAATTCTTGTCTTGCTTGGTCTTCTCCATAATTCTGTAGATGACTCTAACATATTAAGAAGACTAAAATTTAATGTACCCAGATTAAATTCTCGTAATAGTCAACTACTTCGTTGTAATTATTCAAATACGATTTCATACTTTAATTCACTTTTAAATAGTGCTAATATAATAATATAATAGTATTCATAATTCGATTGATATATTTAACACGTTCACCGCCACATGTACCGCCGGCGATCATATAGTCGCCGCCTCTTCCACGCCGGGGAAATAATTTGTAGTTGTTCCTTATATTAGCTATGACCGCCGGCGGTCACGCGGGATTCAAAACAGCACTTATGTGAAATATTCGCTTGGCGGCGAACGTGTTAATGATAATCTACGACAGCTTATTAAAATGTTGAATGATGTATTATAGGTATTAAAAAATTGTCATTTATAATATTTATAATTTATTTATTTTTGTTTCTCTTTAATAGTTATATCTCTTTTGTTTTACACAATTATATGAAGAATTCTGTGTACGTATTCTTTATCTTTTCATATTATTTTGTTTCCCTATTATTGGACTATGTATGTCTGTTGGGATAATAATTTTTATTATTAATAAATTAAATTAAATAACGGCTAAAGAAGGACGTTGAGAATAATGGTTTGTTAGCAAAAACTCTAGGGGGTTTTGGAACAGGAGGAGAACAAGAGACCAGATTTTTACTCTTACAAAAATAGTAAAGAGAGGATATGTATGTGTTATTCATAAACTTAAAAGCAGCATATTAGTTTGCTTGAATGTCTAGGAAAGACAAGAATAGTATATGAAGAAACTTGGATTGTTACGAAATCGGAAATGAATCTAGAATATTAAGCCGTTTGCTATTCAAAGACCCTCTAGGGAAAATAAGTATGCCAGCATTTGCAGATGATACACTATTAGTGGCGAAACATTGAGCAGAAATGGAAGATATATAGAGGGTGAGTTGTTTTAGATGTTCTCTATGGGGATCTCCGGAAACTATTACAGTTTGATTCTATCTTTCATAATAACCGAGATATATTGATTTGAGAAAATTGACAATTTTTACTTTTTTCAAAATATCTAGTTACCCTCACATTTTTTGAAAGTGGAATTTTATACGTCTCTTAAATCTACACTTCTTTCCTTACTGTTTTTCTATCTAAAAAACTGTAGATAAGACATATGTTAACATCAGGAAGACGAAGTGGATAAGGTTTAAGAATAAAGGAAGGGAAGGGAAATAATTAGAATGGAAGGGTGAGCATTGAAGTATTTAGTATTTATTTTTAAAAATATGGGCGGGTATTTGGAACATGTAAAATGGGTGAAATGAGAGGGAAGGAAAGCGTGGAGTGTTGTGAAAAATATTATTGGTGATCAGTTTTCGAGTGACAAGTAAATTATGGGATACGTGTGTGAAGCCGATTTTAGTGTAGTGAGTAGAATTATGGTTTATAGAGTATATGAATATATAAGTGTTTAGCAAGAGGACAACTATGGATACTGAATCATATCTTTGGAGGTGAAAAGTCAACTCTATGTATCCTGTGTTTCAGAAAACAAATGGAGTCTGCAGTGTGAGGTAATGAATAGAAAGCTAGATATGAAATGAAGTTATGTGGATTAGAGGAAAAGAGATTGGTGAAAGGGGTAGGGAAGGCGAACGTGGATGTAGGGAAATCTATGTGGAGATTAAAACGAAATACAATGTGATAAAAAGTAGGATTATGGGTTATCAAACATGCAGAATATGTGAAATAGAAAGGAAAGCAAGCGGAAATTAATGAAAGGCAGGGATATATTAGAATTATAGGAGATAATGGCATATTTAAAAGGTATTAAGTGGACAGGGCACTTCAAGGTACTAAGGTACTAGTTAATAAGTCAGCTCAATATCAGTGGGTTAGAAGAGAAAGAGAAAAATCTGAATGGAAGAAAGTTATCGAAATGTGTAAGTGAAAAGATACTTAGAGGCATTTAATAGTGGAGTGTGAATGGGTGGGAAGAAACAAAAAGTTCCACTTGGTGTGGAAAGCTGGTGCCGGGGTAAAGACTCTGGTGAAATTTTGGTAGGTAAAATAAAAAATGATCATTTTATTGGTGTTAATATTATATTTATATATATACCAATGAAGGTCATTTAAAAAACAAAATAATAGAAAATAGATTGATAAATGCTTGATATTTACAATCGATCCAACAAGAAAAACATTTTAAAGTTATTTATACGAGATACAATAAAGACAAATTTCATTATATTTGATTCTGAGTATAACCTCTTATTTCTAATTCATTTGTGAATATTTATATTACCTCTGTAGATGAGCAATTGAGTTGTATAATCCAATATTGCGCTACGAAGTAATTTAATTGTAGCTGCACCTTCATTTGTGAAGATATTATCAATTCATTCTAGGTTGAATAGTATTGCATTCATTTGTTTTAACCACATTTTTATTAAGTTTAAAACGTTTATGTTATAATAGTAAATATTTCAAATACAGTTTCTTTAATATTTGGAAGCAGGCACAAAATTAAAACTTTTACATAAACATCAATATAAATGAGCATGTACTCTAGGTAAGTACAACAAAATTATTGAAATTAAGTTAGGAAAACATCTACTTCCTTGCAAAAAATATGCATGTATAATCATTACCAATGTAACTTGCAAAAATCATATATAAGGAAATATTGATTTTTATAGTATAAACAAAAAACCCTGCATTCTATAAATTCTTTAATTTTAAACCAAACTTGTTGTTAGTAGAAATTTATCACTGTCCAATAAACACAGAATGGATTTCTACACTTAATATAAAAATATAACCTATATAAACTAGATATTCCTACTATATCATTCTTTATATTATTGCAATGGAAATATTACTGACAAGAAAACAATTCAAATTCAATTTACTAGAATTTGATGGGAAAATGATTGAATTGAATTCTCCTAGTATTATTTTATATGAGAATTTTACCAGCTGCTGACTGTTACAATTATTAAGATGCTATATCGTAAAAGCAACATTAGTGCTTTTATAGTATTATAATTGATAGATTGCACTATATTTTTTCGAATTCCCACAAGAGTCGATCTACCAGTTGATTCTACGTAGAGTTCCGATCGCGGCGCGACGCCCACCGACGTTGAAGCAGCGAGCGTCGCGACGCCTCGCCAACAGTTTCCAGTGCAAAACCAGCGACGCCGTCTCTCGCCGTGTACAGTTCGAAAGCACCGGCAGATATACTTTCACTCTATCACTCTCACTCGCTCTCGATTATATATACACAATATATATTTTTCCGAGGGAAAACCACAAACATTCCAGTGACTGCCAAAAGTGAGTTTATTTTTCTGCATGATCAGTAAACAGATGAATGTGCATCATTCAACAAACACCCCCTCTTCTCTCTCTCTCACTCTGTAGTCATATTATACTTCCACAAATACCACCGGCAGTCTTCTAGTTGTAGTACTGTGTTTCTACCTCCCCTCAACCACCTGTTACATGTCTTTCTGTCTACAAGGTGGTGAGATGTTTGTATTGGTGTTAAAATATATGGTAGTTTATATGGATTTACTTTCAATAATTACTTACAATAAAAGTATTACTTGAATAAATGTAAACGTCAATTCTCTTATATATATATATATATATATATATATATATATATATATATATATATATGTATATATATATATATGAGTGTGTGTATATACGTAGGTTATGTATCTTGATTAATTTTTTGTTTAAAATAGGTACAATATAACATTCTTTGTTCGTTCGTTCGTTTTAAGGTTGGTTTCTCTTCTAATATAAATCATGAGAGAGTTCATGGAAATGCAGGCTATGGGGACATTACAGTTAGTTTTATCGTCGGGACAATATGACAGGCGCAGAAACTTGTCGGTCAATTCTTGATTAGTTGTTTGACCGCTATAACCTGTAGATTATAGTAGTAGGTTGCGACAAAGAAATCATTTTAATAGATTAATTTTATTGATTTATATAGAGCATAGTTGCTAAAATGTTAAGAATTATATTTTACATTAGACCACACAAATAAATTACTCCATATTTTGATTTAACTGAACATACAATACGCTCATTATTTGGGCTGAATTATTACAATTATTATAGTTATGTGTATTAAGTTGTGTATCAAAATGAAACTACCCCGTAGGTATCTACTGATACTACATGTATTGTTTATATTGTTGTTATTACTATAATAAGCCTTCCCAATCCGGAGGATCCATGTTATATTGGCCTTGTGCAAACAGTATACATCGCATTTAATTATTGTTTTATGTAATTATTGATTGCTAGTCACAAACAGGAAATACTGTTAATGATTAACTAAATTAGTTTACGGACATGCAGATTAATTAGAACGAGTGACCATATAGATTTTATAACGATTAAATTTAACATGTTACAACACGCTAAAATGTACACATGCAATCCAAAATAGCCAATAATCAATATGTATGTCATAAACTACGAGACCAATTATATATAAATAGTACATTAAACCAAACATTTTAATTAATATTTAATATTATATAGTAAATTCTGGTGAATGCGCTGGGCGGCGACGACACTAATATCCACGTTACAAATTCTATACAATATTATGATTGTATAAAATTGATGAGTTTTACTTTTCACATAGTTATGCCTGGGGGCCACCATTTAATTACAATTTCATTATACTTTATCGAACTCGTTGAGAAAGGTAAACATCTGTATTTATAGAGGAAGGCGTGTGAAAATTGTGTTATTATTGCTGATGAGCTATCGACCTGCTGCCTTTATGTCAGCCTTTCTCTGCCTCTCCATTTTCTGCAATTATTTTTTGACATATCTAACAAGCAATATAAACTCTATATTATTTTTTAGCCTTTCAAAATATTATTACAGTGAAAGTGATATTCGCAAGTATATTTCTACAAATAAATTCATATAACAGATTATGAGTTGATTTCAAAATTATTATCAATTAACACTAAAAATTATTAAAAACCCGATTTGACGAATATAATATCGCATAAAAAAATCTAAACTTCAGGGTTATTCTAGCATTAATGATAAAAGTTCATAAGTAGAGACAATTAGGTTTTACTTCTCCTTAAATAAATAAATATTGCATATAACTAATATAACAATTCTTGATTATTAAGTTTAACTCGTGTCTATTTGATTAGATATTATCTTTTCGTCTGAACAATTCGTATTCTGAACAATTAAAAATTGACACCTTTTATTATTATTCACTTAATATTTATAACATTATTTATTTACTAGTCTTAATGAATGTTTACTACATTAAATATTATTATTATTTAAATATTAATTTAGAAATATAAATAGCTGTAAACTAATTTCAACCTTAAAGTTTAATGAATATTTTAAAGTTTCAATAGGATATTCGACTCTTCGTAAAATTTTCTATGAGGATGTTGTTATAATATCCACATTCATATAGTGTCTTTGGAAGTTTCATTAAAAACTTTCCCGTGACGCCTTCTTCTTGAGAAGCGTTTTCATCTAGTAATCTCTCACACGAACGTTTCCGCGGACTTTTCGCCCTAATTCCACCACTTCTTCTACGGCCTCGGATTACTCCGAGCACACCGAGATTTCCGTCTTATGTTCAATGTAACTACTCAAACATGGAAAATTTCATATTTTTTCTCTCATTTTTATGTCGTACCCCGAGAGAAAGAGGAAAAGAAATGCAAAGGAGGGCAGCGTCGCCGTGTCATGTTAAAATGACCTAGTTCCTTTAAATGTATGTATAAAGGAACTGGTGAATATTTAAGACGCGAATTTGCATATAAAAATTAAAATTAATTTACGACTTTAAATTCACCGGTATTGTTTTTTTCTATTTATAATCAGAAAATTACGTAAAAATTTATGATTTGTAACACTGGAAGTCAATAATTATAGTTAAATCTTCTTCAAATTTGCTGTATCGGTTATAATAAAGCTTTTTGAAGGCGTAGTAGTGCGCGAATATAACAAATTATTCTGAGATAGAAAATTATAAACTAATAAAATATAAATATAAATTTACCACAAGTTGGATAATTATTTCCATATATTCGTTCAGTTTTTGAGGGCTGAAATAAAACGTACAAAGGACGAATTTTAATAAATGATATATTCCCCGATTTTGTTGATAACATCTTGCCATCTTTCGAACAAATTCATTATTCCGCTCTCATAGAAGGCCTTAGAAGCAAAAAACCTATCGAGGTACGCTATCTGATTAGCGAATGATTTCCCGTTGAGGTAGTTTTACAGGGACCGGACCAAGTAGTAGTCGAATGGTACAAGGTCCGAAAAATAGGGTGGGTGGTGCAAAACATCCCAGCCAAGTTGCACTAATTTTCGTTGAGTGATCATTGCGATGTAGTGTCTGACGTTATCATATTGGAATATGACACCTTTGCGATTAACCAGTTCTGGACGTTTATGTCGCAATGCTTGGTTCAATTTCGTTAGCTGCGTGTGGCAGACTTCCGAAAAAATATTTTTCCTTGAGAAGCTGTTCAAAAAATAGCACACCACGACGATCCCACCATATGGATAGCAAAATCTTCTTGGGATGCAGGCCAGCCTTTAGGGTGTTATTAGGCGGCTCGCCAGCGGTTCGCCATGATCTGTTGCCCACTCCTTTGTGGTAGATAGTGGACCACAAAAAGTGTTTTGTCGCCAGTAACTTTTCGTTTTAAAACGTTTCGCTTTCGTACCGCTTCAGAAGTGAATTGCAGATGAACGTGAGGTTAGCCAAGTTCTCGTCGGTCAATTTGCGTGGAACCCAAACATAGAGGCGAGACACCTAGCTAAGATGTTGCAAATGCCTGTGAACGGTTCCTTGCCCTATTTTAAGTATTTCTCCAATCTCTCGCACCTTTAGCGTTAGGTCTTGCTCAACCAGTGCCTTGATAGCAGTCGAATCAACCTCGGTGTGCCGACCGCTGCGGGGTCCATCTTCAAGACTCGTATCTCCGGAACTAAATTTGGAAAACCATTTCTGAGTGGTAGGTTCTGTTAAGGAATGATCATATAAGCTGCATATCTATCGGTAACCCATCGCAGCTCGCTTGCCTTTATCAAAATAATAATGCAAAATATGCCAAAAATGCACCTTATGAATCTTTCAATGAAATGTATGAATGTATAGAACCATTCAATATTTAGAAAGATATTTACAGAAGCTGTTTTATTTTGCAGAAAGGTACAACTGACTGGTTGGATACATTAAATCGTTACTTAACATAATTTTTGTTATAAAATTTTGTACAAAATTAGAAAACTGAACTTGGTTCGTAGCTTTTGTTGACAGAATAATAATATTTTAATGTTTAACATTGTTATTGTCAATTCTTTTGTTGACATTTCCCCAGTTATCGGTGATTTGTCGACTCAACTAGGGAATAAGTCAAATTGTTGGACAATATATGTTACCTTAATAGTGTCTCTACCTATAAAGTAGATGTATTTGATTTTATAATTTTGATATCGGTACTTCAAATAATGTTTCCGTTGTTAGTCATTATATTTAATGCAGTAGTAATTAAAATAAAATAAAATAATAGAATAATAATAAAACTAAATAAAGTTTATGGGCTGAACGACCTCTGGTCGATAGCCAATGAAGAAAACAAGAAGAGAAGAAGCATAGTAATTGTCATATTATCAGGTGTACTATCTTCAAATAAAGATGTTTATCTCTCTCATATTACTTTTGTGTTCTCGTGAATTTTAGTGCAATTTATCTTTCCTTTATATAATCTATTGGGATTACATTGAGTCGTCTCGAGTCATTTCTGTTTTCTACTAAAATAATCAAAGGCAATTATTTAAAGAAAGAAATAATTTTATTCAGTTATATTCACATAACATCATGACATCACACCTAACGAACTTCTGGCATTTTTCAGCAAACAATAAAGCAAGTGCTGTGTGACACTATTGCCTAAATTAAATTAATTATTTACTATTCAAAGGGTTTTGCAAAGATCTAAACATAAACAAAGCACCAGCAACTTGAATCGGATCAATAAACTTATTAGTGGTATCGCATTCTCACAACACAACACCGTTACGATTTGTCAATTCAGGCCGCGTTTCGTTGTTAACTTCATTCAATTTATCTGATTGGCAACAGTACATTCATGGTTTGGTTCTGAAATAACAGCTTATAATGCACGACGCCTTTGTAATCCCATCAACATGAAGTCATAACTTCTTTTGAAGATATTTGCTTTCGAATTAGTTGCAGCTTGTTTACTGATAATTTTACAAAGTTGTTGTAAACCATCTGTGTCTCATGGTCACTGGCAATACATTTGAGAATTGGATCATTATTATTATTTTTCAAAAGCTTCTCTCAGGCATTTATGCGCTTTGTTAAATGAATTTCTTTGAATTCATATGGAGTTTACTAATATATCTCAGCTTGTGCAAATATCTTTCTCCAATCTTTTGAGATGTGTTTAATATTTCTACTACCTCTCGAGTCATGTAATGACGATTTGCTTGTATTATTGCCTTCATTTTCTTAATGACGCATCTTTGACCTTTAAATTACCGAAACGGAATTTGGCGAGTTAATTTTAGCACTGGCATTCTATTAAGCAATCTTTACCGTATGAAGTAAAACAGTAAAACATATTGTTATTTTTCGGTTTGCTTTTTAATCTTTCGACCACTTCTTTACAACGACTAGTGAATCGATTCACTTACTTTTTTTAAATAATAACTGAAGGGTTTCCTGTCAGATGGTGTTTAGGTTAGATGATTGGACTAAAGATAGTTGGTTAAAAATACAAGTGTAGATATCTATTGGTCGGAACCGAAATGACTTAAGACTCAACACAATATAATTTCATTCTTCTAATTTTTTTATCTGAATTTTAAATATCTTAAGTCTTTGGCTAAAATACTACACTTCTGGATCTGGATCTGGATTGAGTTTGCCAAGGATGATCAACTCATTGACCAGAGCACTTAGGCCTCACTAGGCCCGTTGTGCCTCCCTGACTGGGACAGCCCTGCGTTGTTCTATCACTTATTTAGCCACCCAAGGTGGCGAGCAAAGGACAGCACAACGCTTGGAAGGTTATCCCTTATGTTGGCCATGTTCGGCCAGAGCTCCCCTAGCATGGACTCTCTAAGGTGGGCGAGAGCCGGGCAGGTGGTTAACACATGTTCCACTGTCTCGTCCTCTTCTTCACATGCTCTACATATGGGGGTTTCCACCAGTCCCATAGTAAACAAGTGTTTCCTTAGCTGACAGTGACCTGTAAGGATACCTGGGATAAGACGCAGATTCCCCCGGAATAGTATCAAATAATATTCAGCTGTTTTCAGATTGGGTGAGCGTATTGCTTCCTTGGGCTGTCTGCAGCCTGAGGTATTGTCCCCACGTTGTTTTAGCATCTTGAGAGTATTTGAGGATGTCAGTGAGGCATTTTTCATTGGCGAGTCCCTTGACCCAGCGCAGCTCAATACTGTTTGATTGTGCTGCTTGTTTAAGGGTGTTGTGACATTCTTTTACTAGTCTTGAGGTGATCTTGGGACCACTCACTGCTAGTATTACTGCCCTACTGTCTGTAAGGATTTGGATGTTCCTATCACGGATATCACGGTGTAGGATTTCTTTCACCCCTTGGATGATGCCAACGATCTCTGCTTGCAGAGTAGTTGTGTGCTTCTCTAGAGGTATAGGTAATGAGAGGTCCATTTGTTGCGAGTAAATTCCCGCCCCGGATCATCTTTTGGTTTTAGAACCATCGGTGTAAATTCGGAGGGTCTCCCCACCCTCTACACTCCCGGTTCCTCTTTTTATCGATACATTATATGGTCTATTGAAGACGTAGCAGGGTGGCAAATTGTCTGTCTTCCTTCCAAGGAAGGGTGTCTTCTTGACAGCCTCCTCTAAAAGGTGACAGTGTCTGCCAGCCCTGCCTCCTTTGTACCAGAGTCCAACTGAGTTTAGGCGCAGTGCTGCCGCCGTGGCTATCTCCTCTACGTATAAGACGAGAGCTGGAAGGCAGAGCATTGCTTCCATTGCTGCAGTGGGTGTTGTTGCATTGCTCCGGTCGTGCTGAGGCATGCTATCCTTTGCAACTGAGTAAGCTGCTTTGATTAGGTTTTCTGTCTGGCTCTGGGCCACCAAACCAGTGCTTCATAGATTAGCATTGGTCTTACTACCGCTGTGTACAGCCAAAGTGCTATCTTGGGAGATAGCCTCCATGTCTGTCCCACAGCCCTCCGGCATTGCCAGAGGGAGACGCATCCTTTTTTACATTTCATTTTGAGATGTGGTTTCCACGTCAGCTTGCCGTCGAGGATCACTCCCAGGTATTTGACTTCTGACGACAATGTCAACTGGGTGTTGAGGAGCTTAGAAAGCTTTAGCTTACCTAGTTTCCTTTTCTTTGTGAAGAGGACCATTTCAGTCTTTGACGGGTTTATGGTCAGAGACTGGTCGTTACATCAGTGTTAGATTATTTTAAGGGCTTCCTGCATCAAGCTGCATAGCACCGTCTCAAATCTGCCTGTTAGCAGGATGGTTATGTAATCTGCATATCCTATGGTGTGGAAGCCATTGTCGTTAAGTCGCCGCAGTAGGCTGTCAACAACTATGTTCCACAGGAGTAATGAGAGTACTCCACCCTGTGGGCAGCCTTTAGCAACGATCTTTCTGACAGTGGTGTTTCCTACATTTACTGTGACTGCCCTATTCTCCAGCATGCTTTTGATCCATCCACTAACTGTGGGGTTCACACCACGCGTGGAGATCTGCTCGGGTTCAAAAGTTGACCCGAATTTGTAAACTTGTTTGTTTGTTTATTATATTTTTATATTTTTTCATTGATTGAAATATTATATAGATGCCTAAGCTTATGGATAAATTCGAGTCATTAAAATATGTCGAGAAACAGATGGTGCATGAGTACTAAGTCTGCATACTGCAGTTTTCTGTAGCTTTTTACAGTTTTCTGTAGTATTAAATTAAGTATACGTATTGCAATCAACGTTGAGACGATCGTACTTGGGAATTTCTCGATACTTGTGTAATTTTAGGCGACCGGATGTTGCAATACGTATAATTCAATACTAGACTACTGCCCAAAGCTACAGAAAACTGCAGTACGCAAACCCACTACTCATGCGTCATCTGTTTCCTGGCATCTTTTAGTGACTCGCATTTCCCCATAAGGTTAGACATTTATAGAATATTTCAAACAACAATGTTTCTTTATTATACATGCTTTTATAAAAAATATTAACAAAAATGGCACAAAAAGTATATATGGTACATATAAAAAAGTACAAATTGTGTCATCATGCTGAAGGGCATAATTCATTTGCATTAAAAGTTCTTGCATTCAAACCAATATCTCCTTCCTTCGCTGTTCTAAACGATTTTGTCTTGATTTCGGGATGAGTTTTATAAACAATTATTGTAAGCTTAGATGTATTAAGAATATATGGAAAATAGGACGAAGTAATATAGGATATTTTGAACAATACGTTACATAAATGTGGTATCAATCAGCTACAGAAACTAAAAAATAAAAATAAAAATAGAAAATGAAACACGACTTCAAATCACACTATATGAATTAGACATTTCAAGTTATGAGTACAAAATCCCTTACATACATAATTAGAGAGCGGATTTCTAGCATTATGCTTATCCATAATTTAATAGCATCGAAAAAATTTCTAAATATCTATACGAATCTTGAAGAATGTGATTACTTAGCGCTAAGTTTTTTTGCTTTTTTGCTTATTTTGACTTTTTGTGCTTATTTTGACTTTTTGTGCTTATTTTCATGCTTTTTTTTAGATTCTGATGCTTATTTAGAGCATTTTCTTAAACATTTAAAAAACATTTAATAAAAATATCCCGCTGATATTAAATTAATGTGCTAATATAGAGAATTTTCGTAAATATCTGTATCCCATCATTTATAGATTATATTTGTATTACATATTTTCTTCGTGTCTTTTGACAACATAATTGTTTAAAATTTTCATAATATGATACAATAATTATAATGAATTTTATTATTAATAAATATTAGTATAAATTACCAATTTACAATTAATTCGTTTATAAATAAGTAGATATAATAATAGTAAGTATTAAATATAAACAAATTTAAGTGATAGCTAATAATCAGGTGTTCAACAACCGTATCAATTTTCTACTCTCGGCAAAAATACGGATGGGACGACCGGCGCATATTTACCGTTTTCGTTAATTTTCATATTCAAACTCACATTCATAAACCGTGCTATTAATTGACATTCCAAAAACTTTGCTTATTTATATCAAAAATTACTATATGCGTGAATCGTATTAACTTGGGGAATCACAGATAAATTATATTATATAATTCACATGTATATTTACCCCATAATGCAAAAGGTGAAAACCACAATACAAGAATTAATTAGAGACTATCTAGAATTAACAAGTGAAAAGTATACATTATTTTGTAAGGCATGTTTAAAAATAGTAAGTTTTATTTTAGTTCCCAACTGCATCCTAACTAGTCAAGACTTGTATGTAAAACATGTTATAACATCACTACATCAAGAACGTTTGAAAAAGTTCAAAGCTGAACTAAAAAAACAGCACAATTGCACATTTCCTTAGCATCATCTTCAACAAACGATGGACAATTTAAATTAAATTTACATTTGTACAAAATACTTTTACATTCGAATATCCCTTTAAGAAAATTACAAAATAATGCACTTAAATCTTTCTTGGGAAAATATTGCAAAATGCGCATTCCTGAGAAAAAAATATGTAGCTCTTGCGAACTATGAAACCATACAAAAAATTAAATATATTATTAACAATAATTATATGTGGTTTTGTGTGGAAGAAACCACAGACATTTATTTAATTTAATAATAGAAGTTTAACATGAAGACATCCGACCAATAGTATTTTGATATATACAAAAGAATTGAAGAAACCTGATAATAACATTATAGCAAAATTCGCAAATGATTGACTGACAAGCTTATTTTTGCCGTAGACAATGCCAAGTTACAAAATTTTACTAATAATGCATTTTATGCATTGTACAAGTTTAGCACATGGATAGAAACGAATTTCTAAAACTATAAGAATGAAATTTCCATTTGTAGATTTAATTAAATATGGAAAAATAATTCTTATATTCTTCTGTGAGTGCAATTATTCAAGGAGTCATTACCTGATATCTCACTGCCCCATAAACCAGTGCTAACAAAATGAAAAACTTGGCTATATGCTATGATGTACAATGCGAAAAATTTTGTAGAATTTAATAAGGTTATATACAACTTTTCCGAAACGACAAGCAAATCAGTTAAAGACTGTCAGTTCTTAAGAAACAAGAGCTTCCTTCAAAACAATTTAATTACATAAAATGATGATCAATATTGATCCTTATGTCTGTCACACATTAGTTCAAATTCCTGTAAATTTTATGATAAATAAAGGTGAAAAAATAGTTGATTAAGTTACATAAAGATTAAATTAATTTAACGAATAAAGCATTAATAACGTTTCTTCACAATTTTATTTGAATTGCCAAATGTACATTCAAGCTAAAAGCTGCAAAAATAGTATTTACAATTTAGGAAACAATTTCTAAATATTTCTCAATGCTGAAAAAAGCTTTCGTGAATAAATACAATTTAATGGCGTTCTTAAAACTGGTGTATGAAATGTTTCATGTTTTAGTTAACTTTGAAACATAAACAGTTTTTACATATATTAATATTGCGAATATGCCGCTGCCGTAGAAATTTCAGAGTATACAGAGAAGTTTTTCAGGTTGTCGTCAAATTATTAACACTTATCATTGTTTTCATTACCAGCTATTATTGAAATTGATTTCTTTGTAAAGTAGATATCCAAAATGTTGTACTATAGTACTCCAGTACCAGTATGTAAAAGTAGATTTGTGCTTTATTGTGCTCTCGCCAGGATAATTTAAAGCTTAAGTTAACACCTGGTAATTTACAGCATGCATGTTCATGATTGCAAAATATTTAATGTTAAGGTAATATTTTTGATGTATTTAAAGAAAGTTTGTGGTAGCTAAACCAGTTTAGAACTTGATAATTTATAAAATAAAAATACTGAATAGCTTGTCTGTATAACAGGATTTAATCTTCGATGACTATACTTTCGACAAGACACTTCATTCGTTATTTTTAAATCATTTTAGAGACAAGCTATTAAGTTTTTTTTATATACTAAAATGTATAATGATGTAGATGCCTCAGGAATCAACGATATTTTCCTTTTCCGGAATGCCCTTTATGATTGCGTTATCAGAAAAAAATAAAATATTTCTATTCTTTAAAATGTCCATTCTTTTCTACCTTTGTAGAATACTGCATCATATAAACCTACTCTTTATATGCAATGCACTGAACTCTGTTCTGGAGATAAGGATTCATCAAGCTGCAACTCTCAGGACTAAAATTGTAACTGTACAGTTTCCAAAATAAAGCTACACGAAGAACATAATACCTACTAAGGTGAAAAAATAAGGCCGTTCTGCACTGTGCAGCTTCTAGGCTATGAAATTTTTATCTAAGAACTGCCTGCACTGTTGAACTTATCTTTCGAAAACCCTACTTATTATTTAGATATTGGGTTACTCTTCAAAATAAAATTTACTCCAACACAAAAAAATATTTGATTTTTAATTAATATCGAAATTAGATGATGTTAATACAGGGTGCGGCAACATGCCTTCCTTGATAAAAATTATTGTATGAATCAGAAATTTTTTATTCTCTTTTTTTATAACGTTTTGCATAGTTTTTAATATAAAATCAGAAACGTGACGTCCCCATTCTCCATACACTGATGAAACCGCTTTCTGGCTTTTGTTAGGACTTGACAGTATAACAAGGGTTATGTTAGCAATTTCTTTCTGAATGTTGGTCTTCAAATCTTGCAGGGTCCTTAGGCGGTTCATATGAACACAATATTTCAAAAAAACCCCATAGAAAAAATCACAAGGGGCCAAATTGGGAAACCGGGCCGGCCACCCCAAAGGTGTTCTCTCAAAACAGTCATCGATGCTCTTGGAATGTGAACAAAAACCAATCATTCCTCCTGAAAAAATTGCACACCACACTGTGAGTTTAGGTGAATACAAAGACCTTTGATGCAATTCTTGAAGAGGGCTTTATCACTAAAAAGAACCTCACACGCGTCCCTCCGAGAATTAAAGTAACGTTCAGAAATATCCTGCACAATCGCCATCTTGTAAGGCTGGTAATGAAGATCATTATGAAGAATTCTTCTTACAGGACGATCAGAAAATCCAAGGACAGACGCCTATTTTCGCGAGGCATGTCGTGGTGATTGTTTTAAAAGTTTTATGGATTTAGCCGATATGCCAAATATATCATGAGAGTTTAAATTTGTTAGAAATTTGATAGCCTCCTACAGTTTTATACTTACTCCTCGTATTTTTTAAAAAACAAGCCATGTAATTTAAGGCGATAATTTAATCGTTTATAAATTTCAGTGGGATTACGTTTTCGTAGTAGTAGAAAAAAAACATAGATTTAGCGAAAATGAAGTTATTCAAATCTATATCACAGTTATGTTTAAAATATTTTAACTACGACAGCATTAAATAATTACAATTTTTTTGATTGGACAACTTAATAGATATTAGCTATTTATCATGATGCAGCAAGAACGCCACAGACAATATTAAAATGTCATATCATTTTTTTCGGATTGTATTATTAGTTTAAATACTGAACATGCATTTCGTCCTGAAGAAAACAATTACAATAAAATGAATTGAATTTAGGGAAAAATTAAATATGCCTGGTTAGTGGTTGTAGGTTTAGTTTGAACACCTATTTCACATGTAACTGATCAACCAGAGCATATCGTTAACCATAGGAGGGTTTCTAGGCATAGTGAGAATAAAAGCTACAATATTAGATACAAATTATAAAAATTACTATTATCATTATTATCATTATTCAAAATAACTGTAATCAATTATCCCCAATTGATTCTATAACTTTCATATATGTATAGACCTACGAGCATTTATTTAACCCATGTTTTTGCATTTTTTAAACGTATCTCCTTTCAGTGCAATTCACGTTTTCAAATGTTCCTGCCATATCTCTTACAACAAATACGAGTTGTTCAATTTTTATTTCAACGATAACCACTTCGTTTAAGATGAATTTTGTCGCCGATTTGCATTTTCATATTAGGAAAGTGACTTTCTATAAACAACCCTTAATATTGGGAAAGAGAGATAAGTCAGAGGAAGTCAGAACAGTTTTAAGGGTGTGACAGCAAGCCGTGTTGCAGTTTATGCAATTTGGCCGCGACAATTTTGGATGAATGTGCTGGTGCGTCATCGTGAAAAACAGCACTTTTTTCTTAGCCAAATGAGGCTCTGCATCGAATCGGTCCAAAAATTCACTGTAGTATTACCTCGTGATAGTTCCTTTTTTCCTGCAAATAATTTATTAGAATTATCGTGGTCATAACCTGTTCAGTGGATGGGATAGTCTTTGCCTTCTTCAGTGTATATTTACTCCCAAAAATCCATTATTTTGACTATCACCCAGGCTCCATCAACAGTGATTAGTCGACGCAAAAACTCTTGCCAATTTCTCTGAATGAGATCCAAATTACGCTTCGATATTAACAGTCATATCCGCTTATTGTCCGCAACGATCAGTGAAAATTATGTCGCGAATCAAACTGAAATTAAATATAATTTTGTGTGACAGAGGGTAGTACACAACAGTTACTAAAATTTCTCTTGGCAGCGCCACTTGTACACATAGGTACTTTTTGAAAAACCCTCGTATATTATAAAATTAGATAAGCTAAATTTATTACTAATTTTGCTATCACTTATCAAGTTTCCACAAGTACGTTACTTACTTACTTTCTTGAAGGCCATCAATATAATGAAAATATATATTTAGCATTAAAAAAAAAATTCAAATATAAATAAGTATCTTGATTATTTTAATTATTTAAATATTACACCCAATTTGAATTTAAATGAAAATATGTAGTAGAACATAAAACCCTCATGTTAGAAATAAATTACTGAATGATGTTGGCTTCACTCGCTAAAATATTCAATTTATTCGAATAGACGAAGAGAAATGGATAGTAAAATCATTTACCGCCGGTGCAACATCGATTTTCCGACTTATTTGTATGATGCAAATTTATTATATTCCACTACTTTCATATATTATTATATTATCCAGATTATTTATAGTGTTATATTTCTGTTGCATTATTTTATGCTTACATTTTTTAATGTAATTATTAATAAAAAGATATTATTTCGATTAAATTGAATGGTAAATACAAAACCGATACATGTTTCAATGGAAAAGCATTAGTAATCGGACGCAATGTTTCCATGAAAATGTTGTGTATTCCTCCAATTAGTATGGAATTACTCTTGTATAAAAGACCTATCAATATTAGTTTACAAATACATAAATTGGCAGTGCTGCGTTCATATTAATTAGTCGATTTTATTTTGTACGTACGTAACATGATGTTTTTTGTAAATGAACAACCAAACTATTAATATTAGAGAGGCCAGTGGATTATTCAATTTCACTCAAAATGTCAATATTACCAAAACATTTTTTTATTTTACCCTTAATAGTACATTTGGAAGTATATTGTTGGAAAATATACTAAAATTATCTTTTCCCTTTATCTGCATAAACTAATACTTGATATACTATCGTAGTCTAGGAATATGTTGAATAAAAGAGAAGCAAGATATAAACCTTGCAGTATACTAGATCAGGATATATAGCCTTGCAATTTATAGTTATGATATTGAAACTTTTTGTGAACGCTAAAATAATAAAACTTTTAAAAATAGTTTAAATATACTGAGTGTATCCAGAAGTATTTCATGATAAACAATGTTAAAGGTTTTTAAAAAGTCAAATTAAATTTTAATATTGAATTGACAAGGCTACTACTTTGTGAAATTCCATAATATTTAAGGTAAATAAACATGAATTATCTGTCTGATGAAGCCACTGTATAGCGAAACATATGTCGACATTAAATCTGTGAAATTTTTAACCAAGTGTTTTATTTATCTTATGAATCAAATTTATGACGATTATAAAGATTATTAATTTAAACCTTTATCAATAATAGATTATCAAGAGTTTTATATATATGTTGATTACCTAATTGGTTATTGAATAGACCTCAATAGAAGTTTAGGTTAAAGCAAATCTGTGTGATCAATCACAACCCAATATACGAGCATTGCCGTTTGAAATGGAATTTTAATTGTGGTTATTTAAATAATCAGTTTATGCTAAAGTGTGGTAGATTTGCACTATCTTATGTGTCTAAAAAGAAAATTATATCACTTTAACATGACTCTCTTGCTGACATCGTTCAGCTGTAAGTTTTTATTGTAGTATATTTTGTAACAAGTCCAGAAAATTGACCCAATTTAACCATTTAGATAATGTTATTAATCCTGTATAATTATTTTTAATGAACCCCTTTCTTAATTTACAATAAATCGATGTTTGTATTTAAGATTAACATTTAATTTAATCATTTGTTAAAATAAGCATTTCTACAGTTTTCAACAAACGAATTATTACGAAATGTTACTTTGTGCAAGAGCTAATTACTACAATTATGAAACAGTTTACAATTAATAGGTAGAGAACTTATATTTTCAATAGCAAAAAATAAGACCAACTTATAGTTAAATACTTGCTTTTACTTTGCGATACATATTCTATAACTTTAAATAAAATAAAATAAACTTTATTATTTTTAGTGAATATGGTTTCGACACAATTTAGCTATAGTCACTAAAAATAATAAAGTGTGTGATATAAACAAAGTTTATTTTATATTATTTAAAGTTACAACTTACAATTTTCTATAGTTGAAGGAATAACTAACTTAAATGTTGTGATAGCCAAAATTTATATTTAATATTCATCGAAATTTGCATCTACTCTTTTAGCATATTAAATAGCAAATCTATCTGGTACATGCATATAGTTCATGAGCAGCCAGAGTCTAAACTTACAGTTTAAACTAAATTGTCTCTAATGCGTTGCTTTAATCTTCTTATAACGTTTGCATATAAATGCATTCTATTAGGGCATCCTTCAGTATAGAGTTTGCTTAATTATTGCATATGCACAGCACTAATAATATTTCTACATTCACACGAAATGAGTACACTTTCAAAGCGACGGCAAACTTTACATACTGAAAATTTCCACGGAAAGTTCATTAGAAGTAATACAAACGTTTTCAGTATAATTAATAATATAAACTGAATTTTTATATAAAATTATTCCGGTTATTAACATTACTATGAATGAAAATAAAGTTCTTGATCTTTTATCTACGAGTGCCATATGGAAATGAGTATATATACAAATAATATATTAACAAATATTATTTATTTATTTATTTATCTCTTTTACGGGTCTAAGCCTAATGACAAGGGAACAGTACACATGGAATTAAATAGGTTATTTAACAGAAAAGAAATTATTTTAATGTATACATATAACTAATCATAAACAATGAACTAAAACTACATTTTTATTAAGTAATGACGTGATAAAAGCAGGGCCGACCTTAAACAAAACCAAATGTCTTAAGGTCCTGATTAAAAATGTTAACTGTATCCTGTACTTTGTGGTATTTTTTTATCATAAATTGCAGTGAAGAATAAGCATGATGCGTGATATGAGGCGTCGGAAAATTAAAAGTTAATTTCTTTCTAAAGGTTCTTATGTTGCAAGAGTTGCAAAATAAGTGTACAATATTTTATAGAGAGCGTTACATGAATAGGAAATATTATTAGAACTTAGGACTTGAGACCAATCAATATTTACAATGTCATCATATAAACCTCTAATATTACCATTTTTAAAATCGAAAAATTCAAAATAATTGATCAATACAGAAAAAGTGGATTATTATCTACCAGTAATTTCAAAATTTAAAGCTGTATCGTGTTTATCCTTTGCAGTAAGCATTTCCTATAACTTTTTAACATTACATTGATTATCATTAGATGACAGGACTCAATCAGGTATTCTGTAATATATATTGCAAATCGAATTGCATTATTGCATATTATTTAAAACCATATATTTTGTAAGAGTTGTTAATTTCATACTCGGATTATCCACGTCAATAATGTATTTATAAGTGGGAATATTAAAATCTCCACAGATTAGTAAATTACTGGAAGAAAAATGTTCTTTTAAATAATTAAAGAGAAATTCATACTTAATTACCTTAGTTCTAGGTGGCAAATACAATACACAAATAACAGTATATATTTTTAGAAATAAACACTTCTACTGCGACCATATCAATATTCATATTTTTGCATGCATAATTTATAGAGGCATCGGTACACTTAAATTCATTATTAATGGCGGTTAAAACACCACCTCCTTTACGTTATAATCGATCACATCTGAAGTCCATAATTATAATTTCACTAAATAATTCTGTCATGTACTCCACCTTTTAGCCACGTTTCAGTTAAACATATTATATCATAACTACTGCACACTAAATTATTATAAAATATAGATGTTTTAGTATTAAGAACACGGACATTTTGATAATAACCGTTAATTGGTTTAACTTCTTTTGTATATAGTTATCTTGAAAAGTTAACTATTTGTAGTACAAGCCATTTAAAATAAAATTAAATGCAACTTTAAATACTAATCATACAAATGTGTTTATATTTAAATTTGCTAATAACTTAATAACTAATTTGTTCTTGCCGAATTATAGTCTTATCTTAAATAAATAAAAATCCTACCTATTATTAAATTAAAGTCTCCTTTCTTCGCAAATTTCATTAATTGCAAATGTACATTTCGATCACGATGTGACCATTTTCAATGGTAAACTGTTCAGCATTGAAATTTTGTGACCGAAATGTACATTTGCAATTAATAAAATTTCTGAAGAAGGGAGAGTCGTATTTCATTTAATTGTGCATCTTCACATAACTCAACAATTATTAAACTATACAAATCTTACTTGTTAAATAATACTAATTAAGCTTCTGCCCAAAAGTAAGTTTCTCTATTTAAATTATAATTTACATTATGTGTCACCCATTGTTAGCGGATTTCTTCTTTCTTTTAAAATCTCTTTTACTCAAATAAGAAAACACTGGAATACAATATATTTAGAAGGTTGTTTAAATGTGCTTGAATTGCTAGAGATAATAACATCTTTATTCGAACATATAACTATATACAATTTAAAAACTGTTACAAGTGTTGGATAATGGGTTAGTCTCTTCGTTTGGGCTAACGGCCATCAGTCTTTCTGCCCTGTTTTGACTCTAAGTTATGTGTGAAAAATTAATATCTTTGCTACCTAGCATAACTGTCTGAGTGATTCGAACTAATGAATTGATGTAGAGTGACTGAAGGGTGTTTAAATTTAGATGGGATAAGGGGATTTCGGGGAATCTTTAATTGCTATTTTATTGTTTATTGATTTTTTTTTTTAATTTAGCGCTTATACTTGGGTTTCTAGGATGTTTTAATGTAAGACTAATATGTAGAAGTTGGAAGGATTTTTGGATCTGGATCTTAATCGAGTTTGCGAAGGGTGATCAAATCATTGACCTGAGCACGTAGGCCTCACTAGGCCCATTGTGCCCCCTGCCTGGGACAGCCCTCTGTTGTTCTACCGCTCATTTAGCCACCCAAGGTGATGAGCAAACGACAACACAAGGCTTGGAGGGTTTTCCCTAATGTTGGCCATGTTCGGCCAGAGCTCCATTTGAATGGACTCTCTAAGGTGGGCGAGAGCCGGGCAGGTGGTTAACACATGTTACACTGTCTCGTCCTCTTCTTCACGTGCTCTACATATGGGTGTTTCTATCAGTCCCAAAGTAAACAAGTGTTTCCTTAGCTGACAGTGGCCCAAGGATACCTGTAATAAGACGCAGATATCCCGGAACAGTCGCAGATAGTATTCAGCTGTTTTCAGATTTGTGAGCGCATTGCCGTGCTAAAGCATGCTATCCTTTGCAACTGAGTAAGCTGCTTTACTGAGGATTTCTGTCTGGCTCTGGGCCACCAGACCAGTGCTCCATAGATTAGCATTGGTCTTACTACCGCTGTGAATAGCAATGTCTTCCCACAGCCCTCCGGCATTCCAGAGGGAGACAAATACTTTTTTACATTTTATTTTTAGATGTGATTCCCACGTCAGCTTGCCGTCGAGGATCACTCCCAGGTATTTGACTTCCGACGACAATATCAACCGGGTGTTGAGGATCTTAGGAAGCTTTAGCTTACCTAGTTTCCTTTTTCTTGTGAAGAAGACCATTTCAGTCTTTGACGGGTTTATGGTCAGAGACTGGTCATTACTTCCTGCATCAAGCTGCATACCACCGTCTCAAATCTGCCTGTAAGCAGGATGGTTATGTCCTTTGCATATCCTATGGTGTGGAAGCCATTGTCGTTAAGTCGTCCCAGTAGGCTGACAACATCTATGTTCCATAGGCAACGATCTTTCTGACAGTGGTATTTCCTACATTTACTATGACTCCCCTATTTTCCAGCATGCTTTTCATCCACCCACTAACTGTGGGGTTCACACCATGCGTGGAGAGGGCAGGTTCCATTTTTCTGAAGGTTGTCTTATCAAAGGCAACTTCTATGTCAATGAACACGCCCAGGGTGGACACTTTGTTGTCCGGAGATCTTTCGATTCGGTCTACAACATTGTGCAGAGCCCACTCCGTTAATCTTCCCTGAGTGTATGCATGGTGTTTTTTTTCGCACAATTTCTCTAACGTTTTCAGAAGGACGTTAGACTAATCGGGCAGTATGATTTGGCTAGTGTATATTCTATACGATCAGGTTTCGGTATGAAAATAACTTTTACTTCTCTCCATGACAGAGGGATGTATCTAACGCGATATATGCCCTGAAGTTTCTGGCTAGGTGGGCTGATGGTATGTTCAGCCCCAATTAAAGGAGGGTCGGGAATATACCGTCCAGGCCTTGAGCTTTAAATGGTGAGAAGAAGAATTCATTATATATTATTTCGAATTAAGAATTAAAATTTCTGTGGTCCTTTTTGTTTCAAATAAAGATGTTTTTCATCTGCTTAGTATATTATCTAAAACTTCTAAATTATTTTATTATCCTTCTTATATTATTTTTTGGTATTCGGCTACCAACTTACCACAATACTTTGTAATGCATTAGTAAAAAGTGATCACCTCAATTTTAAATCTTTGCATGAGATAGGGTAACCATCACAACAAAAAGATTCTATTGAAGATCGTTGTATAATTCTTCAATAAAATCTTCATGTAATGATAAAGACAAAATAAAGGTGATAACTTTTTACTAAGGCATTAAAAAGCTTTGTGATAAGTTCTTAATTTAATGTAGTCGGATACCACTATAGGATTTGGAACTCGCTATACCTTTAGGTTACACTCGATCTATATTGCTAGCAAGGATCAGTCAATAATATTTTGTCGGTGCTTATTTATTATCCCGTTAGAAAATATCCTTTTGTTTTAGTTTGCTTAATAGATATGAAGAAATTAGCCTTTTCTGGAGGTTTCCAATTTTAACAAATAAATCCCCATAACTTAAAATATTATATAGGCTATAAGTATAACAGTTCCACATTCAATAAAAAAAATAACAATAACAATAATAATTCTTTATTGGTCTAACTTAACAAAAGAATGTCTTACGCAAGTCATAGAATATGGCAAATATAAATATATATATTTAAATAAAGAAAACACTTAAGTTTTTTATACCACTTATATTTTTTTATTTTTCGTGACTAGATTCAATTACAAGGTAATCATTATCAGAAAGAAATTGAAAAAAATAATTGTATAAGAAAATTAAGTGTTTTCCTTATTTAAAAATCGAAAATGTACTACGGAGTAAACGCCTCCAAAATTCAAGAATAAATATAGATTATAATAAAAACTAAAACCGATTTACAGTTTAAGATTTGGTATATGAAATTTATTCAAATAAAACATTTATTTTATTTTAATAATACCTGTGGTAGTTGCCAGAGACTATCAATATACTCCTTAATTGCCATTGAAGGTATCTTTTGCACCAACTTTTGAATTGATGAACATTCAAGATTTTGACATTGGTTGGTAAAGCATTAAAACACTTTATGCAAAAATACCTCGTCTCAGGTTTGGCGTCAATCATCTACTGCGCGCATTTAGATAAATAATCCTTTTTATTTCTCCTGATTTGTAGAAGCCATTCCACTATGAAAAGGAATTACACTATCATTAAACCCAGACCAATCAATTGTTGCCTACAATCATCCCTCTATTAAAGGCCAGCTAATACAAGAATTGCTTTTCTTTCAGCTCTAAATACATCTTGTAAAATTGCTAAATAACTCCATACTACTATACCAGAGTTGATATGTGAGTGTATGTAAGAATAGTAGGCCTTCTTTAATTGTTTAATATATAATCATCTTGACATATTTCTCAAAATATACATACCCCTCGTTATAATACCAGCTCAATGACGTGCGTTTCTCATATTAATTTATTGTTAATAGTAAAGCCATGAACTTTAATTGATGACTTCTACCGTAATTCAAAGTAGAAGAAGTCTTAGTAGAAAAACACATTATGAACTCCGCCCGCATATCCTGCCACCTAAATTTTTGTAATTAATAATGCATATTATAGGTTAAAATGCTTATATATCTAATATTAACAGGGTATTTTAACAGCGTTATTAAAATTATGATATTTTTTGTGTTGCGGGTTTTTATTGGCAGTTTCCCAGTTATTACACTCATTGTCAAAGGAGTACAAACATTTCAATATATATATACAAAAATTACATCATTAGGTGTGCTCCCGCTGCGACTTTCTGGTGGTTATTTACGACTGTAAATATTTAATATTTTAAAGTGAATGAAAAAATAAAAGATACTTTTACTTAGTAATATTAACTTATAGTTTGATAATGGTCATTGTTTGATCGAAACTGCAGTCACTATTTAATAAACATTGTGATATTATATAAGTAGAAGTATCTTTTATTTTTTATTTTAATTAAAATGTATCATAAAGTAAATGTCTACAACCTCAATCAGTTAATTTTAAAGTGAATTGGACCGCTGGCTTTGAGAGCCGCGGCCACTGTGGTTTTTGGCTTATTCGCATAGACCTGTGACTTAATAAACGCCACAAGAAAAAGTCTAACAGGGTCAAATCACACGATCTCGGAGGTCAATTCTCATCACCTCCATGACCATGCCCTCGCTCGAGCAGAATATCTAATGTGGCATAAAATGTGTGGCATTTAGCATCTTTCTGTTAAAACTACATATAGTTGGTGTCCATATCATCCCATTCCGATCAAAAGAAGTTAGTAATCATCGGCGTGTAGCGCTCGCCGTTGAAGATGATGACCTGGCCAACGTCTTTCTCAAAGAAATATGGACCGATGACGCCACCAGTTCAATCACCAAATAGTGAATTTTTGAGATGTAAATTCGATAATTTTGTTTGTTACCGTATCTATGCATACAGAAATGAGCCTAATCACTGAAGGTAATTTTTTAATGAATATTAGGGTCAATTTCCAACAGCTCCATTCAGCACACATCACAAGTCGCTCCTAGAGCAGTTGAATTTTGTACGAGTGCAGGCCCAAGTCACGTCGCAAAATTCACCAAGTTCTTGTGAGCGACAAGAAAACGACTGGCTCTGATTCTCCAGAACACTCTCATGGACAGCAGCAATGTTTTAGGCATATCTTTCGCTTTAATATTGTACAGGTGTTGGTTCATTGTTAATTGTACTAGTGGACTCATATTTATTTACCACACTCTCGGAAGGACGGTTATAAGCGCACAGAACGTTGACCGAACAGAACACCCACTTTGATAGAATAATTTTCTCATGTGTTCGTGTTGTTGTACATGATAATTTGGAAAAATAAACTGAATGAATGACAGCCAATTTGATAGATGAAGCTTCAACAATATAGCCGCTATCAACTGTTAAAGTTCGATTATATGGAGAAAAATTGAAAGCTTTGTTTTCGAGAGATTGCCAATTCTACTCATTGCAATGTTTCCCTAACGAAAGACCGTTTATATGCAGAAAAATATGAAAGCTTTCTTTTCAAGAGATTGCCAATTCTACTCATTGCAATGTTTTAGTGAAACGAACATTGGGCCAGTTCCATAATAGCTTGTAGTTAGCTTTTTACTCCTCATTAAGTGAGATAGTGGTGTCGTCAGTATACACCACAGTTGATATTTTTAATAATTGTTCTGGCAGATCATTAATATAATTCAAAAATAATAATGGTTCTAAAATTGACCATTGAACTATACCGTGTACCAGTTCCAAATCTGTTGGCAGTATATTATTATGTTGGACTTTTTGACTTCTGTTTGTTAAATAAGAACTAATTAATTTACAGCTAATCGGTGCAAAATTATAAAAGTGTAACTTCCTTAGCAATATATTATGCGTTACGTAACCGAAAGCTTTGTTCAGTCCAATAACACTACATAAAACAATGATATCTCTTAAAGAAATCAATAATATAATTAACTAAAGATTCCGTTGCCATTATTCTGGACCTACGTGATCTGAAACCAAATTGAGAATCTGACAATATCTGATGTGTTTCTAAATATCGATTTAAAATACTGGATTGATGAGGCTGTTACTTGTTGAAACTCCACATCACTTCATAAAATACTGACACAGTATTACAGTATATGGTTTTCAAAAAGGTTTTTATTACTCTAGAGAAATAAAAATGTTTTTGAAACCATAGACTGTATCAGTATTTTATGAAATATAAACTTATTTGTTAGGAGAGTGTTAATTCAATTATTTTTGAAAATATTGTCCCCTTTTTAAAGTATTTCCTAGTTTTAAAAGATCTGAAAGATATCGGTTCTAATGGATTGGTTAATTATGTACAAATTCAGATTTTCCCACATTTGTTTAAGGTCAGAGTTAATCTAATGAATTATTCTCTCAAATATTTTCGCATCTGCTAATTCTGATGAGCACGTGCTAGCATTTAGGAAAATATCCCATTTGTGATTTATATTAATCATGTCGCATACAATGCCACTCGTATGATGCAAGAGTGTTATAGAATTTTATTACCTGACTGTGTGATTGGTCTCACTGTTTTTTTTAATATTTTTATTTGATATGTTGTATATATCAATGTATATTATCCGATGTTCTAAAACACCTATGCTAATTATTTTAGCAATATCCGGATATTTTTTTATTTATTTATTTTTTTATTTAAATCATTTATTGACCATTATAATTGGAATACAAAATATTATACAGAAAGACAAAAAAAATAGTAATAATGGTCAAAGAGATCTGGATCAGTATTAGTATTTGCCGAATGGCTAAAAACTATACTGTTCTTCCACCAGACCTATATATAAATACAAAATACATAAAAAAGCATAGACAATAAATTAAGTGAAAACAATAAGAAATTGCAAAATGACATCTACGTATGAATTATAACTTATAGTTAATTTTTTGAGGTCTCAGTTTGTAGCATAAGTTTATATTTTGACTTAAAATCATGATAGTTACAATATCGAAAACGTATCCGGTTAAAGCATTGCGTTATAGAGTATGAGAATGACTTCTTAAAAATTTGGAGTTTATGTTTAGGTATTGACATGAGGCCTCGCGATATAACATTTATATTGTGCACATCACTTCTAAAAGTTATTTTATCATGTAAATATTGCGGGCATTTTGTTGTTACAATTTTGTAGAAAAAGCAGGCAGAGTGTAGATTGCGACAGTTATCCATATTAAGCCACTGTGCTTCTTGCAACTTATGTGATATTCTAGATCGTTTTTGAATGCCATATATCAAACGTAAACAGGAATTTTGCATTTTTTGTATACGTTTCACATCAATTTGATCCAAAAATTTGGTGTATATAACATCACAATAATTAAAATTCGATAGTACCAAGCTTTCACATAGCATTATTTTAGTTTTTGTATTAAGCATATGTCTGTTCATAAATATTGATTTTAATGCTATATAAGCATTTCGCAAAAGATAAAAGGTGTTGGTTTTAAATTTCAAATTTGAGTCTATAAATAATCCTAAGTTTTTAACGCAGTCACTAATAGTTAGAACAACTCCATTCAGAGTTATTTTTAAATTTTGTTTTGCAATATTTCTACTTTTTTTGGGACCGAAAAGAATAATTTGAGTCTTTGATGGATTAATTTGTAGTGCATGATCAACAGAGTTTTCAACTAGACGTGTCAGATCATTATTTATTTGGTTTTGTGCAACGTCAAGATTATTTATATCAAAGGAGAGGTACACTTGAGTGTCATCTGCATACAGATGATAAGAAGTATATCTTAAGACGGAATACAAGGAGCAAGTATAAATTGTGTATAAAAGTGGTCCTAGGATTGTGCCTTGGCCTACACCGCAAGTAATTACTCGGGATGACGTTTGTTTCATCGAAATCAGTGAAACAAACCAAGTGTTTATCAATTCTTCACTTATTATAGGAATAATATAATTTAGGCGTGTGTTATTTCTATACTACAAAATGTTTACCATGAATAACATAAGAAACTTATTCAAAAACCCTACCTATTATTTCATAATGTTTCACCAAGAGATAAGTGAAAAAATTGTTCAAGCAATATCCGTATTATCGTCGTATTTGTTAGTGAATTAATGAAAATTTTGTCAATGTAAACTTCTTACTTTGTGGCTTGATTTTAAACATTATATAGACAATAAGAAGTAAAAACATAACGTAATTCAAATGCATTTCGATAATTTCGGTTGAAATATACGTTACATTGAAGTATATATACTATTCTAGAAAACGAATTTAATTTTCCGAGCATATTTTTCTATATACTAAAAAATCATGAAAGTTACCATTTAGCGACCTATATATTGATATCACTGTTATGTATAATTCATTTAAAACTATACCTGACAATTTAGATATTAACTCGTGAGAGGTCATAGTTTAGATCCTCCCTCACCGTTAGAAGCGACTCTCCATGTTTAGCAAATGTCTGTTGAAACAAGCTGCTATATGGAAATTATTTATTTTGTAAGCAGCGACTTTATAATTTGTTAAATAATGTTCAGTAAGAGAAATTACCTTGATATTCTTATCAATTCTATACGCTTCTAATTCTTCTAATTTATTTCGCATGCATTGAATATAGAAGTAGAATGTTATTAATCGGATATTGTTATCACTTTTACGAAGAACGGGCCGGACGTGTAATACTACATTCATTAATTTTCATTTATAGTAATCAAGATTTCGGTTATCATTTTTTTCTTAGAAATGTTTTCGTCACGAGCAATAAATTTTATTTTTACGAGTAATACTACTTCGATAATACAGCCGTGTGATCAAGGCATTATAAGGACCATGAAGGCAGACAGATGCGTGCTAGAATTTCGGAAAGTATGGAGAATACCCTAAATATGAGCGCAAATGATCTAGCCAAGAAAACAAATTTACTAGACGCTTTACATCTCATTACCGTGTCGTGGAACCAAGTTTCCAAAATAACGATTAAAAATTGTTTCACACCTGATGGGTTTTCAAAAGATGACATAGAACCTGAACACCTAAACATTCAGCCACCCGACGATAAGTGAGTTCGAGGAGTGGATGGCAATAGATAACGACTTAAATGTTGCACAGAATGTAACAGAAGAAGACATTTATGAAAGTGTAATGTGTAAAAGTGTAACAGCGTCAACAATTAGCGAAATGAGAAAAGTTTTGCCACGTGGTGTGCAGCACAGGTCATCTGATTTTCAGACGCATTACGACTATGAAATTTTCGTTAATAACTTGCTCCGCGAAAATTAGAGACAAACAACGCTGGATGAGTTTTTTTTAATATGAATTTGTTTTTTATTTTGTTCAAATTTAAATGATATACACATTGTATGTAGTAATCATTTTTTAAAGAGTTTATGTTACGTTATTATAGTTTGTTACGTTATATATTTTTAATTAAAATAAAGTTTTGTTTTTCGGCTATTATTATCAATCGGTTATTGTTATCAAAAACCCCGAGTCCCGTTGCGATCACATTAAGCGGCGTGCACTGTAATTCACTTCCACTGGAGGTGTCTTCGAAGGGAATAGAAAACGTCTTACCATTACTCATGTGGGCCAGAATCGCATCTTCCATTTTCGCAAGATAGCTCAACTGTTATCTTAAAAGATGCGTATTCCTCCAGACGACGTGAGTTTAATTGTTCACATTCGATTAATTGTATTTGATTACTTTTTAAATGTTTATATCATCGATTTTCATATTTGGCTGTTCTCTATAGATATGCAGCTGTGCTTCTTTTTCTACGCCCCTTAGTGTGAATTGGGGGTTTTCCAACAATGACTTTCCTCAAAGGTTAATATTAGGTATACTTTTTAAAGAATAGAAACAACAAGCCCTAAAACTACCATATCCAACGGACGTTCAATCCGATCAAAGAAGAAAATTTGTTCGTTAATATTAAGCGGCTTCTCAATATTTTTATCTATTTCTGCCTTTAAGGACAAACAATTTACTAAGTAAATTCATTAATAAAGCTAAAGAAAAATCTGATAAATAGAACTGTGCAATGTGGAGATTGCCCTGGATGCAGTTCCCCGGATGGTCTTCAAGAACACAAAAAATGCATCAGAAAACTTCAGAAAAATTGCCCAAGCTGTCAATAATTTAAACGAATAACATTTTTTGATAAATTTAAAATGTTACTCGTAAGTAAAAGTCGTAAATTGAATTTGTTGGAAGAACTAATATCTAAAAAATATAATAAAAAAGCATTATTTTAAATGATTACATATGAATTAATAATTTCCCTTTAATTAATATTTAGCCGCATGAAAATTTCGTTTATAATAATAACTATAACTTTAATACCATTTTAGATTTTTCCTTTAGGTGAAACATATTTAAGTTTCTTAACTATGTGGTTTTATTTCAATGTATTATCGAGTTTCATCATGTATCCGCCTGATCAATTCAATATTTAAAAACGAATCGATTGGCAGTGGAGTATAAAGGAGTTAGAAATGGTTAAAAAGAAATAAAAAAGTGGCTGAATGTATAAGGGAAGATGGTGCTGGTATAAAGACTCTTGCAAAATTTGTGGTGTAAATAAGAAGTAAGAAGGAGATGATGATAAACAGCTATAAAATACTCCCTAAAAAAAGGGATTAAATGAAGAAGTGAACTCCGCCCGTTCTCCTATCGGATAAAATTTTAAGTATTTTTTTATTTCAAATTTTATATATCATTTTTGTGATGTATTATTAGATAGGAGTATAAAGATGTAAAATAAATAATAAATAAATCCATAATTATAAAAAATGTATACAATTTACTCAGGAAGACGGTGATGAGAGAGTGTTATTTTGTGAAGTTATGGGATCCAAGTTAATTTTTTGGAAGTAATGAAGAGAGTAGGGGTGAAAGTAGCGGTGAAAGTGGGGATACACGTACAAGGATTGTAATAAAAGGCATGAAACAAAGAGTGACAATAGGTCTGAAGTAAATTTTTTACATCTGAAAATTTGTATTTTGAAGACCAAGATCCATAAAACTCGGGATTACCATCTATTGACAAACTAGCGAAACGCTTTTATCTGACTAAAAAATTTCGTATATTTTCGATTACGACGTTTAGGGATCGATTAAAGTACGCAATCAGTAAGCCCAAATATAATTTACGAGATTTATAAAATTACAATTTTTCAATTATACTGTTAAAATTCGCGCACCGTTACACCCAAACAATAATTTCAATTTGTACGAAAACAAATAATAACGGATTGTCCATAGAATAAGAAGTATTCAAAATCAAATTCAGCTTTGTTTCAAAAAACAGTAAAATACATAAGACAATGGCTAAATACAACACTAAAATGAAAATGTCACGTATAAAAAAATAATAATTAATTCGATATATACACACACGAATATACATGTATACGTACATATAGATGTAATACCTATAACGATTCGGTTATACCTGTACGTTAATATACACAGAAAGGATTATGAATCACTGCTTTGATACCAAAAACAATCCGCATTTAATTTTTAATGAAAAGATGGAAAATCCGTGATTTAAAGTAATTGCGGAAAATTAGTAATCTGTTAGAAGTATAGTAGTAGTAATATTTGGCAAGGGACTACGTGGTATTTATGAATTTGTATTACCCTTCCTATTGCTGACCCGAAGTAAAAATGCTGAACTCTTGCCCTGCGTTTTGATAAGTTTATATTCAGTAAACTTTTCTAAATTGTATATTGTTTAAGTGTAATTATTTTACTATGAAAATATTTAAACCGGTAAAAAAAAATACGCTTGGTCCTTGAAGTTGCAACCTCGATAGTCAAAATATTCAGAAATATTATTAATTGCATTGTTAATTATAAAGGTGGTGTTCTCATATCCATTAAATACATATAAGTTGAGGCTTATATTGCGAAATAATAATTCTAATATCAAAAGTATTTAAATTATATACCCATTCTTTTATTAGATTTTTTGTGCCTTTTGCTATTCTTTTAATGAAAATAATAATTCAACTATGTTTGACAAAATTGATATAAATATTGCATACAGGGTCCAATATAAAAATAATGTGCATTTTCTGAAAAATATATCTATATTAATCATACCAGTAGAAATGCTTTAATTTATTCAAAATAGTCTCCAAAGCATCAATATCTATATTAATCATACCAGTAGAAATGCTTTAATTTATTAAAAATAGTCTCCAAAGCATCAATACACTTGCGGAAACGTTTCTAAAATGCCTGGAAGGCACCCTGAAATTCCTCGACGTAAGTATCTCTTAAGACCCTTACATGCTTGTTTTCCACGGACTCCCAATACTTTGTTTTCAGCTCTCTTTTCTTTCGGGGAAACAAAAAAAGTCGCATGGGGCCATGTCACGACTTGAAGATGACTGCAAATTATTTTAATACCATTTATATATCGTGAATCTTCTAGATTGTATATTTAAAATCACATGGCTATACAATAATTCCATTATTATGTCCGTTAAATAACAGTTGAGGTTAAATTAAAAAGAATGCAGGGCCAGATTGAATGCCGGCATTTGTGATAAATGATTGTATTCAAAGTTTTGTTACACCATTTAGGCATTAATTAATTTCTTTAATTTTTCAGATAATTGTAAAGAGAGAGCAAGTAATAACACTACTTAAAACGGGTCATAAATCAGAGATCTTGAATTATCTACTTCTTACAGTAGTAAATAATTAAATAAAATTATTTTAACGCATCATTATTTTATCCCCTTTTACGGATATATATTCCATTATACATAAACAAAGCATAGTTACAGAAATGAAAGAAAACAAAATAAAATATGTAGATACATACTCCTAATATAATATAAATAATCAATTAAAATTAATACCTAAGTATCAAGGTCAAAGTCGAATAAAAAGCAAGCATGGCATTCCTTTATGTATATAATTTTTGTGGATAGTATTAATAATTGTAGTATTATATTGGTGTTTGATTATTAAGGCTAAGTATTACTTTGTAAGGCCGGTATTAATATATATTTGGTTGCACTAACCGCTATTAAAATCTGCATGAAAAATATAGGTTAGAGTTTTTACTGAATTGTTCATTTAATGAAAATAGATCAAGTAGTATGATAAAATAACGTAATAAAAGTAGAAATAAATATGTATAGTACTGTACTTTCTTATTGAGAATTAAATTTACTGTTTAATATTAAGTACACAACAAGTGATAAAAGTTCGTACGGCGTAAATGGAATGACGAGAAAGAATGGCGGTCTAATCATGTGTTTTAGGTGTGCGCATGATTGGGTGTCAAATATTTGTAAGCAGTAACTAAATTAATAAATAGAAGAAAACACGAAAATATTTTCGAAAAAATCTACAACAAATGAGTCTTATTAAGACTACAAGAACTTGTAGTCTTAATAAGACACATTTGTTGTAGATTTTACGAAAATATTTTCGTGTTTTTTCTATTTATTAGTGAATTTTCTACAACATAAAAGACTAAAGGACTTATATATTTTATTAGTAACTAAATTGTATATTCAAATTGAGTATAGAAGTGTAAAATATTGGAATTATTATTATGGGAAGGACGAAATTCAGTCAGAACTGCTTTCTATTTTTTCACCAGTAACTACCATTGACATTGTCGCGGCATCAATTACCCTTCAGGCTAAAACGTACATTATTATATGTCTTTACATTCCTCCAAATACCTGTAATGATGATTATATGACATTATTTGAGCATCTTTCAGAGCATTTTGGAACTTAGGATTTAATTATTTGCGGTGATTTCAACTTACCAAACTATTATGCATGTGTGAATCAAAGTTTCTCGTGTCGCAAAGTGTCAACGCTCACGAATTTTCTTTTATTAGTTAACCTAAGACAATGTTACTCTGTATGCAATGATAGAGGTAGAGTACTAGATCTGATAAATATTCCCGAGTCTTTTCATTGTACCGTTGAGAAAGCGAGTGAAATATTGACTGCCGAAGATTTACATCATCCTGCATTGACTTTCGAACTTGCTTTTCTAAATTATATTAACTTTTCATCGCATTCTCATGCCAGTCCGCCTAAAGAATATAATTTTAAAGCAGCCCGCCTGGACTTATTATATCATTCTTATTGTCGATTGGTCCTTTTTATATGAAAAATCTAATGTTGATGATGCATGTTCTCAGTTCTATAACATCCTATATTCCTTATTTGACAAACACATACCCAAAATTCTACCCAGAAGAAAACACGTTACATATCCACCTTGGTATACACCGGATATCATTAAAATGGTCAAGCAGAAAGAGAGACTTCGCCATCAATTGAAAGAAAACTCTATCAGTGACAGAAGATCTCGTTTTGAACAAATTTGGGACTCTCTCAAGAGACAAATTCGACGTACCTGTAAGGAATATATCCAGAAAACACAAGATAATATAGCTGAATGCCCTAAGAAATTCTGGTCGTTTGTTAATAAACGGAAAAAGCAAACAAGACTTCCTGGATCCATGAAAAGGAATGGTGTTAGTTTAACTACCTCAGAAGATATTGTTCAAGGTTTCGCCGATCAATTTAGTCAAGTGTTTAGTGCAAATACCACCACGGCCTATGACATCAGTACGAATAGTGATGACATTTCCACTTTGTTGGGAAATCTAAAGATTAAGGATGATTTAGTGAGGTGTTACTTAAAAGCTGTGTCACCTAAATTGACTATGGGACACGATAATGTTCCGGCTTTTATTGTGAAGGATTGTGCCAATGCGTTTTCCAAACCGCTATCTTATATTTTCAATTCAATTTTAGCTAATGGTATATTTCCGGAAATATGGAAACTATCTAAAGTAACACATGTCTTTAAAAATGGCGATAGAAATTGTATGAAAAACTATAGACCTATTTCGCTTGTTTCTAATTTTTCTAAAATCTTTGAGGCCATACTATACGATTTAATTTATAATGCGGTATCTCCTTTTCTTAGCCCGAAACAACATGGATTTATCAAGAAGCGATCATCTGTCTCAAACTTATTAAATTTTACACAATATATTTCTGAAAAACTGGACCAATGTAAGCAGGTTGACGTTATCTACACTGATATAAGCAAGGCTTTTGATAGGATGCCACATGATAAGCTGAGACAGGCCTTATCTAAGTATAACATTAATGGAACCATCATAAATGCCATCTGCTCATACCTTTCGGATAGACGTCAATTTGTATATTATTCGGGTTTTAGTTCTAACTTATATATAGCCAAAACTGGTGTTCCCCAGGGGTCTAAATTGGGCCCACTTTTGTTCGTTATATATTTAAATGATATTTGTAGAGTGTTTAACTGTAATTATCTCTTGTATGCAGATGACATCAAGCTGTATAATGAAATAACTACTGCTAGTGACTGTATCGTTTTACAAAGTAATTTAGAACGTATGTTTGATTGGTGCTCCGCTAATGGATTAGAGATTAATACTTCGAAATGCTTTGTTGTATCATATCATCGCCTTTAACAACCCTTACATTGTAACTATATCCTTCGGGATACTCCTTTAAAGCGCGAAAATACGATTAAAGACCTTGGTATATATTTTGACAGCAAGCTATCGTTCAGTAAACATACCGATTATATCGTCTCTGAATGCAATAAAGTACTCGGCTTTATCACCAGAAATTGTAAAGACTTCACTAGTATTACGCCAGCGGTTAGACTTTACGAAGCATTTATCTTAAGTAAATTAAATTACTGTGCGGCTGTGTGAACCCCAAGGTGTAAACTTAATGTAAATCTTTTAGAAAGAGTGCAGAAGCGTTTCCTAAGATATTTGTACTATTGTAAGTATAACCGCTATCCAGGATATAATATTAGAACCAGTGAACTTCTTTTGGAATTTACTATGCCATCAATATTTGATAGGCACAGATTTGTGGTACTTTGTGACTTATATAAACACATACACGGAATCACTGATAACCCTGATCTTTTGTTACAATTTTTTTTCAAAATACCTAGGTATAACAGTCGTAGCAATCAAACATTCTTTTTGGATATTCCACGCACAACTCATCATAAGCATTCGCCATTACATAAAATGGTGAGATATTACCACGAAGTACAATATCATGTAGATATTTTTTGCTCGGATATTAATAACTTTAGGTCGAATCTTAAACTAGCATTAATATAATTTCTAGAATTAATGCTTAATGCCTGATGTTTACTGACTTTTACTTGTTTTTGCTCTAATTGTATATTATTTTTATCATTGTATAAACTGTGCTTATTTTTGTAAATTTATGGCCCTGTGATATGTATATTTCTCTGTAATTGGACTCAATTGTCTGTTGAGAAATAAAGGCTTATTATTATTATTATTATTATTATTATTTATAGTGGTTGAATTAAAATTATCAATGCAATGTTGTTAACCCTTAGCTGCACCTGGGGGTTCTGAGGGACCTCCTCCTTTCTTAAAAATACTTTTTAATTATTTAAAATTACCAATTAACACTTTTGTACATATATATGATAGAAACATTTTTTAAGCAATATTTTAACTGGGGTCCTGAAAGACCCCATGTGCAGTTATGTAACAAAACTGAAGTAGTGCAGCTAAGGGTTAAGATAATCCATATCTAACATTCTAAAAAAATAATTTTATGTAAATGTTCACGATCTAATTATATTTCATAGCATGTCATAATAAATAACAAAAATGGCGCATGCGTATAAAACGTAATAACTAACTCTGTGGACAAAAAGTCAAACTGTACGTTAGGAACGAGATTACAGTATATGGATCCTTTATTTAGAACATACAAAAGACAACCCTAGTAAAGTAAAAAGAATTATTATCTTTTTTTTTAAATGGGTTTGTATACATTTGGATAAGATGGGTTAAACGAAAATTAAATGTAGTGAAGAACTAAACAACACTTAAATAACTATGAATATCATTCAATTAATAACTTATTATCAAGATCTTATTAGGTTTTGAGATGATAATAAGAATAACTTTCGTGTTAAACTTTGTCACTTTTGTTTAATCATATAATAACTTCTATTTGTTTGATTCCTTTTTTTTCCTTAAAGTATTTCTAGTTTGTTTATATAGATAAATTCAATATTTTCAAACTTTAACTTTAATTTTTTTAATTATTAGAATATACGGTTCCTTGGCAGATGTTATGATGAACGTAATGGATGCTAGTAGGATTAGATTTTAGCGCAGTGCTTTGGTATGGTTTGGCGCCAGGCGGAATGGCTTAAAGGCATGTGGTGGGCAGTCAATAGTCTCAATGTGGTGCTCGCATAGGGTTGTGGGAGGTCCTACTTTCTGGATCATCTCCGCGTATTTAATAACCTCCATTATAATAATAATAAATACTGACCTAGACATTATCACACGTAAATTTGCAGACCATTTCAATTCTATTTATTCAAAGACACAAGACCCTAATTTTGACCAAGCAACGTTTCAGCTCATAAACGACTGGTACAACGATTTCTTCAGATTTAATGACAGTTCAAAACCGACGGACATTTTCACAGAAGATGACTATTTTAACACATTAAAGAAGGGCAAAAATACAGCGACTGGACACGACCTAGTACTTAGAACTATAGTAAAATCCTTACCACACCATATACACGTTCATATTCTTAATATCCTTAATTTCATCTACCAACACCAATATTTTCCTTCCGAATGGAAACTTGGTATTATCATCTGTATCCCAAAACGTGACCATCCTCCATCCCTAATATCCAGCTACCGTCCCATTACGTTACTTCCCGTCCTAGGTAAACTCTATGAATCACTCCTTAAAAACAAAATACTATCCCACGTCCAAGACCGCATCCCGAATTACCAATTTGGCTTCCTTCCAAAACGTTCCACTACCCTCCCTCTTACCATCCTTACCTCAAACATCCAAACAACACATCTTGAAGGAAAATCATCAGCCATCCTACTACTGGATGTGCAAAAAGCCTTCGATTCTGTCTGGCATCAAGGTCTGTTGTATATATGTTACCTCCTCAAAATTCCTTCCCACATTATTTTTATCATTAGGCAATTCCTTTCAAACAGATCCCTCAAAGTCAAAATCAACAACTCCTACTCCCCTCCTTTTACACCTGTTCAAGGTCTACCTCAAGGATCCCCGCTATCTCCACTACTTTACAACATCTTCTGCTTCGACATCTACAACCCTGACCCCCTTCACTTTAATCCCTCAAAATATCTCCTCCAATTTGCAGATGACACAGCCCTCATTTCCCATGCACCCTCCGTACATAAAGCTCTGCAATCCCTTCAGCAGCTTATTGACACCCTACAACACTGGTTTTGCAAATGGCGAATTAAAATCAATCCCCACAAATCCCAGCTTCTAATTCCCTATCACCGCAACAATAATCCTACATATAATATCCATATCTCCCACACAATTGTTTCCCCTTCTACGTCCATAAAATACCTAGGCATTACCATAGATCAAAAAGTAAACTTCAAAAGCCACACAGCTTCAAATAAGGCTAAAATCATTACAAGGGTCAAATTATTTAGGAATTTAACATACAAAAACAACGGAATATCCACAAAAACAGCCGTTAAAATTTACAAAATGATTTGCCGCCCTTTACTTGACTATGGTAATGTTCTTTTTCTAAACTCCTGCAATCCCACTATCCATAATATCCAAGTTAGCGAGCGATGCTCCCTAAGAGCTTTAACCAAAATCCGCCATCCTAGCAATCCTTTACATAATCCTTCTAACCAACTCCTATACTCTGTTATTCCCATCAACGAACGCCTTCTATACCTTAGCGAAAAATTTTCCAAAAACTCCTTTAACCAACACATCCTTTCTCTTTACTGCTTGCGCAGAAATCCTGACCTAATCCCTAAATATAAAACCCCTTCATTCACAACATACGAATTCATCGAATCACACCATCCATCAGAGACAGACTGACGAGACATATAAAGACTGACAAATCCGGGCTGAAAGACCGCTGGTCGATAGCCATTTAACGGACTAACCCACTAACATCATCTATCATATATGTATTATATTTATTGTTATTGTAAGTTTGTCTGTTAATAAAGATGTTGTATATATATATAATAAATACTTTATTCACAACAGGGACAGTAGGTACAATGCACAAATAACAATTTACAAAGTTAATTATTACAGATCAACTAACCGCTAAGTGAATGCATCAAAAAGAAACATTAATTAAATGTATTCCGATAAGGAATAAAATTCCTTTTATAATAAGTAGTCTCTTAACTTTGTTTTAAATTGCTTTTCAGTAGGTGTGTTTCTAATACCAGTGTGTAGTGTATTAAACATCCTCAATGCCACATACATAGGGGCGCTTTCATAAAATGAGAGTCGATGTGTTGGATATGCATATTTATCCGTGAAACGTGTATTGTGATTTGTTGAATATTTGTTTATTTTTGTAATTGAAAATTAAGGTTTTGTAAATATATAGGCTGTAAAACTTCAGTAATCTCGCTTTTCTATAGGTTCCTCTACACGTATCTCTCGATTAAATATGATCCTAAGCGCTCGATTTTGGATTATAAATATATTTTTAGCAACTTCCGTAATAGATTATCCCGTATCTTATTATGCTTTCAAAGTTTGCCCCATGTACGTTGTTATTAATAAGTTGGCATCTAAAACGTGTTTTAATATTTTTAAAGAATAACATACCACATTTAATCTGGAGAGCAAAAACTCACAGTCAGCAGACCAATTTAAATTATTGTCGATCACCATACCTAAAAAAATGACTTTAGTTTGTACCTGCAAATTTTCGTTATTTAATTTTCTGCTGCTTGAAATATTTTGCGTATGTTTTAAACTGAAGATCATCACATTTGTTTTTATTTGTGTTTCTGAATAATTTGTTCATGTTCATCCAATCTTGGGTTTTTTAAATAATTCTTCCGCTTTAGTAGCAAGTTCAGCTGCGTCCGAATTAGACATAAGCAAGCTAGAATCGTCGGCATAGGTTGTTAAGAAGGTATTTTGTTGGATGATCTGCTTTGGTAGATCGTTTACATATATGAAGAAAAGTAGTAGCCCTAAGGTACTACCCTGCGGTATTTCCACATTAATTATTTTACTATCAGACAGTTCGTTGATAATAATCCGGTTTCTCAAGCAAGACTTCCTGGTTGACAGTATCGAAAGCCTTGAACAAATCGAGAATAATACCGAAAGACAGTTCTGATTCCTACAAAGCATCCATAATGTCTGATATATAGTCAAATATAGCAGTCCCTTTATAAATCCGTTTTGTGCACTATTAAGAAGTGAATGTGTTATAAAATAATTCATTAATCGACTATATATGACTGTTTTCAGTATTTTAGAAATTACAGTCAGAAGAGTTATAGGTCTGTAATTGCTAAAGTTGCCTGGATCGCCTTTTTTATGCACCAGTATTATGATACCTTCTTTCAGACATTAAGGGAATATACCATTTTTAAGAATTATATTGCATAAGTACGTGAGTGGGCCAATGAGTTGGTTGATAGTAGATTTTATTAATGATTTTATTAATGATGATTTCATCGTAGGCACTAGACAATTTATTTTTATAAGAGAACATGTAATATTGTAAATTTCGGATTCTGTTACTGGAGTGAGAAATATAGAATGAGATTGCCTCGTTTCGGTGCAATAGATGTTCGGTTCCTATTGGGGTCTTGCTAGTAAAATAGTCATTTAGCTCATTTGTTTTCCTTTTAATTTTTCGCTACTTTGGTACCGAGTTTTTATTATGACTGCAAAGTATTTTTTTGCAATTTCATTCCTTTTTACATCACATAGTAACACATCATACTCTTTATGATCTTATATAGTTTTTTTTGCATCCTTATTATAACATTTGACAACGGATAGATAATCAAGTATATGTTGCACAATTTATGATAGCTGTTGCACTACAATATTGTATTAAGTTATTGAACTTGATTCTGTTGAGGCAAAAATCATTGCTACTTCTATGTATATGCTGTTGAACGATTTTTACGGGTCGGTCTATAGTAGGATGCGACTGTTCTGAATTCTTCAAGTTTTATTTGTTAAATATTATTGTCTGTGCGGTGACGCCAAAGAGTTGCCACTTCCTATGATTTTGAAGCATATTGTTTATATTTCGTATTTTTTTATTTATTGATCTTTTATAAAGATGAATTATCGATGCAGTTTCTTTGTGTTTGTTGGTTACTGACTTGGATTGTGCTTTGCGTTCGGCAAAAAAAAATATTTCTGTATTTTTATATTCATTGGCCAATTGCCGGGATCCGCGCATTTGGCCCCACGTTGGGCGCCAGTTGTCTCGGGGTCAAAGATGCCGAAAATGCGGAGAAACGTATTATACACTTTACTCGTTGTGTAGAAATATCGTTTACTAATAATATTTACACAATAATTTAAACAGGCACTGCTCGAAACAGTAGGCTAGATAATCCAAACCTAGGTCAAATCAGGAATGCTAGCAGAAGTTGTTTACTGAAGGTGAGTTGAAAGAGACTGTTGATTTGCGGGTTTAGAGTGGTTATTTATAACCACAATTTGGTTAGGTGATGCGGTAGTGGTGTAGTCTCTCTTGTCTACAATACCACCTGACCAATTTTGGATAATACGCCCTCACGTTCTATTGCTACGCGGTGGTCGCTAATTAGTATTTTTTATCACATATTTAACACATATTTAAATATTGTGTGTGATAAACACAAAATTTACTTGTGTTTCTAAAATCACAGAAATCTATCACAAATTGAAAGCCTTTACAATCAATTATACAATTTTGTATTTATCTCTCTTTCATTTTATAGATTCTTCTGATCCCCTACTTTTTGCACTTTTTAAATTATTTATTCTAAATGTATCTCTATTTAAAATTATTAATTCCTGTTAGCTCTGTTTTGGTTCTTTTGTATAAATAATATATAAATATAAGAGATTATCATATATTTTACGTTTTACATATAAATAAATACAAAATTAATAAATCTAATTAATACTTCCTCTTCCTTATTAATTTTTACCTCGTTATTAATCAAAAGTACGGCCCATTCGTAATTTTATTTTAACGAGCAAACAATGCGGATGCATCGGTGTGTCTGTTTGTTTGTTTTTGTACAGGCATAAAATTTCCTTATTAAAGTTTTCCAATATCATTTTTTATAATGCGACTTGAGAGCAACTATTTTTAGAATCATTGTTTTCCCCGATATTGAAAGCCCTCCTCGCTTGTAATAGATAATGGAAATTATTTTTCGAGCCCACATCTGCATACCCGACGGTGATATAGGGGCTTTCATTGTTTCGGAAAAATTGTTTGAAATTATAATTTAAATTAAACAACTCTAAAATAATTATTTATTTCTCATCACACAGAAAAAGGTTACATAAAATAACAAAAGTAAATGATAATAAAGATATAATGGTTGTAATTGCTTCTAAAAAATATACTGAAATTATAATATTAATTAAACAACTGTAAAATATTCTTTATTACTCTTTCAGGAGACTTTTTTTGTCTTAGATGGAAAATTGTAAGCAAAAGTTTGCGTAGTAAAGATACGAATATTAACTTATCTAATAATAACAAACATAGAATGCAATAAATATAATTTTAAATCATCTAAAATACTATTAAATTACTAATATTTATCATCTTTGTACAAAATGATAGGCCATTACCATAAAATAGATTATGGTGTCGATATATAAAACACCATATTATACTTCATGGTAATAGCGTAACATTTTCTGCAGAGGGGTGATATATAATATTTTGTGCGTAGCCATTTATTGTACAAAGTTTGCTTATGACAAGAGGTATTTTTATTCAAATAAATTATATCAATTTTAATAATAAAATGTAATAAAGTCCTTTACGTTGTAGAAAATTAACTAATAATTAGAAAAAAGAAAGAAAGTTTTTCTAATTATATAAATTCTATAGGAGTTGTCAGTTAAATAATAAATTATTTTAATGAAGTCGTTTCTACTATTTTATGTCTGGTATTACATATAGGAATAATTATTTTGTTCCAATTATGAGGTTACTTTCTCGGGTTTTGTAGGTTTTTTTCTAACCTTTCCTGATAATGGTGATGAATTAAATTTGTTCATGATTTTCTGTTATAGTTTAAGTTTTATATATTTGTCTTCGAGTTTTTGCCAGGAGAATATTTGAGATCATTAATTAGAAGTTCTATTTTAGTTGATCTTAGATAAAATCATAATTCTTGAATAAAATGTATGTCTTATAATCTTCATTTGTCTTGGTTTTTATATGAAATGATAGTTTAGAAAGCTCTTTCTCCCTAGTGCCTAGCATACCTGCACACGGTCTCCGTGGTCCTTTGTGCCCCTCTGGATGTTTTACTCCTCTATGAAGTCCAAGAGTTTCTTCTAGGGGATCATAGAAAACATTGTAAAAATTTGCAATTTTTTAGTATTCTTATAAAAATAATAATAAATAGAAAAAAAAAAATTGGATTAAAAGAATGATACTTGCTCTAACCGTTGCCTTTCTTGTAATAAAGAAGTTAAAATGCAATAATTAAATAAAACAGATAAAATAGAATAATGGTAAATGAATCATAGATATATCGAGATAAACTATCAATACTTAAAAAACACATTACACTGCTTGAATCAACAAACAATTATCCGAATAAAACACAAAACAAATGCAATTTTATTCACAATAACCAAAACGTAAACAATAACATAACCAACAACACTCAGGTTAGCGCCAAGATTACACCGCAGGCGCATCGTACTAAACAGGTATTGTCCGATAGCTCTGTAAAACAAAACGGCGATATGAAGAAAACACCCAAGAAAAGTGTGCACAATAATAAAGAACAAATGTCAGTTACAAATAAAATGGAGAATAATGAAAGAGCGCAACTTAAAATTATGGATAACATAATTAATTTAAATTCCGACGAAGATGCCGAAAACATAATAAAGAGTAAACATAAATCAATTGTCAACGTAGGCAACGATATTACCACCGATGCAATCACAGCAGATAATCAATGGTCCACCGTCAAGAGGAAAAATTCGAGGCGCCATAAATCAATTTTAGGGAACGGTCTACAAAGTAGTGATCTCCAAGGGGCTGAACGATTAAAATGGTATTTCCTTGGACGAGCGACGAAGACGTCAACTACAGAAATCGTTAAGAAATACATCCGGAAGAACGTATGTGGCGAAGATCTTCTGCATATAGAAGAAATTCCTATTAAATTACAATCCCAAAAAGCGTATAAAATTGGCATTCTACCGGAACATTCAACAAAAATGGAAAACGCTTCTACATGGCCAAAAAATATTAAAATTTCCCAGTATTCTTTTTTAGTAGAGAAAAGACGAATGCACCGAGAGAAGATCATTGGCCAAATACAAATCACAAAAAATCTTTAACTATGTATATTTATTTGTAAATATTCAGAGTTTAAGAAACAAAGTAAATCAATTAGAAGCATTCCTTATAATTAAAAACAACCTTAATATTTTATGTTTCAATGAACATTGGCTTTCAGAGCAGGAAGCGCCATTAATTCATATAAATAAGTTGTATCACATTTTGCTCGCACTCAGTATAAACATGGAGGAGTAATGCAGTTTATCAAAAATAATATGGATTTTAAAAACTTACCCAATCTAAATGATTTGTCAGTTGAAAAGCATTGTGAGATATCTGCAATACTCATTCCATCATGCCAACTTACTATTGTATGTATTTATAGATCCCCCGACGGAGATTTTAATATGTTTCTCACAATTTTAGGAAATTTACTAGATAATATACATATGAACAAGCATGTCCTAGTTGGGGGAGATTTTAATGTGCTGTTCCATACCAATGATGGCCGATCTGCCCAGTTAAATGAGCTATTTGCTACTTATGGACTTTATGGTAAAGTAAATTTCCCAACTCGTAAGCAGAATTGCCTTGATAATATTTTTTCTAACCAGTATGTTAATATTACTTCAATATATCCCTGTGATTCAGGTTTATCTGACCACATAGGTATAAGTATAAAATTAAAGATGAATCAGTCAATATCCAAAACAAAAAGTCAAGTTTCGAGACCCATTACTCAACATGGCATAAACATTTTTTATTTACTATTAGAGCAAACAGATTGGAATTTGATTGAAAATGTAAACTATGATACTGAGACCAAATTTGACTTCTTTGCAAGTATTATAGCTCAGCACTATAATACATCGTTTCCAGAAAAAATAATAAAGTTAAAAACAAATAGTAATATTAAGTGGTTCAATACTGAATTACGATATATGAGAGATAATCTCAATTTTATGAAAGATACAAGTGAAAAAAATCCTGATTTAGACGTACATTACTTAAATTACAAGCGGAAATATGAAGCTGCTCTGAAACATGCGAGAATATCAGCAACCGAAAAATTCATTAAAAACGCGAGTAATAGCGTGAAAGCTATGTGGTCAATAATTAAGCCTAGTCAATCTAATTCAATCTGTGATAGTGTCTGTGATATTACCCCAAATGATTTCAATGAATATTTTATCAACGTTGCACATGAGCTTCTACAGAATCTTCCTCCTGGCGAGCCTGTTAATACAATACTCAAAGTGCCAAATTGTTCAAAATATTTTAATTTTAGAGAAGTAACTTTCCTCGAAGTTAGAAATACTATCAACAATTTAAAAAATCTAACTGTCGTGATATAAACGGACTCACACCTACTCTCATTAAGTCTGTAGTCAATGTTATTTTTATTCCAATTACAAAACTTATTAACACAAGTATTCGTAATGGTATATTTCCCAATTACTTAAAGAGAGCCAGAGTCGTACCCATCCACAAAAAAGGTAGCAAAGATGTAAAAAGCAACTATAGGCCAATTGCAATTTTACCTATTGTATCAAAAATATTTGAAAAATTATTGTTTAATCAATTGTTAGAGTTTTTAGAGTCCAACAACTTATTAAATAAAGCGCAATTTGGTTTTCGTGCAGGAAAGTCAACGACTAGTGCGGTTACTGCGCTCGTTGAAGAAATAATTCAAGGATTTGAAGTCGAGATGAATATAGCCGCCTCATTCCTGGACCTCAGCAATGCCTTTGACTGCGTTAGCCACGACGTTCTTGTACGAAAACTCTACTTTTATAATTTGCACCCAAAAAGCTGTCGTTTTATTCAATCTTATTTATATAAGAGACAGCAGCAAGTTATACTGCATCAGATCTCATCAAATTAAGGCTACTTACAACATGGTGTTCCTCAAGGATCCATCCTTGGCCCATTGTTGTTTTTATTATATATTAATGCCCTACCTTATTTGTGTCAAAATGGTACATGTATTTTGTTTGCAGACGATACAGTATTAATTAACAAATCGCCAATAGCCTCTGCTGCTAAAGCCAATAACTTAATTAACCAAAGTAAGTGTAGAGAATGGTGTAACATAAATAAATTATCATTAAATGAAAGAAAAACATTTAATATTACATTCTCTCTAAAGCAATTAGACATAATGGAAATCAAATATGTGAAATACTTAGGTATGTGGCTGGACAGTAAATTAACGTGGAATGCACATGAGACGGAAATGTCACAAAAAATATGCCGTTCCATATTCCTTCTCCGACAACTTCGCTACTCACTCCCTAATTTTGCACTGAGGAATGCTTATTTAGCCACATGTCAGTCTCTTCTGACATATGGTATACTTGCATGGGGTCACTCCTCAATACTAAACAAATTGTTTGGTCTTCAGCGAAGAGCAGTTCGAGTCATAGAAGGCCTTAAGTATCAAGAAGTCTGCAAAGCCTCATTTATCAAACATAATATATTAACACTACCTTCAGCGTATATATTAGAATGTGTTATACACGTGCGGAAGCATAAACATAGTTATGAAACCCACAGTGACTTTCACAGCTATCCTACAAGAGGAAAACAAAATATATGTCTTTCATTCTCGCGTCTAGCAAAATCAAATAATGGAACCAATTGCTATGGACCAAGAGCTTTTAATATGTTACCTCAATCAGTGAAGTCATTAGATGCAAATAAATTCAAAAACAAAATTAAATCCTACTTAATCAAGAAAGCATTCTATAGCATCGACGAATGTTTATCAAGCAACTTTTCTGGCCTTGAATGATCTCATTGGTATGATACATGCAATATTTTAGTTACTAGTATATTATCCACTGATTTTAATATGTTTTTTTTTAAATTTATATTGTATATACACTGGTCTTAATATGTTTGTTATTTGTCCTATATTATTTTTATTCCAAAACTCCGATTTTAATTTATTTGTTACTTGTATGGATTAATTTCAATCACCTATTTTAATATTTTACATAGTTTTAGATTTATTTTATTCACTGATTTTATTTATACATCGTTTTTATATATTTTATTTAAACACTGATTTTTATTGATTTTATTTACACATTTTTAAATATTTTATTTATATCACCTATTTTAATATTTTACATAGTTTTAGATTTATTTTATTCACTGATTTTATTTATACATCGTTTTTATATATTTTATTTAAACACTGATTTTTATTGATTTTATTTACACATTTTTAAATATTTTATTTATACTATGATTATTGATTTTTATTTTTTTTTAACTCTTTTTATCTACTTTATTTATACATTGTTTTTATTTATCTTATTTAAACATGTTTTTTTTTTATATTTAGCTTTAGTTATACATTGTTTATATTAATTTTACTTATACACTATTTTCATTATCTTATTTGTATTGTACATATATATCTATGTCTACCACTTTTTATGACATGTGTAAACTCTGTTCTAGCACGAATAAAGAATTATTATTATTGAGATAGGGTAACAGAATAACAGAATAAAAGTGTTTAAAAGTTATAGAACTCTCAAATAATTAAAATTCAGAAAAGAAATTCATGTAAATCACGAGAAAAATTCTGATAAGTTTAAAAGTCAATCGTAGAAAATAAAATAACTCAAAATTGGAAGAAAAATTATTCAAAAATTCAGTAACGCTCAAAACATTTTCTAACTTGCCAAAGAAAAGAAAAGAAGAAACCCTTCAAAAACTCATTCGAACTAAGAAGACAAATTCATTTTTTACCTTGAAAAAAGAAACGGTTTTAGAACATTTTAGAATGCACTTAGAAAAAAATTGTTGGAAATTTTTAAAAGCGAGAGAATTTAATAGAAAATCCAATAAAAATCTGCAAGAAATGGAAAAAGGTTATCGAGAAATGTAAGAAAATTTTCTGTAAAATTCTTGAACTTTTAGAGAAAACGTTTTTAGCTTGCAGAATAAATTTTCGGAAAATTCAATAAGTGCTGGGAAAAGAAAGCCTGACAGTTACTGCCACAAAAGTATGTCCACAGGGCGGGGTGCTACTTTTGCTTCTATAGATTGTCGGTGCAGATGGGTTACTACAGCAACTAAACAATACAGGAAATCATGATGTGGGTTACGCAGATGGCATTTTAGTCCTACTCGTTGGCAAACACGGTAGGGTTCTGTCTAGATGAATGCAGAGTGGTTTATCTGGTTAATCCCAAAAATACAAAATTAGTAATTTCCATAAGAAAAAGAAAGATTAACATAGTTAGATTTTCCAAACTCTTTAACAACCAGTTGTGCTTAAAATGAGGTGAAATGCCTCGGTATAACGCTGGATTCCTAGCTCATCTGGGAGAATTATTTAGAATATAAGCTTTAAAAGGCTTGTGTCATCTTCTGTATAGGTGCGCTAGGACCAACGGAGGATTTTAAATCAAATGCAGTCCGATGGTTCTTCACTACAATCGACAGACCAGCTGAAACAAACAAAACCATTTTGTTCCTCACTAACACCAGATCAACTGTAGCTGCGCTATCGAGACCAATTTTGGCCAGCAGTATAATACTGGAGTGCGGGTAAGCTCTAGAAAAGCTTACCAGGGCCACAGAGTTATAAAAATGCGGTCTCAAAAAAAATCATCCACTCATCTACACCGAAGCTGGGAACATTAAAGTACCAAGAAATAGTTTGTGGCTGAATCGATATCCTTACTGGGCACTGGAAACTAAACAAAACTCCATAAAATAGATCAACTATTTTTAAAATACTAGCAAGAAGAGGAGAACCTAAGACATATCCTGTGTGAATGCCAGTCGCTTACACATCTCAGATTAGGAGAAGAGTGGCCAGATCATCTTGGAAATTCTAAAACCATAAAAATTCTAAAACCGTAGAAAACAAATTTACGGAAAACTATATAAATCATGAAAAAAATGTTAGAATACCCAACAATATAAAAATGGAAGAAAATTGGTCAAAAATTTTAGAATACTAAAAAAATATTTTCTTATTTGTAAAAAATTCTATTAGGTTATCAAGTACGAAATGGAGCAAAAATGCACGTAATTGAATTCTACTTTATTCCAATAAAAACGTTTTATTTTTAATCAAAGTAAGTACCCATATTATGGATATATTTTTTCCATTTTAGAGGTAACTCATTTATCCCTTTGCTGTAGAAGTCTGGATCACTGGAGTCGATGAACTCTTTAAAAGCCATTTTGATAGTCTGTATGGAATTGAATTTTTTTCAGATAACAATATAGTCGGCGGGGACAAGGTCTGGCGAGTACTGTTAGTGACGGAGAATTTTCAACTCCAACTTCTGTAGCTTTGACACGATTATTATTGCGGCATGTGGTCGAGCGTTGTCATGCAGGAGGATTAGAGTAATCAGATTAACTATTTAAATGGACTTATTAAAAAAAATACTTAATCATCGATAATCAACGTGATAATATAACATCTCTCAAACAACAAAAACCGTTATTATAATAATAATAATAATACATTTATTTTCAATGATATTACAGAGTATTTGTACATAATTTACATATACCGCAATTACATGAAAACAGGTCAGTAGATAAATTTACACATTCATACATTTACACGCACACATCTACAATCACACTCATAGGTAGACAAGTAATGATACAAAATAAATCAAACTATTACTATATTCTACAACTAGTAAAGAGGAATAATGCTATATGGTTCCAAATTCACCAGCATTTTAAAAAGTAAACTTTTCATAATTGAGTAAGATTTTGCCGATTTAATTTCATTAGGCATTCTATTAAAAATTTTGATGCAGGTCTAATGTGGGCCTTTTTCAAAAAGAGTTAATCTATGACTTGGAGTACTGTACTCAATACCATTTCTAGTGTTATACATATCCGGTAGCCTATTTACTTCAAATAATATACCATACTTCATATAAGAGTAAAAGTTGGAATAATAAAATGTTTTGGCAATAGAGATATTTGTTTTTTTGGATAATATCCTGAGACCATAGCACGCTTTGCTTACTTTATTTAATAGCAGGCCAATATGTTGCTTGAAACTTAAAGTATCATCCAGTACTACTCCTAAAAATTTGGTACTAGTGGTGAAAGAGTATGTTGTATTATTAAATTTAATTGACTCTGGAGTTATTTTCTTTTGATTTGTTTTAAAAAGTATGCAATTCGTTTTAGCTTTATTGAGTATTAGAGCAGTGCATTTATGCCAATTTTCTATAGCTTATATTTCCATGGTATACTACTTCCATATAAGTGAAACCCAATAGTAATATATTTGAATCATCCGCATAGCTGAGGAATTGACAATTACTTGTTACAGCATTATTTATGAATAATAGAGGGCCCAAAATACTTCCCTGAGGGATACCCATATGAGTCTCAAGGATAGCTGATACCATATCTGTCCAACTTGCAACATCATTTATTTTAACTGCTTGTTTTCTGCATTGTAAATATGACTGTATCCATTTATTTGAATTACCACGTATACCGTAATAATTCAGTTTTTCTAATAATATAGAATGATCAATGGTATCAAATGCCCTTGATAAGTCTAGAAAGATACCACTGACTACCTTACCTTTATCTAAACCCGAGTATATACACTCTAGATAATCATATAGTGCAGTGTCAATGCTCTTTCCTTTTAGAAATCCATGTTGTGTTTTGCTGAAGAGTTTGTTAGTTTAAAAAAATGATATAATTTGCGAGGCCATGAGTGATTCGAGTATTTTTGAAAAATAAAATAAATAAATTTTAAAATAAATAAATTTATAAATAGGCCTAATAAGTGCGTATTTCATTTTGTCCGGATAATCACCTGTATCGAACGAATAGTTGAATATGTGTTTGAGGGGTTCAACAATTTTATGAATACACTTTTTTACCAATGTGATCGGAATGTCATCTAATCCGCTGCTGTATTTATTTTCCATTTTGTTTACGATATTTATAATGTCTGAGGTATTAATAGGTTACAGTACTTATTATTGAAAGGTATACTGCACACATAAGGGCTTCGATTTGGAATTTATTGTGAACTAGTTTAGGGGTGACTTCTTTAAAAAATAAATTAAAATCATTTGACTGACTTGACGGATCAAGGCTTGAAGGTAAAGTAAGTTTTCTATTCTTAGATTTAGTCACTAAATTTGATATTATGTTCCATGCTGTTTCAGACTGATTTGTAGATTTTTTAGTTGATATTCGTATTGTTTATTTTGTTCTGTTTTTAACAGATTGCAAAATTCTGATTTGGCTTGTTTTAAATGAAATTTATATTCAGGTATATATGTAGCTAAAATTTCAAAAATATAAATACGCTCTTTGCTTTGCTCAATTTCAGCATTTGTGACTTGTTTAGGTTTTTTGTACGTATTAACGAATTTTCTAATTGGAAAATGTTTCTTAACACGTTGACGGACAGTTGCGTCTATAGCCGTCAAGTTCAAGTTCACTATGTGACATGACGGCAATAGCCGTCCAATACGAAACGGTCGTTTTTAGACACTGCGGCTGTAGCAGCACAAATGTGCATTCAACATGAATGTATTCATAAATTTATTGTATTTTTCATTAATTTCGTGACTATTAAAGGTTTCAGAAAAAATTCTAAATCAGTACAGAAATCTTCAATTTCTGTGATTGAAAACGATCTACCTTTTCTGTGCCGACTTATTTAGAGTAAAACTAAGTTAAAACTTAAGATCTTTGCGCTATGATAAGTGGGATAGGTTTTTATTATTTTAGTGGAAATATCATTATGAACTAAATTAGTAATAACATTGTCCAGCCATGATTTCGAGCCAGTGTAGTGAGTTTTAGTACCTTCATTAATAGTTAAGATAGCATTATGAGAATTTATTAAACTTATAAATAACAGTGAATCATTAGATTTTATTAATGTGTTATAAAGAACGTACACTTTTTTTGTGTCAGAAGCTCAAATATTTTATCGAGATTGTTAAGAAACATTACCAAGTCTCCCGTTGGTGGTCTATATATACATACCACGTTTACCTAAAAACTCCTATATTTTAAATCTATACCGACGCATTCTATTTGTTTAGATAGAGCTAGTTTATTTATAGCATTTATAGGTGTTTCTTCTACGTTACTTTTACATTATATTGCCGCACCGCCATGTTCATTTTTATTTCTACAGAAATATGTAATTAGTTTAAAATTATTACCTATATTAATGGTTTGCAACTGATCACTGGTTTGCAAATATTCAGTTTACAAATTACTTATATCTGTTCATTTTCATTCACTACTAATTTTAATTCATTCAAGCTAGTATTTATACATTGGATATTGCAATGTAATAAATTAAAATTAGATTGATTTAAGCATTGTGTTTTTATATTATTGCTATAAATATTAGTTAAATTATCTCCTGTTTCTTCCTGGCGTTGAGAAAAACATTGTATCTGGATACATTAATTCCCTTTTTCCACGAATTGGCATCTTTAAGGACATCCTTGTATGAAAACGGAACACCTATTTTAAAACTATTAAATGTAGGCTACTCATATTTAGGAATTATTTTCTCACATGAAATATTAGTAATATTAAATCTCGAACTTAATAGTTCCTGTAGTTTTCCTGCTGTCATATCTAACGGATAACGAGAAACGTGAAACAATGCTTTTTTCTCCACGGCGATTATGTTTTTATTTTCTTTCACACCTACAATTACTTTTTTTGTTCTTTTGCGGCGAATTTCAGTGAAATTATCCTCTGTACTCCGGAACGTTGTAGGTGGATTCTTGAATTCTTCTGAATCGGTTTATTTACCATTGGTGAAATTTTCGCGCGTAGTCTGCTTCTTTGCCGGTGTAATTTTGAATTTAGGCAACTGTTTATCCATCCTCGGTGCGTTATCGGTGCTGAGAACCATGGATTTTTGTTTCTGTGGGAGCATTTGAGAACCAGTTGTTAGAACCGATTTATAGGTGTCGCTACCATTGATTTGTAGCTAAGCTACTGCTATTTACGTTGAGTTTATCCTTTATATTAGGTAAATCCGAATGATTTTGTTTAATATTTACACTATGTTCATGTAATGTAGAGTTGATTTGCTTATCAGCATAAGTAGTGACTGACCTTCTTGGCGAGACTTCATATACATGGGACATAACCACACTATATTTTTCTTGCCATTTAGCAGACGTAACTCACTGTCTTTTAAGCCTGTGCATATTTCATGAACTAGACTGTTACACAACCCGTAGCACGGAGTAGTCACATCCGTAGACACACTTTGCATATATTAGTGGCACCGACATCCTCACTCGACGCCATAATATTATTATTGATATTATATAAAATTATGCAGATTTCTACTGGCATGCTATCCATTGTCAGTGAAATAAACGGTGAAATGCAGCCTAAACCATCAGTGAAAGCTATTGGAATATCTCCAAATCATGCACAATGTGAGTCATCGCGGATGAGCACCGGGACGAATATCAGTGGAATTCCAAACGCAGGAGAGATGAAAAAACCTCCGAAGAAAAAGTTTTCACAAAATATTAATGAATCACAAATTACTGTTATAAACAAAAAAAAAACCGTCAACTGCCTGTGATAATGGTTCAGTAAACTCGAATGACAATAAAAAAACATTTGTTGAAACTAAGAATACATATTCTGATAAATCCTCAAAGCATGGCGGCGTGATGAACTTTGTGCATCCTTTAGTTTACTCTGAAGATGTTAAGTGGGTCTCGAATATGTCCGTAGAAAAACATTGTGAAGTTGGTTGTACTTTTGTTCCCTTTATAAAAACTATGTTTATTACAATGTACAGATCGCCTTCTGGAGATTTTGATACTTGTTTAGATAACCTTTATAGAATATTAAACTCTGTCTGCTAAGAAATACTTCATCGTTTTAGCGAAGGGCGATTTTAAAATCAATTTTTGAGTGCTGATGTGAGAACAGTTACACTAATAGATCTATTACAGGCACATGGCTTGAGAATACTAGTTAATTTTGCAACAAGAAATAATAACTGTATTGATAATATTTTTAGTAATCGCGAGAGTAGTGAAATTAAAAAATCTATACATTTTCATTAACTGAACATGATGCTATAGCATTAACCTTACATATACAAGACAATCTTGAAACTAAGCGCAATATTAAAATTCGAACTTTCACTAACATCGGAAAATTTTATTTTTATAATTTACCACAAAATTAATCAATTAACATGAATTGTAATGATAAAGCATATCACCTAATTAATGTATTAGTCAATAATTATACTGCAGCTTTCCCTGAAAAAATAGTTAGCCAAGGGTGTGGTGGTTCATTTTAAATTGGTTCAATGACAAATTAAAGCAGAAGCAGGAAATATTACATCTTGTCTGTGAAGCCTATTTAAATAGTCTTAGTGACGATATGCGACTATTACGTAATGAGCTCAAATTAAATTATAAAAAAAACTATTGAAAGAAACCAAAATGAGTGCCAATGATAAATCACTTAATATAATAATAATAGTAAACCATTAATGATTTTTAACTTTTTATTTTACTCACAACAATTGTTTCGCTACACTGTAGCTTCTTCAGGTGAAGAAATATAATACAATTTGTATATATTTCTTCACCTGAAGAAGCTACAGTGTATTAAAACAATTGTAGTGAATAAAATAAAAAGTTGAAAATCAGCAATAGTTTACTATTACTATTATATTAAGTGATAATGGATTTTCAAAATAGTAGTTCCTTAACAATCAACAAATGATAAATATATTAGTCAATCCAATAATAATATAAAATGCAATTAATAATAAACGACCACCAACAAGTAATAGATAAAATAGTTGCGAACATTCCAAAAACTAATTTAAAACGCATCACCTTATTATCAACACCGCAAAGTTCAGAATATTTTGAATTTTGCGAGGTCTCATGTTCACACATTAAAGAGATATTTGACTCAATTAATAGTAAAAAAAAACTCAGCATATATAAATCGGTGGGGGACACTAACATGATTGGTCAATAGGGCATTAGAGAAAATATGTTTCCAGATGCACTTAAGATATCAAAGTGTATACCAATATTTAAGAAGGGAGATCCTTATGACCCAAATGACTATAGACCAATATCTACTATACCAGTTGTAGCTAAGATATTTGAAATAGTATTGTACAAACAAATGATACATTATTTGGAGACAAATCATTTGCTCTCCGACAATCAGTTTGGGTTTAGACACGGAAAGAATATTGTGCAGGCATATTAGTAAAATTAGTTGATGATGTTTTAAGTGGTCTGGAAACCAAAGCCTGTACGTTGACCAGCTTCATAGATTTATCTAAAGCGTTTGACTGCATTTCTCATTATGTACTCATCAAAGCTCTATTTCTACATCTTCTTACCAACGAGCTGCAGAATGATTATGTCATAATTATCTGGACGTAAACGAGTGACCTTTTATGATAGAAATAAGTCAATAGAAATATCTGTAACAAGTGGAATTCCACAAAGATCTCACCTGGGACCATTACTGTTTGTTTTGTATGTGAATGATTTTTCTTATGCATTATCAGATCCCAGTATGAACGTTACACAGTTTGCAGATGACACAACGTTCACTGTTAACAATATAGATATTAATAATATGAAATAATTGCCTACATATGTTATTAAAAAAAGCAAAAATCTGGTTTGATCTCAGTAAATTATGTCTCAGTGAAGAAAAAATCGTTAAAATGTTATTTTCACTTAGAGATTACCAGGAAGATTTATCAATACATACAAAATATCTCGGACTGTATATTGATAATAAGTTAAGATGGGGTGTACATGTTGACAATTCTCTTTGCAAAGGCGAGCCGTTAGAGTTATGTACGGTTTGAACTATAGAGAAGACTGCAGACACACATTCAGTAGTGCAAGAATACTAACCTTGCCTTGCCTCTATATAATGGATTGTTTAATATGGGCAAAACAAATCAAACGCAGTATATTTCATCAAATGAAGTACTTGATTACAATACACGTAGTAATGACTTTTTGAGACTAAAGCATAGCAGACTATCAAAATCACAAAATGGACCACGATGTTATGCTTCAAAATTTTATAATTTATTACCAGGTCATATAAAAACACTTAACATTAAATTATTTAAACGTAGGATAAGCATTATTTACTGCACAAATCATTTTACAGCATTATATATTTAGCTTTTAAATATGTGTGTTTAGTTGTAAATTTTAAGGCTACACTAGATATTCATATGTATGTATTTATTTATTTATTTAATCATTTTCCCCCTCTACATTTCTATGTAGGGCGTATTCTTAAGCAACACTTTTTAACATGTTGTATGTCTGTATGTAGGTATTTATATTAGAAATTTAAAGTTTTGTGTTGTGAAATTTAATAATTTATATATAATTCTAGCATGTATATCGTTAACTATTTTAAAGTGTTAATTTTAAGTATGTTTTATGTATGTAAAGATATGACTGGTGTAAACCATGAACTTGTACAAACACAATAAATTTTATTATTATTTTGGCTGTTTACTCGCAAGATTTCTTATCATTCCGTCTAGTTGATAACAGTATACATCCGCCGTGATCGATTGGCGAGGTTCCATAAAGCTATGGATGATGACGTCTGAGCCAGACAACCAAACAGTGACATAGTAGCATATTCTGGTGGATGTCTCGTTTCGGATAGTGTTTTGTTAATTAATCTTTGTCTAACCATTGCGATGAACGCTTTCAATTATCGTACATGATCCGTTTTTCATCACACGTAACAATTCGATTAACAAATGGCTTGGTTTTGTTGCTAGAAAGAAGATAAAGCCATTAGTGTCTCTATTCTTTCTGTGCAACGGTCAGTTGATGCGGTATCCATTTGTCCAGCATTTTCACTTTACCGATTTGTGCCAAATGAGTCAAGATTGTTTGCTTACATTAAGGATAATCCACGTGCATTTTTGCTGGGATTCGCTTCCACAGTAGCTTTCAGGACGTCATTATAATAATAATAATAATATCTTTATTATGTTAATAGCATTGCTGCCTTACAATTGTCAAAAATACTTAGATATTGGATTGATGAGGCCGTTACTTGTTGAAACTCCATATTATCACTTAATAAAACACTGACGTAATGTAAGGTTTCAAAAAATCGTTTTTAAAAAATACTTAGTCTATAAAGAATATACAATTTATTACTATATATGTATACAATGATTAAAGTAATGTTGGAATTACCGTAGAAGGGTAGTGGACATCAATACACACAAGTTATAAATATATACATAAATTAACAATAGATAAAATATAAAAGTTAAATATACAAATAAAATAGATAAAAAGTCAACAAATAAAGTAAAATCCGCTAAAAATTTGTCATTAAAATTATATATAATTAAAATTAAGGTAATCGTCCCAAATATTAAAAACACTATCACATAAATAAAATGTACAAAAAAAGGTCAATAAATAAATAAAATCTGATTATAAACTAGTCGTTAAAATTATTAAAATTAAAATTAAAATATTCGTCCCAACTGTAGAATGCATTATTACTCAAAAAAAATTTAATTCTTTGCTTGAACGTGTTGGTGGCTAAATTCTTAATATGTTGAGGCAGTACATTATAAAACTGTATAGCGTAGTATCTCACTCCAGTTCGGGATTTGGTAAGTCGAACCAAGTTAGGGTAAATGTTATTATTTTGTCTGGTGTAGTGAGTATTAATGCTTGAATGGTTATCATATGTTTGCAAATGTTTCTTTATATATATATATCTGGCATTCATATATATACAAACATGATAAAGTTAAAATTTGTAAGTTTATGAATCCCTGTCGACATTCATCAAAATATCCGTAGCCTCCAATTATCCTGACAACTCTACGTTGTAAAGCAAATAATCTGTGCCTAATGCTTGAGTGACCCCAAACAATTAGCCCGTATAATAAATGGGACTGAAATAAAGAAAAGTATGCAGTGCGTAGAACCTCCTTAGTAACGTTCTTGCATAGGAACCGTATCGCAAATATACTAGAACATAACTTATTTGCAAGAGCATCACCATGTTCATTCCACGTTAAATTTGTCGATATGTGTATACCAGAAATTTGGTTGTGTCAACTTGGTTATCTGATTTTCTTAAAGAAAATAACATCGTCGTTGTTTTGTTACTATTTATTTCAGTCGATTGCTGTCAAACCATTTAGTGGCGCTTAATTGAGTCTCTACATGAACATTATTAAGTAGTTCATGATCCTTAGACGTATTTACTATTGTAGCATCAACACGCATTGAGTTCGACCCGAGAGGTATGATATTATGAGTCGACAACTCTCTGGATGCAGGTTGTAAAAATATAATTTCCTTAAGAGAATAGAATGAGAAACACAATCAAAAGCTTTTGAGAAATCTAGAAATGAAGCTTTTGAGAGATTTATTTGTTCAAAACAATCGACCATCATTTCGACAAATCTATTTATGGCTTCCGTAATTGATCTCCCTTTGCGAAACCCGTATTGCTCATTGCAAAATATATAAAAGTTTTCAAAGTATTCACTCAATTGAAGCTGCAAAACTTTTTCGAGGACTCTGCCAAATAATGGCAATAGAGCAACGCCTCTATAGTTGTTAGGATCAGAGTATCCACCATTCTTATGGAGAGGTATCACTATTCCTCTTTTAAGTGCATCTGGAAAGATTTGGTGTCTGATGCATCGGTTTATGAGTACTGTAAGAGGTTCAATTATCGCTATTAGGATACACTGAAGTATGTCATACCGTAGCCCATAAATATCTTTACTCTTGCTTGTTTTTAAACTGTAGATAACATTACTCACCGCACAAGTTGACACTTCCATAAACTTAAAATACGTTTGACTAGTTGAGGGATTGTCACACATTAAAATTATTGGATCACAGTCCGATTTTGGTATGGAATTTACAATTAGAGTTGACGCGGTTGAGAAATGCTGATTGAACTCATTTGGTGTAATATCACATGATTTATTTAGAGTCTTCGAGGCTCTGTTCGCGTTTATAATTTCCCAAATTGCTTTGGGTTTAAAATTTGCATTTTTGATATAAGCATTATTTATTTCCATTTTACACATTTCAATTTCGCACTTATATTGTAGTCGATACCTGTTTCTTATTATTCGTAGATCTGAATTATGAGTTTGATTGTACGCTTCCGTCATTAATTGAAGAGTATTTCGCATATTATATAAATTAGCATTATACCATTTTAGTTTTATATTTTTTCTGCTTAGAAGTCATTTTCTTTTTGGGAAAAGCCGTATTATAGTGACTTATGAATGTGGAAATAAACGTATCAAAACATGCATTTACATCAGCAATCTCATTAACGAAACTCCATGACTCAGAATTTAATAATTTGAGAAGTTCCAATTTACCTGATTCCGTAATAGGTTGAATGATTTTTGTGGTTGGGTTATTTAAACGCTTTGTCTCAACGGCAACTGAGAATAAAATTCCTCTGTGATCCGATAAGCCAGTCTCCAGGGGTTGCGTCAAAGAAATATTATTAAAATTAGTACAAAAGTTATCAATACAGTTATTTAAACGCGTAGGAAAACGTATTGCAAATTTTAAACCATAGCTTTCTACAAAGTCCACAAGTGTAGATTTATTTGAGTCATTGCCATTGAATCGGACATTGAAGTCAGCCGCTATATACACCGTCTTATTAAAAACATTAATACTATCCAACACCCTTGATAAAATAGAAAGAAATTTGTTAAAATCACCATCAGGTGATCTATAGGCAGCAAGTAAGATGGTATCCTTCATAGCAATTCCAACAATTTCACAATCTTTTTCTGCGATTAGATCAGAGAAATCTAGGGCCAAATACTCGATGCCATCCCGGATCATAATCAATACGCCCCCATGCCGAAATATTTTCCTTGAAAATTGAGCCGCTATATGAAAATTTGTGAATCTGATTACTGAGTATTCCTCATGCACCAACCAATGTTCGCATAAACAAAGAACATATATATTATACTGGTTATCATTTAATATTATATCAATTTCATTTAGTTTCTGACGAAGGCTCTGTATATTAATATGTAAAGAGACTAACTCGAAAACATTTCCTGCCTCGCTGGTTAAATCATGTTTTTTGGTGATGATGAAACTGACGTCTCTAAATTAACCATAACTCGAGTCAACATCGAATATTTGTCCCTATAGCTGATATAGAAATTATTAATTGTTAGAATATTATTTTCATGATAACTACATTTAAGATCATTCGCGCACTGTTTTAGTTGGTTATTAATTTCAGAGATACATTTATTTAAAATAAACCTTTTTTTCCAGAATGGATTCGCCATAATATGCACATTTGTCTTTAAACACACCTGCTCTTAACGTTGCTGAAGTGCGATCTTATTCAGCTGAAGTCCCTTAACGGCATCAATAGTTCCAACCATAATAAAAACATGGTCGTCTTTTGTGAAAAGTTTTGTTAGGCTCTCGATATCCTCTAGAACTTGATAAATTGTCGCATTAGGTTTGTAAATGGAACTGATGTCAGGTGCTATGGAGAACTTGGTTAATACTTTCCGGGTGAGATATCCTAAATGTTTCCCATGATTATCACATAACAGAAGGATCTTGCTATTATCCGTAACAGAATCTAAGTTACGTACCGCTGTATTGTATTCGTTAAGTGTTTCTGACAAGTTCATAATTTTGTTATTAAGTATTTTATTGGATTGGACGAGTTGATTCACTTGTTTCGTTTGTTGATCAATCTGATATTTATAACGATCACAAATTGAGCATTCCTTTGATGAGTGAACAGCAGCATCAGGTGTTGAAATTATTCTTGAGAAGTTTGACTGCAAATCTTTATAGGTATTGATTTCATCTTCGAGGTCTCTATTGTATCTCTTAGCCTTGACTAATTCGTTATTTATTGTCATAACTTTCTCTTCGAGATCCGCAACCATTTTTGTTAAGGATTCTTCAGCTTCTATTGCCTCCCTCTCAATCATATTTACGCGATTTACCAATTTCTCAATATGCTTAGTTTTATTAATAATCTCCATATTCAATTCATCGATAATTTCCTGTTTTGTTGCTTCTATACTGGAGTTTAAAGACGTATTGTTTACATTCTTAGCACAGCAGATAATTTTGTGTCCATCTAAATACTCAATTTTCTTGTTTTTATTTTTACATGCCATATGATAAACGCTGTGACAATTGACGCAAACAAAATTTTTGAAATGGGCCCCTTTACAACATTTGAACGTTGTAGTTACTTGAGACGACATCATGTTATTGGTAATTAATTAATAAGAATAAACAATTAAACTGGACGCAAAAAAACAAAAGTCCACTCTTTCCAGTATTGAACCCGAGTTATTAGGTTTACTAGCAGCTCGTGTTTACCACTGCGCTGTCCCCAACGATTAAACTTTTATGTCCGTATTACGTATATTTCGAATCAAAAAGAAAATTATACGCGCGGATCACATTCACTAGGTTATTATTGCGAATAATTTGTAGGTTATATAGTTCGACCTGCACTTTAATTAGCGATTGGCTTTTAATGCCAAAAATATTACAGTCGTCTAATATTACACGAATGTTCCACGTTAACCACTGTTCATATAAACACCAACTACACAAATTTAATAAATATATTTCACAATTTAATCATACAAAACACAATCTGCACACACAGATGTCAGAAGCGTTGAATCTCAGATCAAGTATTAGTCGACCACGTGATTCATTAGACAAGTCGAATTTTCTCGGACGATTGAACACACTTGATATTGGCGATTGCCTTTCAACACACAAATTTAGCTGATTTCTAGAGTCTTACTTAATCGCGTATACAAAAAAACTATTGGAAATTTTTTGAAACTGAAATATGCATTAGAAAAAGGAAAAAAAATTTAAATTCTCAGCCCAAATTTTCCTAGAAACTTTCGTAATATTATCTTAATTGATTTTGTTCAACAACTTTTAAAAGATTCTTTAGATTCCTTGATGGATAATTATATTCCTGCTTTGCTCTCTAATAGTTTTCTAAACACTCCTTGCTAATCTTAATTAATGCTTTAAAAAGTTCTGCTACTTCTCTTGATTTATAGTTTTTAATGAATTATCTTGTATATTTTAAATATTTTTAAGGATAATAGAGTTTTCTAAGAACTTCTGCTCTTCAGGTTGTTAAGTATGAAATGAAGAAAACTTCATGTCATTTATTTCAATCCCACACAACCTCATTTAGACGCAGCATTTTGACATAATTTGTTTTTCGTATGAAAGGTACATATTTCATACGAACCAATTTAGAGTTACGCTTCTAAAACCATATAGTTTTATTTTTTCAAGTAAAATATGAATATCAACGCAGTCAAACGCTCTTGTGAGATCTAAAAATAATCAAATTGGATGTTCACCTGCATCTAAGTATTTTACCACTTTATCGTAAAATGAGTGAACAGCTGTAATTGTAGATTTGCCCTTTAAAAATCCATGCTCTTTATTGCTTAGTATTTGATGCTTTTTAATAAATATAAGCATATAACATGCAAAGTTCAAAAATTTTATGAAAAACTGAAAGTAGACTGGCATATAATTGGAAATGTTTGAGCGATCGTCCTTTTTATAAATTGGGATTATAATAATTAATTTTATTTTATCAGGAAATGTTCAAGTTTCAAGAAAGAAGTTATTAAGTGTGTTGATGGCTTTAGTAATTGATGCGCAGACTCCGGAATTACATAATTAGGAATATTATCAAATCCAGGAGATTGGTTACTTTTTAATTTATATTTTAAAATATGATATATTTCCATTTCTGTAAATGGTTTCAAATATATACTTTGAGAAACTGTTTTAAGAGATGCATAAGTTGGGTTATTTGGTGATAAATGTGACTGTATATTTGGAGGTTCTTCAATAAAGAAATTGTGGAAAACTTCAGATAGTAACGGAAATAATTTTAAAGAAGGATAAAAAATAGAGACACAAACTGATAGGGAATTAAAAACTGACACTAAAACAGTACAGAATAAAGTAAGCCCTACATCAGAAATGGTAAAAAGGTTAATGATTAAAATTACACACTAAAATTTTTAACCCTTAAAATGTATATTCTAGCAACCTTTTGTATTTTATAATATTTTAGTTATTACAATAAATAAGCATTTTGCATATTTTAAAACAATAAAATATATAATTTAACAGTGTTCAAATTTCACGTCAAAATGAACAATAATCACACATTACTTTAAATGTATCTATTCTTAATTTATTTGTTATTAAAATATGTAGATAGTGATTTATTTAACGTACATAATCACTCTGATAAATTTAATTTCTTAATATATCTTACCATAATTTCATAAGTGATTACTTTACCATAATAATATATTATATTATTATATAAGTGATACAGTTATATACATATCAACAAAAGGAAAATTCCATTAGTAAATTTGCAGAAATATATCTCGAGATAAATATACCTGAAGTCATTTTTATTTATTTACGAAGCGCTTACATTCCTCCCCATACTAATAAAATGTCTTAAGAGTTATTCTTTATTCAAATGATATCAATAAAGAATGTACATATTTAATGCGGAATTTCTGCTTGAATAATGAAAGTGGCGATTTAGCAGCCATCGCGTCGGCCGGATAACGCTCTTCCTCCTCACTCCTCCCTAATTAAACCATTATCGGAGTGTATCTGGAATCAATGAAACCGAATCAATATATGCGTTTGTAATATGAAACGTGCACTCAATTCGGGCGCATAATTTAATTATTTTCTAATTAACAATGCGCCATATTGGGTAAAATTATTGTTGGTATAAAGAGTGAGACGCTTAATTAATTAATTCTGAATATTAGCATTACTAGGACCAATAATATTGCAATTTTAAAATTATATGGATTATATGATTGATTGATTGTTGATACGTTGAAAATCCATTTTCGATATTATGATAACGACACTGTCTGATTTGAAAATCAGAAAGTGTCGTTATGTTAATATTAATTATATGATTATTACTACGTTTTCTTTTAGTGTTGAGTAGAATATTTACAGCGCTATAAACTGTATACATCGTGGGAGGATGCGTTATTTGTAGGTATTTAAATGTCAGGAGTAATTATCGACTGTTTAGGTAAAAGTTAATTAACGGGGTTCTCTAATAAGTGGAGGAAACGATCGCTTATATAGTAAACTGTTTCGGAGTTAATTATAGTAAAATCAATTACGTAAATATATAGCATTATAAACTGATGATATTATGATTGAGAATTAATCATAAAACAAGAAAAATAGATTATGAACAGGAATAAAACAAAAGCAGTTTTAGAAACCTGAATTATATTAATTATCTAATATTACTATACACGTTTTAAGCTAATTTCAATTACATTAATATTACACGCTACCCTCATAATAAATATTAATAGCTATTATTTACCCACTCACTCTAGCTCAGCGACTAAAGTAATTTAAAAAAATAATTGAAGGTCTATGATTGGTATATGAAAAATTGTATTATAGAAATACACAATTTACGCTTGGTATATTTCACTATTTATTTATTTAATTCTAATAGTTTCTACAATTAATCCACAATCAAAAAAATTGACGAAACTAGTGAGATTAAATAAATAAATTGTCAAACAAATAAGGTATAAATTATGATATTTCTATATTACAAGCAGTTAACCACGAGTTACACGAGAACCTATTTCAAAAAATAGAATAGTAGATATTTTATTCCTATCATTACACCCTTATCGGTGTATGAGATTTACTGAAAGTATCTTTAAAGTTTTTATATTTGCATAGGCAAATCCTAGTTATAATAAATTATACAAGTATCCTTATCAGATAAAACAGAATGTATTAATCACGATTTTAATGTAATTAGTTATATACTTGTGTCGCGCAATATAGACATTAAATCAATTAAATCAATGAGATTGGGGAAAAAGCAAAATATTAAGAGTGCTAGGCCATTAAAGATAATTTTCAAGACTGAAGAAGAAGCTAAGGAGGTTTTAAAAAGTAATTCTACTAAAGGTCTAAAGGATTATTACATATTTCAATCTGATCGAACTAAATAACAACTGGAACACTACAAAATTCTTAAATGCGAACTTGATAGGAGGAAGAGCGAAGGAGAAACTAATTTGCGTATGTGATATCGTAATGAAGCATCGTATATAACTAAAATTAGTAACTCTAATCATCTACAAAAAACTAAGCATTTACTTTCAGAACTGTAGCGGCATTAGAATGACATTTAAAGAATTTGAAATTAACATTAATAGTTCAGATTACAATTTAATTATTATTATAGAAACATAGATGTACGAAAATATTGTGGAATTTTTATTGCAATAGAAAAATGCTCCATTTCAAGTCGTATTTGACAACTGACAACACTGTTGAAAATTTGTTTGTTATATTAAATTTTAATAATATATCTTACATTTTAGGTGGTGTTTATATTCCTCCAAATTTGTTAAATGACAAATATCAACTTCATTGTAATCAATTAGAAGAACTATGAGAACAATAAAATTGTAGCAATCTCCTGATTTGTGGTGATTATAATTTACCTCACATAAAATAGGATAATATGAAAACTATTTACCCCTGTGCTACCACTAATATTTTACTAAACTGTGACAATTTTTTAAATGCACATCAGATTAACACTATCCCCAAACCCCGCGGCATTTTCTTAGATTTATGTTTTACGACTATAACTAATGCATTTATTTTCACCAACGAAAACCCACTGTTATCATCTAGTATTCATGACTGTTCTTATACTATTATGTTTTCGCTTACTTACTTAGAAACATTTATCCGTTTGACAAAAGATATATGTTTAATTTTGCCAATTTTGATATTAAAAACTCTTACTTGAAGACTGTTAGTTTGGATTCTGTCTTATCAAATGATGATATTAATCACGATGTAGATAAATTTTATTCTATTATCCATAAAGTTATTGATGACATTATACCTTTTAAATTTGTAGCTACTAATAATAATAACACGTATCCCCGTTGGATGACAAATGCATTGAAAAAAAATTATCTAATACGAAATATAAATCTAATGGCCTTCAGAGTGATCATTTTTCTAACATTCGCAAACAATGTAAGAGCTCATCTAGTTTAAATTATAGTAATCATGTGTCACAAGTTAATTGTTCCTCAAAATCGAATCCGAAGTTTTTTTAGTTTTTCTGGAGATATATAAGAGATCTTAAAAAAGAAGATGGATTCCCCTGTGAAATGTTTTATAATGATATTAGTGCGAATGCCGGTTCTGATATAGCTAACTTATTTTCTGATTATTATTCATCTGTTTATACTAACTTGGATTACAATCCTAACCTAAAAGAAGCGTGCATCTTTTAAAATTCATTTGAAGACGACAAGTTGACAGTTATCATCGAAGAAGTTTTCATCAGTATTTCAAAACTCGAACCATCACATAACCATGGCCCAAAATTGCGTATACTCATTATGTCCCCCTATTCACTCATTATTCATTAAATCACTTAAATCTGGAGTTGTACCACTAAATTGGAAATCTAGCTATATTACACCTATATACAAAAAAGCTCCAAAAAATGTCATGGATAACTACAGAGAGGTGGCCATCCAGTCTGTAGTACCTAAACTTTTTGACGAATTTGTAGCCTGTCAATTATAATGGTACTCCTGTCATATTATAATTACCAACCAGCGTGGATTTATGGCTAACCACTCCATTATTACAAATCTTCTTTAATATAAACAGTATCTATCGAATGCCTTGGAATCACAATATTAAGTAGATACAATTTACACTGACTTCTCCAAGGTATTCGATAGAGTCGACTGTAATCTTCTGCTGGGCCAATTTAGGGTTATTGGTTTTAATTGTAGCACTGTTAAATGGCTATCATCATGAGGCAGGGTGCAATATGTTCGAATAAATAGTTTCTAGTCAAAACCAATAAACATTACTTCCTGTGTACCACAAGGGTCACATTGTGGTCCCTTAATATTTATTCTATTTATTAATGACATACATTCCACACTCAAACACTGTAACTTCATAAAGTAAGCTGATGACTTGAAATTATTTGAAATTGTCAATAACGTCAGTGATTGCCAGTTGATTTAAGAAGATGTAAACCGTCTCAACGAATGGTGTTTCAAGAACAATTTATACTTGAATGTTCAAAATTTTTATGCTATTTCCACTACATACTGATCTAAAATTGAATTTGACTACAAGATTGGTGATTGTTCAGTTGTTCGTGTCGTCACAATCAATGATCTTGGGATAACTTTTGATTCCAGACTGACTTTCATAACAGTTACTAATAAAACATTACAAATTTGGAGCTTTATATGGCGTAGTGGCAAGGATTTTGATATTGAATGCTTGAAAACACTCTATTGTTATTTAGTGCGTTGTCATCTTGAATTTGGTTTTTGTATTTGGACATCATCAACAGCAACTGATATAAACTTAATTTAATTAGTATAAAAATAATTTCTTCAATGTATCGAATTTAATAAATGATTAAATTCGATACATTGAAGAAATTAAAAATGATAAAAATAAAAAATACTATTTTTAACACGCAAATTACATATGTATCATTCAATACCTGTCGAGGTATTAGCCCGAGAAGTACCTGTTTCAATAAGTAATTTGTTTTGTAGTCCTTGTAAGACTCATTGTTGTAGATTCACAACATTTTTTCATATTCCTAAATTATTAGTTAATTTTCTAAAACGAACTAAAATACATTTTGTTAAAAATGAGAATTTCTAGTATTCCTAGTCAACAAGGTTCATGATCTTGTAATTTCTTATTATAAGTCCTTCTCTTTAGGTCATATTAACGAAAATTATGTTCTAAATAATATAAGTAAATTAAAAAATATCCTCAGTGTGTGGTGATGATCAAATTCTAAGTTTTTTAGTTAAAGATTACAAACATATATTTGCAAAACTATAGGTTATTATATACAATCTTGCCATACAAACCTCTTCATTTCCTCAACTATGGAAAACTACTGCTATAACACCTGTATTTAGGAAAGGCGATCCATTTCATACCTATAATTATATGCCAATTGCCCTATTATCAAACTTTGCTCAAGTGTTTGAGCATATAATTAATAACCCTACACACTTTCATTAGTAACACATCACTCAATAAGTCTCCGGTCTAATTTAAAAAAAATCATCATATTCTCCTTCAAGAGTAATGCATTTATTTCAACTCTCCTCTAACTTTTCGATGCCCATTATGTAAAAAGATTTGTCTTTACTCTCAAAATAAGCCTCAGTTTTGACAATCACTTCTTCATTTGAGCCAAATTTCTTTCCCTAGAGCATTTTTTTCGTATCTGCAAAAAGCAAATATATTGTATAATTAAATGCGTTGATGATGCTCTAATACTCCAGAATAACTTATAATTAATTGCTGCTCAATAAATAGAATTGCAGTTAACATTAATAAGCGTTTTATAATGTCATACCATCGTAAGAATATATATTCTTGAACGTAGCAGTCATTGTACAGATTTTGGTTTTTTTTGACCCCATAAAATGCATATCCACCTCTGCGTTAAATAGGTCTGGTTTTCTAATACGTGCATCGAGTTATTTTTAAGGGCTTACGTTATCAAGTACTTTATTTCATTTCGTATTTTAAATTCTTATTTATATATTGTTTCATTTGGTTTTTGTCTAAGACTAATCAAATCCAAAATTTCTAATTAAACTATTTTTTAAATAATTCCAATCATTAATTGTGTTTACATTTGCTACTAAGCGTGCTCTTCCTGTTAATTTATTTATTAAACTATTTATAATATAGCGATTTTGGAAGTTTGGTTGTGCATTATAAAAAAATAATCAATTATAGTTTGTGAGACTTGGATATAATGATCAAGTTCATCAGAATTTCCATTAAATTCTGGAACGCATTTTAAATATTCTGGATTAAACGCTATTTCGTTTATATTAATTTTGTTTATTAAATATAATAATTCTTCTTCAAAATTTATATTTATATTATTTGTGTACGAATCAGGAGATTAAGGAACAGACTCTGTACTACTCTGTACTACTTGTAGCTTGACATAAATTATTTGTATATGAAAAATGCAAAAATTCAAAATTGACTTACAATGATGATAATAGTACCATCTTCATTCTTGATGAATGTTGAAGGGCTTATTGGACTGTTACTGGGGCTGCTAATTAGACTGCTCTTTGGACTGCTAATTGAACTGAACTGCGGCAACAGGTACTCAGGTTGTTTCTTCCGGTACGTTGATTAGTGATGGTAGTTGTTAAAACTTGGGCTCTCTGGTAGAATCAAGGCCCTTTGGTTCAAAGTTCATGGTTTTAACCTCAATGGAAAGTTCTGGGTTCACTTATTTTCGGAGAAAGTGCTCAGAATATGGCACTTTTACTGGGTTCGCGAATTTCTCGGTGAAAGTCCTCAGAATTTGGCACTTTTACTGGGTTCACGAATTTTCGGTGAGAGTCCTCAGAATTTGGCACTAGATTTTCCACTGGAACTTATCCGGCATGACTGCGCCAGTTATGTTTCCCGTGGGAACATTAAGTTATTTAAAAACAATTTAAATTATTTTTCACAAATAAAAAACTTTTTAACTTTGTATGTATAACACTGACTTTATTTAGTGACTATAGTTTCGACAATTTTAACTTGTCATTATCAAACTAGACGTCTAGTTTGATAATGATAAAGTCAGTGTTATACAAACAAAGTTAAACATGTTTTTATTTGTGATGAATAATGTATAACGAAGTAGAGGTCTCCACCGTTAACAGTTATTATTTTTATTAAACTAATCACTAATACAACTTATAACCGAAGAACTAATTATTATATTAACACTTAATAATTGTCGAATTGTGTGAAGTCGAATGAATTGCAAGGGTCTACAATGGTCTGTGGTAATCTCTGTTATAAGGCGCACAAAATTATATTTATATAATGAGATAAATACATGCGTTTAGCGTAGACATGTGTCAGCATAGTGCAAGCCGTATGAAAGACATTGCTTGGGGTATGTAACTTCTGGAGAAATTATGAAATATTTGGAGAATAGAGTTTTTTATTGTTCGCTGTCCCACAAATAATAAGGGTAGATAACGGTACCCAATTCATGAGTTCCCAATTTCGAAATTTGATTAAACAGTGTAGGATACAGATGTTGTGCTACAATGTCAAATATCATCCCCAAGTGAATTTTACAGAAATAGTAAAAAGCGTTATCGGTACGATCTTACATGATGCGTGTCATGACAAGCGGGATGAGAAAATTTATCACATAGGTTACAAGATTATATGCGCGTTACACGAAATTACGGGATTTCCACCTAATACCCTTGTATTTGGTCGTACGGTACCGATTCTCGGAAACTATTACGAAAGAGGGCGAAAAATGAAAAAGGTCGGTGAATGGTGTAAAAGTAAAGGCTGTAGAAGAAAAGTGTAAAAGGTGCCATACTAAGTCACGCAGCGGTCCTAAGTGCAGAAAATGCAATGCACAAATGCACCCAGGGTGCATTAAATATATGAAAAACGTTATTCAATTAGACAATGACACAATAATCTGTTGTAATGAAACCCAACAGGATCCAGGTGGCAGTGATGACAACGTAAATGGCAAAGACCTTGAATCTTTTAACAGTGGAAACACTATTATACAAACAAACGCACAATTAGAGATAAAATATCTGAAGTGCCTTCTTAAGTCCAAAGACGCAATCATCTATAACTCAACAAATAATGTAACATTTTTACAAGAACAGATACAAACTTTAAATCAATTGCTGGTAACACAGAGCGCTGCATTATATTCAAACGAACCAAAAGGCGACACCACTCCCGGAGACATTCGCACAAATACAAAAAATGGGAAAAATACCGGAGAGACAAAAACACAAAATCCGAAATCGAAACAAATAACAAAAAAGATAGCCATCTCCGAAAATGAATTAATTGAAAATAATCGTAGGTCAGGGACCGAAAAGAAACCAAAAGTAAACAAACCATACTGGACCCAGTAATTATCAAGAAAAGCGAAATGGAAATAATGGTATTAGATAAGACAGATAAAGAGAATATAAGCAGTATAATTGGTAATAAAAATGACTATGACGAAATTGTATACAAACCGAAAAGAAAAAAAATGGTTCCATATCGGAAAATTTAAATATAATTACACAGAAGAGAAACTAACGAAGCATTTAAATATAAAATTGGAAAATATCCAATATACAATCCAAACCATTGAACGTGTAGATCGTAACACAACACAAATATATAAATGTTTTAAAGTTGGTGTACCTGAGGAATCTAATCACTTATTAATAGATCCAAACCTGTAGCCTGAAGGGATTTACGTAAGTGAGTACAAGTTTTTCTACACCCAGAAAGGCTAATATATCCAGAAACAAATAATAATAAAGTGATAATTAATAATATTCAACATTTAAAAAAATTTACTCCTATGCGCCAGAACATCAGAAGTGTTTTAAATAAAATGGATGAAATAACGGCAGCTATACAAAAATATAAACCCAATATTCTTTGCCTTACAGAAACCTAGTGTAATACAAATAATATAAACTACATACATGTGCCAGGATATACAAAAATTGCAGATTTTAGCCGCAAAAACAGAGAACATGGGGTTTGTATGATTCTGGTGGATAGGGAACTTAAATATCTCAAAATAAATATATAACTGACTATTGTATTGAAGATGAACTTGAATGTGCTGCATGTGCATTAAAAATACATAAAACGAAGATTGCTATTATTTGTATCTACCGTCCACCATCCGGAAATATACATACGTTTATCCAAAACTTAACACAACTTTTAGTAAACATAAATAACACATTCGTATATGGTTGTATGCGGTGATTTAAATATTAACAATCTGGAAAACTCAACGGCGAAAAAATTAGTGAATGATGTATTTGCATCTTTCAATTTGAAGAATAAATTAAATGAGCCTAGTAGAATACAGGTATTTGAGAGGGGTATCACGAAAACACAAATAGACAAATATTACATTCCAGAACTGGGAATGTATTAATAATAATCTACACTTATCAGACCATCAGGCCCAGGTAATGTTGGCCGGCGTAGAAGACATAGAATAAAAAAATAATAGCAAACTAGAAACAAGAACAACTCGAAATATTAATGACAACAATATAAACGAATTAAGATTTTATTTGAAAAGAATTAACTGGCAGTTTATTAAAACAGGAAATGTGCATTCTGCCTTCGACTTATTCTGTAATAAATTTCTACATTATTTTAACATCGCCTGTCCTAAAAGAAAAAGAAAACACCCCATTAAAGCATATCATAGGTGGATAAACAGTGCGATTAAATCATCGAGTCAAAACTTAAAGGATACATATCGCCTCATGGTACAAACAAATTTGGTAAATAAACGAAAAAATACAAACAGGATAAAAAAAATCACAGAAAACTCGTACAAAATATGAAAAGAAATTTCTATGACAAATTAATAACAAATGCGCCGTGCAAACAAAAGAAAATCTGGGATTTAGTACGAGATGAATTACACGGCGAAAAATTCAAACATGATATCTGTGTTATCGATAAATCTGGAAATTTAACTAGTAACAAAACAGAAGTAGCCCATACATTTGCTGAATACTTTGCAACAGTCACGGAGGAAATGATCAATGATCACTTTGGAGACAACATATCAACAGACTGTACTACATCACAAATTAAAATACAGTCCATGTTCCTATCACCAGCTACAGACACTGAAATTATTAATGCTGTAATGAAATTGAAAAATAATGCAAGTCCAGGCCAGGATGAAATTACACCAAAAATAATCAAAATTGTGATAATGGAGATAATGGAGCCATTATATTATATTATTAACTTATCATTTGAAACAGGGGTGTTTGCGGACTCATTGAAAATATCAAAAATTGTACTAATCCATAAAATGGGGCCAAAGACGGACACGAAGAACTATCGGCCGGTTTCCCTGCTGGATATATTTTCAAAAATAATAGAAAATGTAATAGTAAACAAACTAAATATTTATGTAGAAAAATACCGAATATTGAATGATGCCCAGCACGGATTTCGAAAAAATCGATCCACGGAAACGGCGAGTGTAGTGTTGGTAGAAGATATCGCAAAAAATGTTGATGCAGGAATGTGCGCAGCTGGTTTATTTTATGATTTTTCGCGGGCCTTCGATACTGTAAATGTGAAATGTATGTGCGAAAAGTTTGACTCTCTTGGGATACGTGGTAGAATACTAGATCTTCTACAATCATTTCTAAGTAACCGCAAATTATTTGTATCAATTAGTGAAGGTACGTCGGAAGTGCGTGATCTAACAAGAGGTGTTTCCAGGGATCAAATTTAGGACCACTTTTGTTTATGTTATATATAAATGATCTAAGTGAGTATGTTAGCGGAGGGTATGTGATCAATTTTGCTGATGATACCGTGATTATAGTAGCAGGCAAAACCCATGATGAATTATCATTGAAAATTAAACAAACAAATGAAGAGGAGTGCAAATGGTGCAACAAAAACAATCTTTTAATAAACGTCGGCAAAACAACAACTTTGTAGTTCTACAATAAAAAACCTCCAGAACATGAAACACCAAATACTTCAACATATGTGAAATATCTTGGAAGCTATATCAAAAATAATTTAGCATGGGATAGGCAAATTGACCACATACTCTTTAAGCTAAATAGTGCATACTACGCTATTCTAAGACTAAAACCAAAATCTAGTAAAAAATCTTTAATAGAATTATACTATGTCATAGCATATCCTTATATAACATATGATATCTTATCTTATAAATAAATATCGACGGCTTCACGTAAGAACTACGTGGAACAACTTTCGGAAATATCCAACATCTTTCAGACTATCAAAACGCGGCTTGACAAGGCATATGCTCGGAATGCCAAAACTTACAATCTCAAAAACGCAACATTCGCTTCGAAGAAATAAAATTAGGTATTATTGAGCGCTCCTGATAAATTCGCCAGATGTACGATGAACGTAATTTCCGTAGTTGTTTATTAATTGTGCGACGAAGGCGCTGTTGACCAAAATCTTATTTCGATCAAAATGACTTAATCGAGAATTAATGTAGATAAAGATAAAAATAGTCCTAAGATTTTTATTTATGAGGGAGAGAGGTGGTATAGCACTTTTAAATTCAAATGCGCAGGAGAGAGTGATTGCCTTAATTGTTTTTTTGAAATTGGTCGCGCGCAGCTCGTGCCGGAATAGGCAGATCAGCGAGAGAAGCACTACGCATTGGCCGTTGCTGCCGAGTTTGTGAATTGACTCTTACCTTCAAAGTTATTTACTGTGTCATTTCCGTGCCGTTTAAGGTGAGTCCTGATTGAGAATTACTGAAATTTCTCATGTACATTCGTAAATCACGTAGGCGTTTGCTTCTGAGGTGTCTGGTCGCCAAAAATCCTCTAAAAACTCGAGGACTCGATCCGCCATTGCGAAGCGTGCGGCCTGAGAGTTGGTTCATCACCACCGGTGATTTTTTTGTACTACAGCAATCGAGGAGACCGACATTGTCGTGAAGGAAGCACATAAAGATAAGTTGCATTTATATAGCGAGTACGCCGGTTAGTCGTTTGTCGTGTTTTGACAGTTAATATGGTTCACAATATTTTAAGACATGCTCTTAAAAACACAATAAAAATATAGTATAATTACGTCAGTGTTTAAGATATATTCTGTTTGATAATTGTGAAATATCGTCCTGGAATATCTTATTCCAGGTGGTGCCCAAAATTTTAGTTTGTTTTTTTAAGTACTTATTTTTTATTCAATTATTATTATTGAGTTAGTTTATAAGAGTATGTTTAATATACATTATTTGGAATTCAAGAACAAATACTTTTATGACAGTCACCTCTCTTTCATTTATCTGTTAATGCAAATAAGTTATTCACTGATATATTTATTAATGGTCACCAACATTATATGTATATTAAACACTGAATAAAGTACTTACTATGTTTTTAACCACTATAATTTATTATATATTATAATATATTATAATAAATTATAGTGGTTAAAAACATAGTAAGTGTTTTATTCAGTGTTCATTATGAATTACCACGTAGTAACGGTCGCAACCATCATTATGAATATATGTTTATTGTATACATCTAAGTTAACTTTATGTTTATATTGTTTTTGTATTAGTAATTAGTTTTTTTTACATAAATAAAACATTTTACATTTTTAAACCCGTATTGGATTTCTGCTGGGCAAATAAATATTATTACTATTTCCATTTCTAGGCTGACATCAATTATTATCAAATTTTAATGTAATTATAAACAACACCAATGACACATAAACATTAAAACGTTATGAGTAACTCTACTGACAAAGTTCGAACTGTACATTAGGGACGCTGGTTTTCAGGTAGTAATACCTCTACCATCCATACCTCATTCCCGAAATATAAAGTAACCCTCGTAATACAGTTTCTCGTTATTCAACCGTCTTGCTTGATAGAGTTGTTTTTAGAAAAAAACGTATGATAGGTTGGTCAATTTTTTAAAGATATAGGTGAAAAATAAAATACTTCGGTTTTGAGAATTTACACAATTTAATGTCGATGCTCTTCGAAGTGCCTGATGAAGCCACTGTGTGGCAAAACAATTGTCGCAGTGCATCGACATTAAATTGTGTAAATTCAATGTCAATTCAAAACCTAAGTGTTTTATTTATCACCTATATAATGGAATTTCACCAAGTAACAGCCTCTTCAATCCAATATTTTAAAGATATATTTTACAATGCCCCAAATAATAAAAACTTAATCTCCTAGAATCCGATAAAATTTTACAACAAAATAATAATTTAATGTATCTCTTAAACCGGCATAAGAATTCAATTAGACGTCGTTATCCAATTTCCTCTAGTTTGTAGTCCAATACCTATATAAATACAACCGCATTCATTAATTTATCTCACTTGAAAATAAGTGTTAAAGGTCGAATCTTAACTAGTGTTTTTTATAATTATATAAATTATTATTTAATATAAATTATAATAAATAATTGTGGTAAAAACATAGCGTTTATTAAGTGACTATTTTGTAATACCTAGTTATTAAAAAATAGTGCGCACTTGTATTACAAACATTTAATAAGCATTCTTTGAGAAATTCATGCTCTAATGCATCTTTTTTAATTTGCTATAAATACATCGTATATTTTGTTTACATCTTTAGAAACTACCAGACAATTGCTTCGAGTTCTTTATTACGAAATGATTAAATTGCTAAGATATTGAAATAAAAATAACCAGTTGCGTTGACTACGCGAAATAAACCTCTGCGTATTATCGAAATCAAAGGAGGTTGGCCTTTTTCGTGTACAGTTCATGACTCTTGACAAATGCAACAAGCTTAAAAATGCTTTCAGTTCAATTATATCTAGGCCCTTGTGTACATAAAAGGAGGCTTCTCGAATACGTTGCAGCTTCCAGTAAGTATTATAGAAATATAACGTCTGGCATAACTCGTTAAAATATAAATCTTAAAATATTCGTTTTAACATATTAAGTAAAGTATATGTTCATACTAAATAAACATACTTATAATGGTTTACCTTTGCAATTTTACTTTTTTTTAATGTGTATTTCACTTTACGGATGATGAAATACCTTATTATTAATAACTTTTTTTCTTAACTGCGCTATGACATCCAAAAGTAGTCGAAAATGTTCAGTAGGTCTTGATAATAAATCGAGTAATCAGGGTATACATACATATTCTTATAATACAAAAACCGAATTAATCTTATTTGAACCCTTTCGAGAAGATTAGAATGATTGGTGTGTGCCTGGGATCAAATCACTGCGCCATATTCTAGTATAGAGCGAACATAAGCATAATATAGGTGTTTTATTACATTAATGCTATTGAAGCTGTGACTATAATTATTATGAGGAACAAATGTATGCCGAAATGAGCATCTTATGAAAATAACGGGTGTCCAACAATTATTGCAGTCCCGGGTGGCGTTGGAATCAAAAACGTAGGTCAATTCTTTCATGTGCCAAATAAATGAACTGACATTTTAATTGTCAAACATAACTTAAATGTGCATTAAAAATGTCAGTTCATTTATTTGCAACATGTAAGAATCGACCTACGTTTTTTATTCCAACGCCACCCGGGACTGCAATAATTGTTGGACACCCGTTATTTTCATAAGATGCTCATTTATCTGTCGTTGACAAGTATCTATAATGTGTGGAGAGAAGTAATGATAGATTTGGACATCGTCCGCATACATATGACAAGAACAGTTAGTCAGTTGATCGAATATACCACTTGTATATATTGAAAACAACAAGGGTCCCAATATAGAACCCTGGGGGACTTCTCTGTTTATATTTATAAGGTCAGATACCCTATCATTCACTTTAACACATTGCTTGCGACTGTAAAGATAACTGCTTAAGAGGTTTATGGAATCCTTCCCAAGACCAATGTACTTCAAGATAAGTTGAAGAGTACTGTGTGTAACAACATCAAACGCCTTACCATAATCTAGTAAAACTAAAACTGTTATATTTTCTGGATCAGTGGCCCTAATAATACCATCTGTTACTGCAAGTAGTGCTGTTTCGCAGCTATGTTGTGTCGGTAAGATATTCGCGACTGTTACAAAATTAAAGAGTTGCTCAGTTATAATTTTCTCAGCGACCTTTGATAATGCTAGTAAAATACTAATTGTTCGCAACTATTTTAATTCTGCTGGATTAGATACCTTAGGAATTGGTCTAAGTACAGCATGCTTCCAACATTCAGGAAAAACTGAAAACAGAAAGCAAGTGTTCACGATGTGTACAATATACAGCAATACGGTGGGACAGCACATTCGCAGCATGGTGACATTGATTCCATTAAGCCCAAAAGAAGACGATTTTATTAAATTTAAAAATTTAGGAACAACATCTTCATTTACTAATTGAAATTCAAAGTTATTGTTTGTCGGTAAACAATTATTTTTCAAATATTCTTCAAATTCCTTAGTATCAGCGCTATAACTATTCGGAATACTATCAACAAAGTACTTATTGATGCGGTTTACGTCTGCTAGTGAATTTGGTATTGGATTTATTCTTTTTTCAGTTCTAGATACCGAAGATGTTTCCACATAAACGTGTTATTTTTAGTACCCTATATATGTGAGAAATATGCCTTGTTTTCATTTCCAAGTGAAAAGTTTCTTAGCATTTTATAGTATTCCCAATGAGATACTTTAGCTTAATTACGAATATTGATTAATAATTTCATATTATCCGTAAGCCAAGGTGATGGAGGTTTTTTTATAGAGCCGCGTTGTAATTGGAGCAAACTGATCAAATAGTTGCAGGATTAGCTTAATAAAGTGATCAATTTTATTATTAATGTCCTCAATACTTAATATTTCCTGAAAGGGTATATTGGCCAATGCATTATTAAACTGTAACATATCAATTTTTGATAGATTACGAAAAGTTGATAAAATTGGTGCAGTATAAGCTACGGTAGTAGTAATTTCACAAAACACTGCATCATGAACCGAAAATGCACAGTCAATCACACTATTTATACCACAAATTAGGTTTCTTGGAACCAATATATCATCTAGAAGAGACTCAGTATTACCCGTTAGACGAGTGAGTTCATTAATAACTTGCAAAAGATTAAGACTATCTAAAATGTCGTAAAACTATGAGCAAGCAGATGCCGCAAGTTTAAGTAAATTTATATTAAAGTCTAAACTACATATGCCAATATCTGTATGGTAAAAACAAGCAACAATACAGTTTTCTAATTTGTTTAGGAAACTTATATAATCTTTATGAGGGGGTTTATATACAGGGTGTCCCGTTAATGCGGGGAAATGGCTAGACCATAGATTCCTGAGGTCAAAATATGACGATTTAACGCAACTTATCTATATCCAAAAATTTACGGTTAAGCCGGAATTTGGCTTCAAAGTTTAAATTTTTTTTATTTCTTTTGTTTATAACAATTGAACCCTTTATTTGATTTGAATGAAATTTATTTTTAATAACTACCATAATATAATACACCATTTCAGTTATTATGATTATTATTGGTTAACAAGAAGTATAAGAAACAGTAGTACCACCACTTAAAAACTAAAATATTTTTTTATTGGTGTATCTAATAAAAATTAAAAAAACACTGCTTGAAAGACAATTTAATTTAAAAACTGTTTCATCTCTTAATAATATTTGATATCTTTTACGGTTTTCTCACAAAAAAATAAAATATACATTTTTTATCTAGTAAAAACAAAATCTAGTTTTTCATCGACTTGAAAATAAATGTTTTTCGTGGCCGTCTTTGTTTAAAAAATGTAAATTATGTATAATAATAATTATTTAGTGTCTTTTAACAATTAATTTTTAACTTTATTATAGTTCATAAATATTCATATTTGGAACAAACATATATCTTGTTTGTATTAGGATTTTGCAAAGAAAAGTGTTAGATGTTGTTTTGATTTATTTTATTAATTGATATTATTTAATTTTTATTCAATTGAGCAAGTTTATTTACTTATTAATGAGTGCATAATGAGTATACTATATTCATATTTTATTTTTTTGTACAAAAACCGTACAAGATATCAAAAACTAGTAAGAGTCAAAAAAGTTATTAAATCTATTGCCCTTTTAAATAGATTTTTTTGGATTTTACTGGATGCACCAATAAAAAAATATTTTAGTTTTTAAGTGGTGGTACTACTGTTTTTTATACTTCCTGTCAATCACTCATGTCCACAATAACTGAAATGATGTATAATATTATGGTACTTATTAATAATAAATTTCATTCAAATCGAATAAAGCGTTCAATTGTTATAAACAAAAGAAATAAAATTTTTTGAAACTTTGAAGCCAAATTCCGGCTTAACCGTAAATTTTTGGATATAGATAAGTTGCGTTAAATCATCATATTTTGACCCCAGAAATCTATGGTCCACCCATTTCCCCGCACTAACAGGACACCCTGTATACATACACAACTGCAAATTTGTTTAGGTAATTTAATTAGTGCCCATATGGTCTCAACATTATCCCCATTCTGTAGAACCTCGTAACTAAGTGAATCTTTATTGTATATACCAACCCCTCCACCCCTTGTTTGTCTATACTTTCTAACAAAATCGTAACCATCAATCTTTACTGAAGAGATACTTCTGTTAACCAAGTTTCTGAGAGCGCTAGTATGTCAACATCATTGTCTATGATAAATTGGTACAAATCAAGTAATTTTGGTAACAACGATCTTATATTTAGATGAATTTGTAATGAATATAATAAATACAATTAATTATATAAAAAATGTTAAATGCAAAAATGAGGGAAATTATTTTTTTGTTGTTAATATTGCTTCTAGTGATCCTTCCCTGCTCAAATATCCTGGTCGTCGTCTTCTGATTGGGGTAATCGATATTGTTTGAAGGTAGTTGGCATAATTCAAGGTTTGGATGGTGTATTGCGTTATATTCTTCCAATTTTAAATTGATATATGTTCTAATGTCAGCCACTTCCTTTATAAGCTCCTGTTTATGATTGTTTCCGGCAGTAATAATTAATTTAATGGCATATTTCAAACTTAAATTTTCTGGGATAGAGTCCAAGTTCATATTAAAGTGTTTATTTGCCAAGATAATTAATGAATTAAATTAAATAATAAACAAAAATGTCCGCCAGGTAGGCGCGAATCCGCATCTTCCAAGTGGTAATCGGGGACCTAACTGATGCGCACAACAGACTAGTCGAAATGATCTTCTGTTCTTCTTCTTCTTCTTAAGAACACAGGTAAAAACGTAGGAAAAGAATTGTGATGCAAGGCTAAACAATTGCACACACTTCACATCACTCGGTCTTTAGTGATGACTTTGATTGTACAAACAACAGGGTTAGATAGACCACGGTGTAGTAGGAAATTAAGGGATTTACAACATCTACCACATGTGTATTTGTCATATCTAAATTATAGGATTCATCAACACCAAAAAAAAATGATTGCAATATTAAACCTATTATTAACCGTTTGATTATTAACATTCATAACATTTTAAATTCAATTTTATTTAAAAATATTTATCTTTGAATTTGCAAATGTATTGGATTAAGTAATTTATTACGATATAAATACTTTTTGGATCTATAATCTTTTTGTTATATTCGCATTTCGAGAATATTAAGATTTGGATGGAGGAGCAGTATTGAGGCTTTAGTTCTGAATCCGAGGATTGGCATAATATTCACTAAAAAGCAGTGTCACCAAATGTTCCAATGTTGGCGAAGATGGACAGGAAAAAATCAAAAATAACGTTCTAAAGGCACCACTGATAGTGATTATCGTTTTCTTGTGGTTATACTTCATCTGGAATGTTTTTATTTAACAGGAGAATTTTTTTGTTAAATTCAGGGGATTAACTTATCAAACGTAATAATGTATCAAAGAATTCAATATTTTTGGCTCAGATATTATTCGGTTAATCCCCTAGTAGTTATTCTGACAACAATAAATGCAAATTGTTATATTAAAAATGAGTTTAAACTAATACTGCTATATTTACAATACAAGGTAATCAAACATAAATTAACTATATTGATAGTTAAGTAAGTAATCAGTTATGCCATGAATTTTAACATTTTTAAAACAGATTAAATAAAAATTATCATATGACGAGAGATATCTTTAATTTAAATAACGCAAGTAGTCACTATGATCTTCGAAGCGGGTTTTAGCGGTTCTAATACCCAAAATTACTTTGAACTTTTGATCTTCTATAGATAATTTTCTATCCTAACCACATGTAGCAAAAGTTTATTTTTGAAATATAACAACTTCCTTAGTTAAATACTTACTTTAGTTTTTTTTACGTTACAAGATCTATAGAAAACATGGGTCTTAAGTAAATTAGAGTTGTGTAGTACTTACACCTTATGTACGTATTGTTTCGGTTAAACAGTCACTTGAACTAAATATGACGTTTGTGTACTTATTTACAATTATTTAAAATCATTATAATTATTTTAAAATAGTAGCCAGCGTATATGTGCTTATTTATTATGCTTGTATATTTTATATTCAGAGATTTTCGTTCCTCCATATGTGAAATAATCTCTTTTATCATCCACAGCTGTTTTTGAAGCATTGCAGGCAACTAAATCTGTTTACCCATTTCATTGATGCCATATCTTATGTTTGTACATCTTTATTCATTTTGTTGGAATTCTTAATTGCATTTTTGAACTGGTTGTTAATTAGAATGTAATTAATTTGATTGTGGATTACATGACCTTGGTTGTTTTTTAGTTATATATAATTGCATTGTAGGTTGCTTGGACCAGGCATCTACCAGCTTGACAGAATTTCATTTATTTATCACCTCTTTCATTTCTTTCACCAAGTCCCAAATCATCTGACACTCAAGGAGTTGCCTCTTGACCTACCTTTAATATTAGGATGTTTTATTCCCGTTATATTACATCGATTTGCAATTTGACTGTTGAGAGACCCTGCAGTCTTTTTTTAATAAATCTCTCTTACTGGTCCTCGTTTCTCGAACACAAGTGTTTTGAATTAGCTTGTCCATAATCTTGGCAGATTTACTAAGAATCCAATTACAGTCCTTTAATGCAGTAGTTTCCCTTTGCTTTCTGCATTCTTATGACGTTGATTCTGTTAATTGGACTACGTTTTGGGTTCTTTTCTCGGCCCAAAAGTAAAAGAGTGTCCTACCTGCAATCCGCTCATCCACCCTCCGTATGGTGGCTGTTAGCAGCTATTAAGGGGAACGCTTATACCTCCGTATCAAGAGTAGTAGTAGCCTGCATCCCAGTCCCATTCTATATTCTATAGAATAAATATGATATTAATTCATGTGTAATTAAACAGTTTGAATTTAATTTAGTGAAAGTATGAAGAAAGGATATAACTGTGTTGTTTATATTGATTATACTCTTGACAAAAACAAATATCTAGTATAAACAAATTTGAAAAAAAGGCGAAAATGCCCACTATTCTTTTTTTCTGATGAATCCAATAATTTGTCCTCCGATAGCATTGTCAGAGGTATATCGTCATTTTTAAGCATTGACATAAGACCAGAGTTTGAGTACTTCGCAATTTTTTTTAAATTAGTAATTATTTATGATCCTGCTTCAGCTTTCGGCGATTTATTACTCGTGTGTTTCAAAGCTTGTTTCTAGTTTTTCGTAGTGTTTTTTTTTTTAATTTTGCTTAGCCTAAATTAATTTAATGACCAAATGGAATATTTTCTGGAGGTAATTGTACACATTTCGGAACAAAAGAAGGAAGTGATTTGTGAAGTAAAGTGAAAAATGTCTCACATGCTTAACATTATTACAAGCTAAAATGAACGACAAATCGCAACACAAAATTGATGAGTATAACTTTGCAAAGTTCTCTTTACGGAAGTTATAAGTTGTATTAGAAAAAAACTAGATTTTGAGTAATTCTTAATTCTATTGTGAATTCTGGAAAGTGGTATTTAATGATGCGAATAATAGAATATAAAATAGTTGAATGTATTAGTCCCAAATTTTTAGTCCTTGGGTTGTAAAAATTTAACTAATAATTTAGAAATACGAAAACAACAATGAGTTATTTAAGACTACAAAACAAATCACTTATTGGAACAACTATTTACCTGGCTATTACCTGGACAGATATTTTAAGTTAATGAAGTAATTAAGTCTAAAAATAAACTAATTTTACATATCTGTGTAATAATCTATATCCCAATTAAGAAAAGTAGGTATATATAAATATAAATATTATAGTTTGAAGAAAAATTTTCTGAATAGCAAACACTGCTATATTTCCTAATCGGGGAAAAACTGATTATACCGCAGTCAAATTATTTAGACCAATCAGCCTCACGGCTTTTCTTCTAAAGACCTTAGAGAGGCTGTGCGACAATCATATCATGGAGTAGTGAAAAGCCAACTGCAAGTCTACTCATTAGAAAACACGATAATATTATGTCTATCCTAATGTAAAGCGCTCTCAAAATCTTAGAGTAATGATGCGAAAAATATCGCTCTCCGTTAACCCCAAGAAGACAGAATTAGTATTGTTCACAAGAAAAGAGAATATCAACATAGGTAGACTTCCATACTCTGTACGAACCAATTGTGCTTGGTAAACGAGATGAAATACCTGGGTTTAGCACTGGACTCCAAGGTCAACTGGGAGAACCACTTAGTACACAATCTTAAAAAAAGCCTGTGTCATCTTCTGGAAATGCAGAGGTGCGCTAGGACCAATCTGGAGTTTCAAACCAAAGATGACCTAGTGGCTCTGCACTGCAATCGTCAGACCAGCTCTGACAATTGTATTTATTTATTAATTTATTTATACATCTTTGGACTCCTTTCTTAAAAAAAATAACAAATACAAAAAATCAATTTATAAAACGTACTTCAAATTTTGGGCAAAAGGAGCACGAGCGGAGTTTACAATCACAATTCACATGACATTCCATGATGCCGAGGGAGCATATATTCTCTTGCACTTTCGCGGTTTCTTTTATAAATGCTTATATTTACTTTTTTGTCCCCGTTTAAGAGAGACTTTTTTGGTACCTACAACGATTGGTGTGGCGCTTTGACGGGCGCAATGCGTACAACCTGACGCTACTTCACATATATGTAAGAGAGGTGGCAGTAAGCACAGCCGTAAGAATAAAGGCAAAAGGCACATGGAGCCCGACAGTAAACCATGTTAGGCACGAGAGAATACTAAGACAGGCGGGATCAACCAGGCCTGAACTCAATGAACTTCTCGACAGTGTCACATCGAGACACATGTTTAAGCGGCAATAAAAAGTATAAAATCAGATTGACAATAACGATAAATCAGAAATCACCGTTTACTGTAAAGAACTCGAGCTGAGACAGCATACACCTGACCAGAAGTATAATACTGGAGTACAGGTAATCTCTAGAAAAAAATTGCCGCAACTAACAGAGTTACAATATCCTGGAATAAGGGACATTCAAATAATGAAGTTAACAACTGGTCTGACAGGCTAGACAAAAAATGCATTCACTCACCAACACCAAAGCCCAAAATACATTAAACTACCAAGAAACAGTTTGCGGCTGCTAATCGGTACCCTTATTGAATAATGCAAACTAGGGTAGGGCCCAAAAGGTGACAAATGACTAGTCGACGTCCACAAGCCATCACCAACCATATTTCTTCAAGCGCATATATCTGGCATTCATTACGCGCAACCACATTATGGATCTTGTCTGTTTTTGTTAACAAACCACGCACATTTTGGTAGTATACTACCGTATTTTGTTTCTTTTGTTGTTGGGTCTAACCTAGTTTTTTTAAAACAATCAAAAGATATTCTTTAATATATGATTACTTTTTTAAAAATTGCAATACCTAGAATTTGTTGAATGATTTTATTGAAATTTTCATTAAACGTAATTTTCATAAAACAAAGTGATGATTAAAATTTGAATAAAATTCAGCCAGTAATCTGTTGTTATTTTTTTTTATTTTTTCCTTTGCACTTGCAGCAATAAATTTCCAGATGTAAACCAGTTAGTGTGTAGAAATAGTTTGTTTACGATTTCTGTCTAAACTTGAGAACAATGCCAAAAGTACGTGAACGTCAAAATTGCTCCATTTAACTGATTTTGAATTTGATCGTATTATTGGTATGAGAGATCTTTTGCGAAAAGAAATTACTCGTAGTGTAAACCGAAATGGTACAACGGTATTAAGATGTTGGTCCAAATGGTCCGAAGAAAGGGTTCAACAACGTTGTTATAGATCTGGACGCCCGCGGAAGACTGCAGAATGTAAAGAACGTCCCTTAATACTTTTGGCCACAAGAAAAAAAAAATAACAACTCGATCAATTGCAAATAAATGAATGAGAGGTGTAGGAGTTATAATATCAATGCCATCTGTTTATCGCTGGAAAAGATCTTGCGGGCTCGGTCGTTCAACACATTCTAGATGTTGTAATTTTTAGGGAAGTCAGTATATTTTAAGGTGATATTAGCAACTACAGATTCTTTCTACATAACAAATTCCGACATAATCTTTTTCTCAAACTCTATCTGCCTAGGAGTATGATCATACTTGATCGATATACTATTGTATATTAAATTAGGAAAGCTTTAGTGTTGTACTAATTTTGCCCATTCTATCTGTTGCACTTATCGATACGCCGGCATGATATGAATATGAAATTTTAGAATTTGGATAACGGATACATATTCATCGCCATCATTTGACTCAGGTGCATTCAAAACAATTAAATTATTTGCACGTTTATTATAGTTGATACTTGTTGAGGTACCCTCTTGGTACCTTCAATTGGTTCTTCATCTCCATTAGAGTCTGTTTCGGTTATTTCGTTAAAGTATTCTTTTAATCCTACTAATATCTTATTTTCTTCTGTTATTATATTTCCGTCTTGTTTGCCTGTTATACTTGGGTGGCTCAGTATCATTTTATTCCTTATTTGTTTAATTGTTTAACATCTTTTGGTTTTCTGTGAACATTTCTTTCAGTTCCTTACCGAACTGCTCTCGGGATTGCTTTTTTGCTATCTTGATTTTGTGTTTCACTATTTTATTTGCTATTTTATATCTTATGTTCTTTAATCGAAGAAAACAATTCATTTTCTTCGCAAAAATTACCTTTATTCCTCTCGCTAGTTTCCTCAGAAATGTCATTATATTGGATTTATTTCTTCCTTCAGAGATGCATTTTCCCTCTCAAGTTCCGATAATTTATGATTAGTCCTTTGCAATGTGGAAGTAAAAGGAGACATTATTTGTTTCCTAAACATGGCAAATTGCTTCTGCAATATACACCCAATATTGCACAAAATGCACATTTAATTGCAGTAGATATTCCATTTGGTGGAACAAAATAATTTCATTTCCAAAAATTAGAAAATCACGAAGACATTGCATATATCTACAACAATTTAATTTCTGACAAAGTATTACCATGATTTAAAAAAATAGCAAGAGTGAGAATTAAAACATTTAAAATAAGGAAGTCACGCTTTACCACAGAAAACCTATCATGTGGGCTTAAATAATAATACTCAAGGGCAGGTCATGTTTTGTTAACGAGTGAATTTTCAGTATTTGTTAAGTACGTAACGGTGAATATAATAAAATAAATAAATAAATGTACACTTTGGTCAAACAAACATTAATTATAAAAGTAATAATTAGAATTAATTATTTGGAGCATTTCTGCACCGCAGTTTTACATTATTACAATGTAAAAACTATAAATATTAACCAATAGTTACAATCAATAGTTACAATTATATTTATAATTTTCACATTGTAATAAGGTAAAACTACGGTGCAGAAATTCTCAAAAATATCAATTCTAATTATTACATTTATTATCATAAAACTGCACCTGTAAATCAATATTAAATTTAAACAATAATTAATTTCAAATATCACATAATAATATATTTAAAAAAACAGAGTAAACTCGGATATCAAACAACAATGGTATCGAAAATTAATTGAGCGTTTGTATTTGCCACTTCAATACACAGAAATTTAATCGATCGTCGTTACATCATTTCCTCATTTTATTAAAATTTAAAGTACGTGAAATTATTTAAAACATTTTTAATTAAAAATAAAATAAATCAAGAACTGTTCAGGATTGGTAATATGAAGACTTGTAATGAAAACCGTGCTAAGTGCCTTACCTATAACTTTGAGATAAATGATTTTTTTTCAAGTGACGTGCATATGCGGACCAAATAGTCTGCAAAATTTTGTACAATTATGGGGCAATATATTATTTCTGCCTGTGGAAACATATTTTTGGTTAATGTACTTCGAATTGTATAAAAAAAAATGTATTATGTTGACATTTGGAAAAACGTGTTAAGTGAGAATAATGTTTCATGAAAAATGAGTTATGCTCCAAAATAGTTTCAGAGGCGCTATGTGCCACAGCTACGAGTATACTACTTTTATTGAAAAATACATAAGTATATATACATTTTATAACATAATAGCATAATAACTAATAACATAATACTAGCAAATACCAAAATTTAGCAGCCTAGGCTAATAAGTTTCTATAGATTTCTCGATTCTCCTCCTTTATGAATGGGATTATTGCTTGAATGTTTTCCTTCTTCTCGGCCTTGATACGAGTTGCACAGTCAAGCTATGTTAAATTTAATTTTTTTTAATTTTTAATCTTTTGCGAATTCATGTTGTTTCTTGAAACCATTAACAGATTTCCAAGGCTTAATCTCGTTTAAAGTTTGTTTGATTTTTACTGATCCAGGATGTGCTGTGGAAATATTCAGTGTTTATTCAGCAGCAGTTTTAAAATCTTTGAAATCCTCAGGCTGCATTAAAGTTACAATAAATGGATTGTTTGGGGTTATAGATGTCCTTAGGTGACTAAATTTAGAGGGACTTAAAAACAAATGACCAGAGACCAAGAACTTCTGGTTAACTTCTTGAACATAGCCTTTTGTTACCATGAATATACATAAAAATAGTAACATTTTATTTTTGTTCTATCCAACACAGTTATCACTCCATATGTTTATTCCACTTGTTATTTATTCTCTTGTAACTGCTTTCGAAATGCATGACTCAAATCCGTTACCTCCTCTCCCAGATATTCCCTCATGCCATAAATGTATGTGCCCTTTATTGGTATCAGCAACGTGGACGCCAAAATTATAGCAAAAAAGTTGGCGCAAATAATACTTTTTGCTGTGTGTAGGCCTGGTAGGGAAAGTACTTGTCCATAGAAATGGTACATAAGTCACTTAGGGGAATCTGGGATTGGGCATGATCTTCCTTCAATACTTTCGCATTCTCAACTTTCCTATGATAAAGTTCAAGTTTTTTCTTTGCATCTTTGTCATTGGGATTGGATTTGTTTTGCATGTTCAATAGATCACACGTTGTTATATCAGTGTTCATGTTATATCAAAATTCGAATAGGTATCTTTGAAAGCGCGATACAATCGATTAATATTTAAATCTTGGCTCAAATATTCTTTGCTACACTTCATCCTTCCATAGTGATTTTCCTCTCTGGGAAACCGGGAAACATGTGCTTCCACTAAATTTTCATATTAGATTGAGTATTTCTTATGTTGAGTTTTGTTGCCTCTTCTTTCGACATAAGAAACTTGGCCCGCTTGTTTTGCTTTTACGAGAGTTTCAACACGCTTTCGGCTGATTCTAAAAATTTGTTTGTAAAAAAGTGTGTTTACAAACTTGCACCACTTTCCAAACTACATCAGGTACGGTTAAATAAACAGTCGCTTGCCTTCTGCTTGCATCTGAATTATCATAACTACCATTAAATATTAATTTTGTTTTATTATACATTGCCTTGAAACTTATAAAATTGGTGAAAGAGCTGCAGTTTTTGGTCATGTGTAATGTTTTTGCATTTATATTTATACTTGCAAATTGACTAAAAAAATCGTTATACTTTATTTTATGAATTATTAACTTCAATTACGTTTGTTTAATAGTCATTAGAAGTTTACTTAATGATGCTGCTGTTTCTTCTTTAGATGTTGTTTCCCACATATTGTTTTCCTTGGATTCTTCTGAGTTTATTTAGAGTTTTATTGCTTCCATCTCCATCTTTTATTTTCCTCGTAGAGGATGAACCAGATGCTTCAGCATTGTCAGCCTTCATGTATTCAGCAATTTAGTTGAAACACCCAACGCACGTTAAACGGGAAATAATAATGAGGTTATAATACGTCTGGCACTTAGCATGGCTTTCTTTACTCGAACCGCTGAAGTGACACATCCGCCATCTATTAAAATACATTGAAACCATTTCCAACGATCGTGCGCTTAGCGCTTTTTACAGGTTGTTACCCTTACATAACATTATTTTTAGGTATAAAACTAATTTTGATTTTTTTGCACTCTAAACTGTAAACCAGTTTACAGGAAATTGCAAATAGTGTTAATAGCCATACTGTAGAATGCATCAATATGTATAAAATATTATTTTGTTTCTTAGAATCAATAAAAATCTTTTGCAGTAATTGCACCTCTTTCACTTTTTTAAATTTTTAATTCACTTGAATAAAGAGAGTTTATCTTCTCCTTCTTCATTGGCCGATGGTTTTTCAGCCACTATTGAATATTTAGATGTATTCAATAATATATAATAATAGTTAGTTTTGTTGTACCTAAGAATCAAATCCATTAATAATAAATATTTCCTATAATTAAACACTAATATTCTAATCTAATTATACATTGTCTACTCCCTTTGGATTATATATTTATTATTAATTATTAGTAGAGAGCGGATTTCTAGCATTATGCTTATCCATAATATTAATAGCATCGAAAAAATTTCTTAATATCTATACGAATCTTGAAGAATGTGATTACTTAGCGCTAAGTTTTTTTGGGCTTTTTTGCTTATTTTGACTTTTTGTGCTTATTTTGACTTTTTATGCTTATTTTCATGCTTTTTTTAGATTTTGATGCTTATTTGGAGCATTTTCTTAAATATTTAAAAAACATTTAATAATAATTTCACGCTGATATTAAATTAATGTGCTAATATAGAGAATTTTCGTAAAAATCTGTATCCCATCATTTATAGATTATATTTGCATTACATATTTTCTTCGTGTCTTTTGACAACATAAGTGTTAAAAATCTTCATAATATGATACAATAATTATAATGAATTTTATTATTAATAAATATTAGTATAAATTACCAATTTACAATGGATTCGTTTATAAGTAAGTAGATATAATAGACCGTCTCATTATTCAGATAATACAGACGAACGCTTCATAGGAATCACACCTATGATATTCCGGATGTAAACGTCGTTAAAAAATAAATAGGGGCCCCAGTAAGTATTAAATGTAAACAAATTTAAGTGATAGCTAATAATCAGGTGTTCTGCAACCGTATCAATTTCCTTCTCTCGGCAAAAGAACCGATGGGACGACTGGCGCATATTTACCGTTTTCGTTAATTTTCATATTCAAACTCGCATTCATAAACTATTGAATTGACATTCCAAAAACTTTGCTTATTTATCAAAAATTACTATATGCGTGAATCATATTAACCTGGGGAATCAGAGATAAATTATATTATATAATTCACATGTATATTTAACCCATAATGCAAAAGGTGAAAACCACAATACAAGAATTAATTAGAGGCTATCCAGAATTAATAAGTGAAAATTATACATTATTTTGTAAGGCATGTTTAAAAATAGTAAGTTTTATTTTAGTTCCCAACTGCATCCTAACTAGTCAAGACTTGTATGTAAAACATGTTATAACAACACTACGTCAAGAACGTTTGAAAAAGTTCAAAGCTGAACTAACAAAACAGCACAATTTCACAATCTTTAGCATCATCTTCAATTAAATTCACATTTGTGCAAAATACTTTTACATTCTAATATCCCTTTAAGAAAATTACAAAATGCATTTAAATCTTTCTTGGGAAAATATTGTAAAATACGCATTCCCGAGAAAAAATTATGTAGCTCTTAGATACTATGAAACCATACAAAAAATTAAAGATATTATTAACAATAATTATATGTGGTTTGGTGTGGATGAAACCACAGACTTGTTTAATTTAATAATATGAGTTTAAAATGAAGACATCCGACCAACAGTATTTTGATATATACAAAAGAATTGAAGAAAACTGATAATAACATTATAGCAAAATTCATAAATGATGGACTGACAAGCTTATTTTTGCCGTAGGCAATACCAAGTTACAAAATTTTACTAATAATGCATTTTGTGCATTGTACAAGTTTAGCACATGAATAGAAACGAATTTCTGAAACTATAAGAATGAAATTTCCATTTGTAGATTTAATTAAATATGGAAAAATAGTTCTTATATTCTTCTGTGAGTACAATTATTCAAGAAGTTATTATCTGATATCTCACTGCCCCATAAACCAGTGCTAACAAAATGGGGAATTTGGCTATATGCTACAATGTACTATGCGAACAATTTTGAAGAATTTAATAAGGTTATATACAACTTTCCCGAAACGACAAGCAAATCAGTTGAAGACTGTTAAACAGTTCTTAAGAAACAAGAGCTTCCTTCAAAACAATTGAGTTACATAAAATCGCGTTTAAATTTTGTGAGCAACACAATCAAATCTTTATAAAAGCAGATTCATTTTAGAAAATACCTGCATGCATTGGCCAAGAAATCAAAATAATATCGAAAGAAGTATTCGTTGAAAATGAAGGATTTTTAATATTAAATAAATTAAACTTGATTTTGAATGGCAATTTTCAAATGGATCCAGCTATAATTTAAAATAAAGAGAAGCTTTTCTACTTTCAAAAATTTATTGAGCGTCAGAAGTAATAATTTTTACAATTAAACCCTTAGAACAACATTTAAGGATCTACTGTTTTTATGAATAGATTTTAGTTATTTTGAAACGTATACAAAATTACAATTTAATTTTTAAATACTTACATGATATTATATATTGCGTAAAGAAAGTATGTTTATTTTAGTTTTAAGCCAAATTTCTTTGTAAAATATGTTGATAAACGTGTAACATATCAAGAAAATATAGTTTTCTTTAGTGCTTTTTTCGTGTTTTTATGCTTTTTTCCTGTTTTTATGCTTTTTCAATGCTTTTTTTCTCTAAATTTTGTGCCTTTTAATGCTTTTTTAGTGCTTTTTTCGTGTTTTTATGCTTTTTTCCTGTTTTTATGCTTTTTTAATGCTTTTTTTCTCTAAATTTTGTGCCTTTTTAAGTGCTTTTTTCACATTTTTTTAAGCTTTTTTATCCGCTCTCTAATTATTAGATTAGTACAAATAATGGTATAAATATCCCTTACACAATCCTTCTAACCAGCTCCTCTATGATACCACTTTAGTTATCCCCATCCTAGAACGTCTTCGATTCCTATCAGAAAAATTCTCCAAAAATCCTTTCAACTTTCACATATTATCCTTATATTGTATTCCTAGAAATCCTAGTGTAAACCCCAAATTTAAAAATCCTAATTCAACCATATTTGATTTCATCTCATCGTTTCATCCATCTACGCATTAACGACTGACGCCATATGACCGGACAAAACAAGGCAGAAAGACCTCTGGTCGATAGCCTTTTGACGAACTAACTCACTAACACATCATCCATTATTCATTATTTAAATGTAAATATGTATAGTTTGTCAATAAAAATGTGTATATATATGGTATAAATAATAAAATAGCGTTATAATTCATAATTATGAATTATAACTCACTGTTATCGATCAGGTTGTCATGGTTTTTTGTTTGAATCTATATTTTCAAGTTAGCTGCAAATTTGAGTTATTACCTACATTACCACTCGTTTGAAATTTGACTAAAATCATTTAAAGGCATTGTAAACCCTAAAAATTAATGTCTAGGTTAAAAGCCCGGAGAAAACAGTAGGCTGTTGTTTTGAGGGTGCCTCAGTTCACTGGGAGGAAATTATTGGCTGCAGGATACCTTTATTATCCTGTTGCTCTGGATAGCTAGACGATTCCTCGCTGTCGGGACTTTAACGTCTTCCTTGTGGACGTATGCTCAATATAGCGAAAACTATGCGAGTAGCGAAAATATTCTAACAGCGGAGCCAATTTCGGTGTATTTTTTGGTATGAAGAGTAGAAAAAATAGACAGGCGCTTTAAGTTAACAGAGATACGCGCATTTATCTCCCAATATTAAGTATGAATTTAAGACGGAACATATACCCCGCCCAAAATTACTATTTTGAGTTTAAACTGTAATAATAATAATAAATAATAATCTTTATTCGTGCTATGAACATAAATAGTTTTATACAAATCATAAGATTGATAAATGCTCAAGATAATAGAATGTGTTATAAACTAAACTTTCGCAAATCTAATTTTTTACTTATGTATAAAAAAATATCCGAACATAATTGGGCCGAAGTAACTGTATGTAATAACGTTGAAAGTTCCTGTAGTGCAATGTATCAAATTTTAGATGAGATTTTTAATATTTGTGTCCCGAGGCAGAAATATAGAGTTAGGTCAAATCGTTATCCATGTTGGTTTAGTTATGAAGTTATTCGACTTATTAGGACGAAAAATCATTTTAGAAAATTGTTTAATAAACGTAAGTTAAATTATTACCATGTTAAAATTTGTCAACTAAGGCGCGAAATTCGGTGGATGATTAATAGGGACCATGCGAACTTTATAAGAATTGCAGAACAAACTATTAGCTCTAACCCAAAACATGTTTGGAGCTATGTCAATTGTAAAAAATCTAGAACCCGTTTGCCTGGTGTCATGACTTATGAGAATAAAACAGTCGACTCTCCGTTAAATATAGTAAATTCGTTTGCTGACTACTTTTCCTCTGTATACGGTGACGTAGACTCTCAAAGTGGAGAGCGTTTTGCCTTCTCTAATAATATAAATACCTTGTTTAATATTAAACATATATCTGATGAGGACATACTTGCTGCTTCGTCAAAACTTAAAAATAACTTAACATCTGGTCCTGATCAAATTCCTTCATTTATTGTACGTGACTGTATTCACTCACTTTTGGTTCCACTGAAACATATATTCAATTTAATAATTAATACTGCATGTTTTCCTTCTTGTTGGAAAATAGCTCGTGTCACTCCAGTAATGAAGTCTGGTAACAAGCAAGATATAAAAAATTACAGACCTATCTCCATAGTCAACAACTTCTCAAAAATTTTTGAAATCATTATATCTAGTAAAATTTACTCCTATGCTGAATCACGTATATCAACAAGACAGCATGGTTTCATGAAAAGAAGATCTACTACCACTAACTTATTGAATTTTACTGAGTTTTTGTCGTGTCATCTTGATCGGCGGTCACAAGTCGATGTTATTTATACCGATTTTAGAAAGGCTTTCGACTCAATATGCCATACCACTTTGATTGCTAAATTAATTTCTTGGGGGTTTAGTGATAAAATGGTTCAACTAATGGCATCATATTTATATGATAGATCACAGTACGTGGAATATAATAATTTTTGTTCCAAGCGTTTTTACTCTACTAGTGGTGTACCTCAGGGCACTAACCTAGGACCTCTATTATTCCTGTTATTTGTGAATGATATAGTTGATAATATCTCATCAAAAATATTGGTATATGCAGATGACGTTAAGATCTATAGGTCGATTTTGTCGGAAACTGACTGCCTGGCGCTTCAAGCTGACTTGATAACTATAGAAAAGTGGTGCAAAATGAATAAGCTAGATCTTAACATTAGTAAGTGTAAGTGCATGTCATTCTCTCGCAAGACCCAAGTTTTATTATATAATTATGTTCTTAATAATACAATTGTTGATCGAGTATATACTTATCGTGATCTAGGTGTGTTGTTTGATAATAAATTGACTTTTGTACCGCATATTAATAATATGGTACAAGATGCGTTGAGGTTACTTGGATTTATAAGAAGAATAACTTTACCATTTAATGATATTAATGTAATTAAAACCTTGTATATAGCATATGTACGATCTAAACTTGAATATGGCTCTGTAATCTGGTCACCATATTATCACGTACATATCGCTGCTATTGAACGAGTTCAGAGAATATTTTTAAGGTATTTATATTTTAAGCTCACAGGTGCATATCCTGATAATTCCATACATTACAGTGACTTCTTGTACATGTTTCAATTAAAACCCTTAACTTGTCGCCGTGAATTAATATTGGTAACACTATTATTTAAGATTATAAATTACGGAATTGATGATCCAAATTTATTGTCATTAATTAATATTCGTGTTCCCAGATTTGCAAGCAGAAATACATTAACATTTACATGTAACAAGTCACAAACTAACATCCGATATAATTCGCCTATTAATAACATGTTTAAGGTGTATGCTTCCGTGCAGCATTCTGTTGATATTTTTAATGTTAGTCTAAATGTTTTTTCCAGTGTAATATCTGAAATACTTTAGTTGCGTTATAACATAGTGTATTTTTTTATATACTTATTTAGCTGTTAATTTCAATTTTTTACTATTTAGTTCTAGTTCTAATATTAAATTTATAGCTATTGATAAGATTTCCCTGTAATTAGATGTATTGTCTGTTGGGAAATAAATCTATTATTATTATTATTATTATTATTATTATTAATTGTGTGAAGCGTGGTAGCATATAAAGACAATGACATCGGTAATAAGAACATCAAGGTACATAAAATTAAGTAGTAGTTGGTATTAAATAAATTAGATTACGTACATAAAATAGGTCAACTAACTAAAATTATACATACAATCAGTATAAATAAAATAAAGGACAAGTTTTTTTTTAATTTAGATAAAGTTAGATATAAGAGATTTCTCTAGAGTAAAAATTAATAAAATTTATACATTCATATAATTTAAAACAAAACTATCACAATTTTAGCATTAATATTAATACATATAGTATAATACATAGTAATAATAATACAGGTGAAAAAAGATACAAATAAATAATATAATAAATAAATAAAAAATACGTTAAGGACACAAATTAAAATTACGGTTAACATACATAACATAATGATAATTGTCACATTTACGACAATTTAGAAATTTAAGGGCTGAAGCTTTTTAAAAATTCATTAAAGGAATAAAATACGCGCTTTAACAAATAACTTTTGCATCAACTTTATTTGAATATTTGAAGTATCTCGTACCCGTCTTCGCTTTTGATAAGCGGAATTGTTTGACTCGAATATCATAAATGTTTTTTGTTTCATAAGGAACGCATGTGTTTTAGATATTCTAAAATATATATGGAGGGAACAGCCATAATTCTTAGTTTAACCAATTGCTGTCTACAATCCTCCCTATATGCAACGCCTGCCAACACACGCACGGATTTTTTCTGCAAATTAAAAACATCATACATTATCGTAGAATGACCCCATATGCCGTAGGTTATATGGGAATGAATAAAATAGTAATATGATTTCTTTAATGATTTGGTGTATAACGATCTCGACAGATTTCTCAAAATATAGACCCCTTTTGACAACCGGCGTTCAAGTTGAGTTAGATCTGTACTTATTGAAAAGCCTAGGAGTCTGGTAGTTGATTTTTCCACAGATTGGGTACGTTCTAGCGAAAACACTTTTATGATCGTCTTGTCATCATTTAGTTTCAATTTATTTGAGTTAAACCAATTGTTCGCTACCTCCATAGAAATCTGTAATTGAGTGGTTACATTTTCCTTTTAATGATATTGTGGTATCATCGGCGTATAGTACAATATATATATATATATATATATATATATATATATATATATATATATATATATATATATATATTACGAAACTGTTTTGGGAGATCGTTTAATGTATATTAAGAATAGTAGTGGCCCCAAGATAGACTCTTGAGCCACACCGTGTACAATTTCTCATTCTTCTTGATCCACTATCTCCGTGTACCACTATTTGGCTTCGGTTTGTTTAATAAGATGTTAATAATTGACAGGCTTCAGGTTTAAAATTGTAGAAGTTCAATTTTCTTACCAATATTGAGTTCTTGACACAATCGAAGGCCTTACTTAGACCAAGAAAATTACTTGCAACAATGTTTCCATCCTCAAACCCATCAACGATATAGTTTATAAAAGTTTCCACTGTCATTGTCGTAGACCTATCTTTTCTGAAATTGCTAGCTTGCTAATATTTGATTTGATTCTAAAAAATTGCTCAGATAAAATAGATTCAATAATTTTCAAAAATATTGGCAGTATAGAAATTGGCCGGTAATTGTTTAAGTCATCTTTATTCCCTTTTTGTGTATTAGAAAACGGCCGGTAATTGTTTAAGTCATCTTTATTGCCCTTTTTATGTATTGGGATACATTTAGCTAATTTTAATACATCTGGGAAGATGCCGGTTTCGATCGTACGATTTATTAGATACGTTAGAAGAGTTATTAGTACGTCAATAACAATTTTCATTAAACCTACGTTTAATTCGTAGACATCTTTGCTCGGTTTATTTTTTAATTTCTGGATGATGTCATGTACTTTTGCATTAGATACTTTGTGAAAATTAAAATACTGATTGCTGAGATCAGGCAATCTTAGCATACAAGTGAATTTTTGGAATAGAATTAATTACATTGCCCGCAATGGTAGCGAAAAAATTATTAAATTCGGCTGCCGTTATATTTGAGATAGTAGCATTATTGGATTTGGCTTGTGTTCTTGAGTTTACGGCATTCCTAACTGCCCTTGAGTAGTTACAGGACGATTTTATATAATACTCATTGGCTTTCCGCCGATCATCTCTAATCCGCTCTTTGTATATTTTTTTTATTATGTTATATTGTGTATTAGTTAATTCGCAAATTTTAGTTTTAATTTTTTCTGTGCATGTTAACTCTCTCTCTCTCTCTTAATTGTTTAAGTTCGGGCGAAAACCAATGAAAATTACTTCTTCGTGAATTTCGTATTTGTTTCTGATATTGTGGAAATGCTATTTGTACTGGGACACTAACTCTGTTTATCAACATGGCCCAAGATGAATCTACCCGAAGTGTATCATTTGTGATATCAATTCATCTATATGAGTCTAGAATATTGAAAAATTCATTTTTTTCCCGCTTGTGTGAGTGGCCTAACTAAATGTTTGATTGAAGGAATATTTTTTTGTGATAGGTGAATTTCAATGCACAATCCCAAGTGATCTGAGACTCCTAGATCAATTATTTTAGCAATATCTACATTAAAACCATATTTATTGGTAAAAATATTGTCTTGTCTTGTAGACTGTGTTGTTACTCTATATAAACCATGACATGTAATTAAATGATAATTTCTCAACAAAAATATAAACTATTGAGTAACGATACGAACAAAATATATGAACATCAACATCTCTCTTCGCGCTGAGCCTAATTTTTAGTCAAAGATACGACCTTGTTTATGGGCTTAAGAACTAAAAAACTTAAGAACCAGTGAGCGTTTTGATTTTAACAGTTCTCGCGACTCCGTCCGGACCTGCAATCAGCTGTGAAATTCGTCCTTCCGGCTACTCGATGGGCGTCATTCCAGAACAAAAACCCGAACACTAAATCATCCTTGGAGAGTAGTTGTGCATTCGAAGTCCAGTTTGGAGGAAAAATTTACGAGTGGAGATGTTCTCTACTCCGTCGCTTCAAAATGATTGAATTAACTGTCTTATCAGTTGCCAGCGATTAGGTCTATTAGTTTGAAGGTCAAGGATATCGGGTTCAGTACGTGAAAGAATGGGACCACCTATTAAGAAATGTCTGGGAGTTAAATAGTCAACGCCATCTTCAGGAGCATTTGAGACTTCATAACGGGGACGACAATTTAATATGCCTTCTATGCGGGTAATTACACTAATACATTCTTCCAATGAAAACACCTGGTCACCTACACGTCGAAAGTTAAATTTAGAGAATTTCTCAACCCACCAAAATTGGGTGCGTAAGGGGATTTGTTTAGTAGCTACATAATGAGCTATTTTTTCATTGGAATTTTCCATAAATTGAGTAATTTTATTAATAACCCGTGCAGTGCCTTTTAAGTTTCGTCCTTGATCCGAATAATTCCGATTAGGAAGACCTATTCGAGCGATAAACTTGTCCAATAACAAGACAATTCTCAGTACTGAAACTGGTTACAGTTTCGAGATGTAGAGCTTTAGTCACGATACATACAAAAAGTGTTAAATTGCATTTTATAGTACGATTCGTTCGTAGAGTAGAGGCTTTGAGATTAAAGGGACCAGCAAAATCGATACCTGTATGACTGAAAGTCCGAGAATATTCTACTCGATATGATGGAAGATCAGCCATAGGTAACTGTACAGCCTGAGATTTAAATATACAATAAACTAGACATCGAAAAATATGCTGTCTAATCAAGTTTCTTGCTGATGATATCCAATAATTACGTTGAATAAGAGATTCAGCTAGTTGTGGACTACTATGGCATGAGAAAAGATGAAAATGATCTTCAAGCAAACTAGCAAGTCTACTTTTAGCCGAACGCAAACTAAGATTTTTAAAGGTGGTTAATTTCCTTCCATAGTATTATTTGCAAAAATATTAATATGACAACTTTATAAATTTAAGGTAAATAAAAGATAATAATGAATAAGTGAATAAACACGTATTTTTTATGTCAAAATGAACCATTGGAATAATGATTATTTTTATGATAAAGTACAAAACATTTTTTGCATCATCTTCTGATTTTTCAGGATGGGAAATAACCAAATTGATATAATCATCACATCTCTCTTCTTCTATAAACGTAGTTAAAACTACTTTTCTAGTTTTAAAAACATTATCATAATAAATCACTTAAAATCGATTTAAAATATGTTATTTGCTTTATTATATATTTTCTAGTCATTCACTACAAAAGTACCAATAGTATTGCAAAATATTGATACCACTATTTTTGCAATAATCTTCGCAACAATAATTAATGGTTTCATTGTAGTGCAAATATAGCCTTCATATACATGGTAGAATAAACTGTGAAACCAAGTAAATATCTTAACTTAAATAAAACAAAACGGACGATATCTATAACTACAATATTTATCATTCTTAAAAGATTCAATATTTTTATATTTATCTAAGTTTTAATAATCTCGACAATATGATTCTGTTACGATAATTAACTTTTTGTTAATTCAATGGAATTTTTAATCTAAATTTAATATCTAATACTTTTTAAAATCAATCATTATATCAAAACTTTTCTTGTCTTCTCTTCCATAATATAATAAGAACTCTTATTATATCCCTGCCAATTTATTTTACGTCCTTTTGTTTCATTTTATCAAAACGGAAAAGAATTTCTGATGATAGAATTTCTTATACTCCTCATATTACATACGGAGTAAGTGGAAACCGGATTCTAATCGCATTCATTATTTCGCAACAAGTGCTTAACGTATTTTCATTAGTCGCATATTTCGGTGTCTAATAAATCAATTCGAACCGCCAGTTTCCCCCTTGATCAGATATTGGAGTATTATGCAAACAGCAAAATTGATTTATTCTATTTCAGACTCGACACACCAAATACAAACAGCGATAATGCTAACGGGAAAAAGCTCGACATGTGTTTATTGATTATTGTAGATAAATTTTATCTCCAATAAAGCTTTACTAATAATAATATTAAATACATTTTCTTTGCCTAATTAGAAGATATGATTTAATGCCTAATGTAATAATATATTGTTAACACCCAGGAATATATTACAACTAGAATAAAAAAAATAGATCATGTTAGAGAATTAATATATTTCTAACTACATATATAAAATAAGTTATAATTTTGTAATTATTTAAAATTTTAATTATATATTATATCATAATTATTTTATTACTTTATGAATTATATTTAACTATATCACGTATTTCAATACTTTGAAATAGTTCCTACTCGACTATTATAGACACGTAAACGAATAACACAATTTCTCGTGGAATTCGTATTCCTTTGGCATTGTAGAAAGGTTGAAACGTCGCCGGCCACTCGAATACACGCATAACACAAACCCACATAACATATATGAAAGTCGATCGTGCCGGGAAAACGGAATTTTCCGCGAGTGAAAAATTGAAAATTATAAAAAAAAGTCGCTTTCCTGATTATCCGCGCAAAATAATCCCGCGCTGTTGCCGGCTTGATTGATTACAACCTCTGTACTTTGCATACGATTTGTATTCGTGCCGTATATTCCGCATAGATTTTTTTTATTTTTCCGCTCGCGGTTTTCACGTTGTTTAAAGGATTTCCTTTATAATCCCGGTATCTATATATAATTGAAAAATAATCATTTATGCAAACAATTTTTTTTTAATATTATTGAATATTTAAGGTGTTATATAATTTATACCTGCGTTCACTTGAGTTTTAATTAATTCTTAAGCTTTACTTAGCTTTAAGAAAATATTTACAATACTGAGTTTTAGTTATTATTAAATTTCAGAGAATTAGGTAAACTTCATTTATTAATCAATAAAATTATATTTAGTTCTTCAAAGAAAATTCATAATTAATCATTCTTTTATTAATATAATTACAACATATTGGTTTACATAATATTTAAAATGATTTTCATTGTATAAACATTTTCATAAATCCTCAATAGAGAATCTTCTAGCTGAACTATTACCATATATTGATTGTAATTTTTAGCTATGATACGTAATTAATGAAAATCGTTTAATAATTATAAGAATAATATACTAATATTAATGAAAATTAGGAAATAACTGAAGGAGTATTGTACCTACCTTATTTAACGAATACAGAAATCCGAAATAAATATCCTTATAGAAGGGTGGTGTGGGATACTTACTGATAACAATATTCTCTTTTAGATTTATTTTTTAGTGATTACTCACATTTCATAGGTTCTTCCTAATCTTTCATTGATTAATTGTTCGTCATTGGTTGGCTCTAGCAAACAGCTGATGATTGTTCAAGGAAAATGTATGCCAATTAGAATACTTCGATAGCATTAATGTTTATTTTTAGTGGTTATATCGAATTTCAAAATGAATGCCAGATGAAAAATCAACGTCAAGTCTAAACGTAACTTTGCAACGCTCTAAACCCTGGCGCCCCTAGGATTTTCAGAACTATACCTATTAAGTCAGTAGAACTTAGCTATTGTGGTCAAGAGATATCTTTTATTGCTCTTAACGATCCGGTTGACGGTTTGGGTCTGTGAGGCCCATGCTAATATTTTTTAATAAATTTAAAAATACGAAAACATTTCGTGAATCTACAACAGTGAGTCTTACTAAGATTACAAAACAAATTAATTTTGAAACATCTACTTCTCTGGCTAAAACCTCGACAAACATTGAGTAAAACAAAATTCATTTGCGTGTTACGAATAGTACAACTATCAAAGCACCACTAATTTGAATGAAATTATTTCTGTTGAATAAACTAATATTATTAGTTTATAAAACAAAGTTAATATTTGCATTTTACGAATAGTACAACTATCAAAGCAACACTAATTTGAATTAGTGTTGCTCTGATAGTTGTACTATTCGTAACACGCAAATTAACTTTGTTTTATTCAACGTCTGTCGAGGTACTAGCCAGAGAAGTAGTTGTTTCAAATTAATTTGTTTTGTAGTCTTAGTAAGACTCACTGTTGTAGATTCACGAAATGTTTTCTTATTTTTAAATTTATTATTTAATTTTCTACAACGAACTAAAGGATTTTAATACATTTTATTTATATTTTTTTGTTGAATTTTTTAAAATAATTTCTTAAATTTCATTAGCTCTTAACTTTATCATCATGGGCGTAGCCAGCATTTTTTTCTGGGGGGTGGCTAGGAGGGGCCGACTTTACAAAAAAAAAATTGGTTTGGTTGTGTTTACAATCGTGTTTTTATCTAAATAAAATGTACATAATAATCACGTAACACACTAAAATATTTATTCATTTTTCTTCTTCTCAATTAAATAAGTCTTAATTTTCGATTTTTTTCAGCAAAGCGGCTCAACACTTTTTCAGCTGAATTTTTTTTAACCATTTCATTCTCTACATTAAGCAGTGACATGTGAGAAAATCATTCCTGAAGCATTGTGCTTCTGAGCCACGTTTTTATTCGCCTCATGGCAGAAAAACTATTCTCGCAGCCAGCGGAGCTCACTGGTAGTACTATTTCTGCTTGGAAAAGTTTATACAAATTAGGGCAGTACTCTTTCTTAAGATGCTTTCTCAAATTATCAGCATTAATTTCGTCATTTTTAAGTCGAAGCATGTTTTTCATGACTATCGCTTCAGCTTCTAAGGCTGAAGTATCAATTATTAAGAGTTTTTTATAATTGTTTATGAAATCCTCTCCGTTTTTCATATCCAATTTCAAAAATGCGTCAACTGCACGAGCTAACGGTAAATCTTCAAATCGGCGTTTTAGATTAACAATGATATTATCAAATACAGGGTAGTAAATGTTGATCTTCCAGCAATTTTCTGGTTGTGTATCGGCCGGCCAATCTAATGTCTTGCTTTTGCCCACAGTTGACTTATCCTTTTCTTGACGTCTCCGTTTTGACACTCTAACAGGTTCAGGTTCTAGTGAAATCTCTTGCTTTTTAGCAAACTGCTCGATATCTGTCCAAATTTTAAATTGATTCCTACATGTTTCGAATGTACCTATAGTATTTGTTATGAGATCACTAGCCTGACCAAGAGTTGCATTTTATGTCTGGAAAAATTTACTCAGAACATTTACTATAGCGAGAACTGAGTGAAATATGTGTAAGGAGACGACAAACTCTGGTTTCGTTATAATTGTAAGTAATCCCAGTGCTTCTACTGTGTGCTTGTCTCGGTTCTCAGTGATCTCTTTTTCTAAAGTTAATTTAATTGCCTCATAATTTGTCAGTACTGCTTTGCAGTTTTCATAGCGACAACTCCATCTGGTAGTACTTAGACTTCCCATTTCACGATTAGTAATTCCGAGAGTGCCTTGTAATTTGTTTAGGCTCGCATGATGGCCAGGTTGTGAAAAGTGGATATACAAAGCTTCGAGGCCGTTGAAAAACGTTTTTGCTAGTGAAATATTTGCGCACGAATCAACATCCACCAGATTTATAAAAATTTATGCGCTTAGCAATGAATATAAATTGCGTGAGGATGAGTTTGTTTTATAATGGCCTGAAGGCCTCGATTTTGACCAGACATGACGCTGGTACCATCATAAAACTGTGCAAGAATTGGAATATCACCCAAATGGTGTTTATTCAAAGTGTCCAAAATGAGTGTAGCCAGTCCTTGCGCATCTCTGGACGTGGAACAATTAACGAAACCTATAAATCTTTCGACAATGTCCATACCGTTCGCATATCTTACAGTCATCGATAATTGTTCCTCTTTAAAACATCTGGCCTCATCCACACTCAAAGAAAAAAACCACATGCTTTAGCTTCTTTCGCAATCTCCTCCAGAGTAAGGTTTGCTATCACTTTAATTATTTCATTCTGTATATCTGGGCTGCAATAATTGTAGTGTTTTTTGAAATGGAGTGAAAATGTGTCATCATATTTAGAAAATAATTGGGCAATTTCCAAGAAGTTGCCTCTATTTTTAGAAGATGAGTCCTCTCGGTGACCTCTTAAAGGCAAGCCCTGCCGAACAAGGGTCAGTACTATATCAATAACTTTGGCTAAGTATTCTCTGTTTTGAACAACTTCTTCCTCTTGTTGTTTCATAAGTTGTTGATGAACATCTCCAACAGTAAAATATTGGCGGTAGGACACATACATTTAACTGCATTCAGCGTGAGGTGATGATTCTGAGTGTTTTTTTAATGCCTCTGCTAGCTTTTTCCAGTTGTTAAAACCACTTTTCACAAATTTTTCATTTTGATTTCGTGAATTACCTTTATTGAAAACGATGTGAATTTTGTTCCAAATTTTGTTTTAGGGAATTCTACAATGGGCTGTGATGGTCCACCTTGAAGAGTGCCTAATTCTTTTGATTTTTCATTTTTTGAGTCGGCTAACTGTGATGTTGATGCTGACGAGTTTTCTGAATCCTGGGTAGTTTCAACGTTCTTTTTTTTTGTTCAAACAAGATTCCTGTATAGAGTTTGTTGACGATTCGGATGTAGGAATACTAGGTCTTGTCACATCTATTTCCGTGTTATCTTCACGTGTCCTTGAAGTATTGGTTTGAAAATAAGATCTGATATCTTTAAATTTCTTCATGCTTGAATTTAGAAAATAAAATATTTGTAGGCTATTAAAACTGTATCCATAATTTTACAATTGTACTTAGAAAATTGTACAATTGAAATTATTTTTCAGATTATAATTGTCAAACAAAACAAAACAACGAATAAAGAACTAAATGTAAGTAGTAGGTAGGCACCAGTGGGCACTAACTTACATGCAATGCAACTTAATATTTATTTTAGATATCAATTTGGAATTTCGGTTGCTGCTTAAGGAAAATACGTTACTCTTAATTTTAGATGTACAGGGTGGCGCTATTTGGATGGTTTTAACAGAGAAAACCTATTTCCAAACTAGATTATAGAAAAACCGACATTTCTCAAAAATCGATCTCCAGACACCTAAGTCGGTTTTTCTTTATCTAGTCTGGAAAAAGGTTTTCTCTGTTAAAAACCATTCAAATAGCGCCACCATGTACATACAAGATAGATAATAATAATTTGTGAAGGGTTTTTTCTTAGAATTTAGTAAAATTAAGTGACCTCGAGTAACTTTCCTTCATAGGAATATATTTAAAATGAAAAGTGACCATTTAACTTGTTTGTTTATGTTTATATCACACATTCATTTACGTAACGGAACACGTATGTACATATTTAACAAATTTTATATTAACTTTAGTATACAGTACATTTTTTATTCAAGTATCTCCACAAAGATAAACATGTTACTGCTGTTTCTGAGCAGATAAATAAAATAATAATAATATAACAACAAAAACGTAAAATGTTGACTCACCTGTATGGAACCGTTTCTGTGTTAGATTAGCTCCCTCCCCTGGCTACGCCAATGTTTATCATCTGGCGTTTAGCTGCCAAAAGGGCTTTAGGTCTGTCAGACCCAACCCAACTATTCGTGTAAGTCTTTTTTCCTACAATGTATTTTATGGTATTTCGAAGGGATTAATTTTGTGTCATTTTTTAATCATAAAACATGCTTAGGGCAGAATCTTTTGCATATGGGTCCCTAACTTTCAGTTGTTTAACGTTTCTGCGTGTTTTACCTTTCTTACTCTAAATAGTAGATTGTAGAGGAATCCCTATTCTTTATGAACTTGGTTCGTACTATATAAAGCAAGACAAAGGATTTGTTTGTTTTTAGTCTATTGGAAGTACAACTAAAAGTTAGACGGGTTTTCCATTTGTGGCGTTTTCCACTTGTGACTTTCTTACTTTTGCTTGGCGAGATGGATGCTTATGAAAGGAAAATTATTAGACTACAGGTACTTTATAAAGAAATACCCACCCCGGACGTTTCTGAAACATCAGACTCGAAGACAAAGATGCAGAAGACGTAATTAACAAACACTTTACCGGTACCGAGCAAGAAGAACCAGATGAAAATGGAAATCAATCAGATACTTCCATTACAACCTCCAGATCTCTGTATTTTTATGGAGGAGATGGAACTAATTTAAAAAATCGTGCTTCAGGCCAATGAGTTCGTAGAATGCAGCAATATCATTACCCAATTGCCTGATGTTCGTTCAGGTGCAAGAAACGCAAACACGCCAATTCATTTAATGTACTTTTTTGAAGAAATTTGGACACATTTATCGAAAATACCAATTTGTACATACAAAAAACCAGCACCAAAATCAAGAATAAATACGACTTACTTATTAATAAAGTGGAAATGGAGGCGTTTAACGGTTTGCTGTATTTGGTCGGTTCTCATCATGAGGGCGAAAACAATTAACGAATTTTAGTCCGAGAAGGGCTTACAGTTTCAATTATTTCCTGATAGCTTATCTCAGCAAAGATTTATGTATACATTTCGACAATAGAGATACAAGGGATGAGCGAAAGAAGTTGGATAAACTTGTTGCCATTAGAAACATATTTGAAAAATTCAATGAACAGTGTAAATAAATAAATAAATAAATACATACTTTATTCAAAATAGAGACTGTACATGAACAATTAATAAGACACATATATGTACATATAAAATGATATCATTATAATCATACCATATCTAGCCGCTAATTGAATAAGTCAAATGTATGTTTCAAATGTGCGAATTGATATGCACATTTATTAAAAATTTAATTTTCTCACGTATTATCTTCCACCTCTCATAATTAATGTTCACATTGAATAATGTTCTTCTTGTATTAGGTGTTCTCTTAATCGTGTTTTGAATACTTTTACATTTGTGATGTTTTTCAGGTGCTTGGGCAATCCATTGAACAGTTTTAAAGCTGAATACATGGAAGATGTCTCAAAGAGTGAGAGTCTATGAGATGAATATGCGTATCTTTTATTATTGCGCGTGTCGTATTGGTGATTCATGCTATGTATGTTAAATTTGTCTTTATTTTTTTAAGTTAAAAACTAATATATCGTACCTATAAAGACTGTAGAAGGTAAGTAAACCAGTATCCCTAAACCTACTATCAACTATCTCGTTGATTTAAGTTCAATATTATACGTAATGCTCTCTTTTGGATAGTAAATATACTCTTTGTACAGCTAGAGTATCCGTAATGTATTATTCCGTATCTTATGACACTTTCAAAGTTTGCTCTATAAATTGTAATAAGAGTGTTAATATCTAGTACTTGTCTCAAAATTCGCAGGGCATAGCACGTGGAGTTTAATTTTGATAATAATTGATTGCATTGGTATGACCATTTTAGGTTACTATCAATTACTAGCCCCAAAAAATTTGATGTATGTTGCAATTTAAATGATTCGTTATTAACAGTGATAATACTTATTTTATTTTGTTTATTTTTTGTTTTAAAAATCATAAAATTGGTTTTATTATTATTTATCAATAATTTGTTTTCTATCATCCAATCTTCGGCGGTTTTAAAAATATCTGTAGTATTGTGAACTAATTCATCTTCATTACAGTTCGATATAAGGAGGCTAGTATCATCGGCCTACGTAGTTACAAAAGTACCTTTCTCTCTGATGATTTCTCATTTACATATATGGCAAAAAGTATAGGGCCCAATATACCCTGAGGTATACCTGTATGAATAATTTTTGAGTCAGATATTTTGTCACTAATTTTGGTTTTTTGTGTTCTATTTGTCAGACACGACCGAATTAGATCCTCACCTAAACCTCTCAGGCCATAATACTCGAGCTTCTCTAACAGGATTTTATGGCTCACCGTATCAAACGCTTTGGAAAGGTCAAGGAAGATTCCTAGAGGAATCTCTGACCTCTCCAGCGCATTCATAATTTGTGTTACATAGTCGAATATAGCAGTATTTGTCGATTTCCTTCTGATAAATCCGTTTTGGGCTCTATCAAATAAATTATGTATTTTGAAATAATTTATAATTCGCTCAGCTATTATTTTCTCCAATATTTTGGAAAATACTGATAACAAAGTAATAGGTCTGTAATTACCAAAATCACTCGGGTCACCTTTTTTGTTGATGGGGTTTTTTATACCTTTCTTTAAACACTGTGGGAATATACCACATTCTAGACAGATGTTAATTAAATGGGTAAGAGGGCCTACAAGTTCATTTACCGCAGTCTTTATTAGTTTTGTAGTTATTTCCTCATAGTCGGAGGAAGTTTTATTTTTTAAGGAACATATAACATTAAAGATTTCTGAGGTGGTTGCAGGTTTAAAAAACAAAGTATTTATTTGTCGGTTAATAGTGCAATTAAATACTTTGTCGGGAATCTTTTCGATTTCCACTTTCGCTATATCACTAAAATATTCATTTAAATCATTTTCCTTACCTTCAATATAATTACACTTTTCATGATTATTATTATTGTTCTTACCTAATAATGTATTAATTATGGTCCAAGTTGTTTTAATTTTATTATCACTTAATAATATTTTATTTGCAATTTCAGTCTTTTTTTTGTTGTTTTAAAAGTTCATCATATTATTTTTTTATTGTTGAATATAATGTTTTTGCATCTGCATTAACAACAGATAAGTAATCTAATAAATGTTTAATGTTAGTTATAATTGGGTTATTAGTACAAATTATTTGCTGGTTATTGTATGAAGATACCTTTGGACAAGACGCATTCAATTCCACGCTGATCATTTCAGTAAAGCTTGCCCAAGCGCTATCAACATCATTATTCGAGTATATTCTACTCAAATCTACTGACTTTAAATAACGTACAAATTTATTTATATTAGTTGGTGTCAATTTACGTATCTTTTTATTTTTACGATTGTTGCTACGATTTTCAATTAGCGGCCAAGATATTTTTTGCGCTCGATGGTCAGAAATATGCGTTTCGAATACGCAGGTCTCGTACTTGTTTTCCATATTAGTAATTATGTTATCAATGTTCATTTGGGTATTTTGCGTTACACGCGTTGCACTGTTTATTGTTACCGTTGCATTAAATGATTCTACGAGATTTTTTAAGTTAGCTGCATATGTAGTTGCACTATTTAGGTCTATATTAAAATCACCTACAATATAATACGTTACATTTTCAGCGAAAAGTTTTTGTAATAATTCTTCAAATTTAATAAAGTAATCACAGCCGTATCTTGTCTAGGAGCACGGTAAACTATTACACATACGTACTTTTTGTTTTGGTAAGTCCATTCTATTGCTGTGCATTCAAAAGTTCCACTCACTGCCATCTTTTTATTATCCTATCGTTCACGGCTCCGAAAATCGTTACGAACATATAGAGCTGCTTCTCCGTATGCTATAAAATTATTCTTAATCGTCAGCCTGGAGTAAGATGTCACCAATTTGAAGTCTTCTAATGATGTTTGTTTGATGTTATTTTCCGTTTGCCAATGTTCGGTAATTCCTAAGATCCTGCATTCCTTGTGTTGTTGGAGCATATCATTTAAATTCAGAATTTTCTTGTTAATAGACCTTACATTAAGATGTATTAGAGACATAATTTCTTTGTGATTTATAGATATTACTGGTTGGGATTGTGGGTTCTCTTGCGCTTGGCAAAAAAAAGAATATTTTTGGATTTTCAAGTTTGCCGGCCACTTATTTGCATCAGTAAACACTTCTTCATACATTTTCTCAAATTATACTTTAAAAGTAAAAGTCCTAATTTTTGGACACCTTTAAGTGTCCTTCTAGGTAAATATTGTTACGAATATACTCTTCTAAGTCATTTACGGTATTATTTGGATTTGTTCGTCCAATGAAATAATGCGTTAATCTCGGAACCACTAATATTTTATCATTTTTATTTCCTGTTCCCAAAATGATTTGGCTTCTTCGTTTCTTCTTCAGTGGCGCACTTTTCCATTCATGTGTCGAGTCGTGCGTTCTTGTTGATTGCTAGGCCCCGTAGCAACCGCCTTGGTTTTTTGTTGAGTATTTGAATCAACTTTTTTTTCATTAACGCTCCTCTTGGAATTTTGTTTTGCATAGTTACTTATATCCATCTCGTTTATTTTTGGGGAATTCGAATTAATGCAGATTTCTGCAGTTTTACAGGAATTGTAGGTCTCTTCATATTGTACAGATTTCGTTATGTCAATCTCACTTAATTTGGGATAATCTGTATTAATACAGGTTTCTGCAGTTTTTAATGAATTATAGTTTTCTGTATATTCAGATTTCATAAATTTTTCCAATAAATATTTATTTGCGATAATTAACGATTCATTATTCAGTTTTAATGATTTATTCATATCTTCCAATTGAGTGACAATTTTTGATAGAACTTTTATTTTTAGTTTTACTAAGGCATTTACCTCTATCTTCCCTTCATCCTCATCGACAGAGGTTATGTCCACTTCACTTACACTTTTTGTTCTCTTGTAGCCTGAACAGATATGTAGGTCCAAACACGATTTGTGATAGTGAGTATTGTACCCACTATACTGTCTAACATCAGACACTTTTTGTTTGCACTTATTACATTTGATATTTTTCAATGTATTTTCGTCAGTAATTATTATTGGCGGGGCCATTATTAAAAAAATATTATAGTGTGGATATATATGTGACTCTAGACGAAATGTTGTTAAGATTTCGTGGAAGATGTGGCTTTCGTATCTACATTCCAAATAAACCCAACAAATATAGGATCAGTGTTTTTTAAACATTTTACACGCCACATTTGGATATCAGTGCTGGAAGGCAACCTGAAGGTCCCTTTCATATAGACAATCCTGTAACAGCTATCATTCTAAGAATGTCAAACCACATCTCAGGAACTGGAAGGAATGTTAACGTGAAAGCTGTAAGTCGTTGCATGATCACCGCCTAACTGTAGTTGGCACAATACAATCCAGTCGAAAATCTTTGCCGAATTAATTTAAAAATGTTAAAGATAGACCTGTAAAGTTTTCATTTTTTGTATTACGTGCCGATATGAGACTTTATATGTCACAAGAAAGTCAAGGAATGTATTACTTTTATCTCCAATGCACTATGATGACAAAATAGACAAAAATACTGGTGATAATAAAAAAAAAACAGAATTACTAATATTTTACAATTCGAATAAAAGCGGTGTCGATGTAGTCGACAGGATAGTTATATCTTATAACGAAGCACGTAACAAAAGAAGATAGCCATTCGTTTCGGCATGCTCAACGTAGGAGCAATCAACGCATTCATAATAAATAAAACGAACAATCTAGATGGAGAATTTTTAAAAAGTAGACAACTATATTTGGAAAATTTGACAAAGACGTAGTGATAGAAAACATGAAATACGAGGGAGTATGCCAAATCTACCTCGAAATGTAAGTCTATGGGCAGCTAAATTCTCTGCTGTCTGAGTCACAGAAGAGCCCCGATCGATGACGTTAACTGCCCGAATGCAAATTCTGTAAGGATATAAAATCAAGATATTCGTACAAATTTTGTGGTTCCTGTATTTGTGTAGAACAAACAAAACTATGGTGCGCCGACTGTGCGGCAAAATTTGGTTAACGAAATTTTCCATTCAATATTTTGTGTGTCAAATTTATGTACTTTTGAATACTTTACAAATAGTGGTATGTTATTGTTATTATCTTTTCCATTTCTTCAATTTATAATTACTTTTAAAAACTTGCATTACATGTAACTTTTTTTAAATAAATGGGAACTCCCAAGTTAATTTTTTTTCACTACTAATTTTACTCTTAGCAGTACAAAATAGACCAGGTTTCCAAATGCATACCTGAAACTGGGCATATTGATGTGTTATTAGAAGAAAAAATAAAACATAGTTTGGATCTGAGTGGTGTGATTCTAAATCCATCCGTCCAACGCTCTAGGTTAAGATACTTCAACCTTAGTGTCTTCGACATAAGACAATCCTTACAAATTAAGGAGACTAAGTTTGTGGCCTATGATTTGTATCTTACACAAAGCTTAAAGGATTTAAATGAAATTTTACTTATAAGCACGAACTTAAGGCCTCTGGACAGAAGAAGTAATATAATAATTCGGCTTCGAATTCAGCAGGGCCATTTTATTTTAAATTAGCGATGAACTTGTTACAGACTTAAGAGCAAAGATTTAATCTTAATTAGTGCGCGAATAATGCCAATTTGACTGAGTATAGAAGACTAAGCCATGGCATTTGACCTCTTCCTTGAAAAGAATGAGTGACTCACAGAGAGCAAAATCAACAAAAAATATATTTTTCTGAATCTAAATACACCACTTATAGTTTAAACAAATTTAGGTCATTGAAAATACCTGATGATTATTGTCATTGGAAAATAATTCAGGAGAGAAACATTTTTTCAGCATTAATAACAATATATCACTTGATAAACTTCTTAATAAAAGTCTAGTGCTGCTTGAAGTTTGTTTTACAGGAGGACCGTTTTTTTTTTCCTGAAGAGGGGTCAATTCATGGCCAGATATATGTATAGAATTTATGCAAATCTATAATCAAGGCAAAGCTATGTGGAAGGCCTGCTAATATAACTTCAGTACAGAATTTCTCACAAAGAAATTAAAAAAAAAATTAATTGAATATTCTAGATAATTCAGTCCTATTAGTAATAATAATAATAACTTTATTTTCAGACATTAACCATTTTACAAGAAAAATATAATATAAATATGTTCAATGAAGAAACAAAATATTCCACAATATATTAAATAAATAATAACACTAAATTACAAAATAAGAAATTATTACACAACATAGAGAGTAAGAATTAACAATTAAACAAAATTTGTATTCATAAAATTAAAGTAGAATTAAATACAAACACTATATAGTGTGGGTCAATATATTTAAGATGGTGTTTAAATTTATTACAAGAAAATAAGACTTCGAGATACACAAACCAGATTTAATAACCTAATCTTTTCAAAAAAATCAATATTTCTACAAAAATTAGATTTATAAAACGAGACCTTAAAATTAAGCTGCTTCTTTTCTTGGAAGTTATGCTGAAATTTAAACATCGAAGAAGTTCACTACAATTTATTAGATCATTTACTTATTTATTTTATTTATTTTATTTTACGTACTTCTGGATCTGGATCTGGATTGAGTTTGCAAAGGGTGATCAAATCATTGACCAGAGCACTTAGGCCTCACTAGGCCCGTTGTGCCCCCCTGACTGGGACAGCCCTGCGTTGTCCTATCACTCATTTAGCCACCCAAGGGGGCGTGCAAAGGACAGCACAACGCTTGGAGGGTTATCCTTTATGTTCGCCATGTTCAGCCAGAGCTCCCCTAGCATGGACTCTCTAAGGTGGGCGAGAGCCGGGCAGGTGGTTAACACATGTTCCACTGTCTCGTCCTCTTCTTCACATGCTCTACATATGGGGGTTTCCACCAGTCCCATAGTAAACAAGTGTTTCCTTAGCTGACAGTGACCTGTAAGGATACCTGTGATAAGACACAGATTCCTCCGGGATAGTCGTAGGTGAGCGTATTGCTTCCTTGGCCTGTCTGCAGCCTGAGGTGTTGTCCCAACGTTGTTTTAGCATCTTGAGAGTATTCTGTTTGAGGATATCAGTGAGGCATTTCGGTGTTGGCGCAATCGGAGGCCCGTCAGTGGTATCACTGAGAACCGATCCAGCTCGCGCCAACTCGTCTGCCTTGCTGTTGCCTTCTTCATTATTGTGTCCCTTGAACCAGCGCAGCTCAATACTGTTTGATTGTGCTGCTTATTTAAGGGTGTTGTGACATTCTTTTACTAGTCTTGAGGTGATCTTGTGACCACTCACTGCTAGTATTGCTGCCCTACTGTCTGTAAGGATTTGAATGTTCCTATAACGGATGTCTCGGTGTAGGATTTATTTCGCCCCTTGGATGATGCCAACGATCTCTGCTTGCAGAGTAGTTGTGTGCTTCTCTAGGGGTATAGCTAATGAGAGGTCCATTTGTTGCGAGTAAATTCCCGCCCCGCATCCTCTTTTGGTTTTAGAACCATAGGTGTAAATTCGGAGGGTTTCCCCACCTTCTACACTCCCGGTTCCTATTTTTATCGATACATTATAGGGTCTATTGAAGACGTAGCAGGGTGGCAATTGTCTGTCTTCCTTCCAAGGAACGGTGTCTTTTTGACAGCCTCCTCTTAAAGGTGACAATATCTGCCAGCCCTGCCTCCTTTGTACCAGAGTCCAACTGAGTTTAGGCGCAGTGCTGCCGCCGTGGCCATCTCCTCTACGTATAAGTCGAGAGGTGGAAGGCAGAGCATTGCTTCCATTGCTGCAGTGGGGGTTGTTCGCATTGCTCCGGTCGTGCTGAGGCATGCTATCCTTTGCAACTGAGTAAGCTGCTTTGCTGAGCTTTTCTGTCTGGCTCTGGGCCACCAAACCAGTGCTCCATAGATTAGCATTGGTCTTACTACCACTGTGTACAGCCAAAGTGCTATCTTGGGAGATAGCCCCCATGTCTGCTCGCACAGCCCTCCGGCATTGCCAGAGGGAGACGCATGCTTTTTTACATTTCATTTTGAGATGTGGTTCCCACGTCAGCTTGCCGTCGAGGATCACTCCCAGGTTTTTGACTTCTGACGACATTGTCAACTGGGTGTTGAGGAGCTTAGGAAGCTTTAGCTTACCTAGTTTCCTTTTCTTTGTGAAGAGGACCATTTCAGTCTTTGACGGGTTTATGGTCAGAGACTGGTCGTTGCACCAGTGTTCGATTATTTTGAGGGCTTCCTGCATCAAGCTGCATAGCACCGTCTCAAATCTGCCTGTTAGCAGGATGGTTATGTCATCTGCATATCCTATGGTGTGGAAGCCATTGTCGTTAAGTCGCCACAGTAGGCTGTCAACAACTATGTTCCACAGGAGTGGTGAGAGTACTCCACCCTGTGGGCAGCCTTTAGCAACGATCTTCTTGACAGTGGTGTTTACTACATTTTCTTTGACTGTCTCCAGCATACTTTTGATCCATCCACTAACTGTGGGGTTCACACCATGCGTGGAGAGAGCAGTTTACATTTTTCTGAAGGTCGTTTTATCAAAAGCACCTTCTATGTCAATGAACACGCCCAAGGTGGACATTTTGTTGTCCAGAGATCTTTCGATTCGGTCTACAACAGTGTGCAGAGCCGACTCCGTTGATTTCCCCTGATTGTATGCATGTTGGTTAGCGTGGATCGGATTCGTAATTAAAGCCGTCTCGCGAATTAATCTTTCGAACAATTTATCTAACGTTTTCAGGAGAAATGACATTAGACTAATTGGGCGGTGTGATTTGGCTAGTGTATAATCTATACGACCAGGTTTCGGTATGAAGAAAACTTTTACTTCTCTCCATGCTAGAGGGATGTATCTGAACGCAATACATGCCCTAAATATTTTGGCTAGGTGGGCTGATAATATGTCCAGCCCCCATTGGATTAGGGCCGGGAATATACCGTCCAAGCCTGGCGCTTTAAATGGTGAGCCTGGCGCTTTAAATGGTGAGAAGCTTTTGATTGCCCAGGTTATACGTGTCCCTTCCGTGAGGTGATCTGCCACCTCCCAATCCTCCTTGGAGGGGTTTGAGGGTATGGGTTCTGACTGACCTTCATCGGAGGGAAATGGGAGTTGATGAGAATCTCAGCTGTTTCCGAGAGGTTAGAAGAGTAACTTCCATCCTCTCGTTTTAGGCAACCTGGTTGTCGTGAGGGATCCTCGGAGAGGATCTTTTTGAGCCTTGCAGCTGCCGAGGTGGTTTCAACCTCCTCACAAAAAGACCTCCAGGCTGCCCTTTGTTTTTGCCTTATTAGTTGTTTGTAGTCTTGTTGGATGTTTTTATAGACCATCCAGTCCGACTGTTGTTTAGATTTCTTTGCTTTATTAAAGGATTTTCTCGCAGCTCTTCTGAGATGGTCGAGTTCTCCGCACCACCAGGGTGTGGCGTTCTCGGAGTCTTCCACCTTTCTCGCAGGGCAGGAGTCCTTATATGCTTTTATAATGGAGTGTTGAAACGTATTTACATAGGCTTCAATGTCTTCCACTGTATTAAGTTGGCCGGTAGCTTCGCAAGTTCGCAGACTCCGCGAGAGGTTGTCTATGTAGGCATTCCTGTCCGTTAGTCTCGGGTTGCGAAGGTGAGGTGTTTTCTTACCGGTTTTATGTGTTAGTGTATATTTGATCCACCTATGATCTCACATTGAAACCGACGGTGATACATGCCAGTCGTGGATTTTGTTTGAGATACCGCTAATCGCCAATGTAATGTCTATTACAGTTTGGCTCCGAGTTGTCACGAACGTGGGTTCAGAGCCTCGGTTTAGTATTTTTAAATTGTTACAAATGATGAATTCATGTAGTGACTTACCTCTGTTGTTGGTGTCCACGCTGCCCCACATGATATGGTGTGCGTTAGCGTCGCAGCCAATGACGAGGTGAAGTTTCTCCATCTCACAGTGTAGCACGAGTTGCTCCAGCCCCCTGGTTGGTGCGGGGGCGTCGTGAGGGAGGTAAACTGACGCCAGGATGGTGTCTTTGTTGCCGTCTCCTGCTGACAGCCTTACCACTGTGTTAATACATGATCTAGGCTTATTATTTGTGGGATGTGTAAATATGTTCCCATTTAACTTACAATTACGGTTAATTAAATTGCTGATAATATTAAATAATTACCCACTTTACCAAATAAATCGCCAAGATTGGACGGTATATTCATAATAGTGCTATTTAAGTTTGAGCGGACCCTAATTAAAACACCACCACACACCAATATTATCTAATCGATCACGCCTATATAAAGTTATATTATGAAGACCAAGTTTATTATCAGATACCGACAAATCCAGCCATGTTTCCACTACAATTATAACATCATAATCGCTTAAGCTAATATTTAAATTTAAAGTAGAAATTTTCGAAATAATCCTACCTTTTCTGAAAATAATTTTTTTAAAATTAAAGTTTGAATTAGATTGTATTATTGACGCGACCTGTTTTAAATATTTAATTGATAAGTTACATTCATCCTTAGGTTCTCTCTGCGCTTTTCTAATTCTTCTTTTAATGACGCAAGATGTTTACGCTGAAGATTAGGAAATCGTACGTTATAGATATCAACTGCTTTTGCTGCATTAAATACTGTGAAGGCTGCTTCGCTAGATTGAAAAATCAGTTTAATGGGTCTTGGTTCACCAGATGGTTTCCTAATACGAATATCTTTTCATAGATAAAATTCAGCACATTTTGAACCTATAATCGACTTAATTAACTCATTGACGATGGAGGCTTCTACTTTGTTATACATATTTAATTGTGTTTAATTTTGTGATCGACTTAATTGCTATTATATCCATCTCAGCTTTTTCCTCAGATGTACCAGTGGATTTTGGAACATTGTAAACCATCACATTTAATGCACGCTGTTGACTGTCCTTCATTTCAGCCACAATAGTTGTTTCTATTAAAATAATAGTTGTTTGATTAGTATTAGCATTTTCATGCTTCGAAACATGTTGTTTTAATTCACTAATTTTACTAATAATTACTAATAATGCTGCCTGAAATTCCTCTTTGAAAAGATAAGCCAGTTCCTTTTTTAAAACACGTTTAATTGTATCTTTAATTGACAAAGGTGTGCCCATATCACGTGGTTTTTCCGAAGAATCATTACGTACATACATGTGATAAACATCGCATTTTTAACCTTCACACAGTTATGGCTTCAAGCATCCAACATACTAATATAATAGTCAATTAAATCGATAGTGTAATTGAGACAGTTTGCATGAACCGCATTTACTGTGCATTTGAGAGAGTCTGAACGTGGATTAATAATTAATTTACAAATGTTGCAACTAAAGGCCATGTTAATTGATTATTAATTAATAACATAGGAAAACCTATATAAAAGACAGGGGACACACATTTTACAGGGTCGTTTGTGAGGGCTTTAGAAACAAACAGGGTAGTCCACAGAAAATAATATTGGACAACAGGAAAAGAAAATTAATCAAATCAGAAAACGTATAGGATTCAATTAAAAGGTAAAATTTAATAATCAGTTCAATAACGTCCAATGAAAATTCTTTGCAAGGCATAGCATCGGCACTCGCGGTGGAAAATTACCAAAGTATAATATCAAATATACGGATTCCTATTAAACGAAATTATTTGATATTCACTAACCGTATATATGAAATGTAAAGTATACATTACAGTAATTTCTACAAAGATTGAATAAGTACTTCCCACTAAAATACAGTTTGAATGCGGTGCATGTACTCCGCGTGCTTTACCGAAACAAATATTAAATACCTTAGAGACGTCAAGAAATAATTACCACTGAGTAATGAAATATCCCTCATCAATGTAAATTGTTGATCAAACTAATTGGGAGGCAGTTTTGAAGAAAATTTTGAGTTTTTCTGACCCTACCTCTGTGACCTAGATTTATAACCATTAAAGTAGAAATACACTCATGGCTTTCTGATTTAAGCTCTTTAATAAACTCATCGGGCTTATCTAAAATGGCTGATTAATTAGTCATCTCTCAATTGTTGTTTCGAATGTGTAACCTGGTGATAGATATTAATTGTCATTGGGAAGTAAACTTAAAAGGGAAATATTATTCCAGCATTAATTACTCTCATTTTACTTCCCAAAAAAGTCGTGTACTAACTGAGAGGCAGTTTTGAAAAAAACTTTGGTGATTTTTTAATCAAATAGATAAGAGAGCCTAGAAGCATTCGCTATATTTACGATAGTATATGTACTTCTGCGACCAAAATTTCTAACCAATAATGTAGAAAATATATTTTAAAACTATTTAATAGCCCATTGAATTCATCAAAATGGGCTCGATTAAAAGTTTGCTTTGTGTGGTTCTTTCGAATGTAATAGCGGTACTTCCTAATTTAGAGGAAATCGACGGTTTATTGATGTAATAAATACCACAGTCCTATCGATATCTATGTTTACCATAAAATATTTGTTCATTGATATATAAAAGCTCAAGTTTTAGTGATTAGTCATTACACTCAAGACCTTCTATGTTAAACCAGCCTATCAGCATCCTGTTTTAAAATTTAAATATCTATAAAAGTCGCCGATATCATCACCCAATATTTCTCTTAATAAATTAGTTTACAATTTTCAGTAGAAAAGAAGCAATCGAGATAAATTTTCGATCCGATGTCATATTAAGAGAATATTGGTAAGATATTCTACTCATTCATTTTTTAGAGCTGTGAAGGTAATAGCTAAGGTGTTGGAGACTGCTGATCGTTTTGATGATAAAAAGGGGAGTTATTGAAGATACCATCTGCATCTTGTACTTTAGCTAATTATACTCAATAATAGTTTTGATACTTTCTTGATAGAAATATTCTTTACATCAGGAGAACATAACTGGTGTATTACTTCTAATGTTTACCTAATTAGCTGATATGTCTTTAATCATATCGCCTAGAACGTGCACCAAACCAGTCTCACTCATGCGCATGATTTTACTATCATTATCTTTAATTAAACAAGATCATTCAGATGTTTACTAACATAATTTGCATTCCAAAAAGAGATGCCAAAAGAGCATACATTCATAAACTCATAAATTCATATATTCTTTTGTCGCGATAAACATAATCTGTTGTAAGATGTTAAAATCTCTAGCTCTATCGAAATAAAACGCCGCAATAGATTTGTCAGCATCAGATTATATTTCTAATAAAAGTTTGGCTAACTGTCTTGGCTTCAGTGTTCAAAAGTAGGACTGATGAATGTTTGGAGGAAGAGTAGGTTGGCAGATCGAAGGATCTTCTCACTTCTCTATTATAAATGACCAGTATATATCACTCTAGGTGGCTTATTTTGCCTTAAAAGAGTGTAAGTCCAGTAGACGCGATAGCTGACTAAATGATGGCATTTGCAATTAGCACATTCGGAGCGAAAAGTGATCAGAAAAGGACATTCCCCTGTCAAACGAATGCACCATGAAAATATTATGCATGCACTATCTTTTAAAATCTTTCAAAGTTTTAACTTTGATAATGGTCTGCGAAGACCGAAACACGTGTTAGGCAACTGAAAATAAAAACAATATGAAACAAAACAAGTGTTATTCTCCACCTAATAGTAATATCCGAGGCGCTTGATTTGGTTTCGTAACTAATCCTTTTCTGAAAGTTGTTACCACATATTAGACGAAGTTGCTCAGATTACCGGGGTTCACCACCTTGTTTGAGGTTTCTTAGAGGTGAGAATCGGCATTGAGTAAGAAAGGCTATGCGATCCTAACTGGATGCAGCGTTGTGCGGTGCGCATGTATTACCCTGTTTGAACCCCTATTCTAATCTTACTCAGAACTATTTGTTATTAAAAGTCATGCTGTCTCTTAGTCATCATCTTAAATCTTTGATTTAAATATGATATTATATTAGTATTAAAAATTCCATAAGAAAATATTTTGATTCTTTCTGCATCTGACTATCAAGTATCCTTTTAAAAATAAAGTCAGATAATATTTCTTATTTTAATCATACTGCCATATATGTTTAGGTATGGTTCTTTTTATTTTTAGCTATAAAAGTAACAATAACTTTCAGCGGGGTCGTATGAAGTAAATTCTTTGCGGAAACTAGGGCGCCTGTCTACCTTTATGGATGCAATCAAGCAGATTGTGTTAGACATCACTTTAGCTGTGGCTTTCACAGCAAGAACAATTCAAAATTGGTATGATGTGGAACAACCCTCTTTATCGGACCATCAGCAGATTGAGTTCGACTTAGAGGCTACAAAAGAAGATGCATTTAAGTGTAGAAATCCAAGGAACCCAGACTGGAGTCTCTATAGAGAGTGCTAAAGTGTGGGAACCGACGAAATCTACCTCAACATACAGATTACAGAAGAGGTAGGAACAGCAGCCGCTCTGCTCAGAAATAGGCATATTAAAGCAGTTATGCGCTATAGAGTAGATCTCCTTCCAGAGACGTGCTCATATATTTAGGTCTCCTCAATATGCAAGACAGAAAAATCTATAATATTCTAAAGAAAACCGGCCACGTTTTGTAATACCCCACCCCAACAGCCGAGCTTCACAAAGTCCTGTCCAAAGACCACTCTAACAGCATCTGATGGGAGTTTTGAAGTGAGGCTTAAGGAAAGTCTCAGTGTTCTCCCAAAGACGCACTTCCCAGGCTCAAGATCCAAGGACTCCTAAAAAAACACTGCTCTATCTACCGAAATAAGAATTTTCGTGCCTACCAGAGCAAGCAAAATCAAGACCAAATAAGATGGAACAAGGATTTAGGTCACCTCAAGATGCAAGCCAGAAAAACCTTCAACAGTGTAAATAAAATAGTCAACAGGGGTATCTGTAGACAGATGTAACAAGGATTTGAGGAAAAACAAAAAGAAAAACATTGAGACCGTTTTGTAAGGAACTTACTGATACAACCCCAAGAATCAGGCTCCACAAAGTCCTTTCCAAAGACCATTCTAACAGCATCTGATGGGGGTTATGCAGAGAAGGAAAGTCTCAGTGTTCTGCAAAAGCCGCACTTCCTAGGCTCAACATCCGTATACTCCCAAGAAACCACTGCTCAATCTACTAAAGGAAGCATTTCCTTGCCTACTAGAGAAAGCAAAAGCAAGGCTGGTTAACTCATTACCAAAGAAAAAAGTGAATGAGAAGCTGGTAGCTTTAAACCATTCAAAGCACAAGATGGCATTTTCCCTGCACTGCTGAAGCAGGAGCTAGATATAATAGTTTCAATAATTTTAACTGTCATTTTTGACAGTCATAAACCAATCTCCACAAAGATGAAAAATAGGCTTAAATTAATGCAAAAAATAGTGGTAAATAAAAAGAAAGAGGGAGTACCACTATCTACTAGAAACAAGGGTTAGAGCGAAATATCATAGCAACTGCAGGAACTCTGCATAGCTTCATCAATTTAAATTGTTTGAATGTGTTATATAATATTTTTGTAATTGTAAATTGTAAACTCCTCAAATAAAAGGCAAGAAATTGTGGTGTCGAATTATATAAAATATCTAGGTTTAGAACCAAATAGGAAACTTAAAATGATACATTTACAGCCAATGTATAATTTTGGGTTTCAGTCCCCATAATCTGCCAAAGAGCCTGCGGCATATTGATAGTCCCGCTGTAGCTTTGCAGATTGTTTTTTTTTGTCAATAAGACCTGTTATTACTTTCCCTATATAGTATATATAGGGGAGTATTGTTTTCGTGATTATTTTTTGAAAAATTGTTTTTTGCGGAAATATCCGTTTTGGGGTCCCCTGAACCCTAATTCCACTAATTCATGGAAAAAGAAATGTGTCTGTGTGTGTGTCTGTCTGTGTGTCTGTATGTCTGCTGTGTGTCTGTCAGAGGGCGCTGAATCTCAGAAACGAATTAACTGTTTGAGATGAAACTTTAACTTTAGGTTTTATCGTCAAAAACTGGAACTGAAAAGCTTTTGGTAAACATTCATAAACCGGAAGTGGTTGTTCCTACATTCCTACAAATACCGTTGGATGTTATGGCGACCAAATTTGATTTCGTGTCGCGTTTTCAAGTAATAATTAACAGTCGTCGAGGTAGCTTATTCACATAGACCTGCAAAATCCCACAAGAAAACATCTAATGGCGTCATCGAGGGATCTTGGTGGCCAGTTTATATCACCTCTACGTGAGATGACAATGTCTAATATGGCATAAGCTATATGGCTCGTAATGCCAGCCTGTTGAAAACAAACAGTGACTTTTGGGAAAGCATTGGACGAACTTGGGTCTGTAGTGTGGATTAGCATCGTTTGACAATTTTTGACCGCTATCAACTGTCAATATTCAGAAGTTTTTATTGGAAGACCCTTTATTAAATATTAATACCTTTTCGTTATTCAATATTACTACATAGAGTGTACTTTTTATTTGTGAATTCATTATACATGGTTACAAGAAATTAATAGAACGGTCGATTATATTAAAAGATACAGGAGTTAGCAAAATATTCCTTTAATTAATATAAAAATGTTTTACCGCGGGTTAGGTGAGAATTTAATTCATCTCTTATATAAAAATTGTGAGGTTATGAAATATCTACTTATCTGTAATAAATTGGAATATACAGGGTGGCCCACAAAGTTATGGTGAATTAAAGTTACATATTTTTAAGGGAACACCCTGTATATTTATTTTGATAGTTCTGTCAAATTTGAACATTTTTATTAAACATACATTATACCTACATTTATTAGTTTCCTAGATATTCGAACGTAATCGTAGTTACCTGACCAACACAAATTAGGTAGGGCCTTGGAAAATAATCTGAAAATTAAGTTTTATCAAAATTAAACAAACAAGGAAATTGCATATTTTTTAACCATACGTTATACCTAAATTAATTGGTTTTCTAGATATCATGATATTTTGATCCGCTACAAAACTCCAAATAAATTCCAATAAACAATTTAATCACTTAACATAAAACAATAGGTATAAGAAGTCGTGGAAAAACGACTTTATTTTTTACAAAATAACAATGATATTAATTGGGTATGTAAAAACATTTTCTTTGTTAATTCCTCACTTTCATTAAAAATTTTGATTCTTAGTTCTTCCAAATTATTGGATATATTCCGCTAAACATTATTTTTCAAGTAATCCCAATAAAGTAATCTAAGGGCGAAAAATACGGAGACCGTGAAGGGAACGTGACAACCAAATTAACCAAATATTCTCTAACTTCCCAAGACGTTAAGTTAATATCAGGAGTTAAATTCCTTATAGTTGCAATTATTTCTTGCTGAAGGAGTTGGAGGTATCGTTCACCGATTAAATTTCCTCGATAAAAAAGGGTCCAACAAATAATCCAGCATTAACTTTTTCTCTGAACTTTGTACGCAATAACGGAAATATTGTTTATTGTTTTGTGCGAAGGTCCCTTCATCCGAAAAAAACAATAATCATCATATGGTGTGGAAAATACAGGTTCTCCTCAACCATTCTTCTAATTATTTCACAAAATTGTAATCTTCGATCATAGTTAACGTCAGAAAATTCTTGTACAACATTATCTTTGTATGGATTTATTTTGTAGGTATGAAGAATGATTTTTACAGATTTTTAATCAATTTTATGAACTTAAGCAAGGTAAATGGCGGATTTTCTGGGATTTTCTAGTATTGAAAGCAGAATGTCCAATTTTTTTATGATCGGCGGCAGCACTCCCATGTCTTAAAGATCTTCGTAGTTTTTTTACACTCCTAGTTATTGCCTATTTGTGGGTGAAAATTGTTATAAATATCACATACCTCCTGATATTCCATTCTGATCATTTCTCATAAACCTGTATATTATAACCATTATCACTTTTGTATTCTATTTGTGTATAAAATGGATTGATTAAACATAATAACTCCATTTTGCCCCTATCCTGCATTTATAAAATTATAAGTTATATAGTTAGACAAACTTAATGTAATTTTAAGTTATGAATTATTCGGTCACCTGGTCTCTTTAATAAAAAAATCTGTGATCACATTCTCCTTTTTATATTTGTCAGCTTCTAATAAATCTATTTATCGGCCATCATTTACTTAAAAATAAACATTTTCCGAAATAATGGTTTAATTAAATTCAATAAATGGTTTAAAGAGTTGTAATTATTCTTTTTTATTTTTTAAAAGGATGGATTTCTTAAAGCTGAATTATTCACTAGTAAAAGAACTTCAATCGTTGAAAATTTACAAGTATTCTGAAAATAGTGAAGTTCCAGTTCAGCCGAATTTTTGAATCTAATTTGTGTAAATAGAACCACTTTTTAGTAATTCTTTTACTGTACTTCTTCTAACTTGTATTTTTAGTATTTTATGACGATCTTGCAATGCAGAATAAATCAAATTAACTTAAAGTTAATCCCGTATAAGATAATACTCTATGCGAAATTTGGATTAGTGTATTTTTTAAATTATCCCGTAAAGATAAAAGTTAAAAAAAAAATAATGTAGGTTGATGTGAAATAAATTAAATTCTTCGGGTTGGATGCTCAGATTTTAAATTCAGAAAACAAATATAATACATATATAATATATATATGAATACTACCAAATATCACCAAAAAATGCAAACGTTGTTAAATATGCAACCAATGAATGCATCGAGCGTGTTAATTAACATGATTGTGTATTTTAGGGTTGCAATCGGAATGTAATTACGAATATGTTATTTCGAGTAGCAGAGCTACATACCGAAAATGCACCCTCGGGAAACGAAGTGACTATTTGCCTTCTAAAATTTATAATAAATTAATTGTGTACTTAAAAATTTATGCATTATTTTAAATAAAAATACCAAATATTGATATTCATTCAGAAAATTTTATTTAGCTTTTATTTAGAAATATCAGTAAAAGGTAAATTATGCTTAAAACATTGAATTATACAGGGTGTCCCGTTAATGCGGGGAAATGGCTGGACCATAGATTCCTGGGGTCAAAATATGACGATTTAACGCAACTTATCTATATCCAAAAATTTAAGGTTAAGCCGGAATTTGGCTTCAAAGTTTCTTTTGTTTATAACAATTGAACGCTTTATTTGATTTGAATGAAATTTATTAGTAATAAGTACCATAATATCATATATCATTTTAGTTATTTTGGCCATTAGTGATTAACAGGAAGTATAAAGAACAGTAGTACCACCACTTAAAAACTAAAATATTTTTTTATTGGTGCATCCAATAAAATCAAAAAAATCTACTTGAAAGGACATTAGATTTAAAAACTTTTTTTACTCTTACTTGTTTTTGATATCTTGTACGGTTTTTGCACAAAAAAATAAAATATGAATATAGTATACTCATTATGCACTCATTAATAAGTAAACAAACTTACTCAATTGAATAAAAATTAAATAATATCAATTAATAAAATAAATCAAAACAACATCTAACACTTTTCAAACAATTTTCTTTGCAAAATCCTAATACAAACAAGATATCTGTTTGTTCCAAATATGAATATTTATGAACTATAATAGAGTTAAAAATTAATTGTCAAAAGACACTAAATAATTATTATTATACATAATTTATATTTTTTAAACAAAGACGGCCACGAAAAACATGTTTTTTCGATTCGATGAAAAACTAGATTTTGTTTTTACTAGATAAAAAATTTATATTTTATTCTTTTGTGGGAAAACCGTAAAAGATATCAAATATTATTAAGAGATAAAAAAGTTTTTAAATTAAATTGTGTTTCAAGTAGTAATTTTTTAGTTTTTATTAGATCCACCAATAAAAAAATATTTTAGTTTTTAAGTGGTGGTACTACTGTTTCTTATACTTCTTGTTAACGAATAATAACTGAAATGATGTATTATATTATGGTAGTTATTAAAAATAAATTTCATTCAAATCATATAAAGCGTTCAATTGTTATAAACAAAATAAATAAAACATTTTGAAACTTTGAAGATAAATTCCGGCTTAACCGTAAATTTTTGGATATAGACAAGTTGAGTTAAATCGTCATATTTTGACCGCAGGAAACTATGGTCCAGCCATTTCCCCGCATTAACGGGACACCCTGTATATTCTCTGTCGACAAAAATCACGGAATGGTTTCCATATATGTTTAATTTTATTTAGACAATAAATCACCTTAGTGATATATCTTGGATTATATTCTTTTCTTGAATAACATTATCGCTTACCTATTAATAAAACATTATGAAAAATATGTAAATATTAAAAAACTTGGTTTGTTTCACTGATTATTTAATTATTATTATTAGATTAGCGTATTCAAAACATATTTTTCTCATTTTTTAAGGATAGATAAATGGTATAGCATACAGCATTGTAATGAGTAGCATAAAAATTATAATTAATAATTATAAATAATATTTATAAGACTTTTAAATATTATTCAGAAATGTGCAATAAAAGATGTATACATTCATTATACATTTGATTATAAAATGATGTCTTTTAAAAAATATTGTTCAAAAACATATTGTACTTTAATGTTTATAATATTTAAAGTGTTATTAAACATACATAGTATGATTATAATCAAATTTAATTATTGTAACGTTCGTCTCGTAAAACCCAAACCCCTTTCAGGCTATGAAGTTCGTGATTAATTATACAGTAACAAAAACATACGGTTCAGTTCTGGAATTCATAATTGCAGCAATAGCGAAATATACTAAATAGTCAATCCGTCGTGCATATAAATTATTCTATTAAGCAAGATTATAATTACAGATTTGTAATCATAAATTTATTGCATTTCTCCTAGACGCGCCCGACTAAAAAAAAATTGCATCCCTTGGGATCAGCGGATTTGTTTACAGCCGCTCGGGTAAAATAGCAACTTCATCGCCGTCCTTTATTATCTCGGGGCGGTCGGCATCAAACTGGGCACATAGACACAGGTGGTCTGTAAATATTGACATAAAGTGAGTGTTTGTTCGTGGGGCAGTGTCAACTGCCATCAGATAGGCTTTATATTTATACGGGGCCGGGCCGCAGCAGGGAGGATCGTGAACAATCCGGTCGTTCGTGCATAGTTTGGAAATTTACAAAACGCACCGACAGCGTTGATGAATTTCATTTTCAATCAAAAATATAATGGCAGAATGTCAAGCATTTTGATGCACAAAAGTAGCAATATAGTAAAATGTAACTAGTTTTAAATGCGAAACGAAAGAATTTTTTAACAAAACATGCGTATGTTTTTGTAATATTAAATTTATATTTTAAACACAGTAAATTACGTCCAGGCATTAATTTAACATTGTAATTTTTGTAAAAGTGTGAGGTTGTCGAAAAATGTATAAAAATTATTTATACAGGGTGACTGACGAAAAACTTTTGGTGCTGTAGCTCACTTATTTTTTATCCGATTTTAATAAATAAAACATCAAATTAAACCATTTTTAAAAGACTTTAATATGATCTGAACTGCTATTTTTTCTCGCACCCAGTTTTTGACAAAAGACGATCAACTTTTTTTTTTAAATTGCACTGTATATATATTTTTATTGATTCGCAAGGAGATTTTTTTTCTGAATATAAAATTGTAGACAAATTTATCCATATATCAAACTTAAGTCAAGAAATTGAGGATTAAAAAATAAATAAAAAGTCAAGTATCCATTGTAAGCAATATACAGACCCTATTTTAAATGTCAAAAGTGACAGTGACAGCCATTGATACAATACTGCAAAGATTTTTAATTATGTCATAATTAAAATGTTGCAATATTTCAAACACTGTACTAGAATTTTGTGCTTCTACAGAAATCGTTTTTCAATTTTTGAAATCTTGCAACATTTTTATGACTGTCACTTTTCACATTTGGAATAGGCTCTGTATATTGTTTACTATGGGTACTTGATTTTTAATTTTTTTTAATCTTAAATTTCTAAACCAAAGTCGAGAAATCGTTTACAAATTTAGATTCAGAAAAAAATCTCCTTGCGGATCAGTACAAAATATATATACAGTGCAATTTGAAAAAAAAAAGTTGATCGTCTTTTGTCAAAAACTGGATGCAAGAAAAAATATCAGTTCAGTTCATATTAAAGTCTTTTAAAAATCATTTAAGTTGATGTTTTATTTATTCAAATCGGATCAAAAATAAGCGAGATACAGCACCAAAAGTTTTTCGTCAGTCACCCTGTGAATTTTGTTGGGAAAAGGATATTCTTCCTGCGGTTCGAATCCAACGGCTTCTTTTATATCATATTTTGTTATATGCAAGATTTTGTTCCGGTTTTTAGTTTCTTTCTGTTTCAAAAAACCTAGAATAGTTTTAAATCTGTTTCATCAAGTACAAGTGGATTTTCTTTAAATAATCTGAATAATGATAAATTTAATAAGATTATGGTAAAGTCGGAGGAGTAAACGTTATTCAAGATAACATGATAAATTTTAAAATATTTCTAATTATTAAATGCTGTCACAGGGAGTCTTATAGCTTTTAGCTTATTCTCGAGGTTCAGCCATTCTCTTTACTTATTTCTGTTAACCAGCGTCGTGACACCGAAATTAACAATGTATATCAGCTTAATCCATGGTCAAGGTGATCTGCAAGGGCTGCCTTTAATACCAACGTATGATGGCATACAGTTGAAAACTGGACTGCTGGACTTATTGCTTGAGCGCTTGCAATAAAGCGTACAGTTTATCAGTATATACGAACGAAAGTGGATTCAACATAAATAAGTGAGGAGTAGACTCAGGTTGCAGTTTTAGATCCATCCTTATATATGAAGCAAGAGCCTTTGTATTTACCAAGTAGTTCAAATAGTTTTACCCGAAAGATTGTTGAGTCTAGGATTACGTGTACGGCGGAAATAGTCCATGGTAGTACTTCGCATACACCAACTGGTTGTATTTCGGGTAAATGAAAGTCTTGACTCTAGCGGAACACGCGCGCTATGGCACGTCTGCATTTTGCAGACCCCCACACTATAGCAGTGACATATAGCGTATCATTTACATGCTTAAGGTATCAAATCTAGGACTTGTAACCACAAATTACAGGCAATGGAATGTACTTCTCACCTGTAGTCAGATCTGAACAGAACCCGTGCCTTATAAAGCCGCACCTTGCACACCAATTAATGTTAAAAGAGGCACCTAATAAAATTAACTGCCTTTTTGCATCTTGTTGCACGATCATTAATACGAGGCATATCAAATATTAGTCCTAGAAATCGATAACTACAAATATAGAATAACAGAACAGCTAATTCGTAAACTAGTCTCTCAGTTTGGTCTTCTCCCATGACGCATGCTATCTTTGACTCTGAAATACGAAAACCACGCGAGCATACGTCTCGAACGATTGAAGTTGCAATACCATTTACCGCATTAATCAAATAGATAAGTCATTATTTGCGATAGACAAAATGCATTCTTTAGGTGAAGAAATATTTTCGGTATTATATTTTTTCCGAAAATGGCCTTTACTTCAATCCTTAAAAAGTCTAATTTACTCCAGAAATCGCAATAAATATAGATTTATCTCTTGACTATCTTTAAAATTATCTTCTTTTTCTACTTCTATAGTCTAATCACAACGAAGATTTTTAATTTTTTATAGACTAAATTGAGCAACAGCATTAAATTAATTCTAAATGGTAGCAACTTGCGGCACCGAAATTCTCTCGACCTAACTATTCTTTTTGTTAAATGCACTCAAAATCTTGAGGTTGGGTAATTTTATAAATAGAGATTATTACAAAAAAGTCATCACTATATTTTTTTAATTAATGGCTATCTACCCACATACTTTCATGCTGCTCTTTACGTGTCTTATATTATTACTAGTGTCCAAGAAAACAACCTGCCTACAGTTGTTTTAAAGTCATAAACTAAATTACAGCTAAAATTCACATTCACATAAATTAAATTAAAATAACATATGTATACTAAACTAAATTAAATCTAAAATTAATGAAATTAACATTCACAAACTAACGCTACCATCTCAAAATAATCCTAACAAACCAGTACCAGATTAAATAAAATTATATAAAAGTGAAATGCAAGGACCTATTACATAAAATGATATAATTTAAATAATTACAGCGACGCCAGAATAAAATGTCAGAGGTATTGAAGAAATACGTGGAGTTTAAATTTAATAATGTGTTACCAAAACGCATCATTCTTAATAGTGGGCGGTTAAAGCCATAATTTTTTCTTACTGTTTGTTTCTGAAAAGTGGATGTTTTGCTAACTGATGTTAGGTCTACTACAAAAATCTTTGAAAAAAGTGCAGGAAATTTTACCGTTCCTGTTCTATTTTTAGAAGGGTTTTTTTCTTCATGAGGTGGTGTCGCTTAGCGTCCCCGCACTGGGGCCTCCGTGGTCCTTTTGTGAGCCTGTATATGTGTACTCCCTGTGTTCTCCTGTGTCTTCTATGAAGTTCAAGAGTTTCTGCCAAGGGATACTATTTAGCTGGGTCCCAAACGAGCGCCGCGTATGTCACAATAAAGTAAAGTCATTTAGTCCAAAAAGTCCTCCCATAGCTGATGCTGCCTAGGTGGAAGTTAAAGTTCAATTTAGTATCAAGTGTGAGTCCTAAATATTTTACTTCATTTTTGATTGGGACTACCATTTCATATATATGTAATGATTTTATGTCAATGACGAGGCACCACATAATGGCAAGATAACCCCTTCCTGCGGGCACCCGTCCTCGACTTACGCTTCTCCTGTTTTTCCACATAAGACAGTTTTTACAGTGCGGTTTCTGAGCATCTTGTTTACCCATTGTCGGACCTCTAGCGCAACTTCTTTGCATTGTAGGGTCATTTCACATTGGCTCACTAGCTGGTGGTTTTTTTGATGGGATTGTTACATGCCTTAAGGATCGTTTTATACTGTGCCCATTCACCGTTTCTCTTAACTATGTTAAATAGTGCGTGTCCTATCAAGATCTTCGTTTCGCCAGGTGACCCTAGTTGAGGTAGGTTTATTAGTTCTTAGTCAGCTTGCTTCAAACGCAGTAATGATGGAGTCCGTGACGCTTTGCACCATGAACTCTAACTCATGCTTTACTCTCGCTACTGTTGGACAGTCCTAGAATTGGCTGGCTAGTACCTCTTTGTATAGGTCCCAGTCAGTTCAACTCGGGTTTCTGTTTTGGATTTCCGATGTTTCTTCTGATTCGATATCGAATCGTATATGTCGATGATCTGAGAGTGATGGTTCGTCAGATACATGCCAATGTTTTACCATTTCACTTGCCTTGAGAAAGGTCGTAGGGAAGATAACCGGATCCGAGTATAAAATTCCTCCGCGTTTCCCTTTCCACTACTTCCAACCGTGCTGCCAATAGGTCTTTGCAACATATGTCTCATAATGGCATTAAATTCAGTTCATGTTTTACTATTATACATGTACGTAAGTTCGACAATCAGTCGCCTGCCCTGTATGTACTATTTCCTTGTGAAGCCATGACTCTTGTACAAGTGCAATGTCAATATTTTCTCTTAGTACATACTGCACTGAGGGCAGCAGATGCTGCCCTAAAGTTGTGTATATTAATTAGTAATTTGAATATTACTTACCCTTCGGCGATTCAGGCAGCGGACTGCCATCCATTGCTCCCTCTCCGGGCATGCATCGGTCTCCTCAGGTTTGGCAACGGTTTTTGCCACCAGTGCCTTGAGGGTGATAGCTGATAGACCGAAGCCCAACTCCAAGGTCTCTTGGGGGTAAAGTGAGCGAATAAGTTTGGATGGATGGATGATGGATTAAGTTCCCTTGGGGCCTGGTTTTTCATTTACTACTCTCTATGTAACGGTGCTCACTTCGTTCTGCATCGATATTCTTTTGAAGAAAGTTGTTACCTCTATTGGTGGTCCTGAAGTCCACGCTAGTACTCTCCTGGGTTCCGGTACGTCCTTCAGATCAATGATCTGAAGTTCCTTTTCGCTCCTCAGAAGATTATTCTCCTTGGCTATGCTCTCAAGCCATGTCCTGGTTGGAAGGTCAGAGCATAGTATTCTCAGGAATCCCCCTTTCACCGTAGCACAAATGCTTTGGATTATCAATGCTTTAATAGTCTAGGCTTCCTCTGCATTTATGCTCGTCTCTGGGAATCGATTCGATATTATAGCGAGCGCTATTCCGGGCAGGATGTGGCTGTAGGTCCTCTTTGATGGAGGCCCTCCACCTTCTCTTAGGGTTTTTGCCGGTCTTTTGTGAAGTTCCGGGGGTGTGCTGTTGCTTGACAGGTTTCGCTTCTGCATTCCGGGTACTGACGTTGGTGCAGGATATCGCGAATGCGTCCCCTCCCCTAACGCTTACTCTTCCTGAGGTAGGTTTCGCTTAGGAGTCCCTGACCTCTGGTCGAGTTTCTCTCTCCTCTGGCGTCGATTGGCCGCCCCCGAACGTTGTTTAGGTAGTTCGGGTTCAGCCGTGGTGGCACCATGGGATGTAGGGTTCTCCATAGCCCCCCCCTATGGTTTTTTGATTATTTATTTATTATATATTTTATTATTTTTATTTTTAGAAGAAATGGGTTAAATTAAACTAACTTTAAATGAGTTAATTTCCAGTGTCCATATTAATACCACACATATGGGCGAATTTATTTTGAAACTTCCCTAACATATTACTATATGTTTCAAAATGAGGACTCCAAATATTGGAAGAATATTCTAAAATCGATCTTACTAATGATAAATAAATCTGGTGCGTACTGAATGAAATAACTTGATATTTCTTTAAGTTTACGGATAATTTGTTACAGTCACACCATCTCAATATATTATTTTTGTCGTCTTGTATAGCATAAAGTCGAAATGATCTGATATTATACGGTAGACTTTTATCATCTACAAACAACAGCACGTTACAGAACATTATTGATTCTATAATGTCATTAATAAAAATTTAAAAATTGATTGGACCAGAGTGCGGACCCTGTGGTAAATTTGAATAAACAAAAATTCGTTTGATACATGATGATGATGATACTTATTGAATCCTATTTTTTTTTAAAGAGGAAATCAATATTTTTCTTATTGAATCCATATGCTGTTATTTTAGCAATTAATATCTAGTGATATATTTTGTCAAATGCCTTTGAAAAATCGGTGTATACTGAATCGACTTGATAAACATTTTCAAAGGCACTTATAATATAATCAGTCTATACTAAAAGATTGGATGTTGTAGATCTACCCTCCAGAAATCCATAATGTTCCTCAAGAAGAATATGTTGAAATTAATTAAATATAAATGTAAACATAATGTTATCTAATAACTTTCATATGGCTGACTCATTTTTTTTTGCAATCACTGCACACCGATTTATAAATAGGTGTTAAAAAACTTCCAAATGGCTAGTACATAACTGCTTCTCAATAAACATGTAAATGATAAATGTAACGGTTTTAAAATTGTGAATATGCAATTTTTGATAATATTCTTAGGAATATTATTCGAGCCACAAAAATTGCATCACTTAAAATTAACTATACTATCATAAACATTTCTCAGAGAAATATGATGTCACCAAAGACTGTATTGCTATAATTTAAACGACGAGCGTCCGTTGAATCACCTTTTGTATAAACTGCAGCGAAATATTTTGCAAAGGTGTTTATAATTTTTAATCCACTTATATTATATACTTTTTATCATTGAGCAACATGCAATTTGATATATTACTATTTTTCCCAAAATATTTAGCAAATTTCCAAAATATGTTAGTGTAACTATTGATATTTCTCTCACAACTTAAAATATAGTCCTTATATAATGAATTATTTGCCAAATGTTCTTAAATTTTGGTATTTTTGAGTCCCAATCTAATGACGCAATGATATTATTAATCAAAACATAATCCGCTTTATCGTGTAAAGAAATTACATTCGATGTTTGTAAAATGTAAAATGACGCTACTCATTAATTGAGCAGTTTGTTTTGAAAGTGACCTAAGTCTATTTATACTTAAATTGAGATATTTAAGGGTCTGTGTTGCAATGCAACTAAAATTTACCTAAAGGATACCAAAGAGTCATACTGCTTAAGTGTATCTAAAGGTGTTAAGTTTATAGTTCCTATTAAAATAATGGTTATTACTAAGTAATTCATATTCGTTTTCTTACCAAGAATGGAGTTGGCCATTTTCAAAATTAAAAACCAGATTCGTTATAAAATTTGAAGGAGCCCAAGTCCATTCAACATAATTTAGGATGCTTTTATTTTTAATTTTTAACCAGTTTATTGATTTTCCGTTAGAATTTTATATCCTTTTAAAAATTGCGTCTTTTAATAATTTTGTTAACGAAAATTTTGTTTTAACGAAAAAATCCCTATAATATTAAAACTCGCAACCAAGGAAGTAAAAACACACATTAACAGCCAGTTAACTATAAATAAACTAATATATGTCTTAAAACACAATATAATAGAAGAAAACCCCATATTATACTAGGAGACATAAACATTAACTTATTAGAAAACAACAACATAACGAAAGAATACAAAAATATATTAACGGAAAACAAGTATAAAATTCAAAATGGGTGGAGTAAAACACTTCTTTTGTTCCATGATTTTATTATCAGTTTCCAGACACGTGTTTCGATCCGTTACGATCATTTTCAAAGTTAAACTAAATTAAATAATGAAATATTGCAATATATATAGTGTTCGTTAATTACTGGAAATTACAGCGCTAATGATGTTGTCGGAACTGATGTTCTCCTGCTGGTTATTAGTAGATTTTTTCCTTTGCTAATCGCCCGGCTAATCTCTAATCCCTCTAATAGGTTCATCTTACGTCCTTTTCGGCAAAAATGGATTGGTGTAATCTCCCCTATGCGGTGTCCGGTGTTTTTGTAATGTTCCGCCAGTCCAGTGTTTGAATTTTGATTTAATATTGATTTTTTGTGTTCCCCAAGTCTTGCTTCAAAAGTTCTCTCTGTTTGTCCTATATACACGTTGTCCCCTGAAATTTTGAATATGAGTAATGTAATTTGTATTATATCTCGATTATTATTATTGGTTGCTATGGTTGTTGCTGCAATATGCATGTCAATTTGACATTTTGAAGCTATAATGTTAACAGGAATTTTATGATCATCTGGGATATTGTTTGGCTCAACAAGGAGATGTTTTCGAACATTTAATAAGATGAACATTGCAGTTACTTGTTATTCGTTACGTCAGCATTGTGTCCGTAAAGATAGTAATATTAAAATAACGTGTAAATATGTTTCATTTTGATTCCCTATTTTATTACAAATTGGAAATTACTGATTATTTCCCGTTGGTCAATCCATTAAAATAGAAACGTGGTTTTTAAGAGTTACGTGAAGATAGATTTATATCGGGCAAACCCAAAGAAGTTTAGGAACCAGGTTCAAAGAACACATGTATCATGCAAGAAATCAAAATTCTGAAAAATCAGCCGTAGCACACCATACAATAACAACTGGACATAAATTTTCGATAGATAATAGCACAATTTTAAAATCCTCGTCTAGAAAAAATTTAAATATTTTGGAGGCAATGGAGATGAAAAAACACAAAACAAAATTACTTAACTTTGACTTGACCCCGCTAAATAATCCTTTATTAGAACTAATCCCTACAATCATCCCCGACACTGTTGTTGCGTCATCCTCATTAGGATTTCCCCAATAATCCCGTTACCAGGTACTACCCGCAATAGTTCTTCTAAGTATATATTAAGCCACAACCTTGTAAATTAGTTAGTAAGCTATTGATAATGAGTGCTTTACACTCGAAATGTATACATATAGCGAATAAAAAATATTTTGTGAAATAAAGTGTTACCATTTTTTCCTGTGTAATTACCATTAAAATATGTGACGAGCGTGGTAACTAAGCAACGAGTAATGCATTAAAATGCCCGTATTCAAAATTTCAGGGGACAACGTGTATATTCCATCGCAATTTAGACAGTTTATTCTATATATCCCTGATCTTTTAAGTTTATCTAATGTTTCTATTTTGTTATTAATTATTTTCTGGCCTAGATTACTCTTGTTCACTATTACTGTTTTCACTTTGTGTTTTCTTAGTTGTTTCCTAATTTTCGTACTTGTATTTTTTACGAATGGTATTGCTGAGAATATTTCTGACTCTTGGTCTTTTTCGTCTCGACTGTAAAGTAGGTTTTTCTTCATTATCTTGTTTTTCCTTTTTATTATTTTAAAGACTGTTTCTTTTGTGTATCCATTGTTGTAGGCGATTTGTAATATTGTGTCGAGTTCTTTGGTGTAGTTGTTGTCATTCATTAGGATTGATAGGAGACGATGGATGTATGTATTCAATGCTGCATGTTTAATTTGATCGGATTGGAAAGAATCGTTGGGTATGATGGTGTCCGTTGTAGTGGGTTTTCTATACGCAATGTATTCTATCTTGTTGTTTTTAATTTCTATTGTGAGATCTAGGAAGTTAAGTCTACCGTGTTCTTCTCTTTCCATCGTGAAATTTATATGGGTATTTATATTATTCATTGAATTGAAGAAGATCTCTAATTGTCGTTCTGTGCCTCCCCATATGCAGAACACGTCGTCTACATATCGGCACCAGTGGATGATAGTTTTTTCCATGGATTATTACCGTTGAGTAATCTTTCCTCAAATGACTTCATATAAATTTCCGCCAATAATGGTGAGGTGGGAGCACCCATTGGAAGGCCATCTTCTTGAATATAAAATTTGTTGTTGAAGCGGAAGTAATTTTGGTTTTAGCAGACGTCGATCAGATTGTAAATTTCTTTCTCTTCTGGACAATGTTCATCTAATGATTGTTTAATTATGTTTCTTAATTCCGGGACTGGTATTGAGGTGAAAAGACTTTTGACGTAGAATGAAACTAAGATTGCTTTTTTGAATATTCTGAGGGGTTTTGTTGTGTTGACGAATTCCAACGAGTTATTTATGGAATTTCCTGATTTGCATGGTATAATTTGTGGTAGTCTTTTATCAATAAGCAGCCTTTATACGTTGGGGCTTGACAATATGATACCACTGGTCGCATTGGTATTTCTTCTTTGTGAATTTTAGGCATCCCGTATAGAATTGGTGCTTTCGGGTTCATTTCATTTAGTTTAAACTTCTCCTGTTCAGGTATATTCGTTGTTTTTCTTATTACTTCTGTAATTTGTTTTTGGAACTTTGGGGTGGGGTCTTTGTTAGTTATCTGGAAATTGTTCTCTGTTCCCCTGTTTGCGATCTATTAATTCTGATATTTAGTGAACAAATATTTTCTTTATGTCTAGTATTGTAGTCATGTATAACACTGTGTTTTACATAACTGCTTCCATTTGTTTTAAAAGTCATCAAACACTCTAATATGTATAAGCATGGTAAGGTTAATATTCCAACTTCAATAAACTTTGGTTTACAATCATCCCGAAAACCAATTCCAGAAATAACCGTGACAGCACATCTCTGTAAATTAAACAAGCGGTGCCTGATACTAGAATGGCCCCACACAATTAATCTATATATTAATTGTGATTTGAAAAATGAGAAGTAAGCCGTTCTAATCATTTATAATGGAAGATTGTCGCTAAGGTTTCGAAGAAGGTATACAGTTTTGTTTAATTTCTTAGCTAATTCAACACCATGATCATTCCATAACAATGCATGATCAATTACTAGCCCCAGAAATTTTACATTAAGTAAGTGATTTATATTAATTGACTTATTTAATGTAAATATTTTGGTGCCAGTTTTTTCCACATTTAAGCTCAGTTTATTGTTAGCAAACCTATGCTCAGCGTAAATTATACTCGTAGCTACATTATTTAAGATCTCGGCTTCATCAATATTTTTCCGGGACACAATCAACGCTGTGTCATCAGCGAATTGAACATCAGCTTCTTTAATGTAATTGGGAAAATCGTTAGTGAATATTAAAAATAATAACAGACCCAATGTGGAACCTTGCGGAACGACATGCATTATTGGCAAATGATCAGATAGAGTATTATTAAATTGAGTTATTTGTTTTCTATTTTCCAAATAATTTTAAATTTATAGACAGCTATTTACAGTATAATTGTATAATTTTAACTTTTCTTTGTGAGATCAATGAAAGTTGCGATAGCAAATTCACCCTTTTCATAACATTAAATTAATTTATCAGTCAGATCCAAAATTACATTTGCTCTGGTCATTCCCTTTCTAAACCCGTACTGATGAGCATTAAATAAATTATTAACTTCAAAGAAAGCTATAATTTGTTCAAACATTATTTTTTCAATGATTTTGGAACATATGGGAAGTAAAGCTATGGGCCTATGATTATTACACTCATTCACATCACCTTTTTTATAAAAAGGTATAACCTTCGCTATCTTTAAAATATTTGGGAAGATATTATTAGAGATACTGAGATTTATTAATCTTGTTAGTGGGATAATAATGGCATCTAACACTGATTTAACTACATTCATTGATATGCCAAATATATCACTACTATTATTAGATTTAAAACAACTGCATCACGCACAGTGACACAAGAAACATTTACAAACGAAAATTTAGGAACTCTGCTGTCAATTTCCGTAGAATTATACACAAATTAATTTCCATCAGGTTTGTTAATTTTACTAATAATTTTAGCTGAATTCATTAGCTGTTAAATTGGACGTCTTATATTCAGCAACTAGAGTTCTTTTCTCATTAATAAGTTCCCACAACGCCTTACCTCGGTTATTGGATGAACTTACAAAATTAGCATTTGCGCGTAATTGAGATTGTTTAGTGGCATTTTTGTATTCCTGTTTTAGTTTCTTTTTAAGTTTTACGAGGTCCGGATTACTATATTTTTTGGACCATACCTCCACTAACTGAAGAGTTTGCCTTAAATCCTTTAACATAGGCGTGAACCATTTTACTGTTGGCTTATTTGTTAAACATGAAATAAATTTTTGAGGAAATGCATTATTAAAGTGGTCTAAAAATATTTCAATAAAATTTTCCCATGCATTATTGACGTTTACCATAGAATCAAAATTCCACAATTCACATTGCAATAAATTATAAAATTTGTATTTACCGGCCATTGTAATTGGACGAACCAATTTCTTAATTGGTTTGATTTTATTATATTTATAATTAACAGTACAGCTGATGCCATCATGATCAGAAAAATAAATAGTTACTGGTTTAACACGACAGAAAGACATATCGAAATTAATAAATACATTATCAATACAGGCGTTCTTCCTGGTAGGAAAATTTACTGTATGAAATAACCCAAAACTATTTAGTAAATCACACAAAGAATTCAAATCAGTGTCATTTGTTTAAAAAATTACATTAAAATAACTAGATATCATTACATTATTACGAGATACATTGATTTTAGATAAAACTGAGTTTAATTTATATTAAAAAAAAGGTTAAAATGCCGCCAGGGCTACGATATATTGATATAATAATTAAATTAAGATCAAGTAAGTGTGTACCACAAATTTTAATGTCTTTCTCTATGGAATATTGATCAATATTCATATTTAAAAATCGTAAATTATTTTGTACCAAAATTAAAGTGCCGCCGTGAATGAACTGGGTTCTCGAGTAACACGATGACGTGGAAAATCCTTTAATAGATAGCAGGCCTGCTTCAGCAGGATTTAGCCAGTGTTCAGTTAAACACAACCCATCATACTTTTCATCGATGCACTGAAATTCAACATCATCTACTTTTCTTCTAATTGACTGTATATTAAGAGAAAATATAGTATAATTTCCATAAGTAAACTCATTTTGTTTGGCTGTTATGGTTTCACCTTTTAATCCGCAGTGCTATAAAAAAAAACGATTAAACCTAACTCCCTCAGGTCATACATTAGCTGTCTTCATAATATCTGTAAATTGTTCAGGCACAGATATTTTCTGAGAACAATATACAGCAGGTCTTTTTGATTGCAATTTTTCAATTTTCGCATTTGTAATTTTATTTTTTCTAAGAAAATTACAAATGCAAAAATTGAAATGCAATCAAAAAGACCTGCTGAATATTGTCCGGATGTAAATAAAACACGTGTAAATGCTTATATAGTAATGCACATTTTAAGTTAGTATTACCTGACCTGCCGCATATCGCATTATTCTTTCGCGGCCTCCTCCGATTATTTACAATTTTAAAATCACGGTCATCCACTATAACCGCTCTCTCTTCTTCTTGTACCTTATATGCGTCCGTGTGCTCAGTGATAACAGAGTTCATTGCCTCAACGACGGAATTGCCAACCTTAATCACTGGAACCTCTGCGGAGCGAGAGATTCCTTTTGATAGGGAGTAGTTTTAATTATATTGGATATTACATTTTCTTTTTTATTTTTATTGCTAACGACTACCAGTTTACGATCACTATTATTATTAGTAATAATTCTCGAGTTTACATTTTAGTTAAGCATAGGCTGCGCTGATAATAGCAGCAACTTCACGTAATTATTTTAATTCCTTCTTTATATATGTTACATTTTCTTGCAGCACCAAGTTTTTCTCTTTCATTTTCATGACCAGTTTTCCGAGCAGATTATTTTCTTCCCTAAGATAAACAAATGCATCATCCACATTGGGAGAATTAGGCGTGGAATATTTCTTTGCACAAACATTTAGGTTACCTGGACCACAACATGTGAATTTATCATTATCAAGCGAATTAAATTTCTTAACTCTCTTCCAACAACCAGCGTGATTCACCAAACCGCACTTATCACATTTACGACCAGTAAGGGCTACTACATCACACTTACAGGGTTTTAAATTAGACACTTCATCGGGAAACTTACTCGCGCCTGCCATCTTAAAATATTAAATAAACACAGGAAAAACTATTTCAAAAACAACAAAAAAATAAAGACAAATCAAGGATATGAAACTCAAACATACACGTAAAAACAATTAAACAAAATAATAATGGAACTAAAAGATAACAAAGCACCAGGTTTTGGCAAAGTAACGAACCTCGTCATAAAACAAAACAAAAATACATTAATACCAATTCTTATAAAAATAATAAATGCAGTAATCAACAAAGGAGACTGCTCAAGATATATAAAAAAAATCTACCATCATACCAATACATAAAAAAGGAAACAAAACAAACACATAACACTGCTATCGACACTAAAAAAAATCTTCGAAAAAGTGATATAAAACCAAATAAGTGACCATCTACTAAAAAGCAAAATTATATATAAAAACTAATAAGCCTCAGGAACAGTATCAGCAATAAATGATTATATTACTTTACAATACATTACAGAACTAGATGGGAAGAGTAACATCATTATGTATAGACATGAAGAAGGTATTTGACACCATCTCAAAACCAAAACTACTCGAAAAACTAAAGGTAATAGGAATAAGAGGTAAAGAACAAAACCTAATAAAAACATACCTAACAAACAGAACACAAACAACAAAGGCAAACCGTTCAGAAAGTCAACCAGAAGAATCAGAATATAGAATACTATAATATTTTAACCAACAAACATCGATACTATATTAAATCAAAAAAGGCTTTGTAGATATTTTTTCATCTTATAACATATTTTCGATTTTTCAAGTCTGCTGGTTGACTGTTTGAAGTAAGGATTAATAATGATAAGAAGGTGGAACTTTAAGAAACCGATATTTCACCGAGAAATATGGTGAGAGATTTGGAGTAAAAGTTTAGTTCCCAACAATTTAATCAAAACTGGAAGTAGAAAAGTAATGTGATTGCTTATCCTTTATAACATATCCGGATTTAGTATATATTTGATACGATTACCCTAGTATATATTAAGATTAAAAATGTTGTTAATTGTTTGGGTAATATATATTTTTAGAAAGAAATTATAAGAAACTCTTAATGGCGAGCAAAATATTTACCTTTATATAAACTCGTGAAATATACTTTCTCTGTTATATCATCTGAAGTATGTTGAGTTGGACCAGCAATTTGCCTTATTAAAAATGGTATTGTTTTGTAGGGATTTGTAAAAGAATCTGCAATATATTAAAATCTAATTAAAACTGTTCATTATCAAACATAAAGTTTATGTTTGATAATGAAAAGTGAATGTTCGAAACTATAGTCACAGCAATAAATATTTTTGTGGTAAAACAAAGTTAAAGTATTTTAAATATCTTATTAAAATGTACCACCAAATTAACGCCGACAACATTCAAGAATATTATAATCTTTTTCACAAAATCTTGTTGTTTTGGAATTTTGTAAGTTTCTTTAATTTCGTACCAATATAGTTTACCGCTATTTTCGTTTAATTCAGTTTGGAACCATTATTCCTCTTATATTCTTTAATCACTTTCTATATTGCTTTATTTTTAAGTCAATATCGTCCGCCGCTATTTGAATTAATTATATTATAAGATTTAAACATTTCATGCAGAGAATGTTTGCGACCGTTATTGTAGGCTAATCAACACTTACACTTAATTGTAAATTACAATATGATTAAAGAACTAATAATTATTTGCGGTTAAAACATGGTAATTTTTTTTCAATTCCGTGTTTAATAATTTCAATTCCACTAAATTAAAGCTTAAAAGATTAAAACCAATTATTAAGTTATTAGAAAATATAAAAACACTCTAGTAGATGAGGTGACCATTAACCCACTTTATTATGCTATATAACACCTATAAATAAGTATTTAATCTTACTTAGTACTTAGCGTCTTATGGACAGTAATTAACAATGATAAACCCGGCGCATGCACCATAACTATAAATCAAATTTTCAATAAAATTTTATATTTTATAGTTATTATTATATTATTAACAAATGAAACCATATATCGTTTTTAAAATACGCATACTATCAAGTATTTGAAATTCAAGTATAATTAAATTAACTGTTATATACACATGAATATTCGACAGTATAAGATAATTCCGATAATATTTCAATATCTCTATTATAACTTAACATATCAAGTTAAAACACATATCAGAAGTTTATTTCATCATTATCCATTACCCATAGAGATGTCCCATAAAGGCGTCAAACAAGCATTTAATATTTTTAATAAATCTTTCAAACAGATAATATTATATTCTTTTATCTAAACCATACAAACTTGTAACATAATAATAATTATATTCATCATCATTTAAATACAAAAAATGCATAAAATATATAATTTTATTTTGAAATAACAATAAATCCGGATCATATTACTGACTTTTCATTCTTTACAATAAAAACAAGTTTTATTTTATATTAGTTATCAATACTAATAATATAAAAATATGATTAGAACTAAAAATCAAATCTCTATATTGAAACATTATTCACAGATCGATATTAACTGTATGAATACCCCGATCCTTTGAAATTCAACAATACTTTATGTTCTTCAACGAAATATAAGTTTTAGTTTGAATACTGATTATGCTTATCGTTACAAAAAGAGAGCTAATTTTTAAGCTTTAAAAAGATGAATTATGCATTCAGAACAATAAATATGCATAATTTATAACGCCACACTGTAATGTAGATTTAATATTAGAATACAAGTCGATAGAGAAAACAACATCTTTATTTGGACAAACAAAAATATATTTAGAACAAATACATTTTAATTTAAAATAAGGGCTACTCCGTCCGTTTGAGCTATCGACCTTCGGTCTTTCTGCCCTACAGGTCGATTATTCTTAAAATCAGGATTATAACAATTGTTTTGTCAAAATAAATCAAATTATTTTACTAGTAATATTCAAGCCGATTGCAATAAAAATACATACGTGTATGTTATTTTTGCATTTTTTATTCAATATTTACATAAAAAGTAATATTATAAAAAAACTGGAAATAACACAGTTATGAATTTCCATTGATTTTATACGTCCTTTGAAAACATTCAAATTCATAATCCCGAATTACGTACATAAAAACACAAAGCGTAATACTCCCTCCTAATTTATAAACTAAACTTAACAATAACGTTTTATTCATATTAATAAAATAATTCATTAAACAAAAATAAAAATAAATCTACCTCACCAACAATAACACTTATCAAATCGCAAAATGTTTAAATTCATAAATAATTAACATACTCATAATGTATTTTCTCGGCCGTTTCAATTTATAAATTATCCATTAGGGTGGAGTGGAAAATTGTATAATTAAAATAAGCTCCTCGCTCGAGTTTTATATTTATTACTTTTACTTTATTTTCAGCGCGCGTACGAAAGAATAATGCCCTGAGAGATTTTCTTAATGTACTAAAAACAATTGTGAGAAAAAAAAAGTTCAAAAATTGAAATTTATAAGTATTTATGTTATTTTAAACAATATTATATATACATATATGTGTGTGTGCTTGTGTCTCAGTATATGTGTGTATAATAAAAAAGTCTAGTTCTTTTGGGGGAAATTATGTGTCTGAATATGTAAGAGTAGGGATAAACCCATTACACGTTTAATATTTTGAAATGAATGGAATTAGCATTTAAATTAAATGGGAACAATTGAGCTGTTTAGGATAGGACTATTATGATAAAGTCATAATGTTTTTAAATGTATTCATGAATTCATATTTTTTATTCGTAAGATAAACAAACTCATATTTACATAAATCATACAGTGTAAAAATATTACACACATATGTAATAAAATCATACTTATTTAGAAAATAAATAACAATCAAAAATAATGAAGTATTACTACACAAATTATAATATGCAGTGGAAAAATGACTGAGCACAAAATTAAAGCTTATTACAGTAATCAGTGTACCTAATAATAATAATCATATACTTAAATTGTAAAATGTTTCATTGTAAATGAATTTCGTATTTAAAGTTTTTAATTTCCCTATATAGTATATATAAGAGAAGTATTGTTTTCGTAATTTTTTTTAAATTTTTTTTTTGCGGAAATATCCGTTTTGGGGTCCCCTGAATCCATTACACTAATTTCTAGAAAAAAATGTTTTGTGTCTGTGTGTGTGTCTGCCTGTGTGTGTAACTGTCGATGAGCGCTATATCTCAAAAACGAATTATCTGTTTGAGATGAAACTTAAGGTTTTATCATCAAAAACTGGAACTGAAAAGCTTTTGGTAAACATTCATACACCGGAAGTGAGTGTTTAATCGAGGCGATTTTTTTTGTTTTTTCTGATATTTTTTAAATATGAAATATAAAACAAAACAAAAGTTACGGGAAATAATAAACTGAAAAAATTTTATTGAAATATATTTTTCATAAAATTCTTAAATTTCGAAAGAAAAAAAGAAAAATTGAAAATTTTGATATTTTTTGCCAATTGCTAATAAGCTATTGGAGTTACATGAAATGTGTGTAACAAATAAATGTAAACAATTAAAAGCTGAACTAATTATTAAGAATATTTTTTTGCGTAAACCTCATAGTTTTTGAGTACAATATAGGGAAAGTCCTATTATGGCCACATCACCATTTCTTAATATTATGTATTTATCGGAAATACGTATTTCACTACGTACACTATAGTGCACACGATGGTATTACTTTAGGTAATTACTATTTGGAAAAATCCCTTTAGAAACAATGATAAAACAGAGAGCAAATAAAGCACATGCGAGATTAAATTATCATTTTTAACTTACCACGTTTCAAGCCAAAAATATGAATGCCATGTTTGACACAACTTATACAAAAATTAATAAATAGCTTCCTAGTATAAAGAATGATGATGGTATTCTACTACTAAAGAGGTTATGTTATTTTGTTAATTTTTTATATTTATAATATATTAATTTACTTACCAATACATCCATTATTTCGGCACATCCATAACTAACCAGACACACAACACCAATGAAGTAAACTAAACTCTTCATTCTGACAACTATGAATTTCTCGAATATGTGCTAGAATGTATACGAAACCCCCTACTTCCATAGTTGTATCACTAATTGTTTAAACTGTATGTTTAAATTCTAAACAGCATTTTTTTGTTAATTATAATAATAATAATAATACTTTATTCGTGCTATTACATAGGTTTACACATGTCACAGATAAGTTAGCAATTCGGTTTTAAAAAGCATTAACTAATGTATAATAATAAACATGAAATTATTAAGGAAAAACTACTGACACATAATACCCATTTATATAAACTAGATATTAAAAGTTAAAAAATAACAAATATAAAGATTAGTAGATATAAAAGGGGTTATTAATTACTTAAATTGTGTTATTAGTTACACGAAAATTTTTTATATGAGCGCCTACAGAGCGCTGATTTACGAGTGGACTGTATTTAATTAATTTATGAACGGTGGACAGTGATGCGGTCAGCGTTGACTTACCGGGTGTTGGACTCTCCGTCGCGGTGATGGGCTGCAACGGCTGGCGTGATCGGTTACGGCTTTCAAACTTGCTATTTTAGTAAACACGTGTGTTTCTCTCGCGGTCTTTTACACCTCTGTGGTCCTCGTGAAGCACACGAGTCACCTCTGTTTCGCGCGACACTGTCCAACAGAGCGCGCGACAATTCAAAATATTAATGATTTGATTTAATACATTTGATCCTTCGTATAGGACGAAATATTACTGAACATTCCGCCCACCAAAATTCCCATGAGGGATGCGAATTTTAATACTAATGACGTCACAAAACGAAACAAATTACGGTGAATTGACAAAACGATACAAACATTGAGTCGCGGTGTATTATGGCCAGTCAATTTTAACCGGACACCGGCAAGCGACATAACTTGACAAGCGGCCGCAGAATTAACCCATTAGGCGTGCGTACGGTAGCAACCCGTGGTACCCCATCTGGTCCCGGAGTTAGTGCAACGATTCGACCTAGGTGCCACTGTAGCGGCGGTGCGGTATTGTTTTTGATTAACACGAGATCGCCCACCAATAAATTGGGCGACGTTTGGTTCCATTTTGAACGCTGCTGCAGTGTGTGCAAATATTCGAAGTGCCATCGTTTCCAGAAATCCTGATGACACCGTTGAACTAGTTGCCACCGCGACAACCGGTTTAATTTTAACGATAACAGATTGTCATCTGGAGGGGCAGTAATGGGTTCCAACGTCAGGAAATGTCCCGGCGTCAATGGCGTTAAATCATTGGGATTTCTACTCATTTCGCTAAGAGGCCGGGAATTTAGCACAGCTTCGATTTGGGCCAGAAGAGTGCCAAGTTCTTCAAATGTAAGGATCTGATTTCCGACGACACGATGCAGATGCGTTTTGACCGATTTCACTCCCGCCTCCCATAACCCTCCGAAATGAGGGCCGGAGGGCGGATTAAAATGCTACGTAATCCCCAGTGATTCCGTGGAGGTTTTTGCAATAGAGCAAAGGATTTTATTTGCTCCGACGAAATTAGTGCCATAATCACTATACATATCCGTGCACCGACCCCGACGGGCTATAAATCGGCGCAACGAAGCCAGAAACGCGTCTGATGATAGGTCTGATACTACTTCCAAATGAAGAGCCTTTGTACAAAAACACACAAATATACAAATGTACGATTTAGCCGTCCTAACCCACGACGCCTGGAGAGGGTCGTGACCACCGGTCCGGCAAAATCCACACCCGTATGAGAAAACGGCTTAAGTTGAGATACCCGGGCTGCGGGCAAATCACCCATGATTGGCGTGACAAACGAAGGGCGTGCCTTAAAACACCTGTAACACTTAGACAGGCGACGCTTGATGGCCTGACGGCCTGAAATTATCCAGAACTGTTGAGTGATTAGAAAAAGCAGCGCCTGAGGGCCCGGGTGTAAATTCTCTTTATGAAATTGATCGATTACCAAATCTGTTAGGCGGTGGTTGCGTGGCAGCAGCATCGGATGTTTGTGATCGTACTGAATACTGGCGTTACGAAGCCGACCGCCCACCCTGATAACACCCATCTCGTCAAGAAACGGTGTCAATCTGTGTAGCGGAGCCTTACTATCCTGACCCTTTCGGAGCCTTCTGAGATCGTCTGCAAATACTCGATTCTGTACACAGGCGACAAGACGACATAAGGCCTTGTACAGCTCAACGTTCGATAACGATCCACGATATATTTTCTGAGAATTTTGCTTCTGACCTAATCGAAGACAATAAGCGATGACTCCTTGTATTTTGCGTAACGACGAGAATCGATCCAAAAGAGAATCTACCCAATCAACTGCAATGCCCACAACTAATGTAATCTGCCTCTCTTCCTCATGAGTGGACCGGGAATCGACGAGAGACGGGAGTTGTGGCCATGTTTCTGAGGCTTGCAACAACCATGCAGGCCCCGCCCACCATAACGAGCATCCTAATAAATCTCGTGAAAGCAGACCTCTAGAGGCTGGATCCGCCGGATTGTCCGACGTAGGCACATGATACCATAAATGAGGAGGTACTTTCTCCTGAATGAGTGTGACTCGATTACTGACAAAAGTCTTCCACCGATGGGGCGAGGATTTTATCCACGATAATGCTACTGTAGAATCTGACCAAGGAACAACCTTATCAAACGTCCAAATGGTTTGATAGGTTGTTCGAACAAACTCTATGAGGTCTGCCAATAACACAGCCGCACAAAGTTCGATACGAGGGACAGAAATTCTCCTTAATGGGGCAACTTTAGTTTTGCCACACACAAAGAATTTTTCCACCCTTTCACCTGATGCTATACGAAAATATATTACCGCTGCATAGCCCGCTTCTGAAGCGTCACAGAAGCCATGCAGCTGGCATGAATCGATATTATCGACCGACAAGCGACGAGGGATTTGACATGCTGCGAGCAACGGCAGTTCAGCCTTATACTGTGACCAACGAGATACCATATCGTTGGGAGGTGTGTCATCCCAATCCAAATTTATTGACCATAAATGCTGAATCAATCTTTTCGCAAAAAAGGTAAGAGGGGCTAGAAACCCAATGGGGTCGAAAATCCGAGCAATCTCCGAAAGAATATTGCGTTTGGTACAGGGCTGATCAACCTGCTCGACTTTGAAAAGGAAACAATCTAGATTGGGATTCCAGTGTAATCCTAACACTTTTACAACCGAACTACTTGATGACTTATCTAATGATAATGAAGACGTTGACACATCCTTAACATCTGCCAGCAATGTCTCACAGTTGCTGGACCACTTCCGCAACTCAAAACCCCCTGACTGGAATAAGGCACAAATCTGTTCCTTCAGAACATGAGCTTCCGAAATAGACGAGCACCCTGTCACAAGATCATCCACATATACATCTGTTGAAACTACCTTCGCCGCAACAGGAAAGTTGTAGTTTTCCAATTGAGTTAATTGTAATATGGTACGGAGTGCTAAATATGGGGCTGACGAAACTCCATACGTAACCGTATTGAGCTGATACACACTTAGTTCTTGTGAGGATGAAAAACGCCAGATAATATTTTGATATTTACGATGTTCCTGATTTATATTAATCTGCCGGTACATTTGTTTGATGTCTGCGGTAAATACGACCGAGTGTACCCTAAATCTTAACAAAATGGACGCGATATCAGTTTGCAACTTAGGGCCAGTAAATAGGGTATCGTTTAGGGATATTCCATTTGTTGATTTAGCCGAAGCATCAAAGACTACCCGCAGTTTAGTTGTAAGACTGTCCGGTTTATGAATGTGATGATGAGGAATAAAATACGAAGTCTCCTCATTGATCGATGAATCAACCAATTGCATATGCCCTGACTCCAAATAGTCTTGCATAAATGCCACATATGATTCGTGAAGCAATGGATCGTTCATTAAGCGACGTTCAAGTGTAAGAAACCGACGAATTGCGATTGCCTTAGAATTATGAAAGGTGGGGTTCTCTAAACGAAACGGTAAAGGTACCGAAAACCTACCCGAACTATCTCGAGCATACATGCTGGAGTATATTTCTTCGGCTTCAGTATCTTCTCTAGAAGCAACCGATTTGCCCGGAATTTCCTCTAACTCCCAAAATTTTGTGATAGTATTATTTAGTGGAAGTCCTGTAGTGAGGCAAAACGAATTATACTGAGTTGGTGGATTGCTACCGACCTTACCCATTAATACCCAACCGAACAACGTGTTCAGAGCAATAGGTGATGATTCATCCAACCCACGCAATTTTCCGTCCAATAATACTGACGGAAAAACCTCGGCACCCAACAACAAATCGATATGACCTGGCTTACCAAAGCTAGGATCTGCTAACTTTAGATTCATAAGATGATCACAATTTCGAGATGAAATAGGCTCTGCCGGCAATTCTCCACAAATTTGCTTCAACACTACAGCATTAATTTGCATTTTGGGTTCGACTAGTCCCTTAGGCTTAATGATGCACGAGGTACTACCTTTGGGTGTGAGCACCTGCATTTGCGTCAAACCCTGAATGGAAATATTAGAGGATGACACTTTTAAGCCTAAGCTTTGCACGCACCGTTCAGTAATAAAATTCGCCTGACTACCACTATCAAGTAAAACCCGCAAAGTCTGACTGTGACCCCCGGCATCAATTACATCTACCATAGCTGTAGACAATAAGATGGTAGTGTTTGTTGTGTTTGTTAACGCATTAACAGCTACTGTATTCACACTTGCCGATCCATTAGATGAATCAGATCCTTGTGGCGGATGTGTCTTGTTTGATACGACATGATTTTTGGTAATTGCCTCGCGTTTGGGAAAGTGCAGCAATGTATTATGCTTATTACTACAAATTTTGCAAGTTTTCGACGATGAACAATTCATTGTGTAATGATTACCACGAAGACAATTCAAACACAAATTCAACTTTTTTACGATGATGAATCTCCCATCCGGAGATTTGTTCAAAAAGTTTTGACAAAGAAATAACTGATGGTTCCCCTGACACAAAGGGCATGACAACGATGATGAATCAACTTTTGCTAGAAAAGCACAACGAGACGATTTGCGAATTTTATCAGATGAGTCTGAAGTATTAGTTACTGACAACTCTTGAAAGGTTGCTTCGACAGCACGACATTGGGTGTGTAAGAACGAAATTAACGATTGTAATGAGGGAATTTCCGTATTATTTTGCAAGGTAAGTTCAAAGCGTTCTCTTGTTTTTGCATCCACTTTATGCAATAACAGGTCAAACCACAAGAAATCCTGAGTTTCTTCAACATTAAGCATAAGAGCCTGAAACGCGCTATAGTTTTCTAAAAAACCGTTAACTGTTAGATGTAACGACCGAGAAGATGAACTTAATTTTAACGCATGAATAGCATTCAAATAGTTTTGAGCGATAAGACGCTTGTTCATATACCTATCATGCAATAATTTAAGCGCAACCTTGTAATTAGCTGCTGTTAGTGATAATCCCTTTATATGCGACAGCGCTTCCCCTTTAAGTGACGTTTGTAAATATTGAAACCGTTCAATATCCGACAATGATTTATTTTCCCCTATAAGCGCCGTAAACAATTCTATAAACGAGGGAAATGCACAAATATCTCCACTAAAGGAGGGGAGATCAATTGGCGGTAAACGAACATGACTGATGCTAGGAAAATCTATTTGGTCAGTATCTAATTTGGGCACCCGCTTAGTTATTGCCTTGGCTTCAAGCGTCTGAGTTCTAATGTAACAAACTAACTCGTCGATTTCAATAACGGCTTTATCTAATTCATCCAATGACTGAGTGTCATCGTCATCAAGTTTAATTTTGCGATAAATTTCATGAAACCCTGCGTAGAGTTGCAAAGCAATTTCACAACGCGCTTCAGTAGCGAACGAGGACGAAGGAGTACTGGTTGACGTCGGGACGCTTCCTACCATATGCCTTAAACGATTGAGTGTTGTTTTAGCGACACGAATTGCTTCACCAACGGTGGCCTTTTCTACAGACATCGCACTGCACCGAGGCACACAGGTCGAAATAAAGAACGTTTAATGACAATAATGAACGCGAATATTTTTAACGCCGGTTGCTACCGCGCGCCGCAAAAATGGTATGAACAGCAAATATTGTATATTCGCACGAGCAAAATTAATAAGCAACAAAATAATAATACGAATTTATTCTCCACAGCTGATTTTCGAATATGCGACCAAAAAACGACGAAACGATATGAGGCCGTGTTAAATTGACAAAAAACGACAACGGCCGTGCGAGATGGAAAGACACAAAAACACGCACGAGAAACGACACTATGGAAAATTGCCGATTTATTATTAATTAAACCGATAATTATACCGACTTTTCCGTATTTTCTAATACTAAAGGCTCGAAACGCACCCAGCAAAAGGTTTAACGGCTATGATATCCATCCAGTTCGAAGGACCAAATGTATTTTTTATATGAGCGCCTACAGAGCACTGATTTACGAGTGGACTGTATTTAATTAATTTATGAACGGTGGACAGTGATGCGGTCAGCGGTGACTTACCGGGTGTTGGACTCTCCGTCGCGGTGATGGGCTGCAACGGCTGGCGTGATCGGTTACGGCTTTCAAACTTGCTATTTTAGTAAACACGTGTGTTTCTCTCGCGGTCTTTTACACCTCTGTGGTCCTCGTGAAGCACACGAGTCACCTCTGTTTCGCGCGACACTGTCCAACAGAGCGCGCGACAATTCAAAATATTAATGATTTGATTTAATACATTTGATCCTTCGTATAGGACGAAATATTACTGAACACAAGTTATAAATAAAAAGATAAAATTATTATAAATATAAAATTACCTAGGAGCTAAGTTATAAAATAAAATAAAATAATACAGTGCTTAGTAACAAACTACATAATTAACAAATTAAAAACCATTTATAAATAAATAAGATCATTAAAAATATCAAATATTGTGAGAATGGTTATATGCTAAAAAATCTTCAATATTATAAAAGGCATGTGCAATTAAAATTTTTTTAATCGTGGTATTAAATTTAGTACTTGGCATCATTTTTAAGTCATCTGGTAATGAGTTATATAATAATGGGCCATAATAGTTGACTCCATTTTGCGCTCTCGATAGTCGACGATAAGTTGGGAATATGAAATTCCTATTTCTAGTATTGTATTCATGTATTTAATTATGTGTAACATATTTGTAGAGATTTTTATGAACGAACTTTAGGCATTCCAATATATATAAACTGGAAACCGTTAAAATATTGTACCTGATGAAAGAGTCTCTACAGTCGCTTCGAAAGTCGAGTAATGCAACAATTCGCATTGCACGTCTTTGCAATCGGAATACTGTGGATAGTATACTAGAATGTCCCCATGCTAAGATTTCGTAGCATAACTGACAATGGATTAGTGCAAAGTAAGCAGTTCTCAAAGCACGTTCTGGTAGGGAGTTACTAAGTTAGCGTAGAAGATAAGTATTTCTACAGAGTTTATTTGAGAGCTCAGTGCTATGCCTGTGCCATGTAAGCTTTGAGTCCAGATAGACTCCGAGAAATTTACCACTACCTTCATTCACACCTCAGGTTAATGAAAATGTGATGGTATGTGTTTTTCCGACATTAACTGTCAATTTATTAGCTATAAACCAATCATTAGCCATTTTAACTGAATTCATGCTTACGTGTGAGGCTCTATTATATTCACTTGAGGTGTTAAGTAATGTCGTATCGTCAGCAAAAAGGGTGTACTTGCAATCAAATTGCTGAAAGGGCAAGTCACTTATATAGATTAAAAATATTAAAGGCCCGAGTATTGAACCTTGAGGTACCCCATGCTTTAACTGGGTTTCCTCAGATTGACAGCCATTTATAAGTACAGTTTGTCGTCGATTTAAGAGATACGAGTTTAGCAAACGGTAAGTATCTGGTGAGAAATTGTAAAAGTAAAGTTTCTGCAGAATAATTTCGTGGGAGACACAGTCGAATGCTTTGGTGAGATCTAAAAATGAGGCAACTGAGCAAGTGCCGGACTCAAAGCAACTGTAAATTTCTTCTGTTAAGGCAACAATAGCAACAACCGTTGATTTACCTCTTCTAAAACCAAATTGACAGGAATAAAGGATTTCGTATTCATTTAGAAAGGTTATGATTTGCAGGAATATAACTTTTTCGAGTACTTTCGATAATACCGGTAAAATAGAAATTGGCGGGCTGAAAGACCTCAGGTCTATAGCCCTGACGGACTAACACCATTTATTTATTTGTATGTTAAATGTTATTATGTATTGTAAATGTGTCCAAATAAAGATTATTGTATATAGAAATTGGTCTATAGTTATTAATATTGTCTTGGCTTCCTTTTTTGTGGACAGGGATAACACGCGCATGTTTTAAACAATCTGGAAAGATACCATTTGAAATACATAGGTTTATTAGTTTTGTGAGAGGAGAAATTATTAGATCAACGATTGATTTAAGGATGTTTGTACTTAGACCATATATATCACGACTAGTACTATTCTTTAGGCTAGCTATAATATCCCGTACTTTATTTTCACTTACTTCTTGGATTTTGTTCGGTTATTGGTAGCTGCTCTAAGAGTTCATGCGCAATTGTGCTAAAATACAAATTAAATGACCTAAAGTTATCGCTAGTTATTTCATATTGAATGGGTTTGATAAGGGACCAAAGGGCTTTCGGATTGTTGCCTGATTTAGCAAAATATTTGGAATTGGCTGCTTTCTTTGCACTAACCAGTGCCATACTATACTTTTTTTAAAATTAATATAATTAAACTTTAAGTTACTATTATTTCTACTTGCTTCTTTCATAAAATTTAATAACTCTCGCATCTCACGAAGCTCGTTATTAAACCATAAAACTTGGCTTTTGTGAGAGTAAAATGTTGAAACCCTTTCAGGAAAGCACTCGTCTAGGCATGATTTTAATCTATGGTATAAGTAATCAAATTTACTATTGATGGAGGTACTGTCTTGAACAAAAGCCAATCCATATTTATTAATAAATTATACAATTTATAGCATCCAGTTCTGGTAATTGGTCGGGTTAACCTTTTGTACTTATTCTGTGACAGAGTATTTATTTTTAACTGGACATGGATTCCTGAATGATCAGAAAGTCCACAATCCAATGAACTGATAATTAAGTTGCTGGAATCTGTATTGGTAAAAATATTATCCAAGCAATTGTTTTGTCTTGTATTAAAATTTACATGAGCCGTGAAACCAAATGATGTAAATAAATCGGTTAATTGTACAGCCCTGCTATCATTGCTATTGAATTTTACATTAAAATCACCACCTATTAAAACTGTTTTACTACAATCAATTTTATCCAATAATTCATGAATTATAATTAAAAATTTTGAAAAATCCCCTGACGGCGACCTGTATAGAGTATCAATTATGATGTTATTTAATTATTTAGATTAAATGCTAAACAAGGTTGATTAATTTTGATAATGTTCAGTTAGATACGTTGTTAATTTGAGTTTATGGCATTCTGACATATAAGCATTTCAATCAGGCATTTATATGTAATTACTGTCCTTTATTATGAAATAGTTATATCTATACAAGTAGTTAATCGTTTTTTTTTCTAATAGTAATAATTTATTACTCTCGTCTTCTTAAAATCCATATAACAAATAAATCATTTCTGCAGCAAGCTGAAAGGCAGAGGAAACCCTTGAAGAATGTTTTTCCACTCTGGCATGTAGATCCTATTACTGTTTCATTATTAATGAATTAAATTTCGTATTCATATATTGAAGCAAATAAATGAATTTTTTTCTACAAAGAGGATAATTTTGCTAAATTAAGTCTATTTAAACAAAAGTTGGTGATGAGGTCGTTATAGTATTTTCGCTGTTTTTTTAAGAATTAGAGAGTTTGAATATAATTTTAATTTCTATTTTTGTCAAAAAATTAAGACCTTATTTAATTTGAGCTTTGTTAAAATTAAGTGAATTCTGCTAATACTTCTCAGCTCTTTGCATTAAGAAAATCCTACCCCCTGTATAGTCACACAATGATACATTAAAAACGTTCTTAAATTTACGAAACAATACCATTCATGTTCCGAATGTAAAAAAAACACAATTAAAGGAAGTGCCCATTATGAAAAAATAAAATGTGTATGGTGGAGACTGGCATCTATTACACCTTCTAAACTAAAAATATTAATTTTTTAATCAAATAAAAACTGTATCTGTATGTTTCTATTATTATTCATACTACACGCTTTTCATAAAAAAATTGTACCCCTTATGAGATCAGACTACGCTAAGTAACTTATGCTTATTGTTAGGTTTGTGATAGGGTAGTAGAATAACACTAACATAACTAATAACAAATTAACAGTTTATTTCTATTTGGATAGGCAACTAACTAAGTACGGAAATCCTCGAGCGCAAAGACAAAAACTTATCCACACCAAAAGCAGCCGATTTATACGTGTAATGTGTATAGTATTTATTTCTGCGCAGACAATAAATACTATACATATTACACTTATAAATACGCACCCTTTCGTGGTCACAGGAAGTTAGCTTATCTATACGTGTGTTGAATCGAATATGATTATGGCCATTAAGTGCTCTCTTCGACACTCGACGCCGAAGACGCCCCTCAGCTCTATCAACTCTGTCTACAATAGATGCAGAAAACCGCTAGCCAGTTGAAGCCATTTTGTGCATTTTTTTGTGAATAAACTTCTTCAAAAACCCACTATAAAATTAATGCCTAATGTACAGGCCTGAAGCAGGAAAGAAAACTAGGAATATTCTTTTTACAAGGATCATCCATCTGTGCTGTCAGCAGAACAGCTGCAGTAATTTATCGAGGCATACAGCTTCAAGGATGCGAGGGATCCGGAGGTGATGCACGATATCCTAGATTCTATTGAGGTGAAAATGTCACAGACAAGAATGCGATCCAGGGCCTACGCATACTCCTCGAGGGATCCGTGAATACATGATGGACTGGAATTAAACATGCGATAGGTGCAATCAAACATTAATACGCTCCCAGAAATCCGGCAAATAGAATTTACGTGGTACAGAGGAACCTGTGATAGCTAATCGTCCGACCCCGTAAAATGTTATACAACTAAAGGTCTTCGTAGGAATAGCGAAGCCTCTAAGCAGCTTCACGAAGACCTGTACCTATGGATTGCCTTAACAGGAGACATCTGAGAAGTTGAAGATTTTCATCCGTGCATTGATTCTTCAGAAGGTCAAACCGGACCAACCGGATGGACAAATGCCATCTCCTATGCATTAGAAGCCGCCCTAATGGAAGGGGAGTGATGAAAAAAGAGAAACCAGTAGAGTATGCTACCCTACTAAAGGCGGAGAATAATGCAAATTTAATCATGTTACTAACCAGTCACCTGTTCTACTCTGATCCTTTCTCAGTTCTTCAGTATATTGAAAAACCTTGCTAAAATGCCTAGAATTCGTGCATCCCGTCGATTTCATCAATTAAGTGAAAAAAAGGTTACGTTGTTGGTATAACATGATGGAGATAGCTCGAAGACTCGAAATTACACCCTCAATTGTAATACGAGTATGGAGAAGATGGTCTGAAGAAAATGACTATCAGCGACAGAGATATTCTGGTAGGTCTAGGATTATACAGTATGGTTAAGAACGGTTCCTAAGACTGCTTGCGATAGGTAATCACCACGATACTTTGGGGCAAGTTCGAGATGCCTTTGTTGCAGCAACAGGATGTGTTGCGGAAATTAACCACAGTACAACCGAACGAGAAGCACTAGCGGTGTTTTCTCGGCGTATATGGGACAGTCGGATGATCGTTCTCATTGATCACTGATCGCTCAAGTGGCTGATGTAACTTACATTTTCAAGCGGTCTTCTAGTTAGATAGGCAATGACACCCGGGAAAAGTAAACGTAGTTGAAAACTTTTTCTCCAGGCCACCCAAAGAGGACAATACAATCACAATGGCCAGCATATTCGAGGGGGATTAAATATATTACGCAACACATTATTTTTTCTGTAATAAGGGCTTTTTTATTCAGCAAATAAATACACCATGTTATTCTCCAATCCTTTTGCTACAAAGCACTATTTTTCAATGTAATTTCCATTCAATGCTAAGGCTTTATGCCACCTTGACGGGAGGGCCTATATGCCTGTACGGTACCAGTCCACGGGTCTTTGTTGGAGCCAAAGTCATACTTCCTTCATTGGGCCAACCAGATGAAAATCCGACGATGTTGTATCGAGACTGTAGAGTGCATGCAGAAGAACAGTCCACTGAATGTTTTATAAGCTCCTCTCAGATGCGAAGACTTGTGTAAGGTCTGGAGTTATCATGGAGAAAGAGAAGTTTGTTTGGCTTTTTGTGCGTATGAACAAGCTTAAGTAATTTCGTCAATTTTCGAAGAGTAGCACAATACACTTCAGAGTTGATCATTTGACCATAGGGAATGACATCGAGTAGTGGCAGTGGGTGTGGCGCCACTCTATTTATTGCCGTTTTGTTTCGGGTTCGAAGTGTTGAACCCATGTTTCAACGCATGAAACAATGTTTGACAAAAAATTGTCACGACTACCCTCATACCGAGCAAGCTATTTCGCACAGATGGTTCTCCTTTGCTTGACCCGGCGAGAACAAACTTTTGAATATTTCAATCCATAAACAATTGTAACAGCGCTACTCACCTCTCTGTTAGTAGCGCTGTTACAATTGTTTATGGGTTGAAATATTCAAAAGTTTGTTCTCGCCGGGATTGTGATCCATCGACCATCTCGAATGTGAGTCTTCGCATGCTCCCACATTGCATGGGTCACAACGGTGTATATTTCAGTTTTATTATAAGATTAAATAAACTATTTAATTATTCATCATAAATTACACTGTGATTTCCAACATTAATAAATTTAACGTTCGTTTCGTTTATCCATATGTATATACAATAAGCTTTATTCAGACAAAACAAAATACATAATAACATTTAACAAGAATATAAATAAATCATATTAGTCTTTCTGGGAATTCGACCTAAAGTGTTTCTGCCCGATATCTATAAGTATTATAAGAAAACCCATTTAGACACATACCCGGCGCATCCACCATATATACAAAGCCATCTAATTATTGTAATTACTAATAATAAGTTAAATTATAGCCGTGGTTTTAATTATAAAGAAGTTCTTTAATATATTACCAAGTTCTTTACAAATGCTTGAATTAACACACTAAATAAATGTATATACATATATACAGATAAATATAGGTTTACGACGTGCTAGTAAAAATTATTCAATCTTATATTATTAACCTCATTATTAATTTATATGATATGTTACTAGCTTAATATATTTCTAATATTTTTCGTAGTAAATATATTCAATATATAACATAAGTATTGTTTTTTTCAGCACACAAAAATGAATATATTCGTATTTGTTTGCGAGAGATAAAAGCGGATATAATGGAATTCTTATCGGTGTGGTCAAAACCGTATACAACTCGTTTTGTTTTTTCGAATTTTCAATTTCAGGCCATTTTTTTCGTACCGGTCATCCGACTGGATGAGATAGATGTACGCAGCCGATTCAATAACAATCAATCATTGTCAACGTGAAATTTTTACTCGTCCGTTTCTCGAGTATTATGAGCAAATTGGACCGGTTCGAAATGATTAACAAACGTGAGGTTTTTTTACAATGCTTTAATTTATAAATCAATCAATACGTTATCAAATAAAAAAGATGCAGTTTTGTAACTTGAATTCCGTAAATATTTAAATATTACAATATGTTAAAATTTTATGTGGTTACCACATTTGTTGAATAAAATTAATAATTATAAAAATCATACATTTACTTGTTGTTAGTATCTCAAAGTAGAATAATAATAATTGTTTAATTATATTATTTTATATTACTAACAATACTAACGTAATAATTCTGTTCTGGGTCGCTTGCCTCTTAAGTACTAATAATAAGTAAGTAGTGATGTATGCAGTCCTAATTAACAAGACTACCGTCAGCCTCTAATAGATGTTTAATGACGAATACCTTTTATCTGAGGTGCACTTAGCCTTAAGTAATCTTTGTTAGAAGTTATGTCCGCATTTTCAAAGTGCGAAATCATACGGTTTCAAATATATCCAATGAGAAGTCGTATTGTTTATCTACTTCAAAAATGAGTATATATTTTTGCGAAAGTTTATTTAGCCATACTTAGGGAACGCTAGTCGGGATTTACTTAGTAAATGACAAGATCTTGTCTTCTGTCTTCTTTTTCTTCTCATGAGGTGGAGTCGCTTAGCGTCCCTATACTGCGGTCTCCGTGGTCGTTTTGTGCGCCTGTGGATGTTTTACTCAATGTGTACTCATGTGTCTTTTATGACGTCCAGGAGCTTTTCTCAATTATCATCCTATTTTTGTGCTTATACAGGTCACAGTACCCAGTACAGTGTACTATTCCTGTAATTTTTCTTAGTTTCAGTCTACTCAGTCTTGACAGCATTAGCATGCTGTTCTAGGTACCGGACCATCTAGGAAAAGTCTCGTATGCCTCATTCCGATTTGGTTATGCCATGCCTTTATGTGCTTCTCAGCTAGTTTGCGTCGGATTGCTTGGGTATCCATACTACCTGTGTTTTTCTTGTAGACGCCAGTGCGTCCAGTGTGTTTATACAGGACATCACCAGCCTGGACTGCACTATCGGCGAAGATAGCGCTTTTATGGCTGCCTGGCTATCCGTCATAATGGTAACTTTTCCTCTGTTAAGACCCAAATCCATTACGTGATAAGTACACCAGGCAATAGCAGCTATTTCGGCCTGGAAAATGGAGGCATGTTTCCCCAGAGCAAAGAATTGTTTTGAATCTGCGGAATGGGTGTACGATTTTAGTGAAAACGGAGCTGATTTTTAGAATCTCCTCTCTCTCTCTCTCTGTCTTTGCACTCTTTCAAGTTTTACTACTGCGCTTTTGGTTTGGGTCTTTTTGCCCCAAACTAGTGCCGCTTAACAGTGTAGTGTCATTTGGTCATACTGGTTATCAATCCCAATGTGCGTCCTACCATCTTTTTGCTCGCAAAAAGTCCTCATGGCCTTTTTGCTGATGCTCTCTAGGTGAAAGTTGAAGTTTGGGGACTTCGGTTTTTCGTTTCCTAGTGAAGGGGGCGATCGCCGTTTTGACCTGGCTTACAGCTTACAGTTAACCCTTCACTTCTGCACCATCTTTCTACGGTATTTAGTGCCCTCTGCATCAAGTTTGATACAGTGGTCCCAAACTTCCCGCCTACTAGAATGGTCAGGTCATCTGCATACCCTAGTGCAGGGATGGCGAACCAATGGCACGCGTGCCTCAAGTGGCACGTTTGAAAATTTTGATGGCACGCACAAAAACATTTTTTTTCTATAAGTTATCTTTTTTCATGGAAATAAATTAAAAATTATTAATCTACACTTCATTTATAATTTATGATATAAATTTGTAGTACCTATCTTAGAATGTTAACTAGAACCGTCAAATTATACATTATTATTAAAATATCGCATGAATTTTCTCAAAGTATATAAAGATGCGCATTAGATTAAAAAAAATTGCGTATCCAGTTACGCCTTCTAATATTTTTGCATGTTGTTGCCGTCGCAGAGCTCGAATTAGACGACAGACTGCATTAGTAATTTTTAGTAAACCATCGTCTTTGAAATTTCAGTGACTTGTTAAAAAATATAACCGTTTATTGTAAATATATATAGTGTTATTTTTAGGTAAATATTTTTATAATATTATTTTAAATTTTATATTCTGCATTCGTTTGAAAGAACATATTGCGTCACGACTGAAGTTTTAATCTGTAACAATCTTAAGGTATTAAAAGTTACTAAACTTATAATTTATTTTGCTTATTTTGGAACAATAAAATATTTTAATATTATGAGAAAATATTTTATCATTAAATCAATGTAAAATATAGAACTAATTATTAAAATTACCTTGAATTACTATATTATTTATTATTTTCTTGTGTTGGTAATATTTTTAGTACTTTAATATTTGGCGAAATATGTTCTTGCAAACAAATGCAGAATAAATTATTTATTTTATAACAGTATTATTAAATATATATATTTTTTAGAATTTCTTATTATGGCTAGTTCAATGAAAAGGACAGTATAGCAATTTGTTTATGTTCTAAAACTGTAGTCGGTAGAAGATCTTCAGTAAAGCGGCATTATGAAACCAACCATAAATTTCTTCTTGATCGAAGTGTAGAAGAGCAAAAGGAATATATATCACGTGCCTTAAAGAATAACAATGCTCAAACTACTACTTTAATGAAATATATTGGAACTCAATCAAATACCACTGCTGCTAGCTATCAAGTTTCAAAAAATATTGCTCAATATGCGAAACCTTTTAATGAAGGCGAATTTTTAAAGGATGCTTGGCTGCAATGTGCACCATACTTATTCGATGATTTCGAAAACAAAGAAAAGATTATCTGAAGAATTCAAGACATGCCAATAGCTAGGAATACAGTAAAAGAGAGAATTTTTGGTATGGCGGAAAATGTTAATTTTCAACAAAAGATTCATATAAAGTTTGGCGATTTTATATCCATTTGCCTTGAAGAGTCTACCGACCTAACAGGCTCTGCTTGCTTAGCAATTTTTGTACGTTATTTTGTTCAAAACAATATTAAAGGAGAGTTACGTTTATCAACATTAATAACAACAATAAAAGGATTAGACATTTGTCAGTTACAACTGACGGTGCCCGCAGCTTAGCTGGGCAGGAAAATGGATTTATAAATTTATTTACAAAACGTATTAGACACCCAATTCTTGATTTTCATTGAAATATTCAATGTGTCAGTTTTAACTTTGATAATGATCCGCAAGGACCGAAACACGTGTCAGTTATCTGAAAATAAACAAATGGAACATAACAATAGTTTTACTTCTCATAATTTGAAAATTTGGTTCCATCAAGAGAGTAGCAGAACAAGTAACGATTATACGAAGTAAACTCGTACAATAGCTTACTTTGCAAAGATTTGTAGATTTTTTGGAGGAAATAAGATTATTTCTAAATAATGAGAACATTATTGGCCAATACAATCAATTTTTGGATATAGAATGGCTAGCAAAGTTATATTTTTTCAGTGATTTATGCTCTCACTTAAAGGATTTAAATATAAAACTACAAGGTGTTAATAAAACATTCAGTTTTTCAAGTCATTATAATGTTTGACTTAATCAAAGCGTTAAATTAACACGTTATTCTCTCGATACGACGACGAAAAGTGCTTAACGATGGACAAAATAAATCGCAGTTATTAATATCGTGAAATTCATTACCTCCACGCATAAGTCTAGATATAGAGTTATTGCGACCATAGTTAGTTCTGTGATAATTATGTTTAAAAATGCGGTCACTTCTTGTTAAAGGCCCATGTAAATGTACAAACCTAAATAGTGACAAAAGTGGAGCACAGTCAACAAACCCATTTATAATTTTATATAGGAAAGTGACATCATTCTTAGCTCTACGATTTTGCAGGGAATCAATATTTATGACGTATGGCGTCATAGTAGAAATTCTATATCTTATGAATTTAATTGATTTATTTTGTACTTTCTCCAATACCTGGATTAAATATTCCTGATGCGGTGACCAAACTGGAGATGCATACTCTAAAATAGGCCTTACTAATGCGATGTACAGTATTTTTAGTGAATGCGGTGAAAGTTCTTTACCAATTCTACAGATGAATCCTATTAATTTACGACATCTATTTGCAATGTTATAGATATGTGTTTTGAATGATAAATTTGATTCAAAAGTAACTCCCAAGTCTTTAATCTCTACCAAATTTTCTAGTTGAGCTCCGCCTACATTATAGTTAAATATTATGATATCTTTTTTTCTAGAAAATCTGATAACTTTACACTTTGGTACATTCAAGAATAATTCATTCAAAGTACACCACTGGAACAAATTGTCAAGATCAGCTTGTAAGGCTGTGAAATCATCAGCTCTCTCCACCCATCGAAATATGTTCATCCGCATATAGTAAAAACATGGAATTGTTCAGATAATGAGGAAGGTCATTTATAAATATATTAAAAAGAACTGGACCTAAATGTGAGCCTTGGGGTACACCAGAACTGACTACAATAGCTTTTGATAAGGAATTACCAATTCTAACCTGTTGAGTACGACCAGTGAGATAACTTTCAAGCCAATTTACTCTAGAAATATTTAGTCCAATATATTGTAATTTTCTTAACAAAATTGAGTGAGATACTCTGTCGAATGCCTTAGAGAAGTCCGTATAGATAGCGTCAAACTGAGCCCCACTTTCTAAGGCATTCGACAGATAGTCTTGGTATATTAATAGGTTTGCGACTGTAGATCTACCCTGGTGAAACCCGTGTTGTTCCGTGACAATTAAGTTTTTAGTTTAGCCATTGTAGCTGTCTGGACAATAATTTATCTAATAGTTTAGACAAAGCCGACTGAACGCACACACCTATAGGGGTGTGTGCGTTCAGTGTTATGTCGCCGCGATCACCCTGCTTATATATTGGTGTAATAAATGATTTCTTCCATGCATCAGGAAAGATATGATTCCAAATTGAACGCTGATCTATATATATATATATATATATATATATAGGATCTATTAAGGTACAAACACATGCCTTCAAAAAGTTATTTGGTATTTTGTCAGGACCACACGCAAAAGAGGTCATATAAATATTTTCCGAATACAAAAAAAAAATCTGAAAGTTAATATCACGAAAAGCCAAATAAAGAGTCATCAGCGAAAGAGCTTTCTATGATAAAATCCCTGATTCTCGAATTTTCTGCAAAATTTACGCAGTTTCAAAAATTTGAAGAAACTTTAAAATTTATTTTATATCCTGATACAATACCATTTGAAAAATTAAATTTAAAAGTCCTTGAGTGGTTAAATTTTAATGAATTAGAAATGAAATTAGTTGAATTTCAGTCAAGTACCATATGGAACCAAAAATTTGTTGATTTAAGAAATTATTAAAACGTTGATGAAATTCTAACTACATGGAATTCACTTCCTGGCACTTTAAATTGTTTGAAAATAGTATCAAAAGCAATTTTATCAATATTTTTATCGTCGTGGGACAAAAATATAGGAATAGAATGATGGATGAGTCGAGCTCTTCATGCGTACTGTTGAAATTAACTAAATATGAACCAGATATTAAATTTTTATCATCTTGCGTACATCAACAAAAATCAATTGTTTTTAAGGTGAATTTTGTTTCTAGCATATTGGTTAATGTAAAACATTGATTAATAAAACATTGTTTAAAGAAGAATTGCTTTATTTGTTTATTTAATTATACTTACGTATAGTTTCACCACGCTAACATTTCAAATGAAATTTTATTGTGGCACGTTACCTATTTAAAAAAGAATTTTTAAGACTTTGTGGGCCGGACATCAAAAAAGGTTCCCCATCCCTGCCCTGGTGCATATATGCCCTGGCTTTTGAGTAGTAGCAGAAGGTGGTTGGCAACTCAGGAGCGGCGGTTTAGTAGTTCTTGGGCAGCTTACTTCAAACTAGCTCCGGTTGGACAGCCCCCGATTCGGCTGGCTAGTTCCTCTTTGTATAGGTCCCAGTCAGTTCTCCTCGGGTTTCTGTTTTAGATTTCCGATTTTTTTCTGATTCGATATCGAATCGTATATATCGATAATCTAAGAGTGATGGATCATCAGATACATGCCAATGTTTTACCATTTCACTTTCTTTGTGAGAGGCAAGTGTAATAACCATTACTTCTGTTCGCGCCACTTTTACGAACGTGGGTACATTTCCAATATTTCAATGTCATTCTCTAACATAAAATCTAATAATTTCTCACCTCTTACACTCTCCGGGCACTGGAATGCCTTTTATTTCTTCCTCTTCCCTAAGGGTGATAGTATGACATGCTGGGTTCCCTTTGAGTCCGGTTTTTCATTTGCTACTCTCCAAGTATCGGTGGTCACGTTGTTCTGCACCGATATTCCTTTGAGGAAGGTGGTTGCCTCTATTGATGTTACTGGAGCCCACGTTAGTACTCTCCTGGGTTCCGGTAGATCCTTCAAATCAATGATCTAAAGTTCCTTTCCGCTCCCCAGAAGATTCTTCTCTTTGTCTTTTCACCGTAGCATCAATGCTATGGCCTTAATAGCCGCGGCTTCCTCTGAATTTATGCTTGTCTCTGGGAATCCCTTCGGTATAGCGAGCGCTATTCCCGTTAGGATGTCGCTGAAGGTCCTCTTTGATGGAGGCCTTTCTCCCTCTCTCGGGGTTTTTGGTGGTCTTTTATGGAGTCCCGGGTTGTGCTGTCGCTCGACAAGTTTTGCTTCTGCGTCTCTGAGGAGCCAGGTGTTGACGTTGGTGCAGGGTATCGCGGATCCCTGAGGTATGTTTTGCTTAGGCGTTCCTGACCTCTGGACGAGTTTCTCTCTCCTCTGGTGTCGTATTTGATTTATATGTAAAAATGGAAGTATAAACAATCACCCAGATGTCTGTAAGAGATCTGAAATGTCTTAAAGCAAGTTTTAAGTTTTAAGTTTATAGAACAGTATTCTATCAGCTCAGCTTATGCTGACTGATTGATGCTCATTAGTTCTTCAAAGAAAGACGATATGCTAAAATATATCTAGTCTTGAATAAGAAGATTATTACAATAATTTCTAAAATTAAGAACAAGTGTTGGCGTGACCTATTCAACCTTATATAAGTATTCGTTAAAGGGAACCTACTTAACCTATAGTAAGCTAAGTTTGATAAATGTATTGGGAATGTTACCACAAGAGTGTATGTTTTTAAGTTTGCCTATAATATTGTAGTATTCGGTTATAGTTATAGGCTCTATGAAGATGCTGTGGGGGTTATTTGGAATGTTGTCCGTGTATTTTATTTTGACTATTCCACTCCTATTGCATGTAGCCAATGAAAATGAGGCATGTGATATTTTTTAGCCAATCACGTCAATGTATAAGTGAATAAACACCAAGTTGCTGTTTATTCACCTGAATAACCTGAAGTTAGATAGTTCCCGACAAATAAATTCAATTAGCCTTGATAAAAAAGCGAAAAACGTTGTTGTATGTCAGTTGCAAGTAGGTTATAAAATCAAAAGGTTTGGTAACACTTCATCATCCATAATAAATGCGGCGGTGGCAAGTTCTGTACCAAAAAATAAAACTTAATGAGATCGTGTGTTTGGAAATGATTTGAAGAATTCTGCACCGATATAAACTACCAGTTGTTAGCAAAACTTCAATGGAAACTCTTGCCGCGATTATGATGACTGGACGTATAATATAAAGAAGGTAAATGCAAATGATTATAAGGGAGGTGTTATTTAATCAATGTCGAATTTTTCGACCAAAATACTGCAGGAGATATATCATAAAAATTTTAATATAAATATTGAACCATTCACCGATATTCGTTTTAAGTCGTGGAATAGTCTTTCCAAATACCATTCGTGATGACAATTAAATCGGAATAAATTTTGTTTTTAGCGCATTCAAGTTTGTTGCGTATTCGCGATTTTTATTCGAGCAATGACAGTTGCTCTCATTAAAATCGCTAAGCAACAAACTTTCATGCAAAAACAAAATTTATTCGAGTAAATTGCCATCACTTATGGTATTACTTGTGATAAAAATGTCTATTTGCACGATACCATACAAGAGCATTATCCGAAAAAGATCAATAGCGGATGCAAAAAGACACGACAAAGATACGCCGCGAGCTATGCGTTATTCTTATACCCGTTCTAAAAATGCATAAAGAGACATATTTTTTGTTCCCCGGAAAATGTCTATTCTGAGTCTGAGCGGTTATCATTGAGGTGAATAGCCGTCAAATCTAAAATTGCACTCTTATTTAAAGTCAATTGACCTATTAAGTCTATTGAAGGCGTCTCAAGTCCGAGAAGTTACCTACGAGCAGTTTAATTTCTTCCGTTTTAATGTTAACAGCCGTATGGTCTTTTTCATAGGTAAAAACAATGCCCTACGTTGGGTGCCAATGAAACGGTGGCGCTCCCTTCAGTCTTGCCCGATGTTATGATGAATAGTCGCCGGCCGACTTACCCAATGGAGATGGAGTAATGAAAACAATCCGTTCCCATAATATCCACAATTTGATGAACAAATTTTCACTATTTATCTGACGTTATTGTTGTAATAATAATACAATAAAACATACTTTGAATATTATTAAGTGAAGATTTGCATTCAATCGCCACAAGGATGAGACTAAATCTGACCCGAAGAGGACTGATAAGAAGAAACTATCTCCGCAAAAAAAGAAACCACGAGTCCGACTAATTGAAATAATCGCAAATAAAATACAAATACACTGAATTGAAAAATTCACTATGTTTTAACCACAAATAAACATTATTTGTGGTTAAAATATAGTGAATTTTTCAATTCAGTGTAAGTATGGATTACCACGTAGTAACGGTCGCAACCATTCTATTCAAAATACAAATAGATTGTTTTTAGGTTACATGCAATAAACACCGAAAAATCAATTAAAAATACTTAATAAATTTTATACTGTTTAAAATTAACATTAAGTAATTAAAAACACGCTGTTTGGATCCCACTAAATTCAGAGAATAACATTACCGTAGCGATTGGGATTTCCGATTGATTGTAATTCATCTCTAGGATTTATAAATAATAAATAAATAAATAAACTTTATTAACGGTAATCACCTTTACAATAAAAAAATACAAAATAATACTTATGTGTACGTTATATAAGCTAAATACTAAATTAAATTATAAATTAACCAAATTAGACTTAGAACTACTGAATTATGGATTAAATAAGTCAAAGCATGGATTATTGCAATATTTGTTTCCAAGGCTTAATAAACGGTCCAATGAATTATTGGTGTCGGAGTTAGTTCTACGAGTTCTTCTATTCGGCACATGAAGTGAAACTTCTTGTAGTAGACTTGGAGAATTCAGCGATCCATTTATTAAGCGATGTAATAGGAATAAATCAGCTTTAGTTCTTCTGATAGAGAGAGAGTCTATACCAATACTGTTCATTATTGAGGTATATTGGCCATGGGTACCCATTTTAAATTCGACATATCGAAGGAATTTATTTTGGACTTGTTCAAGACGATTGGTTATTGTAAATGGGGTCCATATAGGAGGCATATTCAAGGTGGCATCTAACTAACGAACAATATATTGTTTTCAAGCAATTAACATTAAGATTTTTGCCCAAATTCCAAACGTAACCCCAGGTTTGGAGAGCCTTCCTAGCTATGTAAAAGATGTGATTATTAAAAGAAAACTTACAATCAAAAATAACTCCCAGGTCTTTAAATGATTTCACCTTGGATAAATTAGTTGAGTCTATTGAGTAAGAGTAATTTATTATAACTTTACATCTTGAGGTAGACATCGAATGACATTTGGGCACATTAAGATATAAGCGATTCCTGATACACCACTCGTTTAAATTTGAAAGGTCCTCTTGAATGTTAATGCAATCGTTGTAGGTGCGAACAATTTAAAATAATTTCAAATCATCCGCATAAAGATTAAAATTACAGTGCTTAATAATATCCCTTATGTCATTGATATATAAAATAAAGAGTATGGGAGCACAGTGTGACCCCTGAGGTAACATTTATAGGTTTAGATAGGTAGTTATTTATGCGGACAATTTGAGTATGATTTATAAGAAACGAGGAAAGCCAATCAATTCTATTAGTGCAAAATCCGTATAACTTCAATTTATTCAACAGTAAGCCATGATCAATTCTATCGAATGCTTTACTAAAGTCGGTGTAAATTGTATCAATCTGCAATCGTTTATCTAGAGCATTTGATACAAAATTTTTATATTCAAACAGATTGATTACTGTAGATCGTCCATTAACAAAACCATGTTGATTATTAGAAATTAACTGACGTGAAAACCATGCTAGTTGTTTGGCTATCAGCTCATCTAAAATAATTGGAATAACTGATTGTATTGCTATCCCTCTGTAGTTGTTTACTAAGTCTCTATTGCCTAACTTGTATATAGGTATTACATAACTTGTCTTCCATTTAGTTGGAACAGTTTTGGAAGTTAGAGATTTCGTGAATAACCTATGTATAGGGTTACAGAGTGAATAAATACAGTTTTGTAAGAAATAGCTGGAAATTTGATCAGGGCCGTAGCTATGGGAAGTTTTTAGACTAATAATTAAGTTAAATACTTCTTGATCATTCACAGATAAATTGTAATCCAGCATCATATTAGAGGCAAGTCCGGTAAATAAATCAGGCGGATTGGTTGATTTAACATAAACCGTGGAGTAAAAATCAGAATAGACAGTGCTGTCAAATCTGTAAATATTGTAATTGGGCAGCTGCAGTTGACTATCAACAATATTTTAAAATAACCATGTTTCTACTATAACTATAATATCATAATTACTACTATTAACAGCAAGGGATAATTCACTAATTTTAGTTCTAATGCCCCCGCAATTCTGTTAATATATGTTTAGTTTTTTTAGATATTTGCAGGTTTACGTATCTCATGGGTCAAGTAGGGAAAACCATTTCTATAAGCAAGTCTTAGATTTGACTCTCCATTCGATCTCCTAGTGACAAGTTCTTGTTTTAATTTATTGTGATATTCAATTTGTTTTTTAGTTTTATCTGGATGGAAAATGGTTCTATCACTCGTTAAAGCAGAATTACTACGAAGAACCGCTTTAGCTGCATCATTTGAATAAAAAATTAGTTTTAATGGTCTTAGCTTCTTATTATTAGTTCTCCTTTTTCCCAATCTAATAATTTTAATTGGCTTGGCAGTTATTTTCCTGAGCTCCAAGATAGCATTCACAAAGTTGATATCATGTTGAATTCTGTCGTTTAGTACCTGAGACTGCGATTCCTTGAAATCAAATAAAATTACATTTGATAATCGATTACGCCTGTCTTCCAACTCGGATATAATATTTTCGCATGTCTCGTCCGTGAGTGATCTTAATTGAGACAATTCAGATTCATAAATAGAGTATTTGTTCTCTATCTGAGTAATATGGAAGTCAATTTTATCGAAACGATCACTTATAGAGCATTTAATTTCCTCTTTAAAAGAATTAAATTGTTCAATAATTAAGGTATATAAGGAATCAATTGTTAATTTTGTATTTGAGGTGGTGCGATTGCATTTTGGACAAATCCATTTACATTTAGATGATATAGTGTTAACAATCTCATCATCTTTTAACCCGCTACATTTGCTGTGAATATGTTTACCGCACTTGCCACCACATTTGATATATGGTGTATTGGGCGAAACTCCGCGATCGCATATACCACAGTTGTTAACCATTGTAGAAAAAAAAAATACAAGGAAATAAACGATGGATACAAGCTTCACACCAACGGGGCCGATCGTGGTGACATACACGGATAGGCGGCCGCGGATCGGGAAAAATGTAAACAAGGGATAAACAAAAACACAAAATTTCGGCGTCGAGAACGGCTTTGAAAATCGCCCGAGTGCGGATTTAAGGCGAATTAAGGTTAAGATGTAAAATATTAAATTGTTTTGTTATTACTTACGGAATTTAGATTCTATAAGCATCATCTATTACTGAACACTGTAATCATTCGAAATACGAAAATATAGTAGGATTGATAAATTTATAACTTAATGAACTGCATAAAATGGCAAACGTATTCGTACACGTGGATAATCGAAATGTATATTATTTACATATAACCATCTCCGTTTCAGGATATAATTTTTCATCATCCATAACGAATATTCACTAAAAATTTAGCAGAGAAAGACATGTTGCCACTCATTAATTTTTATTAGTTTTAGTGTGTTTATCTGGAACCCATTTACCTTTTTTCTGAATCTCTCCCATCTTATGTAGGCATTTAGAAATAAATTACTATGCAACTCCTAGGTATTCTATAACTTTTTGGCGACTATCTTCTCAAACCCATAATTGTCTGAACAACAATGATGGGTTTAAGGTTTCCAAGGCGTTATTTGAACTTCTAGTTTGATAAAGACAAGTTAAAATTGTTGAAACTATAGTCACTAAATAAAGCCAGTGTTATACAAAGTTAAAAGTTTTTTATTTGTGAAGAATAATGTATAATGAGGTAGAAGTCGCACCATTAACAATTACCGATTTTATACCTCTTAAACGAAAATTTGCACACATCGTAAGATACAACACCTTTATCTAAAAAATAACAAATCGATTCACAAGCTCTTGCAGTAGTTTTTCCTTTTAAAAATCCACTAAAACATACACTCCAATGCACCGTAAAAACTGCATCTTATCTGTTGCCATTTTCGACTATACTGAACTGAATACGTTTAAAGGTTATTTTATTCTTTCGAGCAGCTTTTTATTTTTATAAGAACCATAAATAATTATATTCTGTGATCTATCTATAAAATCGTTTATATGAATGTTAAAGAATATGTTGTTTTTTTTTTCTAGTCTTCCCAAATTAAACTTAATGAAAACAAAATAATTATAAAGAACAACATTTAAGGTTCAGTCTTTCATGTTAAAAATGTGCAAATAATTAAATTTTAGTACTGTATTTTATTTGTCGATATTCCTAAATAATATTCCCTTATTTTATTTATTCGAATGATTTCGCTTTGTGCTTTATATAATCGAACCGTCAAGTGCCAACATGAATTAGGAGTTGACTGAAAGGCATAATGAGAACTGTAGTATTTGCGCACGCGAACGTAATTATCGACCACTCGTGCCGGCACTCTATATCCGATGAGAAAAAGGAGACGGTGGTGGCGGCTGCGGCGTTGGTGGTGATGTATGGGATCGACGGGGGTAGGCAGAGTGTGCGCGGGAGCTTTCGCTTTCATGCGGGACGTACGTTTGAGTGACTGGAAAATGTAGGGATGAAAGCAGCCGGGGTTAATTGGTGAGTGCCGTGTATGCCTGTCGATGAGGAAACTCTCTTTTCTTTTGCACATTTTTTCATTTTCTCCCTTTAGGCAACAAACAACAACTTTTCTCATATTCGCCGCAGAATGTTCCTTAATTAAATTTTATAATTATTTAAAATGCAATTCCTACCATTTTAAAACTTTTCATTTCTGTGAAACTTTAATGCTTTAATATTTTGGTCAGTTAAAAATTTAAAAAAATTACAAAAAGAGTTTTGTTAAGTCATCAATGAAGATACTGAATACTTGTTGCGCTACTTTCTTGATGGAACCATGCTTTCGTAATAGGTAGAGGCAGCACGTTACAATTATTTTAAAAGATAAACATCATTTTAAATGTGAAAATGATTGTGGTGGATCGAAACGCATGTCGTCAGGCAACTAAGAATAAAATTATAGTTCAATTTTTTATCGTAAAGGACATCAGTACATTCTATTATTATAGTTCAGAACAGGTGTTTTCCTTTATTCAATAACACATTATTTAAATTAAAAAATAATTTTATCATATTAAAATTTTCTAAATTAATTTTAGTTAACTAATATAAAAACTTCATTACATAAATTAAGAACTGCAGAACGGAGATTTATTATGGTTTAGTCTCCATATATACTATTCCTGTATTAAATCTTTAGAAATATCACCATTCTTTTACCACAAATAATTGTAGTGAATTTTTCAATTCAGTGTAAGTATGGATTGCCATATAGTAACGATCTCAAACATTTTCTTAACAACTTTGAATATATTTTACTGTCATTATAGGATTAGTGATTTTTATGTAGTGACTTTAATTCAATAGACAAATATTTAAATATCACACATTATTGACATCAAAGAAAAAGTGATTAATCTCCGCCATCCTTAAATGTGGATATAAACACACTCTGTATTTTAAACTATGGAACTATAGTATGTTATGTAGGGTATATTGAAATAAAATAAAATTAATAATAAAACGCAAGGATATATATAATGTAAACATCTTTAAAACTTCAAAATATAAAGTGTTGGTGTAGCCAACATAGTACTTTCCATATAATTTTCTCAAAAGTCAACTTGCGTCATTAAGAAATCTGTAATAACTAACGACGCGATCCAATAATCGAACTGGCTTTTCACTAACTGAAAAATTCTAATAACATCTACACTATATTATAATTTTTAAACTTCAATCACTGTCAGTAGTTTCATTTTAAGAAACCCATAGCATTATTTTGATTGAAGATAGTGGAAACCAAAAATATTTCAGCGTTTAAATTTTTAATAAATATGTAGGGGCGATCACACCCTCCAATCTTTATAATCTACAAAAGCGTTTTTATAAATGCATGTTTTATTTAAGAAATAATTCAAATAATATTCATTGCACTACACAAGTTACTAAGTTTCTAGAATCATTAAAATCTCACAATCTTTGAACTTGTATAATTCTAAAAATGTAATCATCTTAAGAGTCATCGGAATTATTTGAAAATATATATTTCTCTAAAATTCTTTAGAAGGTTCAGAACTTTTAATATCTTTAGACTTCGTAAAAATTCTGGAATCTAAAATATATTTAAATTTTATACAAATTTAAGACATATTAAAATTAATTTTTAGAACTTTCAGAATCTTTAAAACCTTTTTAATATTTAGAATTTTTATAACATCTTTATAATTATCAAAATCTATATAATCTTTCAAATCTTCGGAATCCTTTATATCCATTATATAATCATAGTATGTTGAAAATTTTAAGAATTGTTTCAATTCCTTAGAATTTATAGCATTTGTAGAATATTTCTTAGAATATCTTTATTTTTTGAAATTGTTGAATTTTCAGGATCCTTACTTATAACTCATCTTTATGACTCTTTAAATTCAAATTGTGCATCGTTAGACTTTTACATTTTCAAAAACTTTATTATATTTTGAATTAGTTATATGTTAAAACATTTTGGAATATTTAGAATATTCAAAAAACTTAAAACTTTTAGAATCTGAATCTGCGATCGCTAGATAATCTTTGAATTCTTTAGAAATTGGAGAATTATTAAAATTGTTTTAATCTTTTAAACTTTCAGTAATTTCAGAAACTTTACATTCTTTTGATTATTGAGTATTGATAGAATATTTCTTAAGGCTCATTTAATTATATTTTATTAACACTGAATTGAAAAATTCACTATGTTTTAACCACAAATAATTATTGTAAAAATATTATATAATGTGTAGGCACAATTATATAAATTTAAACAACACAACTTGATAATGACGATAAAACGTCGAAACTCGAGTCGTGGTGTGTTGTTTAGGTTTATATAAATGTGCCTACACGTTATATTATTAAAAACATAGTGATTTTTTTCAATTCAGTGCAAGTATGAATTACCACGTAGTAACGGTTGCAACATTCTCTTTATTATATTTTATTATTATTTTTTTTAATAGATGGATTTTTAGATTGGTTAGAATAATTTATAACACGATTGTTAACGATAAGAACATAGAGGGTGGACGCCCACTCAACATATACAGGGTGACTGACGAAAAACTTGTATAAAATTGTTTACAGTTTTATGTTTAGAAAAAAATCTCCTTGCAGATCAATACAAAATAAGTATACAGTACAGTTTGAAAAACAAATTTGATCGTCTTTTGTCAGAAACTGGACACAAGAAAAATATGAGTTCACTCCATATAAAGTCCTTTAAAAATGATTTATTTTGATGTTTTATTTATTAAAATCGGATCAAAAATAAGCGAGATACAGCACCAAAGGTTTTTCGTCAGTCACCCTGTATATTTAACTACAATCACTATTTCACTTTTAGTTTTCCCTAGAAACAATAATAATTCTAGTGTTGACGTTTAAAAATTAAAACGTAACGTAGTATTTTAACTTGCGTTCCAATGAATATGTAAGGTGGGTGAGTGGCCACTATCCCACCCTTCAATTACTAAATTAACAAGCAGAGTTTGTTAATCTAAATAGTCAGAAACAAGCAATGTTTTATAATTAAATTTTTCCTTTTATTCAATTCATTAAACAAAAATTATTTCATTGTATCGTATTTTCGACCTATTTCAATTTTATGTAATAATTATTTAAAATGATAGCGTTGATGAAAAATATATTGGAGGCTAGGATAGAGGCCGCCTACCCTACATACACACATAATTAAATTCACTATTTCACATTTGATTTCCCAAAAAAATTAAATCTAGTGTTGTGTTAAAGAATTCAAACAGTGTTTTAGTTTAAGTTTTAATGTATATGTAGGGTAGACTGGTTTGTTGATATTAAGAAATTGGAGGGTGGGATAGTATTTAGGAATCTTTACAAACTTTAGAATCTTATTACCTTTAAAATATGTATTATATTTAGACTCTATATAATATTTAGAAATTTTGGACTCTTGAATTTCTTGAAAATTTTAAGGAACTTTTACCGTCGCTAGAATCTTTAGATTATGTGAAATTTCTATAATTCTTACATTTGTTTATAATTTATTGAATTTATAAAATTATTAAAAAAATAATAATAATGGTAAATATTCTTTAATAAAATAATCTAACTCTACTTGTATGTACTAAATAAATATAGCATTAATAATCTCATGATTTACTATAAATTATGTAGAAATATTTGCGTATATTTTACAAAATGGGGGTGGAATAGTAGACACCCACTCACCCTACATATATTATTAAACCTCAATCACCGAAAGTTGTTTTATTTCAAGAAATTTTTGAAACAACTTCAATTGCACTGCACACTAATAAAACCCAACAAAGCCCACCCACTTACCTCCCTTTTTTTAAATACTAATTATTTGTGTATTAGAAAAAATTTAAAATAAATATAGCGAGTTAAATTCCGGATTACGGAATATGAGTTTTTAAAAAGTAACTTTTATTTATTTCACAAAATGATTACTGATTGATTACAATTATTGATTATATGTATTAGAACTTTATAAAACACTTAATTATACTTAAAATTAGTTTCGCGATTTGAGCGAAGTGCGAGCCGACCGATGTTAGGGACTGAGACGCGCCGCTCCGCAGCTTCCTTATATCTTCTTAAAGATTTTGTGGATGTCAGCATTTAGGGCATCATAACACCCCCGGCATAAGTGCGGAAACATCCTCTGGCATGACTCATGGAATCCAGGGTTGTTTTCCACAAGTCGTTGGTTCTTGATTGGGTTGGTCCGTGGTTGAAGATTTCGTCCTCCAGATAGAGAAGGATTTCTTGTTCTGAAGGTACCTCGTGATGAGTGTGAAGAGGCCTACGAATAATAATACGTAAATAATTATGGTCCAAATGGAGGGAGGTTGACCATGGATTGTGTTTGATTTCTTCAGAGTTTTAAGGTCCTCTTGAAGCTTGACTAAGTCGTCGTTGAGTCCAGTTATGTTTGTCGCATGGATTTCGTTCAATTTTGCAAACTGCATTTTCCATTTTGCGGGTACAGCTTTTTCTTCGGAGAATGTTAATTGAGGAATGTTCGGTCTTCTTGAAATCTTTTTTTCTTGGAAACTGGTCAATGAATAATTTTGTATGTGCAAAGAGCATCCTGGGGTTACTCTTGCGATGTAGGTTCCGTTGATTGCATCTAATTCGGTCTGTTTGTTGCACTTCTTCTCGATTTTCTGAGTAGAGGGCAAAACGATGATCCATAGGTTTTCATGAATTTGCTTGATCCAAGTTGCATCGAGTGTTTCAAAACTGTGTACGCATTTTTCGTAATGTAGAGTGTAGGATAATAGCTGAACTTCGCATGGTGAATCCTGGGTGATCCGTAGACTGTTGGTAGCTTGACATAAAAACTGCATTGCTTCTATTTCCTCGCATGGTTTGCTGATTGGTACAAATCGTTCACCATTGATTGCCAATAGGTTATGATTTGGTATTATATAGTGGAATGTGTTATTGATTCCTCGGATTGGTAAGGGATATAAATGGTAATAGACGTATTGGGAGATTTCTGTCAGAGGGATCTCTAGGAGAAATATAATGGAATTTCTTTTGACGTAAGCTCTAACCGTAATAATTCGTTCAATAATATGAATGTTTTCTGTTGTGGGTTCTCGTGGTAATTTTTCGTTGTGAAGAAGTTGGTTTAATTGTTTCAGTTCGTAAATAAGGTTTTTAGTGTCCATCATCGAGGGATGATATGTATTTAATTTGGCGAATGTAACAGCGTTAACGAGTGAAGATAAGATGTCGTTTGTGTTATCTATTAGAAAGTTCAGTTGATTAAAAATAGCGAAGAGAGTTATTCGTTGAGATTCTTCCAATTGATAAAATGTAACATTTTTAATAGATTGATTTAGTTGCATCATTCTTGAGGTTAGCACTAACTGATTGCTCCTTAGATCTGCTATTGTTTGATTAAATTCATTAATTGTTTTTATTGATACAGAGATCTGTTTTTCCATTATAGCTTCGATTTTTGATTGTGACTGAATTATATTCTGAATTTCTTTGTCGTACCTTTCGGCATCTTCGTTATCTAGATTTCCGGTAATCCTATTAATTATTTGTCCTAAAATATTAATGGCTCCTCTTTTAGTTCTACGAGGTTCCTTTTGGGGGTAATAGTTGTTCAAGTTGCTGTAACATTTTACTTCTCTTTGTGGATAGTATGGATATATAATTTGCCATTTCTCTGCTGTAAAGATTGCTGTGAGTTCCATTTTTAAAAGTAGTTATCCAATTATCGCAATTATTATTGAGAGTTTCAATTTCTTGTGCCAAATGGTCGAGATGATATATTGTTGTTATTTTCCATTGGTTGGTTTTGATTTGGGCTTCTCCTAATTTTACTGGGAAAAGACCTGTATCGTCATTGATGGCTTCTAGGGTAACGTCGCATCTGATGTTAATGATATAATATCCGATACATCTGAAACAACAGAATGTTTCAAGTTTCTTGTGTGGAATTTTCTGGTTCTTGTTTTTGTTTTAACTTCTACAGTCGAATCGTCATTAATTTTTATTATTTTATAAGGGCCAATATAGGGGTTAACTAATTTGTTTCTAACATTATTTTTAACATATACTAATTCGTTAATTTTGAAAGGTTTTGTCTTAGCGTTTTCTTGAGATTTTTGTACATATTTTTCTTTTTGTTCGATGTTTTTCTCCTGGATGGATTTGTAAAGGTGTTGAAGTCGTTCTTTATGATCGGATACATATTGATGATAATATTCTTCGGAGTAAAGCAGATCCATGGGGTCTCTTAGCGAAGTGTGACCAAAAACTAGTTCCAGTGGTGTAAAGCCAGTTGGTTTTGATATGGTGTTGTTGTACGCTATGACTGCTAACTTCATTTGTTGTTCGATAGGTTGCTTTTTTCTTTCTTCGAGACATCTGATTTGCTCAAGTATTGTTGAGTGGAATCGCTCGATGTTTCCTTGTGAACTAGGATTTGCAGGTGTTCCAAAATGTATTTTTATTTTATGGGCTTCAAGTAATTTCATGATGAGGTCATTCTTGAATTCTTTTCCCCTGTCACAACTTATTTCTAGTGGTGTTCCGTAATATTTAAAATATTCCAATAGTCCGTTAGCTACTTCGACAGAATTTGTGGATGTTACAGGTATTGCTTGACCTAATCGAGAAAAGGTGTCTATTATCGTTAAGAATTTTGAATTCGCAATTGTAAATGTATCCATGAACAATTTTTGAAATGGTTTGTCCGGAGTTTTTGTAAGTTGTAGAGGTGGCAAGGTGGGATGCCGGTCGTATTTGCTTTTATTACAAATCATACAGCTATTAATATAATCTGTTACCATTTGTTTCATATTTTTCCAGTAACATTGTCGTTTTAGTTGAGTTAGTGTTTCTACTATTCCTCGGTGATTTCTTTTGCCAGTGTGGTGCGTCGTTATTAATTCCAACTGATCAGCTTCGTTGCTTATTACGGTGACCCTTTTTGTACATTTAATTAATTTTGGTCCTTTATCATTAAAAAGTTGAACATAAATTTTACAAAAATGAGGATAGAGTGTATCGTTTTCGAAATATAAATAATGTTTTCCGGGTCCTATTAAATATTCCTTCATGAATTTTGTGATTTCCTCTTCTAAATTTTGGGTTCCTATTTTTACTTTGAATATTTTATTTCCGTCTTCGTTTGATAGATCGACTTTCGTGTCAGTAGTAGTGTGGCTCAAAAAATATTGTTTTTTCTTATCGTTTATAATATCGTCTAGGATGGTGATTCCTCGTGTAGGCTCAGGTTGCTGGTTAGAGTGTATGGTGTTACTCGTACTGTCTTCTTCGTTCGGTAGCAACATTGGGGTTTCTCTGTCTGCTGTTGATTGTTCTTGTAATTCTTGTCGTAACATTGTTAGATTCTTACCAGTTGGGCCAGGTTGTTCTTCTCTTGCAAATGATGTATTTGGTAAATTTTGTGGATCCAAGGTATCCCCTAATTCTAGTTCTTCAATAATCTGGTCTAACATTCGTTGTGTCTCTGGATCTGGGTTAGGAGTTAAAGAAATCATATCGTCTTCTATCGCATACAATTGTTCTTGGGTAATTCTCGATAAAGCGTCTGCATTTGTGTTATATTTTCCTTTTTTGTAAATAACTTCGAAATCATATTCTTCCAATTTTAATTTCCATCTCATTAGTTTTGAATTAGGCTCTTTTAATTTCCACAACCATACTAATGGTCGGTGATCTGTATAAATTTTAAAATGTCTGCCGTAAACATAGGGTCTGAAATATTTGACTGCATACATTATTCCAAGTAATTCTTTTTCGATCGTTGAATATTTTTGTTCGGTTGCGCTTAATGTTCTGGAAGCATAACTTACTGGTTTGTCTTGGCCTATTTTACCTTGCGAGAGGACAGCTCCTAACGCTATATCTGACGCATCTGTTGTAATAATGAATTCCTTTGTAAAGTCGGGGTATTGAAGTATTGGCTCATTCATCAATAAAACTTTACATGTCTCGAATGCGTTTATATATTTATTATCTAATTTAATTTGGGATCCTTTCTTCAAACAATTTGTAAGCGGTTTTGTGATTTCCGCAAAATTTCTAATAAATTTTCGATAGTATCCAACGAGTCCTAAAAATGCTTTAATTTCCTTTTGTGTTTTTGGTAGAGGGTAATTTTTTATTGCATTGACTTTTTCTGGATTCGGTTTTACGCCGTTTTCCGTAATTATATGACCTAAATATTTAAGCTCTTTTCTAAGAAATTCACATTTTTCCAGTTTAACTTTAAAATTTGCGTTTTCTAGTCTTTCAAAAACTTTATTCAATTTTGCTATATGTTCCTGTAGTGATACCGAGTAAATAATTATATCATCTAAATAAACCATGCATGTATCTTCTAATAATCCTTTCAATATATTGTCCATTAGTCTTTGAAATGTCGCTGGGGCATTTTTAACCCGAACGGCATCCTTTTAAATTCGAAATGTCCTTGTTCAGTTGAGAAAGCGGTTTTTTCTCTGTCAGCTGGGTCCATCTCCACCTGGTGGTAGCCGGACGCTAGATCTATACTGCTGAAATAGTGGCATCTACCCAATTTATCTAGTATATCTGCTATATTAGGAATTGGATATTTATCTTCTATCATCCGATCGTTTAATCGCCGATAGTCGATAACCATTCGTTTTTTCGTTTTGCCATTGGTAGTTCTTGTGACGATATTCACAGGACAACTCCAAGGTGATATGCTTTCTTGAATGATGTCTTGATCGAAAAGTTCTAAAACTTAATTTTTAATTTCCCTTTTCGTTTCAATTGGCTGTCGATACATTTTGACATAAACAGGTGATTGATCCTTTAAATTTAGTTTATGTTTAACGCAATGTGTGAACGTTAATTTTTGACCTTCGATGTAGAATATATGTTTGTATTTTTCTGCGAGTGCTCTAATAAAGGCTTCTTCTTCGATGTTCATTCCAGTGGTATTCAAATTTTTATTCACGTTTTCTCTTTGTATCTCGTCCAAATTCAAGTCGTAATCGATATCCATTTCTTCGTATCCGTAAATTTCGTTAATTTCGTCTACTATTTGGGTTTGAAGGGAGTCACAAATTTTAATATTTTTCGTTTCTTGAGTGTAATTAATAGCAATAACTAAAGCTTCATGATTAACTGCTTCAGCGATTGATTCTTTTACAATGATTCCTGGGCGAAATTCAATTGGTGGTACGTAAATAGTTCCCTCCTGTACATTAACTGGTATTTTTATTATTCTCGCCTCTAGTGGTTCGAACGTAAGTTTTTCTGTATTTAAATTTATAGGGATATTTGCATTTTCAGTTATAAGTAATTTTTTATGAATATCAAGAATTGCTCCGAGTTTGTTTAAAAGATCGATTCCGATTAGCCCATCGAATTTTTTACTAAAATCGAATCTAAAAAATGTATGTTGAATGTTTGTTTTAAATATTGGTGGAATTTCTAAAAATATAGCATCATCATGTTTAGTTGTATTATGAGCTGTTTTGATTATAAATGGAATTTTGATCGCATATTCTTTAAAATGTTCGAAAAGTTTAGAATTAATAAGCGTTTTCGTTGATCCGGTATCTATAAGAAATTTAAGTCCTGAACATGTGATATAGGGCAAATTACAATTTATATTATTTACGTCGATTATTGCTGTTTCGTCGTTTAGTTCGTTTATTATTTCTTCTTCGTAGATAGGCTGATGAAGTGAAAATTTTCTTCAAGGTCTTTATCGAATTCCTCGTCGTAATCGCAATCTGTGTTTATATTTTCGTCGTTCTGCGTCTCATCGTATGGTATTTCCTCGTTATCGTCTTGATAGTACAAGTGCTGACCAGAGCCAGGTGTCCATCTAGGTCGCTTGTGTTGTTGCGCGGTGCCTGACGATGCTCGCTTCTGCGAACTGGGGTCGATTTCCATTTGCGTGGGTTTGGGCACACTTTTTTGCATTATTTGAGCAGGAGTTTTAATAAATGATTGAGATTATCTTTGATTCGCGTTGTTTGCTTGATTATAAAACGGTCTTTGATTTGTCTGATAATGTTGATTCAAATTAGGTCTTGGTGTATATTGATTGATTGCCGAAGTTGATGGCATATTTTGTGGTTGAATAAAATATGGTTGCATTATAGGTGCTGATCGTGGTATGTAATGATTAGGTTGTTTATTCGGGATGCGTGATTTTTCTTGAGATAAACTTGAATTTACTCGTTGTAAATTATTTGCGCGTCCTGCACGGTAATTAAAATTCTCTACTTCGATGACGTGACTCATTGCTGTTTCTAGGTCGCGGGGTTGCTTTACTTGCACCATTATTCCCGTTACATGATCTATTTCAAGTAATCCTTGCAGATAAATTTGTAACGCCGTAGTTTTGTAATTGTTGCTTTTCAAAAGCCTGCTATTCGCGTCGTTGTCTCTTAATTTTACTTGAGTCAACAAAAATTATATGAACCCTCGTTTTTATTAGGTCGAATCTGTGCTAAGTCACCAAATAAACATGATTCAGACCGTTGATCGCCGAAATGATTTAACAATAAATTTTTCAATTCCCGCCATGTGGTGGTTTCTTCGTTACTGCTCACGGTTTTTAAAGCTTTTCCTTTTAATTTTCCTTGAAATATTCTTAATAATAGAGCTTGAATTGCTGGATTTGGTTCTTGTAAAAAAGTTGTAACAAGAAATTCGCACGCCGATATGTAAGCATTTAATACGTTCACGTCTCCGTCAAAATTTGGAATTGTGTCTTGATAGACGTTGGTTATATCTTTTACGGTATAAGGCATGACTCTTAGGGAGTTTAGTAATTGGGATAAGTGATCGATGTCAATATTGTTTTGGGACATGAAATGATTTGGCAATGTAGTGAAAGTTTGCACTTACATTAGCAGAACTGGAACCATCTTGTAGGTAATCCAAGTGTAGTCCAATTTGAATAATTTCGGATTTAAATTCACTTAACTTGAGTTTGTCCTTTGCACTTTCGATTGTGTTCGATATCTGATCGAATCGTTGAGACGCACCGCCGATTTTTAGACGTTACAGATATTCTCGATATCTGATCGAATCGTTGTCACGAACCGCCGATTTTTAGACGTTACAGATATCCTGTTCGCAGCGCCAGTTAAATTCCGGATTACGGAATATGAGTTTTTAAAAAGTAACTTTTATTTATTTCACAAAATGATTACTGATTGATTACAATTATTGATTATATGTATTAGAACTTTATAAAACACTTAATTATACTTAAAATTAGTTTCGCGATTTGAGCGAAGTGCGAGCCGACCGATGTTAGGGACTGAGACGCGCCGCTCCGCAGCTTCCTTATATCTTCTTAAAGATTTTGTGGATGTCAGCATTTAGGGCATCATAACAAGCGTAAATTCTTTAGAATTATATATAATTAAAGTAGAAACACCCTATATACATTTTTTTAAAACTTCAATCACTATTAGTTGTTTTACTTCAAGATATCAATAGTAGTATTACTGTTGAGATGATTGCAAACCAGAACACTATAACACACTTCAATATTTAAAACATACACAAGAATTTCATTGAATTTTACTTGATTATAAACACAGTTATTTTAAATTTATTTAACAAACATCTTTTTCTATACCCTAAATGTGTGTTTTAATATTAAATGAATATTTAATAAACAAGCCTTTAAGGGTTACACGACCCTGACAGGAAGAGATGCATATGACGGCGATAAAATTAAAAAACAAACAAATTTAGTTTGACTATTAATACATTTTATGCAGGATACGAGTTTTATATTTCTGTCGAAATTTTACTTTCCGCTCATTAAATCAAATTCATTTTTAGTTATTTTGAATTATTTGTTAGACAGTGTGAGTTTTTTTAGATGTTCTCTATGGGGATCTCGGAAACTATAAGAGATAGAGAAACGGTTAAATGGGGAACTAGATATTTTGAAAAAAGTAAAAAGTGTCAATTTCTTCAAATCAATATATCTCGGTTCTTATAACAGACAGAAAAAAACTGTGAAGGACAAAGTTTTAGATAATTTTATGTAGATTCTCTTATAATTTCCGAGATCCTCATAGAGAACATCTAAAAAAACTCACCCTGTATAAATTTTATATAACTCGTATAGTTTATTAACAATTAACTTTTAATTAAATTTTTTATTTCTTGCAAGACAAAAACTTTATGAAAAAAATGTATTAATAAAACTTATACATATTCTCATTCTTTTTAACTTTTGTTTGAAAAGATATGTAATATGTTTCAAATTTAGAAAAATATCGAGAACAAAAGCACCTCGACGAAATATCCACTTCCGGTTTATCAATGTTCACCAAAAGCTTTTCAGTTCCAGTTTTTATAGGGAAAGTAATAAATGAGTGTAGTTAAGCTGTTTAAAAAATCATATAATATACGTGTAATAATTTTACAAATGATAAAACAGATAATACAAATATATATAAGTTCTGCTAAATTTATTACATCATATAATTCAACTATGAATATAGCTAAACAAATGAACGAACATAAAGGGTGTGTATGTGTGTTAATAACGAATGTAAATAAGAAGAGGGCGCGGTTGCCGGAATCGCCTCGACGGCATGTTAATTAATATTCATTCATAATTCAATATTTGAATTGCAAATAAATCCACTTCATTTTCTACTTGCGCGTTTCGAATGTACTGTATGAAGCAATATATTTCCCAATCTAATTTCGCCAGTCTTGAAATGTTTAAATACCTGAGAAAAAAAAAAACTCATTCACTTCGCGTATATTTTTTTATATAGGGGTAAAAAACCTCAATGTTAAAAAAATACATATATAGTAATAAAATTTTAGAAAAAGAAAATGTAGATATTGCAATTCATTCCACCGGATCTAGCATAGTATTTAACTAACGTGAGTTTTATAAACATAAGTAAAAATGATTTTATCATCATTACTATTACATATATTTGAAACAAAATATGTTTATTTTCTTTGGTGATAATAGAATTATTATATAAGTTATATAAAAAGACCTTAATTATGCATTAGTTAAATGGATAGAAAGGCTATGAATGGTAATCCCATTGGATAAGAGTATTAAAAAGAATTGATTATTCATTAAAGAGTGAGCAGGGTTGTTTTAATTATGGATGAACAACTGCAGTTCGTTACGATTTTTAAGCACGAATCGAATCCATTAGCGTCCAAACATAATTATTCACCATTAAGGAAATGACGGGATGTAATTGAAAGTCGGAAGAATTCTCCCCCATTAAATCATTTATTAAAACCATAAGTATTACTTCGTTTTAATCTAAAATAAAACTAAAACTTTTAATACTTAGCACGTATAAATACAGTAGAAATCCGTTTAAACCATCAAAATTATAAGCAAGCTTTTAAAATCAATAAATAATTCAACCATTCGAAATAATTTATATACAGAATATAATAATTTTATTCTGATGTATTTTATTATTCTAGATATTCAGCGCCGGGTGTCTCTCTTTTTTTTCATTATTTGAGGATGAAATGCGAAGAGGCAGGTGTGTTCCTCGTATTATTATTTTTTGTGCCATGTGTTGTGTACCTGTGTGTATTTATACGATTTCCGGGCACAGGGTATGTTTGAGCCCGGAATTGAGCCGAGAGGCCGCCGGGTAGAGGGTGACGAGAATAGTGTGTAGGCTGAGCGTGGTGTACTGCAGGGTACGTTGCGAGAACCGCTGGGCATTGTTACCCGGGCAACCCGCGATGCCGTTGTTCTTATATATACGTCCCTCCCGAACGGGGGGTCGCCTCTCGCGCGGATAATAGGACTACCCTTCAATTAAGAGAGGAAAAAGTATATCTGATACCTATACCTGCAGTTATTTATTTTCTGAAGGCTCATTGTTTTTTTAAAGTCTAATAATATTAAGAAAATATATATATTACCTAACTAAATAATTCCAATCGAAAAGCTTTTAATTATGAAATAACATTACGATATATTACAATTAATCATTAATTTGATTGAAATAAATATTTTACATACGTTCTCTAATATTAAACAATATATTTTTAGTGAAACAAACTCTTGCTATTATTTCATGATTTTATTACAAAAAAATGGTGATGTAGCCATCATAGTACTTTCTCTATATTTTACTCAAAAGCTATGAGGCTTACGCCAAAAGGTCATTCTTAATAATTTGTTCAGTTTTTAATTATCTACAATTATATAAATTTCAACTATGACTAATAGTTCCTTAGAAATTGGCAAAGAATATCAAAATTTTCAATTTTTATTTTTCTTGCCGAAATTTAAGAATTTTACGAAAAACATGTTTAAATAAAACTTGTTAAATTTTTCATTCCCTTTAACTTTTGTTAGAGAAGTTTTGTAATATTTTGTGTATTTAGAAAAATATCGGTAAAAAACATAAAAATGCCTCGAGTAAACATCCACTTCCGGTTTATGAATTTTCACCAAAAGCTTTTTAGTTCCAGATTTTAATGATAAAACCTTAAGTTTAAAGTTTCTGCTCAAAAGGAACTTTTGTTTTTGAGATATTTCCGCAAAAAAAAATCACGAAAACAATACTCCCCCTATATATACTATATAGAAAAAGTAAAAAGGGTTATAATATCAAAAATGAAACCTGAACGATTCAAATAAATATATAAAATGAGACCTTAGAAACAATTGTGTTTAAAAAAATCCTTATGTAGCTTCCTTGTTTATTTTTCCTAATTAACCTTAAAATTAAAGTTTATATAAAGAAATTTAAACATTTTTTTTACAGTTCATCGAATTTCATTTCATTTCTTTATTTCCAGAGCAAATGTGTATACATTAATGGGAGTGTCAACACATAATTCAGATATATAGTCATAAATAAAAAACTTATTAACTAAAAAACAATTTAAAATAGTGTGATTACAATTAAAAGTAAGAATTAAAAATAGCATGCACAAAAATATAAAACAAATAGGCAACTGATAAAATATATAGTCGACTGATAAAATGAATAATAAGAGACAATGTCAAGTATTAAATTAATGAGACAGTTTGACGTTTGTCTATCTCAAATTACTATCACAGTGATTTAGAAATTCTTGTACAGAGTAATACGAATTTTCTGTTAATAAATGTTTCATTCGTTTAGTGAATGTTGGTCCATTTAGGTTTTTAAAATGTTTTGTTCAATCCTGCAGTAGAAAATAGAACTTTCATACGTTGTTTTGTTGTTAGAAAGTTACAGTTTACCTCACGCAAAATGGTTGCTATGGAGATTTACTTTCGCCCACTCTTGTGTCACTTTCGCCCACTCTTATGTCACTTTCGCTCACGCTTTTATAAATACACATTATTATTATTATTATTATTACTTGCTTATACACTTGTAAATGAAAATTGTCACTTCGAAATAGAATATTGGGCAAAGTTATTAAAAAGGCCATTAAAATAGGCAATTAAAACTTCATCCGTAATGATATTTAAATTGTGAATCCTAAGCCATTCTTCTTCGCTCATTGTAAAATAATATTATATTTTGTTACGGATGTTTGCCGAAACTTTATATATATTATTGAATATCAACTATTATTACAGACAAAAGTGGTACAAGTTACTTAGCGTCGCCGATTGTGTTGTTTATATGACGTAGACGATCGTGTTATATTGCCGCTTGTCTTTTTTTGTCGTCGCTCACAGCGGGACACTAGATTATTTCAGTGCGGGCCGTGCACGGCGCATTGAGCAACGCCGACCGCCGTACACTAGATTTTAAAGCGGGCCGGACACGGCACATCGCGCAAAGCCGCAATACATTTCTTTTATTTGAACCTACGTTTTAAAATGAATTTTCGGCAGGATTGAACAAAACGTAATACACCACTCGTGGAGTTACGAATTCGCTCACTTGTGTACCTTCGCACACTCGGCTGTCGCCTCGTGTGCAAATTGGTACACGCGTGAGCAAAACACGTACTTTCTCCACTTGTAGTGTAATATACTATTGGAAGCGCATTATAAAGTTTTCTACACTACACAATGTGCGAGTTATGGTAGTAAGAGTGTTGGTGTTTAGGTATTCTTAAAGTTCCTTCCCTAGTATTATATTTGTGAAAGACTTGACTATCTTCAAACAAATATATATTATTGTGTACAAATTTTACACTTTCATAAATGTACAGGCTGGCAAGTGGCATCATCCGCAGCCGCTTGAAAAGCAAGCGACAACTGGTGTTCGGTTTTTGGTTACCTACTGCTCTAACAAGTCGTTTCTGCATAGTAAATGCTTTATTCCAATTTTGCTCTGTCGTATTTGCCCAAAATATGATTCCATATGTAATTTGCGATTGACAGTAAGACATATATACCACACGCGCAGCTTCTTCATGTAAGTCTTTCCGCGTAGAATAAATGAGATATGAGTATTTTGCTATTTTTGAGCATAGATTATCAATATGATTATCCCATTTTAGATTGCTCTGGATAGTCATGCCTAGAAACTTTACCTGGTCTGATTCCTTTACCATTTCTCCGTTCAAAAGGATAGTTGTTTGGTCAGGTATTGATTTGTAATTAATGATATGAGTTTTTGCCACGTTTACGAGAAGATTGTTATTTTCCAACCAGATGCTTAGCTCATGTAAAACTTCGTTAGTGATATCATTTAGGTGAGATATTTCTTTATTACTGATGTTGATAGTAGTATCATCCGCAAACATCGTAATGTGGCTATTAATGGAAAGTGGTATATCGTTTATGAACAAGAGAAATAGTAGAGGGCTTAACATACTCCCTTGTGGTAGTCCTACTGTCAATTCTATGGTATTTGACATGTGTACGTTATCATTTATATTGGAAGTTGTTACTTGGATCCGATTGTTGAGATATGATGCAAGAAGGCGATGACAATTTCCTGTTATTCCATAGTTATAGAGTTTGCTCAACAATAACTCATATGGCACGCAATCAAATGCTTTTGTAAGGTCTAAAAAGATCGAAAGTACTGTTACCGGCGTTCAGTTTACCTGAACGTGGTAACAAATGCGTAATTATATTTTAATCCATTTTACGAGCTACCCATTGCTCCTAATAATAATTTGCATAAATTCCGCATTATTGAAATAATCCAAACGAGATAATTTTCCAAAATGTGCAGCTGCCAGTGTGGAACAATAAGACCGGCCCTTTTTTTCGGCGAAGAGGATCATTACCTGTTCCCGGAATTGCGGGGCCTACGTGACCGAAACAAAGCCGCGTCACGGAAGACCACCATATAAAACCAGGCTCCGGCCATCGCTCTTTACCAGTCGTCTGCAATCAGCAGCGGTGGTCAGCCTGGTCGGCTTTGCCGATTCAAGCCTCTTGCTCTTGTATATATTGTATATTTTTCTATGTCTATTTTCTGTCTATTCTGTTGTAATATATTTTCTTCTTCTCCGGCCCCATGTTTAATTTACACACTTTCTCTTGTCCTTTACTCTTTTCACAGCTCGCCGGTGCCCCTACGTTGACGTGGCGTGGAAGCTCAAGCAAGTATCACCGAAGGGAAACTCTTTAATCGAAGCCTGCGGCTGCTAATCGATGGTGAGCCTCGCCAGGGACCCCTGGGCCGCCTCCAGTGCGTATTGGTTCCAGAAAGTACCGTCGGTGCTACTTCCTTGCCAGTCCGTCACCAGGACGTCTTCCGCGACCACCGTTAACAGTACTTTTAAGTTTTTGTCGATATTGTCTAAGATATATTTTAGAAAATTCGCTATGTTGTGCTATATTTTTTCAAATATTTTCGAGAACGTCGGTAATATAGATATTGGTCGGTAGTTGTTTAGTAAATGTGGGTTTCTTTTTTTAATATCGGTGTAATTTTGCCTGTTTTTAGTAGTGATGGACATGTGCCTTCTAAAAGAGATAAGTTAATAGCGACGGTTAGTGGATTACTTATACTAGTTATTATTTTCCTAAGCACCAACGCTGTTACATTATCTATATCTAGAGAGTTACTGGGTTTCATTTTATGTGTGATTTTTATTATTTCATCTTCTGTCACTGGATAGAGAAATATGGAGTCTGTCACAAATGCGTTTAATGAATAATAATTTGAGTGAGTACTACTCATATGAATTTTGTTACCAACCGTACTAAAATACTGGTTCATCAGATTAACGATTTTAGGTGGATCTTCTACTTTCATATTATTTTCGTTGTCAATAATATAGCTCAGGGTTTCTGGTATATTATTTTGCGTTTTTGATTTTAAGATGTTCCATAACGTTTTACTTTTATTATTTGATTGATTTATTATCACTGAATTATAGTTTCTTTTTGCTTGCTGTAGTGAATGACTGTATTGTTTTTAGGATAGATTTTGGTTAGATTTTGTATATTTGTACAGTTGGTAACAAAATTCCATATCATTTTTCATTTGTCGAAGTGAATCAGTGTACCATGGCGTTTTTGATTTGAAGTTGTTTATAATTTTTTCTTTTGTTTGACAACATTGATTGTATATGTCTAAAAAGTGTTTGTAAAATTTAGTGAAATAGTCTTCGGAGCTTTTGCACCCCTCTAATAGTACTTCCCAATTTTGTTGATGTAGAATATTATTTAGTGTGTCAATGTTGTTTTGATTAAGATTTATTTTTTTAATTGTTTTCTTCTTAAACTTTTCTTTTGTTTTAATTTGAATTAATTGACCGTTATGGTCGGAAATATGGGTATCAATTACTCTTGCGCTTATACGTGGTATGTTTGTTATAATGTGATCTATGCAGGTTTTATTTGTATGAGTAATTCTAGTGGGGTCATTTATGGCTAACTCCAGATTATAACTATATAGTAAATGTTTAAAGGCAGATGTTTTATTTTCATTTTCATTTAATATATCAATGTATCAGTGTTTTCCTTTATTAGGACATTATATAAAACATTCTCGAATATACGTAAGAACTCACTGAAATTTCCCTGGGGGTGGACGATAAATGCACAAAAAAATATTTTTTTTATTGTTCTGAACATATTCGGCACCCGCAATTTCGATCGATCCTTCCAAAGACCATTGATTGATATCGAGTCTACAGTTTAATTTTTGTTTGCCTGATGATAATATTGCCGCTCCTACACAACTACGTCCCAGGCGATTAAATGATGATACCACTAGGAAGCCATTAATTTTGAGGAAAACCTCATTGCTGGAGACCCAATGCTCTGAAGCTAAAAACAAATTAACATTTAGTTCATCCAACATTTTTTCTGTCTAATTAATTTTATTCCTAATTGATTGCATATTATGATGTAATATAGTAATTGATTCAAATAAATTTGATGTTTGTGTTAGTCTTTCTTTGTTTCTTTTTTGCTCCTGTGAAAAAATCGGGTTACATAAGCTCCGTTTGGCCATATTTTGCGGTCCATTGCCTTGTCGAAATGATGCCTGTCGATTGTGACTTTGAATGATGCATAGTGTTGTGGAAATTTGGATGGCAGAGGCTCGCATATAACTTCTGGGAACGCTTTTTCCAAGTGTGTAATTATGTGTCCTTCTTGAGTTTTATGGAGTAGACGCGAGACGTATAAAAACACTTTCTTCGGAATGGCTGTTATGTTGTGTTTGCTTAGTGATTCACCAATTATTTCTTGTGATTTGTTATTTCTTTTCCGTTTTAATACAGTTTTCTATTCTTGGTTTGTAGTTTTTTCGTCTTCTGTTTTTTTTTCCAATAGTTTCCGGTGTAGTAGCATTGATTTTTATTTGTGTGTTAAGATTATTTTGGCTCTCCTCCCTTTGAGTTGTTAATGTAGATGTTTTGTTGTTGGCGGAGGTGTTTTGTGCGGTGTTTGTCGTCGGTTTGTCTGTAGGTGTATTCTCTGCAAATATATTGTCTGTGATGAACGTTTTTTGTTGTTTATAGGTTTCTACGTTCACTTGGTTCATATCGCTAGTTGACCGTGGTCTTGATTTTTGCAGATTGTCACTAATCATTTTATTTTGTGCGCAATTATCTTCGGCTAGTGTTAGTGAGATGGCTCTGGTTGTTTTGTTGTTGATTACTGACTTCGATTCCAGATTGATAAATTTTAATTTTAATAATTCAATATTGTCTTTGAGGATCGAATTTTTGTCCTATATTTCCATTATTATTTTATTCATGAGTTCTACTTGCCTTTTAAGTGAGATATTTTCGAGAGTTAGTTCCTCTTTCCTAACCTCATTTTGGGTTTCCATTGTTTTGCAACATATTATTCTGGTAGCATCAATGACTCCTATGTACTTCAGTTTACTGCTACAGCTGCGATGATAGGTGTTACCGCACTTTATACATATTACCACTTTACAAAGTGTGTTTGTACAACACTTTAAATAAGATAAGTCTTCGCCGGCCATTTTAAACAATTTTAAAAGCTGATTGCAAAAGCCAAAATAATCAAGAACTGATAGCAATTTATCCTAATTCAAGATCTAAATTTTTTGAAATTGTAATGGAAAAGTGTAACGATGACGAGAGATTGCTAAATAGTGTGTATTTTAATGTTGAATGCACTTTTCTTTTGGTATCTGAAAATAATAAACAACATCAAGAACCCAAAATCCACAAAAACTCAATGAATAGGTACTTTTACAAAGTAGAGTTGTTGGTCCTATTTTTATTAATTAATGTATTTAGATTTATTACAAATTGAAATCGCGGATCAAATTATAGAAAACGTCGATGAGGATGAGATATAATGTCACTATGACGGATGCCTAGCACATAATGCAGCTCAAGTAAAAGGTTATTTAAATTTATCATTTGCAATTAAGTGATCAGAAATACTTCGGCCTGCAAGCTTTCTTGACTTAAATCCCTGCGACTTTTTATGGCTCACTTAAAAAAAAAAAACAAAATTTATAATTTTGACAAAATCTGAAATTTAGAACAATTACAACATCGTGTTACAAACGCCTGCAGAAATATTTATCCTAGAACTCTTGCGAAAGTAAATCATGACTTTTATAATAGACAAGGGTATTTAGCAACAAATGGAAATTTATCTGAACCTTTAATTAAAATCAAATTATTACATCAGTAAATACCATACTTGTGTCAAAACACTTTTTTAAATATATAGTATTCGACTTATTTTGAGTAATTGATCATTTCTTATGAATTAATATATATTGTTTTTGAAATGCTTATTATTGCATCTTCTTCCTCTGATCGTTTGTGTGTATGGTTTGCCGTTCGATGCACAAAAAAGGAGCAAAGTAAGAACATGCAAAAATAAGTATACGGATATAAGTTCTCTAATATTACGTCTATTCTCACAACAGATCTTCTTAACTCCAAGGAATACATTAAGGAATGCCTGATCTTGATCAAACAACTAAGAAAATCGTTTGATAATGTCTACAATATATTAGTAAACCGATTAGTAATAAAAATTCCTTATCTCTATTTCTACCTACCCAAATATTTAAATTATAATATTATATTTTTTTAGTTCTAGTTATTCTTAAAAATATAATTACAAAAACCCACCATTCTATTAAGGGCCTATTGAATCCATATTGAGTACGATGGAACTCTAATCTGAATAATTCAGTATTTATATTTATGTGACGATTAATATAATTAAAATTAATTCTGCATAACAATTCATTGCATTATATATAGCCGAATATTAGTTTAAATAGCACACAAATATCTATGACATTTATACGATGACGTAATGGTTTAATATCATATAATAGATTGGACGATACATCATCGAAACGATATTTTTAGAGATTTATAAATTTATTTCGAATTTTATCAAATCTAATTTTTGTGCAATCATTATAAGGGAACCATATTCTAAAACGGATCGAACTAAAGAACAAAATAATATAGTTTGACAAAATGGAGAAAATTCTCCTGCAAATTCATTGTTTCATTTTGCCCAGAGGCGCACATTTTGGTCAAACATTGGAGCGAATAATTAATCACACGATGATTATGTCACCTATAAATGACCTTGATGAAATATAGATGTTACTTCTTTAAGGTTATCTAAAGATGATCAAGAATATTAAGTAGTCCTACAATCATTACACTATATAATATATTCTAAGTCTTCTTTAGGTGACCTTGAAGAAATATAGACTTTATTTCAGAAGGTGGCCAAGGACATTAAATAAACGTACAGTCATCATAGAAATATAAATGTTATTTCTTCAGGGTCATCCAAATATGACCAAGGACATTAAGTAATCGTATAATAATTATACTAATTCATGTGAATTAGAGAGTTTATTCATATTTCTTGATTACATTGCTGGAAATACTTTTAAATATCATTTTTCAGGTTGTCTCAGAATTTAAGGTCAATTCAAAACTTCTTAAGGTCATTCAACGATTGTTTAAGATCACCTAATAGTCATTCTAGATTCCTTAAGGTCATTCAATGGTGTCAAAGTGACCCAAGCTTATATGATAATGCTGTAATTAGTAGATTAATTAAGATTAAATAATGATAATTCAAAGTCATTTTAAGGTCATCCAACGATTATTCAAAGTTATTTAAGATAAAAAGTATCATTTACGCTGTTTCAAGTTTATTAATCATCCCATAATGGTTAAAAATGATTTATTGTATTGATCATTCAAGGTCGTACAAGAATTATTCAAGATAATTTATAGTCATTCGGCGATAAGTCAAAATCATCTAAAGGTCATTTAAAGAACTAAAGAATTTTAATAAATTTTATTATTCAACTGTTATTTAAAATCAATTAAGATCATCCAAGGTTATTGCAATAATCTAAGTTCGTTGAAGGTCACCCAACGGTCACTAAAGACTGTTTAAGATGACCTAGAATATTTGCGATAATCCAACGGTCATTCAAAGTAATTCTAGAACATTTATGTTTCTTCAATGTCATCTAATGATCGTTCAAGTCTATACAAACTTATCCAACAATCAAGCAATTCGTTTATACAACAGTCAAAGTCATTTAAATTCGATATTACACATTAGTTCTACTAAAATTAATTTTCAATATCATATTTAAGATCATCAAGTCATTAAAAATCACTTATAGTTAAATAGAGACTATTTAAGGTCTTTTGAAGATCATTTGAGATCATCTAAGAGTCATTTAAGGTACCAACCAATAAGTATTTAAAGTCTGTTAAGCTTTAACTTTGGTTCAAAATTATACAACCGTAAATTGATGTTATCATACAATTAATTTATTTATAAACGGGAAACCTCTTTTACAATATATATACACAATAAACTTAACCGAACAATATAACATAAATATTATTACGATATAATTTAGTGTAACACTAAGATAACACGATAGCACAATCCAAGTGACCTTTAAACTCAATTAACAATCATTGAAGGAAAGTTTCTTGGTATTCAAGGTCATCCAAATTTATTCAAGGTCACTCAAGGTCATTTCATGACGGTACAAAGTCCGGCAACGGTTAATCAAAGTCAATTGAATTATGGGATTAAAGATAAAACACTTTTAACTTTGTTCTTGCACAACAACATGATTTATGTGTGTTTTAAGTTTCGGTAAATAATGCGGGATACTCTCAAAAATAAATTGAGAGTCTCTCAAAATTTTTAAAAGTCTTACAATATGTAGACATTTTTAATAAAAATAAACAAAACAAAATAGCGTAAAAAATGGACAAAAAAATTAGATTGGAAAATACTAGAAAATCTATAAAATTTTAGAACCCCTAAAGAAAAAATAAATTGTAATAAAATGAGGCAATTGAAGGTAATGGAAAATTCTGAAAATTTGGAACAGCTTAGAAAGAAAATTCGCACTTATTTTTGAAATGTGGATAATGCTAGAAAATTAATCAAGAAATTTTCAAAAACTCTAAAAGTCCAAAGAAGAAATATCTGTAAGACTCTAAGTCTCTAAGAAATTCCTTACAATATGAAAGAGAAGTTCATGGAAAATTTAAATAAAAATAAACAGAAAATTCTCTAAAAATTGCTGAAAAATGCAAAATAAATTCGGAAAGAAAATCTGGAAAGACTAAAAGATTAAATTTATGTACAATTTCAGAAGCTTTGAGATAAATCCACACGATATGAAAGAAAAGGGTATATTAAATTAAAACATTTCACAGGATATAGATTAAATATGATGGAAGGTATTGAAATCAAAAAACAGATGTATAAACTTATAAATTTCGATTTAACCCAATTAAATAATCCCTTATTAGATTTAATACCTGTAACGCATATATTTATTATAATCTACAATACACGTTGGGTTTTCAATAGGTAGCCCTGTTTTTCTATCAATTTTATTAGTATTGATAATGTTCGAGTTGTAAATTGTTGAAATCGTATCTTTCCATTTAGAGCAGCACTTCATTCCTTCTAAAAAACTGTGACTCTCCTTTTTTTAAACGAAGACCTATAAGTTGCGAAAGTAAGCCACGATTTATTCTTACAGTTCCATATACACGATTTTTTTCAGTCAACATTTCCGCTAAATTTACGCTATTATAATAGTTTTCTAGGTGGTGCGACAAATTTTCGTAGTCAGTGAGAAGCTTTGTAATAATATTCAATTTTTGGCCGGAGCCAGTATATATTTGGAAATTACAAATATATCCTGAATTTGCTTCACAAACCATTCGCACCAACATACCATATTTATTTACTTTAGCTGGATTATAAACCTTAAATGATAGTCTTCCTCTATAAGGTAATATAGATTCATCTAAAGTATTGAAAACCAAAATGTGTTGAAATTTATTTTTGAAGTAATCCAAGATAGGTTTTACTTTATTCAACCTATTTTCATTATTTACATTTTCTTCATTATTTGAAAAATGTAAAGATTGTAAAATTTGTTTAAATCTGTTTATTGTCATAGTTTTTCTAAAACTTGGTGTTTCAATCACTGAATCTGTGCTCCAATAATCAGTTTTGTTTTTTTGTCCCATAAGTAAGTATATTCAGTCCAAAAAATTGTTTTATTTGCTGGACTCTCACATCACTTCACATCTTGGTGTGTTTTTGTTGTTTATATTTATGGACGTTTTGGGCATGATATCTATTGGTTTTGGTAACAATTATATTATAAAATTCATCATCAACAAATAATTCTAGCACGTCATTTATATTTTCATTATTATTTAGATCATAATTTAATTAATTACAATGAGTAACATTATTGTTTATATGGAACAATTTTAAATCATCGGCAAAAAGTAGAAAATTAGAATGTTTAATTACTTCACCAATGACGTTAATAAATAATAGAAATAGATGGGACCCCAATGGGTACTCTGAGGTACCCGAGATATAACAATAATATGTTTAGACGTATACTCATTCGGTAATTTCAAATTAAAACACTTGTTTAGTTTCATATTGTAATATTCAGTTTCCTGACACGTGTTTCAGTCAATGACGACCATTCTCAAAGGAATTACAAAAATAACTATTTAAAAAGAAGATGTTACAATGTATATATTATGGGGTTAATTGTGGGAAAGTCCAGAGATTAAGAGATTCGAACTTGTTAATAGCTCGTTCTGGTTGTTTAGGAGATTATCACCATTCCTAGTTGCTCTCTTAATCTCCAGACCTTCAAGGAGATTTAATTTTCGGCCTTTTTCTGCAAAGCGGATTGGTTTGATGTCGGCTAATTGTTGTCCTGTTGTGACGCAATGCTCGGATAATCCTGTTCCCGTGGTTTGTTTTTCTATTGCCTTCTTGTGTTCATTGTACCTGATCTTGAAATTTCTTCCAGTCTGTCCTATATATTTCCCGTCGCAATTTTCACATTGTATTTGATAAATGCCGGATTTTTCGAGTGGGTCTATTGTCTCTATTTTGTTGTTAACTAAGTGCTTTTCCAAATTTTCCCTGTTGACTTCTATTACTTACTAGTATTACTTACTTTCTCTTTGTTGACATATGAGTTGAGATGTTCTCTAAGGCGAATATCAAAATTTCCACCAGACTGGCATATATGTATAAACAAGAAGCTCACACACTCTTAGCAGATCCTCCAGATGCTTCATATTCTTTTATTGCTTTTTGATACTTTTCCTCTGCCTTAGATGCTTTACCCTCCCACACAGATTTATATTTCATTTCTATTCACATTTCACCACCCTTTTTAGCAATTTCAGTTACTTTAATTCCAGGATTTGCAGCTTTAATACTTTCACGGGTTTCATTCAAACAAATCATGAAAGCAGTTGGTGCACGGTTTGGTTTGTTTGAATCTCTTTCCTTTTTAGTGCGTTTCACCTTAGGTATTTTTGAAACTGGCTAGAAGACCTCTGTTTTTTCTCATTTTTTCCTTCTTAGATTTGTTTTCTTTCTTCTTAGACTTCTGAACCACCAGATCCACCATCACCACCTGCTTTATCATCTGAAGAACTATCACTGTGATTGCTGCGATACTGTTCAGCTACATCAAACGCAGCTTGAACTGGATTGAAGTCATCATCATTACTTTCCTTATCACTGACATTTTCATCAACCCTCTCTTGAGCTCCAGTCTTCACTCTTTTCAAGTATTCATGAGGCTTATAAGAAGCTGTATTCTTATCATTTAATTTTTTTAGAAATAATGAAATCAAATAGTTTACAATACTTCTTCCTTTCAATGCTACTAAAAGTGTGCAAAGTTCCTGATTTTAACTCAACTTCAAAGTTAAAAGATCTTGTGCTTCTACCACTCTGAGCAAAGTTAATAGATGCCACTTCTTCAAACTGTATGTAAATTAGTAGTTTGTAGACATATATAGAGCTCCTTTCAAATAGATATAGATATCCAGCTGCTGCTTTAAATAAACGTACTACAGGTGTTCCAGAATGACCTCCGGGTCGAGTACGCTTTCTAATGATAATGATTATGGTGACCTTTAAAAGAACTTCATTTAGATAGGGCCTTATACTTCCTTTTCTAATTTGCCTTCATATTTCCCTTTTAGCTCCTTCTCTTTAAATGGTATTTCTATAGATGTCTTCTTCTTGTTCAAAGGGTAGGACCAACAAATGGTATCTTGTTTAATTGGTGGATCCAAACTAACCACAAAGAACATCTGCCTAAAATCCTTATGAGGCAGCACAAAAAGTCGCAAAACTGTTTACATTGGGATTTTGTAGTCAAAAGTTTTATCATGAAGTTGAAAGAACGAATGAAATATTTTAATATCGTATCGACCACGAGGTTTTGGATATTGAATTTCTCTGAAGATAGCAATAGCATCACCAGAAACACGGATGATACTAGTTTTCTGCATAACTTACGGTTCTAAAGAATCTACTGGATCCATATCACCAGCTATTTCATTTGATGGTATAAAGAATCGCATTTCCATTAAACTTACAGGAGCAATTTCATTTTTTCCAGTATTACACTGTAACACATGATTTAATGGAATATCAAAAGCATTGAATTTAGCAGTTCCCCAATTCCAATCTTTTAGACTAAGTTCTTTTTTAAACATGTTTTTTTTATGTTAATAATTAATATTGAGAGTAATAGATCTCTATGAGCATTACTGCACTAATGTTTTACATAATAATGTAAAAACTCCAGCTAACAGTTAAAACTAGAAGCACTAGATATTTTAATATTTCATTTGTATATTTTTTTTATGTGTTAGTATAAGTTTTGGAATTAGTTCCTTTTCCAATTTATAAGTTAAAATGTCAAAATAGTCACAGGGTGAACGTTGGGCACTTTGGTCGTTATTTTAATATTAGACTTAAAGATCATTTGCGCTCTTTTTGGCTAAGACAAACAAATAAATCAACATTTGCTAAATCGACGAGTCACATTCTTTTGGTGAAGATATACTCTCGACAATGCACTTTATTGAAAAGAGCAGAAACATGTATTTGTTGGAATCAATAGAAATTCACAAAGCCCGTGCTAATCCGGAATTTCCTCTAATTAACCACCATATTGATCTGATGTATACTCCTCTATTCTCGGCTGTTTGTTAATATTACGTATATATTGCTATGTTATACAAACAAAGTTACCAACGATGAATTATCTTCTCACTTAACTTGTGGTGAAACGTTTTTATGTTAATAAAAGAATTAATTAAGCATTTGGTTACGTTATACTATTTAAGTAGTGTATTTAAATAGTGAAACATAACTAAGTGCTTAATTAATACTTTTATTAACATCAAAGTTACCAAGTTTTCATTTTATAAATGTAGATAGTTTGGTTGTTCATTCAATTTTTTTATGGCGTGGGCGTCTGTTGACTCGGTTAGCACTTATATAATGAATTTAGATAGGTACAGATTTTTGGGCTTGAGAATTGATAAATGAAACTACCGGGCGGATAGTTTCTTCATCTTTATGATTTTTTATAAAACCGTATACGTTATATGGCCTTGGGTTCGTAGGTAATATATTATATAAAATAATCTGAGGAAAAATATTGTTAGAATTGTTAATGCAATTTTTAAGGGACTTGAGAAAAATCAATGGTAGGATCTTTGTACAATTCTACGATCTCTGAGTTTTGTAAAAAGTAATTATTTTTTAAATTATATTTTGGTTTTTCTAGAATAACTATCGAGTTTCCTTTATCTACTTTTGCAATTATGTAATTATTGTTTGTGAATTTTAATGTTTGCAATCAATTGGGTTTTTGATAGTTACATTTTTAATTATTGTGACAATTTTTTGTTAAGCTTGATTTTTCATCCTGTTTGTATATAATCCTCTTTATAAATATTTGTGCATTTCGTCATTTTAAATTACTTCCGCTTCGACAATGACAAGCTAAGTTTCGGAAATTATAGCCAACATTTAAAAAAACAAGGATTATACAATCAAAGTTAAAGTGTTTTACTAATAATACCTGTATAACGAAGTAGAACCTTCTTATATTTAAAATATATTTACTGCTAGTGTAGAAAAAATCAGAAATGTACTTTAAACTAAGACTGGAAGTCAAGTAAGCATCATCAAATTTCAGATTCAATTAATAATAAATAGAATCAAACATCGTTCCGAAGTATGTGCAATTAAAAACCAAGTATAAGTCAGTGACTGCAAAGAATATAATTAAGAAAAAACCTGCATAAAAGAAGAACTCAAATCCTGATTCATGAAACATGATTTATACTTCAATTACATCAAGGTCGTACACAACAAGTTGGCGTACAATCTTCATCCCGTTAAATTAGACCTCCTGGATGATTATGTATAGCAAAAAGTGAGCTACATTGTTCAGACAAAAAGTTCTAACCCAGAGAAATAAACTGATGCACCTAAATCGGAAGGCAGAACAAGTAAATACACCTCTACAAACCACCATCCACTAGTTTCATCGTAGGATTATTAGTAACGCCAATATTATATTTTCAAAAAGCGAATTAGAATCATTAGAGTCAAATCCTACTTTATCTTCATATGATAATAATAATAGCTTCAAGAACACATTAGTTCTAGAATTAGAATTAGCTGTTATGAATCTTATAGATTGCAACTTAACACAAAATTGCCAAAATAATAAAAAAAATGCAAATCCCAATTAATCACAATACAGTGAAATCCATTAAAAATAAAATTCAAAATAAGACAAATAGAGGATATAAATTTCCAACACACAACACCGAGACAAATAAATAAAATTATAACGGAACTTAAAGATAAATCAGCACCAGGCTTTAACAAAATAACAAACTACGCACTAAAACGGAACAAAACTACACTTACACCATACTCGTCAAAATTATAAATATAGTCATAGAAGGCAAATGCCAAGAATACATGAAAACTGCAATAATCATACCAATTCATAAAAAAGGAGACACAACCAAATATATACACACAGACGATTCATGCATAGTATACACAGAAAGCAGCTACGAAAACATATAGACAGACATAAAAATGGTGATGTGGCCATCATAGTACTTTCCCTATAAGTAGATAATAATAGCGGGTTCTGCGCCAGGAAGTATTCCCAAGGTCATCCTGTGGTTAGGGCCGGATGTAGATAAGATATGCGGTTTCCGGTCGCGGATGTTGCGGTTTCCGGTTGATAAGATAAGGACTGCTTGTAACGAATGGACCGGATGTTGTGGTTGATAAGATAAGGGCCGTATGTTGTGGCTGATAAGATAAGGACTGTTTGTTGTTGATAAGGCGTTTATTATCAGGTCTGTGCGCGAATTGCCATAAGAGCCTATGGGTGCGAGTAGCTCTCTTCCGGTATTGAAAGAGTGAGATGTAGATAGTGGTGACAGTGGTACCAACTGAATTCTTATCTTTCCATAAGTGCGAGTAGCTCTATTGAAAGAGTGAGATGGAGATAGTAGTACCAACTGAATTCTTATCAAACACACACACACACACATTTGTATATAAATTAATAATTTCGCATGCTGATGATAAGAAACAGCTCAAGGTAAAGTTCTACCGGATGTGGTTACGCGCGTTCGCTTTTTTCACGTAAAAATATTAAACACACAGAAAAATTCAAATACATGGCGAAGAATTTAAATATGTGGCGCTAATCATAATAAATAATTATTTTCTATAACTTCTAAACAAAACGCAAGCTGTAACGGATGTTGCGGTTGATAAGGCGTTGCCGGTCGATAAGAGCAAAAGTAGATATGGTGTATCGCAGATAAAAAAAATTATATAAAAATATTTCAGAGCTATATTATTCACCAGTTTAAATTGAGCCTTCAACGCATAACATTCAACATGTTCTCGTGCACGTTCTGCAAATTAACCTTTACTCATAAGTATAATTTGACAAAGCATGTCAAAAAGTATCATCCCCAAAACGGTGTTAAGCGGGTTGCCGACCTTCCACCAGCTGGGGCACCTCCCATGAAGAAGAACCGGTGCGACGCGTGCCAAGAGGAATTTGGGACTCCTCAACTTCTTACGGGGCATCTGAGATCTCAAAAACATCTAATCACGATTGCCCAACCCGACGAAGATGGCGTAAAGAGAATTGCTACTGCATTCCGTAACCGGATTGCCACTTACGTCATTGAAGCTGCAAATACTGCCGATATCCCGAAATTCTTAGAGGATTGTGATGGGAGCTTTGTACGTTTGGTGAGTCGTCATCAGCATTCGACTCAAAAGGTTAATATCGAGCTGTTTGGCCATTATATCAAACCAGGAGACGAGGATCAGTCAGATCTAAAATCGTTTAACACCCGATTTGTGGTGGTAACCCCTAGTGACGACCTGGTGGAGGTGTACGCAAAATTGTGCAATGTGGTGAAAACAAAGAGCGAAGAGTTCCAGGTAAGTTTGGATTTTTAATCACATAATTTTTATAATAAATGCCATTATTTATTGTAGGAGCGGGACAGCGGGTGGGCCTTACTTAAGGTGTCACACCTGGAGGTGAATATTAATAAATACACCCCCATCCGCGGCTCTTCTTATGTGGATCTTCCCCCATATATCAAGAAGAAGCATGCTTGCATCAACGTCAAAAACGAGGACGATGCATGCTTCGCCTGGGCGGTGATATCAGCACTCTACCCGGTTGATCGCAGGGACCACCCCCACCGCACGTCTTCTTACCCACATTATTCAACAGCATTAAATTTAACAGGTATGGAGCTGCCATTAAAATTAAAAGATATTTCTAAATTTGAAATTTTAAATAATATTAGCATTAACGTGTACGGGCTAGAGTTTGATTCTGATAAGCATGTTCACGAGGTGGTAGGGCCGATTTATTTCACGAAATCAAAGCGCGTGAGACATGTGAACCTCCTTTACATCGAGGATGGTACAAAGGGGCACTATGTCTGGATAAAAGATATATCCAGATTAGTAGCATCTCAAGTATCTACACATAAATCAAAAACGCATCTATGTGATGGGTGTTTGACGTTTTTCTCCACGGAAATCGCCTTGCATAACCATTCCCAGCATGATTGCAACAAAGTTTATACAGTCATGCCCACAGCAGATTTAATAAAAAATAAAAACGGTGATATGGTTCCTGGAAACATTTTATCATTCAATAATTATTGTTCTAAAATGCGGGTGCCTTTTACTGTTTATGCCGACTTTGAATCACTTCTCGTCCCGATTCAAACATGCCAGCCGGATCCAAACAAATCTTATACTTATTCGACACATGTTCATACTCCGTATTCCTTCGCGTATTATATTAAATGTTCTTATAATTCAAATTTAGATAAATTTGTGACATATACTGGTTTGGACTGCCCCAGAGTATTTATGGAAAAATTGAGCGCGGATGCTAAACTGATTTATGAAAATTATTTAAAACCCATAATTCCAATGTCGAAATTAACTCCGGGCGAACAGTACTTATTTGATACAGCTAAAGAGTGCCATATCTGTGAAAAATTATTAAACGCTTGTGATAAGGTGGCAGATCATTGTCATTTAACGGGGAAATTTGTCGGAGCCGCCCACTCCAAATGTAATTTAAATTATAAAATTCCTAAATTTTTACCGATTTTCTTTCACAATTTAAGCGGTTATGATTCCCATTTATTTATTAAAGAGTTTGCCTTAGATACAGACAAAATTGATGTAATTCCCCAAAACAAGGAGAAATACATATCATTTTCTAAATCAATCAAAGTTGACAAATATACAGACAAGCGAGGAATTGATCGCGATATTTATTTTAAATTGAGATTTTTAGATTCGTTTAGATTTATGGCCTCGAGTTTAGATAAATTAGCTAAAAATTTAAAAGTGGATCAACTAACTACTGTCAGAAAACATTTTCCGGAGGACCATCAATTTAAGTTAGTGACAAAGAAAGGTGTCTTTCCATACCAGTACATGGATTCCTTTTCCAAATTAACCGAATCGAAATTACCACTAAAAACTTCATTTTATAATTCGTTAACAAAGATGGATATCACCAATGCGGATTACGAGCATGCGCAAAACGTGTGGGCAAAATTCAATTGTCAAAATTTGCAACAATATTCAGACCTATACTTGAAAACAGATGTATTACTTTTAGCCGACGTGTTTGAAAATTTCCGCGATGTTTGTTTAAAGGCATATAATTTGGATCCGGCTCATTATTATACAGCCCCAGGTTTGTCATGGGATGCCATGCTGAAATTGACAGACATTAAATTGGAATTGTTGACAGACATAGACATGCATCATTTTATACGTAAAGGTATAAGAGGCGGTATAAGTCAATGCTCTTTGCGACACGCTGAAGCTAACAACAAATACATGTCCACCTTTAACAGTTCACTACCTTCGTCCTATCTCACGTACTGGGATGCGAACAATTTGTATGGGTGGGCAATGTCGCAATTGTTGCCGTATGCGGACTTTAAATGGTTAAGCGCGTCCGAAATTGAAAATTTAAACGTATTAAACGTATCCGATGATTCATCAACGGGTTACATTTTAGAAGTGGATATTGAGTATCCAGAAAATGTTCACAATTTACACAACGATCTACCTTTTCTCGCAGAAAATATGGTGCCACCAAATTCAAAATTCGCGCAAACTAAACTTATTCCAAATTTAAACAATAAAACCAAATATATAATTCATTACCGTAATTTAAAGCAAGCATTGAGAAACGGATTAAAATTAACAAAAATTCACCGCGTAATTTCTTTCAAGCAGTCTGACTGGTTAAAGAGGTACATTGATTTAAACACTTTTATGAGGCAGGCTGCTAGAAACGATTTCGAGAAAGACTTTTATAAATTAATGAATAATTCAGTGTTTGGCAAGACCATGGAAAATGTAGATAAGCGTGTAAATGTAAAATTGGTGAATCATTGGGAGGATATCGGTCACCGTAAAGGCGCGGAAAGTTTAATAGCAAAGTTAAATTTCAAGTGTTGTTCCGTTTTTACCGAAAACTTAGTCGCGATCCAATTGGATCGTTTGCGGGCTGTTTATAATAAACCGATTTACGTCGGGTTCTCAGTTTTAGATCTTAGTAAATTGTTAATGTATGATTTTTATTACGACCATTTAAAGTCCAAGTATGGTAATAGAGTAAGATTGTGCTACATGGACACGGACAGTTTAACGCTACAATTTGAGACTGATGACATTTATAAGGATATGAAAGAAGATATGAATAAATTCGACACTAGTAATTTTGATAATAATAATCAGTACGGCATCCCATTGCAAAACAAAGCCGTATTGGGTCTGATGAAGGATGAGAATGGTGGTAGGATTATGCAAGAATTTGTGGGGTTAAGGGCCAAAATGTATGCCAATAATGTTGAGGGTAAATGGTCCAAGAAGGCCAAGGGGGTTAAGAAAAATGTAGTTGCAAACGAAATTGCAGGTGGAGATTATAAAGACTGTTTACTTAATTCAAACATCATCATTCGAAGACAGAACTTATTCCGATCAATTAAACACACAATTTATTCAAATACACAAAATAAATTAGCTCTATCACCTTTTGACGATAAGAGACATATATGTGATAACGGCGTTGATACTCTAGCCTGGGGGCATAAAGACTTAGTGGTAGCTCCACCTAGCAGCAATACGTTGTAAAATGAAATTATATTATCAATTGCTTTTACGTTATTTATTTGTCTAAATAAAATGCGCAAAAAAAAACGTTTTGCGATAATCGAAGAGGAAGTAGCGATAAGCGAAGAGGAAGTTTGGCGGAAAGTATTCAGTGTGAAAACAATCGTGTACTTGTGAGCATCGAAATTCTTTCTCCAAAGCAATATAATGGATTTTGCAAAATTACAAAAAGCGTGCGCGTGTAAAGAAAGCAAGAAAATCTCCGAGTTGGAAACGGGCAAGATATACACGGTGTGCGGGGTACAAATGAAAACTACACGCTTCGGACCGGCTGTCTTAGCAGACCTAGAGGAGTTTTCCGTTTGGCTGCCCAAAAGATTCAGCGATGTATTTATCGAGGATGCAGCAGTCGAGGATTTTAATACAAACTATGCCCTGAAGATGGGTATTTTATTGAAAGGCTACAAGCAGGTTGCGGGAAAAGTTGTACCTGATGTAGTGTTTGATTTATTGGAGAAATTATAAAGGTAAGTTATCTCTTATTAAGTATTTATATTATTACATCATTACTAGTGTTGGAGAAAAAATAGTTCAATAATTGTTATTGTTTCAGATTACGCAGTAGCGACTTTACCTCAAGATGGAGATCATCAGTACGCGTTTATATATTTTGTTTATATATTGTATATGGTTTTTTAATTCAATACATGCTTTTAATTGACTCTTTTTTTCTATATTTACCTTTTTTCTCGTTTTCAGGAAAATAAAAACTCAATAAAATACTTGTAATATTTTTTTATTTTAAAAAAGTAAATTATTATTTTTTACATATTCTTTTAATATCTTTACATTATTTAAACTACAAATACTATTGTTCTTACTATGAATCTTACAATTATTTAAAGTTTTCTTAAAATTAGGGGCATTACTATCTAAACCTAAATCTATTACATTCCTATAAAAGTTTCTTAAATAATTAGTTTTTTGATTTCCTTTTACATAAACGATATCTGCAGGAAACATTTTAAAAATTGAATACAAGTCATTTGGGTTAGTATCACCATCACTGTATCTCAAACAATGATAATTATTTTCTAACCAAATAACTTGTTTTTTACAATCATTAGAAAGTTGCAAAAAGGGCTTAGACGGTTTAAGGTGAAACATCCATGTTTGGTCGTCGTCGTCGTCAACATATGCGAACACCAATTCTTTTGGGGAAAATTCAGGTAAGTTGAATCCTTGTATGTCAATAACCAATATTTTTTGAGGCTTAATCCTTTTCAATAGAACAACATTCAGGGGTTGTTCGACCTTCTTCACGCGATCGGTAAATCTAGCTCGGTCTGCTGCAACTTGCATCCAATTTACATCCACTTCTGTATCGGTATCATCTTCATAGATAAATGTAATCGGTGGTAAATTAAACACTACACTCTTTCTTTCTATTACATTCATGTTTTATCTAAACAATTTTTCGAACAATTCCTGATAAAGGAGTGTATTCGACAACTGCGTCGCAAAGAATAAGGCAGTAAGCGCGTGTGTTATCATTAAATGGATCATCCGCTTCCAATTCAATTTTTAAATCAACTGTTGAAGATTTCAACCTTTCATTTTGTTTCGACAGATCAAACACGTACAGCATTCTATGTTTGAACTCGTTAAAATCTAAATATGGATCTAGACCTTGACCATTGCCGTAATAACTGTCACGAAATCTTGTATACATCTGATATGCAAGTAAATAATCTCCACCTCTGATATCTAGATTCAAGTTATCGTAAGGATATGATTCAGAATTTAAATGTACCTTAATGTTTCGAATTAGACAATGATCGAAATTGGTGGTATCTTTCAGATGGTTATTTTTTCTGTCATCATGAAAAGCGATGATTACGTAGCGAGGTTTCTCTAGATTCGTTGACGTTTTAACGCTCCATATATCTTTAGTGGTTTGTCTTAGACCGGGCAATTCGTGAATTTCCCACTTGCGGAAAGGCATTACAATCGGTTTGTCGGCTTGTAAACGTTCCAGCATATTCAATCGTATTTCATCGTTTACATGAACGTGGGGCATTCGCCATTCCACTTTTAGGATTTTCAATTTGACGCTATCGGGTCCTACATAACAGTTTTTATCCGTACTGGATCGCAATAGAATTAACTCCTGTTTTGCATTCACAATTACTTTGTGATAATCTTCAGCGAATCCTAGGAGATATTTCAAGGGAATCGAAACGTAGAATTTATTGTTGCCATCGTAATAGATCTTATGTTTTCCAGTAGACGCCCATCCTGAGATTTCGATTCCGTTAGCATAAGATTTTTGAAAGGACAGCAAACCCTTTATCGTGCTCGTAACTCCAACGTCGCGACACTTGTCAATTTCCACACCATTTAATTCATATCGGATTTCTTCAAACAAAAAACTGAATGCATTGGTTACAAATTCAAATTTTTTGTCATTCGGTTTTGCATCTGGCAAATCCACTTTGCCACAGATGTAAATGTAGCTATCACAAGGTGCCGTACAAATATCCTGATTCTGAATAACAACTCGAATTTCATCATTTTTCTCGAAATTCGTTGAAGATGGTTGATACGTGTGAAATTGATACTTGACTAACGTTTCATCAAACACGATGTCACTAAATATATCTAATTTAACCATGATTTTTGTTGTTGTTGGGAGAAAGCTTATATCCCATAGACTGCAATCTTGCACGATTAGCCAATGTTATCTTGGGAGACGTCTTCACAGGACTGATGGATAATTTGTTTTGTAATGTCAATTTATATGAACTTTGATTCTCGGTGCTGCTTTTAAATTGAATGCCCATACTACTTAGGTACTCGTTTTAATTCTAGGCGAATGATAATTTTCTCTCCTCTAAAATTAACCAGATCACCGTCTTGATCAAGAATTCGAATTGTTATATTACTGATTGATTTTGTATTTATAGGTAAATAAAGAATATTTTTCGGTTCTATAATAATTGCATATCCCGGATCGACTGTCGGCGTAAATTCAAATAAAGTATGAGATAATTTGCTATTGTAATACGCACCCGTTACAATATTACATTCAACACGTATGCTAGTTACTTTTACAATTTCCACAGGTAAATCTGATATGTGAAGAATACCCGCTTTTAAAATTTCCTTACCTGAAAATCCCAATAATTTACCAATCGTGCCTTTTTCAGGTGAAAAATCTATATCGAATTTACTTTTAATTTCGCATTTTAATGTATTATTATTCGGTTTCAGCGATAAGAGTTTATCAACTTCCTCTTTTTTTTTATCACCCAACAGCTGCTTTTGCAAATACTTTTCAATGTTCGCGATTTCGTACGAACCGGATGGTATTATAATTTCTTTTTTATCGTAAATAAATTTATTGTTTACTCCCTCTTCAATATTCGGTATTGTATGATATGAATGAAAACCAATCAGTCCTAAACAATAAGATTCTTCAGAATCAAGTTCGATGGGTGGATAATAACTATCGGAGAGTACACTCGTCGAACTTTGCAGTGTAAATGTCTGAGACATGACTAAACTTATTTCCACATGACATTTCTATTTATCATGTAAGAAATGCAGACATAAATGGCCGCAATTGAAAGTATCAAATTTTTGATATCTGTCATGATTGTATTTAATTACAAGACCGCGAAAGTATCGTCTCAACTCTAACGGCGGTGGTAAATTTCCGAAACTGTCAAAATAATGAACAACACCTCCACGCTTTTTATATGCCACCCAATGCGTGCCCATACCTCGTATCGAATCTAAATTGATTATTGCAGATTCATTACGATACGGTTTCGAAGGTAGATTATCTCGCATGAACACACCTCTAAAATCCTTGATATTTTTGGCGAATTTTCTTAAATCTACATCGGTAAGTGCACGCTTGGGTAGGCTGTTTATAAGTTTTTTGGATGTTGTTTCATGTACAAACCGAGACCGCGTTTATACGGTTTCAAGTAAAGACCCTGTCCACCTTTCTTGCCGAGCGCAATTGATTCCATCGTTTTGTTGTGTCGTTGAGCTTCTTCGAGTTTTTGTCGAGCACTTTTCGCACTGTTTACTGCTTTTGCAATTCCTGCAGCGCCTCCGGCTAATGATCCAAGAGCACTTAATCCGGCAAATATCGGAATAAGTGGTAGTATTCCGCCTCGTTTTGGAACTGGTATAATTCGAGGTGTTCGAATTTTTCTTTTGCCCCCAATTTCTCGAACGGCTGCTTTAGCCACTGATAGTGCAACACTACTGCCCTCTTTAATACCTCCAGGTTTTTTGATTTTATTCTTAAACGATTTCAATCCTTTTCGAGCCTTTGCCACTACACCTTTGTGCATGGAAATTTTTCCATCATTTCTCTTTTTAATGCCCATTCCTAATTTCCTTTTCAATTTCATTGCTGTGGTCACTGCCCAAGCAGTAGCCTTTTCACTCAACTTGGAATCCTTTGCTTTCACCCGATTCCAGGCAGCTTCTTCAAGTTCTTTATCTGCTTTGTGGCGATCTTCCAAACGGTTACTGTTGGAATAAGCGATGTCGTGTTTTTTACACGCCGAGTCTAAAGGGTTAATACCGAGATCTCCGCGTTTTAATCGTTTTTCCAGTTTTGTGCCTGGACCGCAATACTGATAACCTGGCACGTGCGCCTCGAACGGGAGTTTATTGATCAGTGAATTGATCACGCCCTCTCCGCTGTAGGTAATCATTTAAAATATATATATGGTCCGATGGTATTTATATACTGCTGCAGCGTATCAAGTTTAATCAGTACGATGAAGGTTGTTAAGCAGAAGCAGACTCTTTCTGTGTCCAATTTAGACCAGTGGGTTGGCGAGGGACTCGGAAAAAAACAAAATCGAAGGCATAGCAGCTTGTTACCAAATTCTGTTCGCTCGATAATCTGTGGACCGTCCAACTGTGGAAAATCTAATGTTATGTTATCACTTCTGTTCAACGATAATGGGCTGAAATTTCAAAATGTTTATGTGTTTTCCAAATCACTTTATCAACCGAAATATACTTTCTTGGAAACGGTCTTGAATGGTGTTCCGAGTGTAAAATATTATCCGTTTAAAGAAAACGATGAGATAATGAGTCCGAGTGAAGCGAATCGGAATTCAATATTCATATTTGATGATGTTGCGTGCGACAAGCAGGATAAAATCAGAGAGTTTTTCAGCATGGGCCGACACAAAGACGTTGATTCATTTTACCTCTGCCAAACTTATACGCGTATACCTAAACATCTAATTCGCGACAATGCGAATTTTATTATATTATTTAAACAGGACGATCTTAATCTTAGACATGTGTATAATGATCACGTAAGTAGTGATATGCAGTTTGATCAGTTCAGGAATCTATGTTCGGAATGTTGGAAAGAAAAATATGGTTTTCTAGTAATCGATAAAGATTCAGACATATCGAAAGGGAGATACAGAAGAGGGCTCGATGAGTATATAATACTGGAGTAATCAATATTTATATCAGTTTGAAAACAGGTGTGTAAAACATAACAGCTACCTGTATTGGAATAACAGCTACCTGTTTCTGTATAACTGCTACCTGTTTTTGAAATAACTGCTACCTGTTTTAAAATAACCGCTACCTGTTTCTGAATATCTGCTACCTGTTTCGGAATAACAGCTACCTGTATTGGAATAACAGCCACCTGTTTTAGGATAACTGCTACCTGTTTCTGAATATCTGCTACCTGTTTCTGAATAACAGCTACCTGTATTGGAATAACAGCCAGCTGTTTTAGGATAACTGCTACCTGTTTTTTTTAAATAACAGCTATCTGTTTCCGAATATCTGCTACTTGTATTGGAATAACTGCTGCTCGTACCGAATATGACTGATATCAAAAGAAGAATAATATCTGTTCAAAAAGCTATTAGAAAAAAATCGTTAGCTCTAAAATTAAATCGGCATGAAAAGGATGACATTTTGGAGAAATTATACAAGCCAATCACGGAACCATTGAAATCAATCATTAAAACTGAGGGTGCATCAGACATGCATATGGTAAAGTCGGAGTTTGTTCCGAAAAAACTATCTGCTTCTACGCCCAAGATAAATTATACTGATGACAATAAGGAGACCATTACCAGAATAGAGCAGGTACCAAGACAATTGGATTTTCTGCAAGATGAAGATGTATTTGAAAGTAGTTTACCAAGATCAGATCCCTCCATTAATATTACACCCGTTCAAGAACCGGATCCTACTGTGATAGAAGAATATTTATCAAGATTTGCGCCTTATCCTAGACAATATATTGAAGAATTAATTCGAGCGGGTAGTGATGATTTTGATACGGTTTTTGGTGTAACATTCAATCCAGAAAATGATAAATTTCGAATTGGAAAGTCTGATATAGATTTGGATGGAAACGATTTAATAATTGAAAAAGTTCGTTATACAGGAACCGTGGGTTTATATGAATTACTATTCAGAAAGGATCCTATGGCATATACAGAAGATGATAAGAGAAATTATATCGATATTCTCAGGAGGACAAATACTTTACATCGCGATTGCGATCCTTCGAAACAGATAAGAGGAAATCCATCCTTTAAATACAGATCAATTATAAAACCTCTGCTAAAGCCGTTATCGGACGATTCACCTCAATCAGTAACAACGATTTCGCGCCCGGCGTCATCATCATCACGCCCCAATACTCGTAAGAAATTTACCCGTGGGCAAGGATTCGATTCTAAGATGCGTGTTGAAGAAAAACCCTACAGAAACGTTTATTGGGACGATCCAAATGAACTGATTGATCGCTTGTGGCTACTTCATGCATCAAGAAAGGCTGGAAATAATTCTCATGAAAATGAGATTGCATCCATTGAAGAGGAATTAAAAGAAGCTGGTATTATTATTATGTAATCAGTTGCATAATGAGTGTCGACAAATTCGGACGATTTTCTTCAGGAGAGCGGATAAGTTTGCCAAGAGGACCTCCTGGAGTAGGATTTTCTTTAACACATGACGGACATTTCGATTTAGAGAATAAACGTTTAAAACGTGTTCTAGATCCACTAGATTCGAACGATGTTGCTACAAAAAAATTCGTTCAAAATGTCAATAAAGAAGCGAGTGATTCAAGGGTTCATCTCTTTAATATACTCAAGAATGAGATCACCAAAATACGAACAAAATTTGACGATGAATTTAAACAGACTGAAAATAAATTAGAGACAATTAAAACGAATTTCTCAGATGCGCAAAAAAAATTATCAGATATGGGAGAACTTATAAAAACAAATTCAGAGTCCATTGAAACTGTAGCAAAATCCACTGAATTAGTAGCAAAAAATCTTAGCGAGTATAAAAAGACAATACAATTACGCATTCCTCAAATGCTAGATAGTCGATTCTATCCATATAAGGATATGACAGATGTTATTAATAGTTTCCAGAAACAAATTGATTTTCTAAAACAGGATCGTGTGGAGACGAGTATAAAACCTATAGCGGAACCATTAACAGCGCATACGATTTTTACACCGAAACTACCAAAATTGGATTTTCCAGGTGCAATTGATTTTGTTAAAAGAGAATTAGGAGGTAGATATTCAGTGGACGAAGAACCCCCGGCACAATGAGTAAATTTAAAGAGGATGTAGTTAAGGAATTGCACAAGCCAGCTAGAGTAAATTTTCCCCGTAGGCGTACAATTATTAAAGGATTAGACGATTTATGGCAAGCTGATTTAGCCGAATTTGGTCTTTATGCTCGAGAAAATAAAGGTTATAAATTCATACTAGTAGTTATCGATTGCTTTTCCAAGTATCTATGGACGGTGCCGTTAAAAAATAAAAGCGGTGTTAACGTGAGTGCTGCATTCAAAGAGGTATTTCTAAAGGATAGTCGAATTCCCAAAAATTTGCAGACAGATCAAGGCAAAGAATTCTACAACAGCCATTGTAGTGCTTTAATGAAAAAACATAATGTAAATCATTATTCCACATACACTGTTATTAAAGCATCTATGGCAGAACGTGTGATTAGAACATTAAAGGAAAAGATTTATCAGGGATTTAGTTTGCGTGGGAAGTATCGCTGGATAGATGTTCTGAAAGACATTACCGACGCCTACAATAAACGGAAACATAGCACAACTGGAATGCGACCTTGTGACGTCACCAAAGATAAAGAGCGTAATTTATTAAACACTGTTTACTCCCATATCAAAATTGCAGGAAAGAAGCTATTTAGCGTGGGCGACATTGTTCGCATTAGTAAACAAAAGACCATATTTGATAAGGGATATACAGCAAACTGGTCGACGGAGTTATTTAAAATAAAATCAATTAAAATAAGTAGCCCAACAGTGTATTTCTTAGAAGATACTGCAGGACAACCCATATCTGGAACATTTTATGCTGAGGAACTTCAGAAGGTTAAGCATTCCGATGTTTATCTAGTGGAGAAGATTTTAAGAAAAAAGGGAAATAAAGTTTATGTCAAGTGGCTTGGACTGGATAAATCACAAAATAGTTGGATAGAGAAATCAAATGTTTTGTAATATAAATATAATAAAATATGATTATTAAAACATATATTCAGTAGTTTAATTGACTCCCCGCAAGACTGTCGTTATGCTTATTATTTTTCCAGAACTCCTTTTGCTATCAGTGCTAACTGTAATTTTTTACTTTTTCTCAAATAAATATTTTACAATATAATTTTACCGATTTTCATTTTTTAACCTGAAAATGAATAAAACTTAGGAAAATAAAAATGTATAGCATAAAATTCATATTTTATTGGACAATATATATTATAATATCGTACAGCTGCTAAAATAATTACTAAACCTATTGTTACAAATATAAAAGTTAATAATAATGTATTAATAATTTTGTGAGTCCATAATTCATCATAGACATCAGGGAATATCCTTGCAGCGTTATCGTTGTACAAGATGGTCTTCCATTGCTCGGTGAACACTTTAACACCTGTGATCTCGGATATTGTTGTGCTGTATCGAATCTTGTATCGAAGAACATCCACATCGGTTGGTTTCTTTTCCAATACAATACTGCATGTATGCGGTCTTGATTGGTTGTTTGTCATCATACGGGACCATGATTCATCAAGGGTGTAGTCGAAATCAATTGCGATGTAACAGTGTTCTACATTTTTTGGGCGTGTCACGAACAACGTACCGTTGAAAATATTTGCGAGCACTAAAAAGTTTGCGATATTCATTTCTGCAGTTCAGTTTACCACTAAATAAAATATTGTCACTTGTTGGAATTTATACACTCGCGACACTTGTACTTTGGTGATGGCGGTCCGTCAATTTGAGTTCTTCCCGTATTATAATGCACGAAACATGGAAGTCTTTTTTGAAAGTCTTTATCGTTTTTCCATTTTGAGGATAATAAATGCCAAATTTTAAATAATTCCAATCCTTCAATCTTGCTCGTGTAATACTCTGGTAGATATTTTAAATGGTCACTTGTTAAACGTCCCTCGTAATAAGCATCGATTGCATTATTTATTTTTCCAAGTAATGGAACTTTTTCACCGTCACCAGTCATATTGTTGAATGTCTATTCCAACCAATTTTCTAGAGGATAATAAATCTTTTTTTATTTTATCTGTGTTATATATTAAGGCCTCCAGTAAACACTCGACGTTTTCAATGTTTTCTGCTTTATTACGTTCTGTACGCGCGAGAACTTTTAGTCTATTGATGTCATCATTTTCATTTTTCGAACGAGTCGCTTCTTCCAGACAATTATTGTAATATTTTAAAAACGAAAGATCTTCCATTCGTTTGATACGGCATTCTATTATATCCATCAACTCATATAGTCGTTCAAATAATTTTTTGTTGAGAATTATTTTTGTTTTGTTTTTATCAATACGAATTCGTTTCTTACCATTGCATGTTGTTGTGAAAAGAATTTCACAATCTGTGAAAACCTTTAAAATGGGCTTCTTTTCATCGTCGTAAGATAATTTTCGTTTTCGCGATGAGAAAAAATGTTGAATTTTTCCCATGTGTTTCACGAGTTGGTTCCATTCGATGTGTATAAATGAAACATTTGTATTTTTTGGTCCAGACAGCCTTATTGCAGGAAAAAATCCTCGAACAGGACTTAGCCCGACAGCAATATGTACACTTTTATTTAACTTATATATTATCTCATTGATAAATCTTTTCTCATTTCGCAGTTCGGTATCAAAATCCGACAACATACCGTCAAGAAATTGTGTGATGCTGTCATCGTCATCATCATCACTATCATCACACAAATCGATAATTTCCGTTTTCTGCTGCTTATCTTGTTTGATGTACTTTTGATACAGTTCTTCTTTTTCTTGATTGTTCTTCCATGCGTTGTAATTATACTCATACAAACACACCTTATCCAGTTCAAAACCGGCCTCAACAAATTCGCTGGCCTGTTGATCGGATAAATAATAATTGGTATCCGGATTTACGTAGTAATAACCCTCCTGATTCCACCGTGAAGACCAGTCCGAATCTATTGTTTGCTGCAAATTCAAAATTTATCTATGCTGTTCAAGATGAGAAAATAAATATATATCTTACCATATTGATATTGCTTCAAATTTTGCAATTAAATCTCGATATTCCTTTAATTTAGCACTCTTTACTTTTATTTCACTTTTTAATAGTTCCAATTTATTTAGCCACACTTTCAATTCCTTATCAAGTCGAACCTTTTTTTTACGTAAGAAACTTAGTCTTAAATCACCAGACATCTCAGTACTAAATATTATTCTTAATAAATTTTCATTATATATTATCGGATCGATTTCTATCAACCAATCAGCATTGAGCACAATTATCATCTAACCACATCCTCATTTTATGATTTTAAAAATCAATTCGTTTAATATTTTTACGTGAAAAAATAGCGAACGTGCGTAACCACATCCGGTAGAACTTTACCTTGAGCTGTTTCTTATCATCAGCATGCGAAATTATTAATTCCTAATTTATATACATAAGAATTCAGTTGGTACTACTATCTTAAATTTTTCTAGAAAGAAGGTGGGGTATGGCTACCAGTCACTGTTATTATCTTGTTCCATCTTTTCCTCCTCAACTCGGCGCTTTTCCTCCTCATCTCGACGATCTGCATTAAGTACCAACTGATATTCCAACCGACACAGATCGTTATCAGTTATAGGAATCGCGAAATGGAATTTTTTATGGTCCCACATGATATAAATGTAAGAATCTTTTAACCTGTTACAAATATATCCAGAGCAGGGTTCCAGCACACACTCATGTGTCCAACCAAATTCCTCGTCTATAAAACTGATTTCTTCAATGCCAGTCAAAAGAATTTGCAATGCCTTAGAAGGATCTATTTCCATCAGTTCTTCCAGGATTGAATATGCACGATCACTAAAATATTGGTACAACTCATCACAGCCACCAACACACTCTCGCAGATTGTTGTAAATATGTTTAGGACTCCCTTGGCCTGAATTCGGGGTATAATCAATATTTATTTCTACGTTGTCCATAATTGTTTTTGCTGTAACGCGTGTTCTGAATAAACTGAATTATTTTTCAACTTAGAGCCTTTAATATTCAAGATTATGTGGATGTGGTAAAAATTAGTTTTTGATTAGCACCACATATTTAAATTTCTCGCCATGTATTTGAATTTTTCTGTGTGTTTAATATTTTTACGTGAAAAAAAGCGAACGTGCGTAACCACATCCGGTAGAACTTTACCTTGAGCTGTTTCTTATCATCAGCATGCGAAATTATTAATTCCTAATTTATATTCATTAGAATTCTAAGTTGGTACTACTATCTCCATCTCACTCTTTCAATAGAGCTACTCGCACTTATGGAAAGATAAGAATTCAGTTGGTACAACTGTCACCACTATCTACATCTCACTCTTTCAATACCGGAAGAGAGCTACTCGCACCCATAGGCTCTTATGGCAATTCGCGCACAGACAGTCCTTATCTTATCAGCCACAACATACGGCCCTTATCTTATCAACCACAACATCCGGTCCATTCGTTACAAGCAGTCCTTATCTTATCAACCGGAAACCGCAACATCCGCGACCGGAAACCGCATATCTTATCTACATCCGGCCCTAACCACAGGATGACCTTGGGAATACTTCCTGGCGCAGAACCCGCTATTATTATCTACTCCTATATTTTTCTCGAAAAGTATGAGGTTTACGGAAAAAAAACTTTTCTTACTAATTTGTTCAGTTTTAAATTCTCTACAATTATTTGTTATATAAATTTCATGCAATTACAATCGTTTATTAGTAATTGGCAAAAAATTTCAAAAATTTCAATTTTTTTTTTTCGAAAGTTAAGAATTTTATGAAAAATATATTTTAATAAAATTTGTTCAGTTTTTCATTTCCTTTAACTTTTGTTTGAAAAGTTTTGTAATATTTTTCATATTAAAGAAAATCTCGGAAAAAACAAAAAAACGCCTCGAGTAAACACCCACTTCCGGTTTATGAATGTTTACCAAAAGCTTTTCAGTTCCAGTTTTTAACTATAAAACTTTAAGTTTAAACAGCACCCACGGACAGACAGACAGACAGTCACACACACAGACACAAAACATTTTTTTCCAGAAATTAGTGCAATGGACTCAGGGGACCTCAAAACGGATATTTCCGCAAAAAAAAAATTCAAAAAAAAATCACGATCACAATACTTCCCCTATATATACTTCGTATATAGGGAAAGTAAAAACACACATCAAACAAGCTATCGAACTGTGAACTGTGTGCCCATGTGTTTGCGAGTATTTTATTTATTTTAAGTGGTATAATTTAACTGAAAATTCTTGAAAATTGGTGAGTAAAAAGCACTAGACATTTTCATAAAAATCTAACAATTATTTCGTAGGATATTTGTTGATTTTTATTTTAAAATTTCCACTGTATTTGCGCGACATACACGAGGCCACTATTTTAGAAAAAAACATTGATAGCGTCGAATTTATATCGGAGTTCGCGGTCATTGATCCAATTATTTTTGTTTATTTTATTTTACCTTTCCGTCTTTTATCCTATACACTTTCATTAATTCCTTCCGTGGTCTACCTTGTTTGTTTATAAAGTCCTCATAAACGACCCTATGAGGTGAAGTGTTGTGTCCCTCGTTATTTTATGTTGTAATTTATTAATTTTTTTCGTTACAATTATTATACTCGAATTTCAAACATAAACATGGTTATCACATGTAATACTTGTAAATCAACTATTAGTCCTCGATCAGAATCGCTTAAATGTTTTAAATGCAACAAATGGTTTCATACTGATTGTAAAAACTCGACACAAAAGTTCATCTTCATCAATTAATGACACTATAAAAAGCGTTTTGAAAAAGGAACTTGCAACGCTCTTCAAGACTGAGTTTCAAAGTGCAATGAAAGATATTTTTGCGGAAATAAATGGCATAAAAGATCGACTATGCAAACTAGAAGGTGTTTTAACAACGGACACACCCAATATTCTGAAAGAAGCTAATATAGTGGGGAAGATAGAAGAACGACAGCAGCGTCTTTTAAATGTTATGGTTTATAACCTGCCAGAATCCACCGGATCTGCAGATATAAAAATCAAGAACGATATATCTGCCAATTTCATTTCAAAGGCGATAAAAGTAACTTCAGGGGTTCCTCAAGGTTCCCATTGTGGGCCAATTTTATTTTTATTGTTTATATATTGTCAACAATAACTACTACATTAACGGAACAAAACTGTTGTCAGTTGTTCATATTAAAGATCTAGGTGTTATAATGGATCGTAGCCTCAAATTTTCCAAGCATATAGACACTATATGTTGTAAGTCTTTGCAAACGTTAGGATTTATTAATCGTTTCGGGAAAAGTTTCTCTAATGTTACTCAAAAACTGTTATTTATATCATTGGTGCGTTCTCAATTAGAATATGCCTGCTGCATTTGGTCACCAATCTATAATAAACAAATTGCACAACTTGAACGGGTACAAAACAAATTCCTTTTATCTATGGCGTATAGAAATGGTATCAGCAGAGTTAATTATAGTCGAAGTCATATGCTAAATTCTCTAAATTTAACCTCGCTATGCGATAGACGTTTTTTCTCTGATCTATGCGTTCTATTTAAAATAGTTAACGGATTAATAAATTCTAGTCAATTGCTTGAAAGTGTAAACTTTAATATGCCATCAGTAACCAGATCAAATTTACCATTTCGGGAAACGCTTCACCGTAGTAATTATGCTCGTAATAATGCCTTAAGTCGAATGATGAGAATAGGAAACTTGGTCTGTTCTTCACCCAATTTCATTTTGTACGGTACATCTTATAACATATTCAAGCTTCATTTGAAATTTATTGATTTCTCAGCGTATGATATTTCCAATTAGTATTAGTATTGTAATAACCTTTTTTTATTTTTTTTGCGCATTTGTATTAATTGTATAATAAGCATTTTAAAATTTTCTTTTTATTAGTATTATATCGTGTAATGTTATTTTAAGTGGTTTTTAAAATGATTACAGATTCATCTGTAATATATTTTGCAGTTTAACGGTTTTATATTTTTATTTGTGCTGATATTTTTATTTATTTAATTCATTGTATTTATGATATTTATTTTAATTTTAACCATTTTATTTAAATTATTTATATTATGTTTCTATCTATAGATGTGTATCAATCGTTTATATTTGTATTGTTTTTATCTATTTTATTTATACCAACTATGTTATTTATTGTGTTTTTTAATATTATAGTAGTTTATTTAATTTATTTAAATTAGAGGTATGATTGAGAAATAATGAATACTTTGTCATTGGGGAGTCAATGGTGGCTAGACATTTATATTTAGGTACGTTTGTGCACTTTTGTGTGTATTATGTTTTTTGTGTAATATTTTGCATATTATATAGTTGTGAAGGAGATTCCGTAAATAAATAAATAATAATAAATAAACAACCAACCCAAATTAGTACCAAAATAACCTACTGATCATAACCGTAGAAAAAACAAAATAAATGATTTTCTACAACAGACATAAAGCTAATTTGACAATCAAAACAACTTAATTGAATAAACTATCAAAAATTAAAAATACAAGACAACCTCAAATGGATCAATTAGAAAAAAAGAACTCTAACACAATAGCAACACTGACAAAAACGCCCTATTTAAATCACAAAATACTTATCTAAATAATATCTGTGAAGACACAACCAACTTAAAAATAAAGTACTAAAAATACTATATAAATTTTTATACATTTTTTAATTTCTTTTAAAACAGGGCAGAGAGACCTATGGTCGATAACCCAGACAATGACGGACTAACACTAATCATAATGTATATATGTAGTTTTGTAAATATAGTTCTGTAATAAAGATGTTGTATATACAGGGTGTCCCGTTAATGCGGGGAAATGGCTGGACCATAGATTCCTGAGGTCAAAATATGGCGATTTAAAGCAACTTATCTATATCCAAAAATTTATGGTTAAGCCGCAATTTGGCTTCAAAGTTTAATTTTTTTTTATTTCTTTTGTTTATAACAATTGAACGCTTTATTTGATTTGAATGAAATTTATGTTTAATAACTACCATAATATAATACATCAATTCAGTTATTATGACTATTATTGGTTAACAAGAAGTATGAGAAACAGTAGTACTACCACTTAAAAACTAAATTATTTTTTTATTGGTGTATCTAATAAAAACTAAAAAAATACTACTTGAAAGAACATTGAATTTAAAAACTTTTCATCTCTTAATAATATTTGATATCTTTTACGGTTTTTACACAAAAAAATAAAATATATATTTTTTATCTAGTAAAAACAAAATCTAGTTTTTCATCGAATCGAAAATAAAAGTTATTCATGGCCGTCTTTGTTTAAAAAATGTAAATTATGTATAATAATAATTATTTAGTGTCTTTTAACAAATAATTTTTAACTTTATTATAGTTCATAAATATTCATATTTGGAACAAACAGATATCTTGTTTGTATTAAGATTTTGCAAAGAAAATTGTTTGAAAAGTGTTAGATGTTATTTTGATTTATTTTATTAATTGATATTATTTCATTTTTATTCAATTGAGTAAGTTTATTTACTTATTAATGAGTGCATAATGAGTATACTATATTCATATTTTTTTTTTTGTGCAAAAACCGTACAAGATATCAAAAACTAGTAAGAGTAAAAAAAGTTTTTAAATCTAATGCCCTTTCAAGTAGATTTTTTTGGATTTTATTGGATGCACCAATAAAAAAATATTTTAGTTTTTAAGTGGTGGTACTACTGTTTTTTATACTTCCTGTCAATCATTAATGGCCACAATAACTGAAATGATGTATGATATTATGGTACTTATTAATAATAAATTTCATTCAAATCAAATAAAGCGTTCAATTGTTAAAAACAAAAGAAATAAAAAAAATTGAAACTTTGAAGCCAAATTCCGGCTTAACCGTAAATTTTTGGATATAGATAAGTTGCGTTAAATCGTCATATTTTGACCCCAGGAATCTATGGTCCAGCCATTTCCCCGCATTAACGGGACACCCTGTATATATACTATATAAACTAGATAGAAAAACCAATACCCTAAAACTATATAAACAAATACAAGAACTTAAAATAAAAAATATAATAGTCTTAAGTAACCTACTACTTATCTATAAAATAGAACACAACTTGATCCAGACAAATATCACATTAAAAATAGATAAATAAGTCACATAAGTAAATCTGGCTGGAGTTTTACAATAAGGTTAAAAAAAATTGCGCTCATTTCTATAAAAATAAGTTGTTAAATCAAGGTTTGCTAAACATATAATTGAGGAAAATAATTCTTTTAAAGAGAATGTACTCTCTATTATCCACTTCGTCGAAAAGGGGCGCACAATGAATCTTCTAGAATCGCTAGAAATACATAAAGCCTGCGTTATTCCGAGAATTCCCTTAATTAACGACCAGGTTGAACTATTGTACTCTCCGATTTTCGATGCTGTTTGTAAATAATCCTGTGCATAAATATTTGTGCTTTACGTAGTTTTAAATTGCTTTCGTTTCAATAATGGCAAGTTCCCGAAACTACATTCAAGATAATAATAACAATAAAGTGTTACACAAACAAAGTTTAAGTATTTTTCTAATTATTAAATATATAAAACGAAGCAGAAGCTTCTTATATTCAAAATTTTATTAAAAATAAAATTTTATTAAAAATAAATCCGAATCAATCAATCTACAATGTTTTGAATTAAATCAAATAAATAGTCAAAAAATTATTTGTAAACATATTAAGATATTTATTTATTCTTATTAAGTTAACGTATGTTATGATATCATCTAAACTTAGTGTAATATGGAGTTCGCACGATGCGACAGTGACACAGAACCGGCCTAAATGAATGGGGGGTGGCGGAGGGCCCATAACGATGTTAGATAACTCAATTATAACACATACTACAACCGCATATGTTTCCAACATATCCTCAGAATTTAATTATAATGCCTCCGCTTGTCTACACACTCCCACACAAGACTATCGTCTAACAGGCGCGTTTCAGATCCTCTTTTGCACAGATGCTAGAAGTTAATCAGATTACCTTAATTAAGATATTATTCAAATAGTATTCAGTTACGTAGTAAATTATTTATAATTTCTTATTTTATATATTATATGCGTTTTCCGCGTACAGTTGAATGATGAATAACGACACTAATTAAATGCAGTGAAAAGGCTCTGATTAAATTTTGCTCAAGTATTCTCATTCAACCCAACAACTAAAAGATATTAGCTGAAATGATTTGTCTAATAATTCAACTCTATATTCATTACGTACCGTTGCAAATGAAATGCTGGCGGACGGTTTAATTAACGAAATAGCTCGAAGAGAACAGCAAAACGGATGCTCAAAGGCGTTCGGTTGCATACCTTTTAATGTCTGCTGCTGTTGCTTAACAAAACCTGCATTATTTCTTTAATTAAATCCTACACGATAATTTAGATTATATAACTTTAATTATATATATATATATATATATAATATATATATATATATATATATATATATATATATCATAGTTAGGGAACAAATCGTATACATCTGTATGGAATTGAAATTATTCGAGGCGAATAGGCAAATTACTTTAACTTAATTTAATAACAATCAGTAGACAATACGCTTAAGTAAGGGTAAAGTAATGGCCATAATTGGTTCATATTGATTTTTAATTTAGACCCGAATTAACACTCCGCCACATGGAAATGTTGGCAAATTGCGCGAACACCAATAATCGGTTTTCGTTTCCAATCGTATCAATTATCCAATTATAACGTTTACGAGTATTTTCCCATCCGTACAAAATCGGATTATTGGTTCGTTTCCGAAAATTCTTTGTTTTTTTTAACGTTTTTGGCACCGGTCATCCGCATTACTTAGTTACTATTGTGGCAGTTAATCACAAAATGCATAGTTATACTCATTTAATTTCATTCAAATTTTCAATTAGTTTTACGTTAGAAATCTATATAAGTTGTTATATGTATAGTGTACGATTCAATCACCATGATTACATCACAAATGCTAAATAATATTTAATATTTACATATAGCTTTCTGAGCTTGTTTATTACCTTCTTAATATTAATAATATATTTGGATATTTACCCCAAGATTATTTAAGTGATATATACGTTAATAAACATGGACTCTTTAAATTTAACGAAACAGATCTACTCTCTACATTGCTCGAAGGTTATTCAATGATAGATTATACGCCATAATCGATTACTGCAAACTAAAGAATGAATTGATTGAAAGAAACAAGTATTGGAAACTAATTTAAAAAAAAAACATTCAACTATTTAATTCATTTTGGTTCAAATTTCCTCAATTACGTTGGTAAACTAAATACTTGTCTCGTGTTGATTATTTGAATCCGAAAAAAAATGTATAATTATGGAATTTTGTGTTAATAATAAGAAAAATTATAGCACAATTCCTCCACCTTTTGATGAAGTGAATGCTTTGAAGGCTTTTAATAAAATCGATCACGGAAATTTATTGCCTAAATTGTATATAACTAAATTTTTAATTAAAAATGATCCTAGATTAGTTTAGATTAGAATTGTAGTTTAGCTATAGTTTGCCTTAGAGCAGTGCAACCTGAGTTTATCTTGTATAGTTGTACAATACTATTAAGAGATTTACTTGGTAAGGTCAATTATCTTCCTAGGAGGCCATACCCTGATCCCTTTTGGGGTTATCGCTAGTGGTAGTCACTACTACACACAAACGTATGATGTTCTCGGTCCTTTTTTCTGCGCATTCACTTTACCTACATGTGATGTTATACACTTTACCTATCTTATTGGTTAATATCCATTAAGGAGACCCATAACCAGCTCTGTTTGGCGAGAGGTCAATTAATATTTTTGATTGCCTTTAACCTAGTGTGTTTATCAATTCATAGTAGTAGCAGCTTCTTCCCTGTTAATTAATATACTTGCATAACTTGGTACCCATATTAGAGTGAGCCTGTTGCCATTGGCCGATTGGTTGAGAGCTTGTTCAGTTCCAAGTAGTTTTGGAATTAAATAATGATGGGCCTTATCTGAGAGGAACTGATTCCATTTTTAGACCCTTATATGTCTATGCCGCAGCCCGCTTCTGCTATTGATGCATCTGCGTACCCAATTTCAGAGTAATATTTTGTTTTTTTTATTCGGTTCGAGCTATTTTGACGACTCTCAACGAAATCAAATTTAGGCGCTATAACGTCTGACGGTATTTGTAAGAATTTCCCTGAAGAGATTCAAGCTTCTTTAGTACCGTTGTTAGTTTTAATTTGACCTACCATACTGGTAAACCATATGTAATAATGGGCCTTATTCATAAAAAAACAATCTGCAAAGCTACAGCGGCACTCTCCATATGCCGTAGGCTCTTTGGTAGATTATGGCAACTGAAACCTAAAATGATACATTGGTTTTACATCCACAATCTGCCAAAGATCCTGCACCATATTCATAGTGCCGCCGTAGCTTTGCAGATTATTTTTCTAGGTGCCCGTTCCAATTAAGTTTCCTATCTGGTGCTAATCCTAGATATTTCAACTAATTTCTTGTTTTTATTTTTATTTTAGGAGCTTTGATATTCGCCTTCCCAAGATTAGTGAAAGGTAGGTCACATTTTTGTCAGAATTAACATTGAAGATACACCATTTTATTATGACATCTTGAGCTAAGGGCTATATGGTGTTTATATATTTACCCCTTATGATAATTGCTATATCGTCGGCATAACCTTGCGTATAGTAACCCTTATGAACCAAGGTAATCAGGAGGTCATCCACCACGATACATCATTTGCAAGGGCGATAGAACCCCGCCTTTAGGGCTCGCTTTTGCTGTGATTACTGTTTCTGATTTGCTTCCTATACTTGCGGGGTTCTTACATTTTTTTAGTGCGGCCTTCATCTTTCTTATTGTGGGTATATCAATATCCTTAATGGGCCATTATTTGACAGTTTTGAAGGTTGAGTTGTCAAACGCGAATTCAATAACACGAAGTCTGTTGTAAGGCTATGAAGTGCATCCGCAGTGGATTTCTCAGATTGACAGGCAAACTGCTGCCCATGGAGCAGATTTACCTCTGGATACTGTTCCTTATACCATTGTCTATAATTTTCTCCACGACTCTTAGGAAAAATGAGGTAAGGCTAATTAGGCGGTAGGACTTGGTCTTATCAAGTAAACCACAAACTACTTTGGGGATAAATATATTTTTATGTTTATGTTTATATTGTGTAGACCGTAGCTTCCTTTCCACAAGAGTACAAACATATTATATAAAACATAGAAAAATTTTGAATGGATGAAGCTAAGCGGAGTTCATGCAGCTGCTATGATCTTCCACACTAACCCTTGTTTCTGTGTTTCTTTCTATTTACCGTTATTTTTGCATTAATTTAGTCCTATTTTCCATCATTTTGGAGATAGGTTTATCATTTTCAAAAATGACATTTAAAATTTTTGAAACTCTAGCGTAAAGCTATCTTTGTAATTTGGCTGCAGGTAATAGACTATTATATCTAGCTCCTGCTATAGCAGTGTAGGGAAAATGCCATTTGGTGCTTTGAATAGTTTAAATATACCAGCTGCTCATTCACTTTTTTCTTTGGTAATGAGTTAATCAGCCTTGCTATTGCTTTTTCGAGTAGATCTCAGAAGATTGAGCAGTATTTTCTTGGGAGTTCACGGATGTTAAGCCAGTGGAGTGTGTCAATAGCAGAACACTAAGACTTTCCTTAAGCTCCTCTGCATAACCCTCATCAGATGTTGTTAGAGTGGTCTTGGTCTTTAGACAGAACTTTGTGGAGCTTGGCTGTTGGGGTTGCTAATATATAAGTTTACAGAACGTTCTTCATGTTTTCTTTTTTATTTTCTCCTTGTTATATCCGCAAAGTAACTAGAAGCATCCCTGTTTATGTGACCTAAGTCTTTGTTCCATCGGGGCACGTCTCTGGAAAAAAATGTCCTATTTAGCGAACAACTAGATGAATATGCTTATTTCTGAGCAGAGCCGCTGCTGTTCCTAGCTCTTCTGTAGTCTGTGTATTTAGGTAAAGATCGCTTCTTTTCATTCTATTAGAATATAACCTATAATAAAACTACCTTTGTATATTGCCTGCAGGTAAAAGGCTATTATATGTAGCTCCTGCTTCAGTAGTTCGGGAAAAATGCCATCTGATGCTTTGAATGGTTTAAAGCTACCAACTGCTCATTCATTTTTTCATTTGTAATGTATTAACCAGTCTTGCTTTTGCTTTCTATAGTAGGCAAGAAAATGCTTCCTTCAGTAGATTGAGCAGTGTTTTCTTGGGAGTCCATAAATGTTGAGACTGGGATGTGCGTTAGAATGGTCTTTGGACAGGACTTTATGGGGTCTGACTGATGGGGTTGTATCAGTTAGTCCCTCAGATCGCCTCTTTTCATTGTATTAGATTATAGCCTATAATAAAACTCTCTTTGTATATTGCCTGCAGGTAAAAGGCTATTATATCTAGCTCCTGCTTCAGTAGTTAAGGAAAAATGCCATCTGATGCTTTGAACGGTTTAAAGCTACCAACTGCTCATTCATTTTTTCATTGGTAATGTGTTAACCAGACTTGCTTTTGCTTTCTCTAGTAGGCAAGAAAATGCTTCCTTCAGTAGATTGAGCAGTGTTTTCTTGGGAGTCCATAAATGTTGAGACTGGGATGTGCATTAGAATGGTCTTTGGACAGGACTTTGTGGAATCTGACTGATGGGGTTGTATCAGTTAGTTCCTCGTTCTTCATGTTTTCCTTTTTGAGTTCCTCAACTCCTTGTTATAGCCACAAAGTGCCTGTCGTCTATAGGCATTCCTGTTGCGGGTTTTCTTTGCACTGTTAAAGGTTTTCTTGTCTTCTTGCATCTTTAGGTGACCTAAATCTGTATTCCATCAGGGCATATCTCTGGAAGGAGATCTCCTATTTAGCGAACAACTGGATTAATATCTAGTAGGCAAGAATATGCTTCCTTCAGTAAATTGATCAATGTTCTTTTTGGAATCCACGGATGTTGAGCCTGGGAAGTGCGCCTTTGATAGAACACTGGGATTTTCCTTAACCCCTTCCCGTACAATTATTTTTGAACGTAATGTACTTGTGCCCGAGATATCTCGGGCGTATACGGGAAGTTCAGATTCTGTTAAAGTGGTCTTTGGACAGGACCATGTGAAGCCCGGCTGTTAGGATTATTTGAGTAACTTCCTCAAAAAACATTCTCCATATTTTCCTTTTCGATTTCCTTAACTCTTTGTTATATCCTGGTATTTTTCTTTGCTATATCTCGAGGAGACCTAAATCTGTGTTCCATCAGGGCACGTCTTTGGAAGGAGATCTGCTCTATAGCGTAATATGCGTATTTCTGAGCAAAGCCGCTACTGTTCCTAGCTCTTCTGTAGTCTGTATATTCAGGTAGAGTTCCCACTCTTGAGCACTTTCTATAGAGGTTGAAGTCTCTACATTTTCTTGATTTCTTTCTTGTGGCCTCTAAGTCATCATACCAATTTTTTATTGTGCTTGCTGCGAAAGCATGAGCTCAAGTGATATCCAACATCTCCTGCCTGATTGGATTCACAAAGGTAGGCTCGCTACCTCTATTAATAATATCTAAATTGTTAGAGATAATGAATTCAAGAAGTTCCTTATCTCTCTTATTGGTGTCCGTACTGCCCCGTACCATAATATGGACGTTGACATTACAGCCCAGGAAAAGTTTATTGCCCCCTTTGCATCACTTAATGAGTCTATTTATCTCATATGATGGTGGTTTGCTTCCTTTTTCCGGAAAGTAGAATTAGGCCAACAATAATTAACCCAACATTAGAACCTTATAATTAAATACAAATGTTATAAATCAAACACTTTCATTGCTACTTCTGAAATTTCACAAAGATCCAATCTGAGTCCCACTATTTTAATTGGTTTATTAATAAACTTATATCGGGATTAAATATAAATGTTTTATTTTTTCTGATTATATAAAGATTATGAGACCAATATATTCAAATGCTAATTGTGTTAGAATTAAACCATAGTGCAGATTTTAATTGTTGCGTGGTTTAAAAACTTGTTGAATCTAGGAAAGTGAAAAGTTATAACGTAGTTATGAGTTATGACTCCAGAATAATTGATACTCCATTGTCTAGAATAAGAAAATTCAGTGATTTGAGAATAACTTTTGATGGTAAATTATTATTTAACAATTATATTGTCTCTGATGGTAACCGCTTTATTGGGTTTATTCCTCATACATTTGTTCAGGTCTTAAATATGGTTGTTGTATTTGGAATCTTTTATACTGTAAATACTAAATTTAATTGAGTCTATAGTTTATATATTTTTGGAAAAGATAATTACTATTTCTGTTCCATGTTTTTTTTTATATACCTGACACGTGTTTGGCTTTTACAATCATTATTATTATCATCCGTACCGTACGGTACATACAAGCATACATACGAACACAATTGTCTACGTTTTGTGCAGTTTATTAGTAATTGTTAAATTTGTGACTACATTTGAGTGAAGTAATAAGTTACACTTAACGCGTTGTTGGTGTTAATTGGTTAGTTTATACAGTTTATTAGTGAATTTATCTAATTAAAAGTGTCTCCTAACCTGTGCGAAAGTGATCAGCTGTTGGCGCGTCGATCGCTTGCTCGCTCTCGCATTCAGTGGCGTATCAATCAAAGGGAATTTTTCCAAAACCGTATTTATATTTTTCTTTCCATTTCATTCGTAAGTACACCTTCCCGCGGCCCTCCTGTCTTGTCTAGTGTTAGTCACTGTAATTGGCCCTGCAGTGTGAAGTGAGTGTCCCCGTTTTTTCGCCTGTTTTTTTGTTTTTGTTTTATTATTTATAAGTTATTACTTTGTTTTTGTCTATTTTCATTTTTCCGGCTTTCCCTACTTCAGTAACTTAAAACTAATCAATATGACTAACTGTATAAAATGTAACCAGTTTATAGCACCCAATAAAATTAAACACTGTTTGAAATCTGGAGATGGTAAGTGGATTTGCTCTACCTGCCGTAATTTAATGAACAGCCCCTCGAATTCTAATGGAACTGAACAACTACTTGATAGTACTTTAAAATCTGAAATTATTCAGGCAATTAATAATATTTTTAAGAGCTATTTTGATCCATTCTCTGCTGAAATTAAACAACAGATTGACACTTGTACGCAGGCAGTTTCATCTCTTACTAAGCAAGTGTCTGAATTAAAGGCAGAAAATGCACTTCTGAAAGCTAAAATGGCATCTCTTGCAAAATCGCAAATATCCACTGAAAATATTCGGGAAATTGAAGACAGGGAAAATAGGTTAAACAATTGTATGGTTTACAATCTTCCCGAATCTCTCAACACTGATTCTTAGATTAGACGACAGGAGGATTTAGACCACTTAAAAAACAGTTTCACTGACTTAAGTACTGTTAATTTACTTTCTAAAATATCCATATTTAGAGTAGGTAAAGTTGGATCATGACCTAGACCCCTTAAGCTTCGCTTTGATTGTAAATCCAACGCCAGTAATTTTTTAAAGCTTTGCAAGAGTATAGACTTAGGCAATATCCAAGTGGGACCTGATCGTACTCCTCAGCAAATGGAATTACTTAATGCAGCACGAACTGAATTGAAACTAAGGCAGCAGGGCGGCGAAACAAATCTAACTATTAAATTCATTAAGGGGCATCCTCGTGTCATTACGAACTCCGCATGAAAATCGTTACCCTCTGGAAATATTTCAGTTATTTATCAGAACGTTCGTGGATTAAATACTAAAATCGATACCTTCTACTCTAATGTTAGTGATTGTGATCATGATGTTGTGCTTCTTACTGAAACCTGGCTAACATTTCCTGTGAGCAGCAGTGAATTATTTAGTGATTCTTATTTAGTTTTTAGGTCAGATCGTGATAATGAAACAACTGGTAGTTCGAAGGGTGGTGGAGTGTTGATAGCAGTCCGTAATTTTTTTAAAGTTGTTATAATTTCCACGGATTTTATTAAATTACACGTGCCAATAATAGACATTACAGTATGTAAATTGAAACTGAAATCTAGCTCATTATTTATTATTCTAGTATACATTCCACCAGACACTTCTACTGAAGATGTTTAATTATTTTTTAATTTGTTATCTCAACTAAATTTTGATAATGATAACATTATTTTTGCTGGCGACTTTAACTGTTCATCAATTTCAAATTCTCTACATAATTTTGTTACTAAAGCAACTTTTATTTCTAATTTTTGTACTTTTCTAGGCCTTCGACAATATAACACAATTACAAATTCTTCAAATAATGTTTTAGATTTTATATATTCCAATGTTAGCTGTCAAATTGATAGAGAAACATTTCCGCTTGTTTTGGAAGATTCTTATCATCCCGCTCTTAAATTTACTTTGCAATAATTGGGATATACTATTAAGTTTCTCTGACGTTAATCTCGCTCTTTCTGAATTTTATAATATATTGAACTCTGCTCTCTTAAAGTTTATTCCAACTTATAAATTTAATAAAAATAAAAGAAATTACCCGCCTTGGTATAATTAAGAAATAATACATTTAATTAAAGAAAAGAATACCATTAGAACTAAACTCAAATCTAACTCAATCTTTATGACACCTCCGAGCATTAATTAAATGTAAAATCAAATCTGCTTATAACTCATACATGTCCACCATTGAAAATCAAGTTACTTCAAACCCAGGTCAGTTTTGGACGTACATAAACTCTAAGAGATCTAGTACATCCAGAATTCCTTCGACATTGATAGATAATGATAATAAACTGGACAACCCTGAAAAGATTGTTAATGGTTTTCGTATTTTTTTTTAATCTGTTCATGTTTCCCCATCTTAAAATGTTCATTTATCTAATTTCAGCTATATTCCCAGTTTTTCAATTTCCCCTGTTTTAGATATAGTTTTATATAACATTCTTAAGAAACATCCTAATAAATTTTCTTCCGGTGATGACAATATACCTGCTTTTATTTTAAAAGATTTTCCTCCTTTTCTTTGTTATCCGCTTACAATTATTTTCAACTTATCTATTCAAACTTCTACCTTTCCTAATAAATTGAAAATAACTTCAGTCTGCCCAATACCTAAATCAAGTGCCAATATTCTCAAAATTAATAACTATCGACCTATAGCAATTTTATCACATATTGCTAAAGTTTTTAAACGTGTGCTATATGACCAGATTTACATTCATATTAAACCTTATCTCTTTGATAATCAGCATGGATTCATTCCTAATCGACAGTAACTAACCTATTTGCTCTTACTCATAATATTGCTGAAGTTCTTGACTGCTCTAGTCAAATTGATGTCATATACACGGATGTGTCGAAAGCCTTCGACAAAGTTAACCATAATCTTTTAATTTCTAAGTTGGTTAACTTTGGCTTTTGCAATTCATCTACCTCTCTAATGTCGTCTTACTTAAGTAAACGTGAATAGTATGTCACATTCAATAATTTTAAATCTAGTTCTTATTTCCCTACGTCTGGTGTCCCTCAAGGATCAATTCTAGGCCCTTGCTTTTTAAAATATTTATTAATTACCTTTCCATAACATTGACATGTCAACGTCTTTTATATGCGGATGATCTCAAAATATATGCGACAATCAACAATCATAATGATTGCTTGTATTTGCAGGATGAGCTTGGCAAGGTCGTTACATGGTGCGAAGTAAATGAACTGGAATTAAATATTAATAAGTGCAAGTTCATGTCATTTACTAGAAAAACTAATCCTGTGAGGTTCACTTATTCAATCAATGCCACTTTAATTGAAAATGTTTTAACATTTAAAGATTTAGGTGTACATTTTGACACAAAATTAAGTTTTAACTATCACATTGGTAAACTAATTAAGGGTTCATTAAGAGCTCTAGGTTTCATATATCGCAATACTAAAAGTTTTAAAAATATAAATACTTTAATTATTTTATATAATGCTTATGTGAGGTCTAAGTTGGAATATGCTTCCTTAATTTGGTTTCCTCAAACCCAACAGCAGAAATACATGGTTGAGGGCATTCAACGTAAATTTTTAAAATATTTATATTTTAAGTCGGAATGTTATTATCCTAATAGAGGGTTCGATCCTGCAACGTTACTTAAAAAGTTTAACTTTCAATCTCTTGAATCCCGCCGATATATATCGAGCATTGTCTTTGGATACAAAATACTTCACGGTTCTATTGTTTCAGCTGAGATTTTACATAATATTAGGTTGCATGTTCCACCCTTTAGTAGTAGACAAAAGCCAACTTTTAAGATTTTATCTGATAAAACCAATTATCGACTGAAGTCTCCGATAAACATCATTTCCGCTAATTGTAATCAGGTATCATCTTATTGTGATATATTTAATGACTCTCTCAGTTATGTCATTGCTCAATGTAATTATTCACTTTTAGTTAGTATGTAACCATTTATTATTTTGAGTTTAAGTTATGATAGTATGTAAATTTACTTTCTTCTTTATATATGTTGCCATGTAATTGGGATGGATTTTTTCCTGTAGGGTAATAAATATATATTTATTTATTTATTTATATTTATTCAAAAGGATAATTAAAGCTAATCTGAAAATTGTAAATGTTTACTTTTTTATGTTTAATATGGATTTTGATGTATTTGTATTAATTCTTGTTGATTATTCAAATTATTCCCGTTGGTAATTACCCGCTCCATCTCTATTCCCTCCAGGAGATTAAGCCTTAATCCTTTTGATCCAGAATATATCGGGATAATCTGTCCCATGTGATATCCTTTTGATAAAGAAATTACGCTCCGTTTGCCCTGTGTAATATACATCACGGTTGTTACATTTGATTTTGTATATTCTTTATTGTTTAAATTTATTGTTCGTTTCGATATTGTTGTTGACCAGTCGTTTAGTTAAACTACTTTAATTAACTGTTTGTTGTTTGAATGTTATGTCTCCAATTACATTTTTATTTTGGTGCTTGTGTTTCCAGCGTATGAGTTTATTGCATTTGTGTTTTCATTTTTCAAGACCTCCTTTATAAAGTAATTGTATTTCGTATTTTTTTCTTCGGAAATGTATTTACTACTGTTCTTTTGGAAAGTATTTCTGTGTAAGTGGTATGGTTAGCAATTGGTGTACCTAAACATATAAGGCTGCATTTTTATGGTTTAGGATTGGAAGAAATCTTTAGGTATAATTGTATTCTTTGTTTTTATTTTGGTCATAATAACTGAAATGTATTTTATTATGATAGTTATTAATAATAAATTTCATTCAAATCGAATAAAGCGTTCAATTGTTATACACAAAAGAAATACAATTTTTTTTGAACTTTACGGACAAATTCCTGTAGTTTCATCTGCCGAATCACACAATCTGCAGTTTCCACTTTCCTCTTTTCCCATTTTCTACAAATGGTATCGGAGGGCACAATGCCCTGTCATGAGTCCGGTGAAAGTTCTTAGCTCGTTCCTTGTGAGTTCAAGCACCTTGTGGCTGTGATCGAGTTTCAGAAGTCGTTTTGATTGACGTAGACCTGGTACATTGTTCCAATACTTACGTCTTCTGTCCTCCTCCCATTTTTGCACCACCTCTCTTCTATGCGCCATGGAGAGTCCACAAAACGGCTCTGGTCTTATAGGAGTGGCATTTGCACCTCTTTTTGCGAGTTCATCGGCCACTTCGTTGCCTTTAATATCCCCGTGCCCTGGGACCCACATGAGGGTCAACAAGTTGTTATTCGCCAGTTGCGAGAGGGATCTTCGACATTCCCAGACAGTCCGTGAGCCGTGACTATAGGCTCGAACGGCCTTTAATGCGGCTTAGCTGTCTGAGCAGATGTATATATGTACGCCATTTAGGTGCCTATCCAAGCATTCTCTGACGCACATATCAATTGCAATCGTTTCCGCTTGCAAAATCGTGGGCGTCGTGCCCAGAGCCATGAAGCTCCTGTGGTTTTTGTTACGACCATAAGTGCCTATTCCAGTACCTCTGGTATTCTTGGCACCATCCGTGTACCAGGCTGATATCCCTCGTCCAAACTCCTTGACTCTCATCAAAATCGTTTTGGGGTCAGGTTTGGACAGAAGGGCCGGGTCGATTTAATTCCGGCTTAACCGTAAACTTGTATTTAATTCTAATTTTTTCATTCTTGATAATGACCCAGTGCTGAAACAAGTTGAATATAAAATGAACAATTAAGTTTTTACGCCAAACGAGACTAAAATGGCTTTTTTATTAATGATGTGCTGACTTGTTCTCGTGACTAATTCTGTCGTATTCTTAATTGAATATTTCGACCTGCATTAAATGAGTTGGGGTAATTGCTTCTTGAGATATGCACATATCTTATAAGTAGGATAGCCAGTGGTATCGGTGATCATCGGTATGTTCGGTTTGTGTATTTTAAACACGATCTCTAAGGTTGGTTCTCTTGACTTCATTTCTTTCAAGCGGAACTTCTTTTCTTCTGTGACATTACCTGACAATTTGAATGTAGTAAATAATCTTTCATGCTTGATCTGTGAGGTATGCCTTTAATAGTTTAAACTGGTTCTCTTCGATTAAACTTTGTATCGTTTCAATATACTCTGATCTGTTGACAATAGTGATTGTATTGCCTTTATCAGCTACCCTAATTATTAATTGGTTATCTTTACACCTTTTCTTAATCTCTTTAATATATTTTTTGATGTTTTCTTGTTGTTCTGACATCTAGTTTACATATGTTTGGATGATGAAACAAAATATATAAGTGGTGTTGTGCTATGAAAATAATTCTTTTAACAACGAAATATGACTAAATTATAAATTCTTAGAAATTAATTACTTACTAGCCTTATCCTAAAAATGCAGAGGTGGAGATTTACCAATAGTCACCTAGAGTGGGTTTAGTCCTTAATCTGTTTCAATTAAACATTTTTACATAGTCCAAGTTTAGGTATTGGTAATAAAATAGAAACAATACTTCTTATAAAAGTTGTTCTGTTTCAAATTCAAATTTTTACTATCCAGTTAACTAAGTACACTACCATATGTAAAATAAAGTCAAAATGAAAAACTCATTTCAATAATTTGATGAAAAATATATTAATTTGATAAAATATTGTCTTGTGTGTATTTATTGCCGATGCCTTCGTGTTTAAATTTTATTAAAGGATTCCTTCCATATTAACTAATAAAAAGATATTTAAGATTGAACATATTTTACCAACATTATAATATAAACACAAGTCTAATGTTAATGGTATATGTAATAACTTTTTAAATAGAGAACAAACTGAACATTTGTAATATTGCGAATTTAATAGAGAATTCAGAACTTATATTTACATAGTACGATTGTATGATTGTGCAGTGATTTGGGAATTCGCTTAAACTACATCGGACTTCCAGGCTTTTCTAGTATTTCCGTGCAATAAGGGGGTGATAGTATGGCGCGTTGGGCGATGTCTCGTTATCGGTCCGATTAATTCTTGAAATGTAATTTGGCTCACATTACCTGCAGGGATTAAAGCGGAAGGTTCGCGTAATGAATTTTGTTTATTAAAAAGGGCGGGTATTTCGTTTGAGGCTGCCCTTAAGCATTCGCACCTTTTTGATATTCAGATGTTTGCAGTAATTAAATATTATAAAAATTATTTAATTCACGAGGCCGATACATGAAAAAACTCCATAACACATTGAAATAAAACTGTCTTGTTTTATTTCAAATACCAAAATTATATTTCTTGAATTAGTTTCTCATGTAGCACGTGGTGAAACATTTTGTAATATAGAAATAAGACAATTTACACTTGGTTTGTTTCACTGTTTAACAGTTAAACAGTGAAACAAACCAAGTGTAAATTGTCTTATTTCTATATTACCAAAATTATATTTGAATTGTTTTACATAAATCTGGTCATATATTGTTTTAGTCTAATAAGTTTTGTAAAGGAAAGTTTCGATATTTCTTGAGAAAATAAGTAAATTACTAACGCATTATTTTAATTACGCTTATATTACACTAGACTTCTTTAATTTACTATAGTTTTGGTGAGTTGAGTTGTACGGAAAAGTCATGTAGAAGCTCCTAGACATACTTGGCTTTCGAGGCAGCGCTTGAATACTATGTCATGATGCAATCGCTTGCCATCCTCAACAGAATATGAGTTTTATTGTCTTTAAATTTGTTAGTTTAGATTAGATTAGGCTGGGTCGTTTGTCTGTAGACAGCCTTTCAGTACTGTAATCTGGTTAGATCTTTTAAACAAATACCCTTCGTTGCCAGGTATTCAACTTTCTTGCTAAGGCCTTGCCCAGGTCCGTTCTGTCGTTAACGCCATTTTTCTGGTTAGGGCTAGTCTGGTGGTAGCCGGTACCATACACACGTGTATGCTGTACTCGGCCATTTCCTCTGTTAATCCACATAGTTGTCTTGTCCGCTCTCTTGTGAAGATGGTACTTTACAGGGCAATGCCCTGTAAGAAGACCACTGACCAATATTATCTCGATTGTTCGTGAAGCGCAAGATCTGTTTAACTCTTATAGGTGAAAGATTCATTAATATTTTGAAATCCCTCTGACCTGGTATGTTAATTCAGTGCCTTGTTTTGCAAATTTTCCTACTTAGACCACGTTCTTTCTATGTGCTTCTGATGGCCCACATGTAGGCTTTGTTCCGATTACGTATAGTAGTCACAGCTCCTTCCCCAATAAGTACATGGCAAATACATGGATATGTTCATACTTTCATACTTGCGTGGTATGATTTCCACATTAGAGAGCTTATTTAGAGTTCCAAGTAGTTTTGGAACTAAAACTGTAGGCTTTGAGGTTTTTAAGGGCAACATGACTGCCTGAGATCAGTCAAATCAAATTTGTTCGGCATTACGTCCGACGGTGTTTGTAGGAACTCTGGATCAGATTTTATAGAGCACTAATAAAATCTATGTCCTTTGCCATGCCAATCCAGTATCATCTCACGTTAGACATTCTTATCTAAATTGTTTGTACAGGGGAAGCAGATCTAGTAGGCACACCCATAATTCCGCTATAGCTTTGCAGATTCTTCTTTCTAGGTACAAGTTCCAATTAAATTTCCTCTACTATGGCAACAATGCAATTTATTGTCCATATGCTTCGGGAGCTTTAATATTCAGCACCCTACGATTAGTAAAAGGCGCCACCACAGTTTTTCCATGATTGACATTGAAGCCTTCCCCAAGAAATCATTTGGCTAAGGTATTGAGGACGTCTTAGGCTAGAGAAAAATAAAGTTGTCATATTTATCCCTCACAAAATAGGCTTCGTTGTCAGCATAACGTTGCATACAATAACCTTTATCGACCAAGGTCATCAGGAAGTCATCCAGCACAATACACAATAGCAATAGAATCTTATTATGGGTATGTCGATACCCTTCTTAATGAAAGGGGGGTCATCAAGAAGGGTATTTTAAAGGTTATATTGTCAAACGCAGCTTTAAAATATTCACGAAAATACCTAATGCAATATCCTTGCAATGAAGCTTTATGACTGTTGTGAGGCTGTGAAGTGCATCCACAGTAGATTGGCATTGCTGAATATGAAGCAGATTTTCCTTTAAGATATTGCTCATTATATAACTGTCTATATAATCTCTATGACTTTTAGGAGAAATCTGATGGCCTTCGCCACACTTTGGTCATAAATATCATCTTAGCTTCTTTCCAATCCACTGGAATATATCCTAGTATAAAGCTAGCTTTGTTAGCTGCCTGCAGGTATAGGGCTGTTATAAAATGCCATCTGGGTGTGGTTTAAAGTTACTTACTGCCCATTTATTTTTTTCTGTGGTAATGTGTTTATCTGCCTTGCGTTTGCTTTCTCTATGAGGTAGGGATATGCTCCCTTCCATAGTTGAGCAGTGTTTTGCCAGGGTTAAGCCTGGAAAATATGTCGTTAACAGCACACTGGGGCTCTCCTTGAACCTCTCTGCATGACTTCCATCAGGCATTTTTATAAGCCCGATTCTGCTGTAGTGGCTTTGGGCAGGAGTTTGTGGAGCCTTGCTGGCTGAAATTGTACCAGTAACTCCTTTACAGAACGTTTTCTACGTTTACTCCCTATTTGTAATTTTCCGTAGCTTCTTTAAAATGTATTGATAACTATTACAAAACTGTATTGGGCTGTTTTCTGTACTGTCAGATTTTTTTAGAAATACTTTGTACTTTATGATATTTTCTATTTTGCAACTGTATATTTTTTCACCTTTCTTTTATACCATTTATAAAGTAGGTTTGTAGAAACATAAGACTTCTCCTTATCCAATGCCTTGATAACCATTTTTGGTTTCCAATTTTATATATAATATCATTTAATGGTTTAATAGCATAAAATACGATTATTTTTCTCAATTGAAGAACTTTTATATTTCTAATCTATTCTGCTTATGCTGGTGTAATACTGTCTCTGCTATTTTGCAGAATTATATATATCATAGAATTTTTATGAAAACCTATTACATGACAAACATGTATTCTATTATTTTTTATTGATACCATATTCTAGAAAATCTTAAAATAGCTTCACGTTATTTAAAATATATTAAGCAAGACCAAGGAAAAGATTACAGAGAGCAAAAGAGATTAAAAAAATATCAACATACAAAGATAAAAGTAAGGAGGCAATGAAAGAAGGCATACAGCACAGAAGGGTAGAGAAACAGATGACGGCAACTAGAGTTATGTATAACGGTACGTTGATACTGGGGCGTTTATTTGATGAACTATAAATATTACGCTTTCTTTGTTGCTAGCATACAATATTTCCTTTAGCGTTCCTAATTTCGGCCGAAAGTAAAAGTAAAAATAAAATGTTTATATAATAATCAACATTTGATCTAAGCTACAGTCATATAATATTAGCGAAGAATGATTTATAATAAAGTGTAACATATGTGAAAGGCACAAGATAGATTATTGAATAATTTCAAGAATTGACAGAGAAGTATGGAAATTGCCATAGGGCACCGTGTGGTGGATTTCAAGTAGAAATAAGAAAAAGGTTTGAAGAAAGTGAAAAATAAAAGAACAGGAGTGATAGATTTACAAAAAGGTGTAACATCGATTGGAATATTAAAAAATTGAGAAATTAGGTTTACAAAACTGCTAATCAAGTTTGAAAACATGAAACGAACGAAAAGTTGTTATGATTAAGTTGAATAACTATATATAAACAGAAGGAGAATATAATAGATTGTTATCAGAGAATTAGGGGGCTTATGGGAAGAGTCACGGGATCACAAAGAGATTGATTAAAAATAGAGGGAGTATGTAAGAAGTCCTTTTAAGACATAGCAGGTGTACAGTTTGTTTCTAATGTATCTAAGCAACAGTCAACTAAGTAGAGAGGTAAATGTTGCTTTAGTAAGAGTTACATTTCAAAATATAGTAAAAGTAAAAGCTGAATAGGAGAATAGATAGTATACTTGGTGGTATTTGGTAAGGGTATGTGTAAAAAAAGAGAAAATTAATAGATAAGAAAATATTAACCCGGAGTAAATCTCTGACCATGGAATAGGTGCAGAAATTCAGAACAGCGTAACCAATTAAAATGTTATTGTGAATATAGTGTATAGTATTATTTTAGTAAAAGGGTTATTATACAATACAATAAACTCTGCAAGTAGTATTGTGTCTTTTTATCATTCTTGACAAAAGATTGCTGGAAGTATTATTTTGTTATTTACAGAATTCAGAAGAAACGTAGCAGATAGTTAGAGTATTTATTCTCTGTATTATACAGCCAGCAGTTACTTGGAGTATAATTTATGCTCTACAGTTTGTTGTCATAATATTTTGTAAAATACATCACGCGCTACTTTAATTCAGAGTAAATAAGCGCCACCCACATTTCGGTTATTTTAATAACTCCTGGAATATTTATTATAGATTTATTTATTTATTTATTTATTTATTTATTTATTTATTTATTTATTTATTTATTTATTTATTTATTTATTTATTTATTTATTTATTTATTTATTTATTTATTTATTTATTTATTTATTTATTACCCAACAGATACAGTACATCCAAAAAAAGGGTAACATCAGTTTAAAAGTAACACAAAATTGGTATATATTAGATAAACAAAATAATAACACAAAACAAAATTAAAGTAGCCACAGTTATGCAATAAAACATTCATTTATAAAGGGTCCGCCAATAGGGACGCGCGAAGTTTGCCGGAAGGGTGCGGCCATGTTGTTCGAGGTAGAGCTGTCAAAGTTGCTGTCATTTGTTCAGTATATAACCCCAAATCACCATGGGAAGTTTGAGTGTCGAGCAGCACGTGCAAATTATTAAATTGTTTTACGCCCATTTTACGGTCGAGATGATCGGCCTGTAGAGTCGACTATCCGTCGATTGGTGGGCAAATTCGAGTCGTCTGGTTCAGTAAACAACCAGCCAACACTGACACGTCGACGAAACGCCCGATCGAATGAAAATATCGCTGTTGTCCGTGAGAGTGTGCGCGAGAACCCGAGGCAGTCCATTTTTTGTCGTGCACAGGAACTTGGCCTTTCGGAGACATCAACTCGCAGAATTTTGCATTTGGATTTGGGTCTACACCCGTACAAAATCCAATTGACCCAGGAGCTCAAGATAAACGACCACAGACAGCGTCGGGCGTTCGCTGACTGGGCTCTGGAGCAGTTGGAAGCAGACCCCCATTTTGGTCGAAAAATCATCTTCAGCGACGAGGCTCATTTCTGGATGAACGGGTATGTGAACAAGCAAAATTGCCGCATTTGGAGTGAGAACAACCCACACGAGGTCCACCAAGTGGCAATGCATCCCCAGAAAGTCACTGTTTGGTGTGGATTTTGGGCCGGCGGCATCATCGGTCCGTACTTTTTCGAGAACGAAGCTGGGGCGGCCATAACCGTCAATGGGGAGCGCTACAGGTCGATGATAACCAACTTCTTTTGGCCTAAACTGGATGATATGGACACGGACGACATGTGGTTCCAGCAGGACGGCGCCACGTGCCACACAGCCCATGCCACAATGGACATTCTGCACGAGCGATTTCCGGACATGGTCATCTCGCGCGGAGGCGATATCAACTGGCCACCGAGATCGTGCGATTTAACGCCTTTAGACTTTTTTCTCTGGGGCTATCTCAAGTCGCTGGTCTACGCCAACAAGCCTCTAAACACCGATGACCTCAAAGTCAACATACGCAACGCCATCGCTCAAATTGAGGCCGATATGTGCTCCAGAGTCATCGAAAATTGGACCTCCCGGATCCGGGCTACCAAACGGAGCCGCGGTGGTCATTTGAACGATGTTATCTTCCATACTTAATGGGGTCGAATACCCTTTCGAATGAAAAATAAATTTCGTTTCTACCTCACACACAACTTGTTTTATTCAATTTTAAAGTTCACGCGCCCTTATTGGCGGACCCTATATGTCTGGTAAATGCGCTGAGTGAATCACCAAAAATATCGGCATTGTATGGTACACTATGATATGACTTATATAATTGAGAGTTGCTATGGTGAGAAGTATGGGGAGTGCTATAAGAAAAATTATAACATGTCCTATTCGCAAGCCTAGGTACATGAAAACTGACTAGCTCCAAAGCAGATGTATCATCAGTAAAATTGTTAATCAGTTTATGGAGATACAAACATGATATACGCTTATGCCTATCACTTATCGAAATGAACTTGAACTCAATTAATAAACTGGAATAGCTGACAGTTCTTTCTGGGTATCTTTTATGCTTGATAAAATAAAGATATTTTAAAAACTTGCGTTGAACGGTCTCAAGCGACCCAATATATTTAGCATATTGCGGTGCCCAAATGACGGAGCAATACTCCAGTTTTATTTATTTCTTATAATGAATCCAAGAGTACGATAGCACTCATTAACAATTTTACCTACATGATCATTAAATGTGAGATTAGAGTCATACATAATGCCGAGATCTTTAAACCGATTCACTCTCTGTAAAGAATCATCGTGTATTGAGTAATCATTATGGATAGTGTTCACTTTTCTTGAGAATGTCATAACGCAGCACTTCTTAGTATTTAATAATAAGCCATTAGAATGGCACCAGTCACAGATGTTATTAAGGTCGTTTAGGAGGATTATACAGTCAGCGTCGTTTTCAATTTTCCTAAAAATTTTTAAATCATTTGCATATAGTAGAAATGAAGAATGGATGGAGTTGCCTACATCATTTACAAAACGTGAAAACAAAACCGGTCCAAGATTTGATCCTTGGGGCACACCGGATGTGGCGGCATAAGTAAATGACTGTGTGCCTTCATATCCCACTATTTGTATTCGATCAGACAACAAAGTGGCGTGATCCATGCGGTCAAATGCCTTCGACATAATCTGTTTGGAAATTACTTGTGTGATGTTAAAAAGATTACCAGTAGTTGATCTCCTAGATAAAAATCCATATTTATGTTGTGATAAACTGCTACGTACATTCCATAAAACATGTTCACTCAAAATACTTTCAAAAACCTTTGAAAAGTTTGAAAGTATTGAGATCGGTCTATAGTCTTCTACATTCATCTTATTCCCAGACTTGAAAATAGGACATACTCTAACCTTCTTCCACAAATTTGGAAATACGCCCGTGGATAGTATCAGGTTAAAGATGAATGCTAGTGGTTGCAGCACAATCCTTCAATAGGACTGATGGTATAAGGTCAGTACCTGAAGTCCATTTTGCTTTTAATCTTCTAGTATGTTTCAAAACAGTGGCTTCATCAGTGAAGAAATCGCCCAAAATAGATAAATTTATAGATGATTTGTAAACGTTATCTGACGGTAGATAATTACTATTGATAGAGCTGAAATGTGTTGCGAAACCATCAACAATGGAATTCGAAGTTGCTAATATTGAATCCTTAAATACCATATTACCAGGTATTCTCGTAGATGATTTCATTAAATTCACATATCCCCAAAATTTAGTTGGATCATCTGTTATGTTTGATTCACAAGATTTAATGTAATTGTTACGAGCACTTTGTATTTTAAGTTTTAATGATTTTCTTGCATTAATAAAATTTAATTCATTAATGTCTGTCCTATTTTTCAAGGATTTTATTCTAAGTTTATGTTTTAGTTTTAATCCTGAGATAATATCGTTATCAAACCAAGGTGGAAAATTACGTCAATTAGAGTTTCTACAAAATTTCGGAACATGCTTACCGATAACACAATAAAGCTGAGAATATAAGAATTCACATGCCTGATCGATATCCTCTAATGTATATAATGCGTCCCACTCCAACAACAAAATATCATCATATAAGTTAGGCAAGTTCGCTTTTCTAAAATTATATCTATGATTATCATTTGTGATGAACTTATGTTTTAATAGATATCACACAAAGTAATGATGGGTGATGAGGATCTTAACTAATGATTCCGGATCATCTGTCACATCACACGAGACATTATCAGATGAAATAATAAGATCAAGAATTTTTTCATGGCTGTTCAAAATATTGTTATGTTGATTTAGACTAGAAAATTATGTAACGCCAGATTATATACATCAGATGAGTTCTCAAAATTATAGAATTGACATATTGAAATCGCCAAAAATAACTAAATTATCATATTTATGATGTAGATCTTCCAATTGTTCATATACAGAATTAAATACATCTAAATTTGACGAAGGTGGAATATAAACGCAGGCGACTATCAATACTTCAGATGCATGCATTAATTTAACGATAACCAGTTCAGCAGAATGTATAGTTTCATTTATGTGCAATTGTTCAGTGATGAATGCGTTTCTAGTTGCAATCAACACTCCCCCTCCTTTCTTACTTCAGATGCATGCATTAATTTATCGATAACCAGTTCTGCAGGATGTATAGTTCCATTTATGTGCAATTGTTCAGTGATGAATGCGTTTCTGGTTGTAATCAACAGTCCCCCTCCTTTCTTATTTCCAGGGCGGTCACAGCGATAAACATTATAGCTACTCGAAAATGGTTCAGTGTTTAAGACGCCTACTTTAATCCATGTTTCCGTTAACAGAATTATGTCATAATTTGTGCCTGATACATTATTGTAGAACATATTTGCTTTAGTATTAAGACCTCTGACATTTTGATAGAAGAAACATAATTCAGTGTTTGGGTTGGCCCTAACTAGTTTTTTGCAGGAATAGGTTTACGCGCTATTGTCGGTTTATTGTTAACAAAACGAATGTATAGATTGGGATTGTCCTTTGATTTCATTTAAATAATTACATTGTTCAACTCCTTTCTCTACATTTCTATCCGATCAGGCTGAACATTTATCTTTGTGGGCAGTTTTTTCGTATTATTTCAAATTCTCCAACAATGTTCACGATTACTAAAAACAACTTTAACAGGTCGAGGTTTTATTGATTTTTTGCCCAATCGAAAGATTTTCACCATTTCAACATCAGAAGAAAAAGGTTCCAATATGGACAATAATTTCATTTTATCTTCGGATAATTGAGCAGTAGAGTCAGTTTTCGATGATTCGTCAATGTTGAAGAATATTAAGTTTTGCTCTCTATGCCTGCGATCATCAAATTCTTTCAAGAAAGTATCATCTGTTGTAGAATTGGGACTTAATCCACTACGCTCTAATGATGTAATCCGCTGTGATAGTTCCTCTACAGTAGATTTTAAGATAATATTTTCGGCTTTAATATTTTCAACATTGAGCATAATTGACTTAATTTCAGATATTTTGCATCTCTAGACTGGATACCAAAATTGCAACAGTTTTTTGTAATTCTTTGATGATTTGGGAAAGATCGTTAATTGATTTGTTAGCTTTTTAACCTTCAATTTCTGTAATAGTACCAGCACAACACGTAAACTCCTCATCACCATCGTCATTGCTGGTAAATATTCCAGTTTTAATGCGCGACGAACAGCTAACATGATATGAGGACGAACATCGAATACAAACAACGCGAGCCTTAACTGCAGATTTATTGCATTTATTGCAATTGATAACTAAATAAAGTCTTTATTTATTTAGTTAAATATACATTACTTTTCAATCATCCTTCTAAACTGACACCTTGACTTTTCATCTAGTACTAAGTAAGTTCACTATACTTAGACCATTATTTTATTAGACTAAATTGTAGTATACTTAAGTAGGATGCTACACTGAGGGTTGAACACTGAGGGTTCTTTAGATGGTGATGAGAAACTTTGAATTATAGTAACTTAACGATTTATTGTTTGTAAAAGTATGTATTAGGTGGAGTATAAAACAGATGGTATTGTTAATATTCGAACGGCGAAAAGTAATATGGTATTAATAAAATATTATTAATTACATATTTATTTTATATAAATATGAATATTCTATTAATATATTAAATTTTGAATAAACGTATATATAGTTATAAAAATATTTAACATGCTTTACAAAATAAAAAATTTTATTTTATATTCCGTAAACCATCTCTATACAAACATCATGTAATTCGGCCTCTAATTTCGTGACGTTTTTAAATGCGAAATCGAATCCGCTCTCAAAAAGGAAAAACTCGTTTCAACCTGCGATATTATTATGTAAATATAAATATCACGGAGCTAATTATCCACTGGGCTCACTTATTTATTTACGTGCCCTCTCGGATGCCAGGAAGGAAGTTCATAATGATCCCATTTTAAGTTCCCTTTCATGTCGCCGGGGAGAAAAGTGGAACTTCATTAATAATTGGAATTAGGGCAGATTGCCGTGAAACGATTAACATTATTCGCAAACGCTCGCTTTGATTGCACAATCCAATGGAAATATGCATGTTTGTCGTCGTCTGTAGCGGTGAGATTTTCAAATAATGCCGAGCGGTTCGTTATTAATTTCTGATATTTATTGATACGCCAGTTTTAAGCTTTTATTGAAATACGTTGAATATTTCATCACTTTACTGTTCTACTTTACATGGTATATGCTGGAAATGTTTTTTTTGAAAATTATTCTAGAAATCGGCGTTGATTTTTTCATATCGGTGACTAGACTTAAAAATTACAAATAAATAAATTGTTTTTAATTTCTTGATGTTATGATTTTACTATTAAACTAGATTAACGAAATAGGCTCAAATAAAAAAGCCGTGTTTTTCATTAATTTAAATATATGTAGCACCTTATCATTAATATTAACAAAAACATTACTATGTGGAACTTTCAGTAAAACACAATGTTTTACTCTTCAATGTATATACATCAAAAATAATAAAATAAATTACTTTTTGCTAAAAAAACATTTCATTAATAAGGGTACGCAAATACAGACTTTACTAATATGCAATTTCCACTCACGTGCACTTTAATTTACATAATAATTTAAATACACCAGTGTTAATTTAGAAGCAAGAGTGTATTTACCGGGAAGTGTTGAAAGTGTGGTGTTGCTGGAAGATCTAATTAACTTCATTGGGATTAATTAAATCCTACTGTGCATGACTACTCCGGAGCTAAATGCATCTGATGCAGCTTTAAATTCATGTTAATCTCCGTGTATTGCGCAAAATCACGCGCTCGGTAAATCGTGCGGGCATGGTCTTCATCAAGCTAGAATTACAATACGCCCACATATCACTACATATTAGTGCATGCAAAATCGATAATTTAGATGTCAATTAAAATATTTATAATATAAGCTAAAGAAACAAAATCTAATGTTGACATAAAAAACGATATTATCTCATATGACTCTTTTTTGATTGTAACATTGTTTTTAAATCAAGACCTAATCGAAATATTGTCACTTCTCGGATTATCAAGCACGTGAATGGGAGTCGTGGAATCTCACCTAACTTATAAAAATATATGGTTTATAATATGGTTTATAATTTAATCTTCACTTTTATTTATCCAATATTTAATACACTTCTGATCTCTAACTCAATTCCACTTACACTATTCACAATTCTGAATACCTTCTCTTTTTCTCAAATCTATATTCTATGCCCTCAACTCTACTCCAAATCAAAAACGTATCTATATCGTTTGATTCAAAACTACTTCTCTACAGCAAATCTAAACCGTATCTCTCCCTCCGATCGGGTCATCCTCGTTGTTTGTTTTCTGATCCACCAATGGAAGCCTTTTACCATGTCAACAAATGCTTAGCTAGTACTAAATGTCGGCCAGCCATTACAAACAACTCTGAAGTCGCTAAAGCCGATTTCCGTGAGATTGCATAAAATGAAATTTGACTCGGATCGGATACGTGGCACCATTCCCCTGCAAATCAAGGTCGGGCTGCTCCCATCGGCGGGTGCACCCATGTCTCGTATGCCTAGTGGATTCTTGAAAACGCCATTTCTGAGCTGCTTGCCTTATTATATGCAAACAATCCTTCTTTTCCTATCGATCCGCTCGCACCTGCGGAATCACTTTCAGCCTGTCCCAGGGGATAGTGCACGTCCTGGGTACCGGCAGATAAGCATGGTTCCACCACATCCCGGTTTGATTCGGTCTGGGCAAAGACATCAGAATTATTATATCCCTCTCGACATCAAAATAAGTCAAGTGCCTTCAGTAATTAATCAACTAGAGTATATCACAACTGGGCCATAAGTAAAAAGTGTTTCCATGTATCAAAGCTGATAATCAAGCTAGCATCTTGATCCATACGTAAGAGAATAGTCGCCCCCTCTTTTTCCAAAAAAGGCAAATGAACTCGCTTAAGTCAATATTGCTATTTTGTCGAGTTTGTTGAATATCTTCCTTAGACATTCCTCCTCTTCTTAGAGCGGTTCGCACAGGTAATAGTGTGGGCATCATACAGGGTCCTGCAACAGTGCGTCAAGCTTTCCTAGCGCCTTTCTCGTAAGAGATAGAAAAAAATGTTTCATATAAAAATTTATTGAATTAAAAATCTCTATGCCGTAAAATTATTTTCAAATATACAGGGTGTCCCAATTTTGCGTTATAACAAAAGCAAACATTTTTTTAAATGGAACACCCTGTATATTTTTTCATTTTATAATTTGGATAGTATTTTATAACTTAAACCTTTTTTTGGTTTTTAATTTCGATATGGCATTTCCCAGTTATTGACGTTTTTCTGAAAAAAATGTAAAAAGCGGAGGTTCACAAAAAAAAATATTCTGATGTTGTATTTAAAATTTAAGAAATTTTCTTTTTCCTATGGTTGCTCATAAGTACTGTTTATGTACCAGTGTTAAAAATTTTCACTTTTGAGAAACCCTGCCTTTGTATCAGACACGCCATTTTCTAAAATTTCAAATTGTCGTAACTCTTTTTTTTTAAATGGAATCATATATTTTTTTTAATTTCATATTATTCTGCATCTAATTTCCTACAAAAAATATTAAGCATACCCTATACCTAAAAGTGATATTTTTCAAGATATAAAAAAATTTATATTTCAAACGGTCCTTGAATACAAATTTGTTTCTGAATAGATAGCCATGACTGAAAAAATGCATCTGTCAATTAAACAATTAGTTTGACATGTAAATGGGAGGTGTGAATTACAAAAAACAAAAGAAGAAAGCCTATCATCAACGAGGAACCAAAAAGACATTGGTGAAGGAACTGGCATAAGCGAGAGGTCAGTACAAAGCATTCTGAAGAAAAATCGATATCAAGCATATCATATTCAGCTACATAAAGAACTGAGTAATACTGATTTTCAATTTCGTTCCGAATTTTGTTTCTGGGGAAGACAGAAAATACAGGAGGATCTTTCGTTTTTCCAATATATTTTATTCACGGATGAGGCGTCATCCCATAACAACGGATCTGTCAATAGGTACAATTTTCACTATTATTTAACTGATAATCCGCATGTTATGAGACAAGTTGATCATCAGCATTGAATGTCTGGGGCGGAATTTTTGGAAACCATGTTGTAGGTCAACATTTCTTCGAGGGCCATCTCAGTAGGTCTATGTATTTGTACTTCTTGCAAATTGAATTACCCGGAACGTTAGCTAATGTACCCTAACTAACAAGAAACAGGGTGTGGTTTTAACAAGATGGAGCACCTGCCCAATTTTCACAAGACGTGAGGGCATTTCATTTTTCCCAACCAGTGGATTGGTAGGAATGGACCCACCAAATGACCTGCTAGATCTAAGGATCTAACAAAACCTGAAATTGTTTATAAGGAATCACCAATAGCACTGAATATCATATGCTTGATATCGATTTTTCTTCAGAATGCTTTGTACTGACCTCTCGCTTATGCCAGTTCCTTCACCAATGTCTTTTTGGTTCCTCGTTGATGATAGGCTTTCTTCTTTTGTTTTTTGTAATTCACACCTCCCATTTACATGTCAAACTAATTGTTTAATTGACAGATGCATTTTTTTCAGTCATGGCTATCTATTCAAAAACAAATTCGCATTCAAGGACCGTTTGAAATATAAATTCTTTTATATCTTGAAAATTATCACTTTTAGGTATAGGGCATGCTTAACATTTTTTGTAGAAAATTAGATGTAGAATAATATAAATTTTAAAAAAATATATGATTCCATTTAAAAAAAAAGAGTAACGACAATTTGAAATTTTAGAAAATGGCGTGTCTGATACAAAGGCAGGGTTCCTCAAAAGTGAAAATTTTTAACACTGGTACATAAACAGTACTTATGACCAACCATAGGAAAAAGAAAATTTCTTAAATTTTAAATACAACATCAGAATAATTTTTTTTGTGAACCTCCGCTTTTTACATTTTTTTCAGAAAAACGTCAATAACTCGGAAATACCATATCGAAATTAAAAACCAAAAAAAGGTTTAAGTTATAAAATACTATCCAAATTATAAAATGAAAAAATATACAGGGTGTTCCATTTAAAAAAATGTTTGCTTTTGTTATAACGCAAAATTGGGACACCCTGTATATTTGAAAATAATTTTACGGCATAGAGATTTTTAATTCAATAAATTTTTATATGAAACATTTTTTTCTATCTCTAACGAGAAAGGCGCTAGGAAAGCTTGACGCACTGTTGCAGGACCCTGTATAAGTGGGTTATCCCCACTGATTTTACACCTAGTCGGCATTGCTTTGCGCTTTTGCCAAAGTCACAAATAAATATTAAAAGTGTTTGATACATAAAAAAGGTATTTACAATCATTCATGTACGTGTTAGGTTATAATATTTTCTTCTAGGTATCGTTTTGGAAGTTCCATTGCTCTTAACAAAGTCGGTTTACCTGAAAAACGGAAAGAATCTAAACTATCCTTTACTTAATACACATAAAAAAATTAAAAAACTATATATAAACATGAGATTTCAGAAAACCAAATAAATTAAAGTAATTTTCAAAAAATCGACCTTACTATACATTATTAATTTATTTGGAACTACCCGATGGCGTATCATATTGTATCTTCCAATATTCCCACAACGCGAACACCCTCGACTATCTGTTGAGGTGTTAACCTTAACTTCTCCCCGTTTGTCAACCTGAGGGATATGTGTCCTTCGATCTTGAACCTCTCAGCCTTACATGCTGTACATCTGATATAGTTCATAAAAATCCTGAAAATTAAACAAATTAAAATAAAGAATCCAAACCCACACTTGAATGATGAAAATAGTGATTCAAATTTTTAGTTTCCTTGAGAATAATTTTCATTTGTAAGGTATCAAAACTATCAGAATATATATTCAGTTTTTCGGAAAAAGAAAATGTCATTAATAATATTAATAATAATATTAGATATTCGATTAGTTCAGACCGGAATGTTGTTCCTTGATAGCTTAAGATCGACCATGGAAAACCAAGTCTGTAGATTATGATGTTGAACAAAAAATTGGCGACAGAGACAGCTTTATCATCGCGCAAAGCTGCTGTCTCCACGTAGCGAGTGGCATAATTAGTAGCTAATATAATCTTTTCTTTCTTATCTTTTGTGAATGGTCTCAGAAGAACCACTCCAATACGATCGATTGGTAACCCTATAGGTATCGGTAGCAACAGGCCTGTTGGTCGGAGATTGCTGTTGCGTTTCCTAGCTTAACGATCTACATACCTTGCTAAAAGTAGCGCTTAAAGATCCTATTAAAACTTTTTGCCATCACTAAGTGACCTGCCTAAGGATCGCAAGATTGCCTTTTACCGATTGTCGACTTAGTAAATGTAGGGTCTTCGATTGTCCTCCTAATTTGAAGTATGTTTTCGTCCAGTGACTGTTCCTTTTCGATATCTAGAGAGTCCATGTAGAATGTTAGTCAGCATCACGGTGGTTCCGGCCATTTTCATGGATTACTGTATAGTTGTACTTTGCCAGTTTGATGGCCCATCAAGTTAGTCTTCCAGTAGGATCCTTTATAGTTATCAACCAACATAAGGCATGATGATTTGTCACAATCGTGATTTTTCTGCCGTGTACCAAATGTCGTAGATATCGTAAGCTCCATACAGCAACAAGGGCTTCCAGTTCAGAGATGATGTAATTTATTTTAGCTTAGTAAACGTACGGATGATGAAACATATTGGGTGGTTTTGTCCGTCTTTGTCTTGCAAAACGATGCTTGCATCAATTTGAAGTTCCACATCTTTCTCCAGGTCAAAATGGCCCAAAATACGTGCATTAGTTAATTTTGTCTTCAAAACCTTGAAGGCCTTCTCTCGAACTGGGGTCCATTTAAAATTATTTCCTTTTCGATATCTAGAGTCCATGTAGAATGTCAGTCAGCATCTCGTTGGTACCGGCCATTTTCATGAATTACTGTATAGTTGTACTTTGCCAGTTTGATGACCCATCAAGCTAGTCTTCCAGTAGGATCCTTTATGGTTATCAGCCAACATAAGATATGATGATTTGTCACAGTCCTGATTTTTCTGCCGTATAACAAATGTCGTAGATATCGTAAGATCCATACAGCAAAAAGGGTTTCCAGTTCAGAGATGATGTAATTTTTTTTAGCTTAGTAAGCGTACGGCTGATGAAACATATTAGGAAGCCTTTTCTCGAACTGGGATCCATTTAAAATTATTTCCTTTTGTAGCTTCATATAATTTTTGAAAAACTTCCTGTAACAATTATAGAAACCTAAGAAACTTTCCAATTTTTTACACTCTTGTGTACGGGAAAACTGCAAATTGCGAAGATCTTATCTTGGTCGGTATGTATTCCTTCAACGTCGATCCAAAATCCTAAAAGTTTAATTTAAGATGGGCCGCAGTAGCATTTTTCAGGATTTAGCTTCAATCCTGCCTCACGTAGCAGCTCAAAGGCATTCTGTGGGCGAACTAGGTGTTCCTCAAACGTTTCGGTAAAGACCATTATATTGTCAAGGTAGATCAGGAGTTCTTTCCATAATATCTGCCATACTCTGGAAGGTAGCAGGAGCAATGCAGAGCCCGAATGCATTACGTCATACAATTCTTCTTAAGTAATTAATGCAGTTACTGGTTTATCTCCTTCTCTGACTCCAACCTGCCAATATCCTCTTGACAAATAAAGAGACGTGAAATGACTATCCTCCATTGAATTTAGAAAATTGTATATCGGGCGCAATGCATAATTACTTTTAATTGTCACCTCATTCAGTTTCCTGTAGTCTACGCAAAATCTCCACCTGTGATCCTTTTTACGAACTAGAACGACCTGTGATGACCATGTTGACTTGCTAGCTAATAACATGGAGCTGCAACATCTCTTTGACTTGTTCCCTTATTAATTCCTTTTCTAGATGCGATGTTTGGTACGGTTTTACTCCTAACTGGTGATGCACATTCCTTAATCCAAATCTCGTGTTCAGTAAAATTCATGAAAACAGACTTTTTCAACTGGGATAAAATAACGTACATAATTTACTATTTTTCTCTTGAGTAAGTGAATTTGGAATCCTAATATCGAGAGAAATGCCTTCCTCGTCGCTAAGAAATGTGAGAGACACGTCTGCGATTGCCTGTAACAATCCTACTGTTGTACCCCTAAATAATTTTGTAGGTATTAAACCGTAATTAAAAATTTTCACAAAATAATCTTCCCCTATCTTCATAATATCCGATTCCATCTCTATTTTCTTTTGTGTAGCCGTTTTTACATATTTTACAATTCACTATCTTAATTACCAATGTCACAGACTTAGCAACATAATTATTTCTAAATTTTATATTTGAATGTGATAATTTTACCCAATTAAATATATCATTATTTACACTTTTAAACAAAAATTTAATTATAGGAGGTTTTGAATAGAACATGTTGATACTAGTTTTTGTACATAGTTTATAACCAATAATTATGTTGTGTTTGTTTAAAATATCCGAAATTTTTAGACACTAATATAACTAATGAATGTTGATGTTAATAATACAGTGGCAAACCAACGACAAATTGGAAACTATCACTAGCGACAATTACCTATAACAGTGGTAATACTTAATTAATTGTTTCTCTGTCAACAACAGCAGCCATTTTTTATCAATAAATTTCATTATATTTAATGAAATATTATAATTTACCAAAAGAAGTCGCAAATTAGCGTTAACATGATCGTTAGAACCGAATGAGTAATCAGTGACTTTCAAATAAATATTGAATTGACGATGTTGTTACTTGGTGAAATTCCATAATAAAAGGAAAAAGTTAGATCTGCTCGAGCAACTTGAAATAAATAAAGTTAACAAACTAATAATTATAAAACAAGGTAATCGTCCATAACTATTGCAGCATACAATTATATACAACTCCTCTCCCCACTCTAATGTATTAGTATTTAAGAAAATGTTGTATTCTATAACAATCACTAATCATCTGTCTGATGAAGCGACTGTTTGGCGAAGGATATGCGTGCGATCATCTCACTCGTGACTTATCTCGTCTCAAATCTTCGTGATACAAACACACTGTGACAAATTGCTATAAGTAAAAATATACTGTCCAGTCAGGTGTTAACAGCTATAGCCCTAGTAAAAAAGCAAGATTTAAGTTCTCTATGCAGATACTGATTTTGAAGAATCTATAATCTTCGTGAAGAAAACTCCAGATGAAATCGAGAACGTCTTAGCACAGTTGAATTCTTTCACACTCACGCACAATTTCATGTAATAGCTAACGAGCTATTCGATCTGAATATCGATATGTTCAAAGAACAAAGTGAGTTTAGAATAGAAAACCACTTTACAACTATAAACTAATTGGGAAAGTAAAATAAATCCTGAAGAAACACATGTCAGACTTCCAGTGATAGAAATTTCGACCATCACAGAAAAATATGAAGAATCACCGAGATTATATGATTCGTTTACATCACAAAATTGAAAATCAGTTATTGTAAAACAGGACGTGCAGGAATTCTTAAACCTAGTGCCAATAAAAAAACAACAATCTCATAAGTCTCCGAAAGGAAATCGAACTGATATCTTACCGGATAAACTTTATTCCAATTTGCAGAAAGAATAAGAGGGAAACATATATGACCACATTCCAACATACGAGGATATGGAGAATTATCTTACATCAAAATGTAAATAATTGGTAGCCACAAAAAGCCGTGAAAACGTTAGCAGTCAACAAAACCTTCGAAAACTTTCGTCATAAGAAATAAAGAAATCTAGTGTATTATGTGTAAACGACCACACATAATATACCGAATTTCGCGAACTTAGTATAGCAGATAGATAAAACAAAGCAAAACAGAGTAAGTTATGTTGCAATTGTTTAAATGAAAACAATATAGCTAATTATTGTAAGGCAGGAAGCTGTCGTGAATGTAACATCAGGTACCATTCGCTTTTAGACTTATAACTACAAGATATCGCAAAAGTAATGGCATGGTTTGAATTGACTAAAATCTTCTTATAAATGAAAAAAGAGCTCTGTTTTCATCGAAAGTTTATTTGAAAGTGTATTATTGGTTACATTACATGTAAAATATTATATCGCTCAAATAGCCACCTCCCGAGTTGATGCATAACTGCATTTCGAATTGTTGCTTGCAAAACATCTGGCTCCAAATTAGCGATTTCTTCTTCAATGTTAGCTTTCAAGTCTTCAATTCAATTCAAGATTCGTGGTATGCTGTGGTAAATGCGAGATTTTAAAAAGCCCCGAAGGAAGAAGTCTGGTGCTGTTAGATCTGGTGATCTGGACGGCCAGTTCAATACTCCAAAACGGGAGATCACTCGACCTGGAAATTAATGTCCCAAAATATCCATAGTTACCCAACCAACAATGATCGAGACCCCGATGTAGCAACTTGCGGCAAAAAACTCGTTTTTGTTTGTTAACATAACCACTTAAGTAGAAATGGGCTTTTGCGCTACTTTTGCGGAACCTTGTACATTAAAATAAGCCGTCGACTGCAACAAACAATCCTTCATCTGTTATTCTATTCCCTCAAATGTTATTTTGCGTAGTATCGGAAAAGAACAGTATGTGCGTGTATTATTAGATTCCTAGAGCCAGGCGAACTTAATATCAAAGACATATGCCAAACTATTAGGACTTAAACAAAAACCTACGTGTGCTCCAATCACAGGCATAGGACGTAGGAAACGAAAACAAAAATGCAGAGCAACAATGAGTGCGCATAATGATTAGGAACATTAGTGGCAAAAAACTTACTCCCAAAATGTTTTAAGTGAAGGAGAACTAAGAAGTGAGTCATTAATCCCACGCAATAAAAATTTGGATTGATTCTGTCACCTTAAATACCGGCAAATTCACGTGACATGAATCTCTGTAGGGAATCACTCGATGGCGTAATCTTAGGGCATTTCTAATTAAATAAGGTGATCTCTCGTTTCTGGGAAATGGAAAAATACAAGGAAACAAGTGGCTCGCCAATTGGCAGACAGTGCTAGTACCACTTTTAACCAACGGTTTATCATCATATGAGCTCACCACCCTGACATTTGGTACTCCTTCCTCTGCCTATTTGACAATTCGTTGCCTTCATGAACTCGCCTAATTAGAAACAAACAATTTTCCAGTTGGAAGTGAAGTAACAGACCTAGTGAAAGTTTGCGACCAAGTGAATACCTTCCCCATAAAGGGAGAATTTAAACTTAATACTGAGCCAGCAACACAAAATCTATTTTTCAATGACCAACAAGGACAATAGAAACCATATGGAAGACTAAATCACACAGCTAAAATATTGATTCAAGAGTTATGGAAAATTTAGTGCTCCTGGAATAATCCACCACCAGATGATTATATTAAACGATAAATTAAATTTTCACTTGAACCATTTTGTGTTAATTATAAGATTAATTAAAACGCGCTTTTGTTCCATTTTTTTCTTAATTTTTAAGCCTTATATCTTACGTCAACCTATTGCACAACGTTGCAGTTATAACCATTCCACGAAAGGCGATTCATGAAATCAGAATCCAAGTAGAAATTCAAAGGCATAACTAAAATTTCAAGCAATTTGATATGTACAAAATCCTACACGAGATTATCAGTAAAAGTCAAGACAGCCAAGCCACATTAAAGGCCGTTCGAGCCTATAGTCACGGTTCACGGACTGTCTGGGAATGTCGAAGATCCCTCTCGCAACTGGCGAAGAACAACTCGTTGACCCTCATGTGGGTCCCAGGGCACGGGGATATTTAATTCAACGAAGTGGCAGATAAACTCGCAAAATAAGGTAAAATGCCACTCCTATAGGACCAGAGCGGTTTTGAGGACTCCCTATGGAGCACAGAAGAGAGGTGGTACAAAAGTGGGAACAGGACAGAAGATGCAACTCACAATGAACGACCTAAGAACTTTCACCGGACTTATGACAGGGCATTGCGCCCTTTGATACCATTTGTGAAAATTGGGAAAAGAGGAAAGTGGAAACGCACAAGCGTTTTTCAAACTTCGGTAGGGACCAATTATCCCACGAAGAAGTGAGTAGTATCACCCTCAAGAAAGTTAGCAGGTTCATAGAGGAAGTGGGACTGCTTGGAAAGGGATTGGTTAAGGGTAGAATAATAGATCTGTTAGACCACAGTTCACGAGAGGCTAATACACCTCACTATTACCATATTTAACCTAACCTAACCTAACTTAGCATCACATTTAATTTTTTACTTTTGGTTGAACCTTATATTTTGTACTACTTTTCTGTGCTTCAGTCGTAATTTAAAATAGATTTTTATACTAAAGTCGTCTACTTCATGATACATTTTCAAACTATGAAGAAAATAAAAATAGTTTTCTCTATTAATATCACAACGATTTATTATAAATAATAACAACTAAATCATTTATATGAACAAAACAAATGGTATGTGATTATTAGCAAACTGTAAAAATAAAAATAAAAATATCAACGCCTTGGTTTATAAGTAAGTGAAATAATAAATTAGTTTTTTACTCTCATTATTAACCTCAATAAAGCTATAATGCAGCAATTTTAGTTTGACAATCCATAATAAACAACTTCCAAACAATTATTTAATTGAGAATTGTAATAAGCTAAAAACATGGAAATCCATTTAAATTACTTGTAATTTGTATAAAAACAATATTCTGCCGCATTTCATCCAGAGAAAGTAAAAAAAATAAGTTAATTATTTTAATTAACTCATTTGTTTACCTCTGTAAATAACTTTCAGCTTCACACAAAGCAATACATAAAATAAACAATTTTATTTAAAAAAAATTAAATAAACAACCTCTACACATACAACCGGGTACACATCCCGAAAATAAACAAAAATTTGATAAATGTTCAAAACATAATATAAATTTAAATATTAATATTAACAACAATAACTACCATAAAATAAATATACAAAGATAAAAGCATACTAACGATAATATATGTTTATACAGCATTTAATAATTAGGGATCTAAATTTTGAAGCAAATACACCTATATGGACGATTACATAAGTAAGTACATAATATTGATAAAGACTGACTTTTTGGAATTTACAGATAAAACTAAAACCAGGTCTGTTTCGTTTACAGAACTTAAAGTAATTACTGTAAATACCTATACTAGCGAGAAGACACTTAATTCTAACACTAGTCTCTCCGAAGCTAGTTAAGTCTATTTATAGTTGCACGTGTATATGTGAGAATATATCGTGTTCCGTAGTAATTAAACAACTGGAAAATAGCTCAAGTGACATATTGTTCCAGTCTTTGTTAATTTAAGCTGGATGAATTGCTTTATTTTGCAGAGGTTGAGGATTGTGCGCGACTTAATGTGCAATTTTAGGAATTACTAGCGTTCCGAACCGTTGCAAATTCCATCGCCATATTGTCCGATGTTCTATGAATTTCGGAATTGTAATTCAGATGGACGTTAATTACGCTTCTACATCCAACCTTAAGTTTACGGCTGAGATTAACCTTAGTGTATGAATTACTAAAAAAAGCATTGTTTTGATCATGAATATTTAAAAAAATAAATTCTTCTCTTATTAAAAATAATGCATTGGTCATTTAAGTAATTATACTATCACTTAGAACATGTTTTCTTTCTAAATTTTAAATATTCGTATCTAACTAACTAACTATTTAATAATATTTTTATAAAGTATATATCAGTGTAAACTCAAATAAATTATTTATATTTCCATTAACTTAATGATATTTTCTGTTCCATAATCTTTCCGTGCTTAGATAAAATATTAATGTATTCTTCTCTTTTATGAGTATATGGATTTACTTTGATATGGGTACAATGTGAATAAGCAGATTTTGAAATGTAAAAGCAGAAGACATAGAGAGGTATTCCACCTAAAAATCGTTCCTGATATGTATTGAAATAATAGCTCAATTAAGAATATTTTTATATTAATTACTAATATGTGGGTATAGAAATTGTAATTAATTATAATAATGATTGCGACCATTTTTACGTGTTTAATAAATTAATTTTTAAAAGTTGTAAAATTATAAATTACTTCTTTGGTAATTATTCATTACTGAATTTTCAAATTCTAACTTAGTTTGATAGTAGAAATGTTGTTCCTAAAATATGTTATCATAAAATTCGATAAGTCGCTAATTTATTATAAACTTAAATGTTTGTATACCTATAGCAGAGTATAACAATCTATTCCTAAGAGTCAAATCTCAAGTAAAAATTAGCTGAACCGTAAGGAAGCAAAGCCTTAGTTCCTTCAATGGTTATAAACTTCCTTAGTCGAATAGCGATTATTAGTTCTATCTATCCATACAATTGAATTTTAATATTTCTCTATATCTTATGGAAGAGATAACATTCAATTGGTTTTGCTTGACCCGAATGAAATTCTAAGGGAACACTGAAACGACATACTTGTTTCTTAATTATTGTTGCTGATGCTTCTTAGTAATAATAATAAAATCAACATGACAATCAAATACCATTAAATATGAATATGCTTGTAATGGCTTAAATATTGGTTTCGACTAAGTATTCCATCACATGAAGCAGAAAAGGATCTGAGTGAAAGAGCGCATAGTAAACTTTGCCTTCAAGTCAAATTTTTGTAATATTTCTAAGCATATATTAAACTTTTTCCTATACCCAGTATCTACAGGGCATTGTAAAGTATTAATTAAATAAATAAATAAATCTTTCTTGAAGCCAGTTCAAACTTTTCGCTATAAAAAACCCAGAAGATTTATTGTGATTCTTTTTCATCACTTCTTATATTCTGCATTAAATTTTTAAAGATATGTTTTAGAAATTTTAGTTTTCCAATACAAAAAAACTGCACTGAACCCAGGATGGTTGCAGGTAGTCAACAAAAAGTGAATCAATCCATCATTTTTTTTTAAATACGACGGACAAAGCCGATGAATGCTTTATTGTCCTCCATTCACCTTTTCCTGAACCCAGTAGTAGCTACTGAAAGCCTTCTTGCTGCCTGTTTAATTGATTGCAGATAATAGGTAATAATCGTATGTTTAAGATCTTACCTTTCTATTCACTGCTCATTTTGCATGCATCTGGAACTAATATTTCTTATCAAAGGATTACTCAGACACTAAAATACTTCGTCTTTGAATTATTTTTCTGCTGCTGCTTTACATGTCCTGAAAACTTTTCAAGAAGGCTTTTTTGGGATGGAGTTCAAAAGTAAGGGTACATTTCGTTGGATGTCATGAATATCGTCAAATCTATTTTCTTTCAAAGCAAGTTTGAATAGTGGGATTAAGTTAGTTCAATTTACACTACCTCTTTTTTGCAAGGAACTGTTTGACGATATTGGCTGTGTACGGGGGTCGTACCCTGCGAAGACGGTTAATAAAACTGTTCAAAGTTTCAATAAACCTCGCAACATTAAAAGGTAAGGGATTTGACAATATTCGAAACGTGACGAGGATTTTAAACTCCATACCAAAAGAAGCTTTTTTGAAAAGTGTACGGTACATATATAGCAGATCTCAGCGGTGCATAGTTGTAGGAGGTGACTATTTTGAACGACTTTCGTTAATATTTCATCTACGCTTAAGTTACAGAACTATTAATCGAACTTTATTTTCAGAGGTTGTATTACTATTACCAATGAGTGAAATACGATTCCTGTAGACCAATATTAACTCATGCTAACCCTCCTCAAATTAATAAGTAATTCTCTGAATCAATTGTACTCTGTTATCTCACACTACATATTTTCCTAGTCTATAAACATCCCATCCTTTTATAGGCACAATTTTAACGAAAACTTCTCTGTTCTATCATGTAATTATCATTGAAAACTTTAATATAATCACACGCAAATCCCGTAAAAAGCTACATTCATGTCCAATTCTAATTATTCATATTCAAGTTTCACTCCAGGAACTTTCACAATGAACCAAAACTTATCCTGAACTTCCGATATAATCCTTCGTACATTCAATATCCGACATTTTATCTAAACAATAACCTCATTACAGATGTTTGTTCCTACCACCAATCTCTTCAGTTCCATTTTTTATCAAAACCCAATTAAGAGCTCTTCCTCCAGAATTCATATATCATAACTACTGTAATAGTGAAGATGTGACAAAGACTATCTCTTAGCCTTTCGACAACATAACAGTTATTAGTCAACTTATAATATCTCAATTTAATTCCCAAAATACAATAACAATACTACAAATATCCTCTTGCTAAATTTATAGTTCGACTAATAAAATTCAAACGACGACGAATTAGACAGTGATATTAAAATCAACGATGAAGGAGTACTTAGACAAAAATGTAATCAAATAAACAGAGAAGCACGAAAACTAATATTCGAATATTTAAACTTTCGATCAATAATTTGCAAGGCAAGAACTACTGTTCACATATTAAAAGACTAACAAATTATAAAAAATAAAAATCAATTCACATCAGTAGCTTTATAGACATATTAACAAACGCTACTCTCACGGACAGTAAATATTTAGGTTGGCAGTAAAATCCACGTCACAGTAAAAGGCTGGTATAACGTACTTCACTTCTTTCCCTCTCCACCTCTGATTAAATATATATAAGTGAGAAAGAATATTATTGAGTGTTTCTATCACAGTGGAATACAGCACAAAGTTACCCGAATATATCCAGTTAAAATCTTTAACTATTATTACCACAACCATTACTTTATAAATGAATGAACGAAAGGTATAATAGTCTGAGCCTTCAATCATATCCTATGTTACAAGTTATAATGTATACCACAAAACGAG
>OZ018395.1:42604564-42639191 GCA_963969525.1 Ontholestes murinus
TAAACCAACGAGAGTAACCACAACCTGCATATCGTGTCTAGATCATATCTTCCTAAAGTCAAGCCCAATTCATATTGATAACACAATTCAGCAAATATTTTTTAAATAAGATACCCTCACATGTATAATAGCTGCAGAGCTAGAGAACACTTAAGTGTAAAGAAATTAAAAACGAGTCTTTTGCAAATAGATTGGAGTAACTTACATCAATACACAAGTATAGATATAAAAACTGATATATTTATCCAAAAACTTAATGCAGAAATAAATAAATGCAAATTACCGAGTAATACAATTAAAAGGAATTGCCGGATCACTAATTTATTGATAGAACAAATTAATAAGAACAATGAATTATACAGAAGATGGATTAAGACCCCTCACAACAAAATATTAGAAAAAAAATATAAAAAATTAAATAACATAGTACAAACAGATATCCGACAAACACTTAACTAACGCACTTACTATGTTTAAACCACTCAAATATAGTAAGTGCGTTAGTTAAGTGTTTATCATGAATTACCACGTAGTAACGGTCGCCACAATCCTTATGATTAAGATATTCTACAATATAAAATCGATTATTACTCACACAAAATTGCCAACAACAATTAAGATTCGAAAAGGTTATGGAATATTATTAGAGAAGCAACAGTTTATAGTACTTCAAATAACACCCCAGTAAATTTCATTAAACGTGACAACAAAGCGATATCCTTAAGAAGTGGCTGACTTATTCAATAATTATTTTATAAATGTTGGCCCAAATCTCGCAGCTAATATTAATAAAAAATGTCTCAATTATGACTACAAAAATAACACTGCTAATTCCTTGTTTCTGCAACTGATAACAGCTCTAATCAATATAACAAATAAAGGAATATATTGCAACGCCTCTAGCCTTAATAATTAACACTACCATTAGCGAAGAAAACTGCACACACCGTTTCAAAAGTATAGACCGATATCGTTGATATCTAATTTCGCCAAGATCTCTGAGTACGTAATTAAAACAAGCATTATAGCTTCTTAAATACCAACTGCCCTTTAAACAAAAACCAATATGGGCTTACACGTGAAAAGTCAACAAAGACGCAATTAACACTCTACTTCAAAAAGCTTACTTTAACAATAATCGCAAGTCCCTGTGTTCCTTTTTAGACTTGCAAAAGGCCTTCGACACCGTTAAGAACAACCATCTATTATAAAAACTAGAGTACATGCGAATTAGAGGATTACGAAATCAATTATTTAAATCCTACCTATGCGGAGTGCAACGTGTTGATTTAGATAGCTATAAGGAGGAGATTGTTCAATGTGATGTTTATCAACCGTTTTGGGCCCTATTATCTTCTTGGTGTATATTAATGACTTGCTTGAACTTAGATCAAATGAAACTCTGAGTGCCTTTGCGAACGACACACCAGCTTTTTACGAAGACACTAGCTGGATTGCACTGAACGAGAAGGTTGAAGGAGATCTTAGAATAATTTTGATTTAATTATCTAGATAAAACCTTTTATAACTAAATATAGAAAAAAAAAACAAATATCTATCCTTCTCTTGCCAAGGAGACACCCTCCCAATTCCAAGTGCTAATAGTCAAATTAAACAGAGATGTTCGTAATATCCAATCAAGTCAGGAAATAAACTATTTAGGAGTCATTATTGATGAACATTTGGGATGGGATAAACATATTCTACATTATGTCAGGAAATTGAGGTATACGTTATGCCAAATTAAATCACTATCGCAATTCCTTGATCGTGACTTCTTGAAAATAATATATCTCATTAGTAGAGAGTCACATATATTATGGTCTAACATGTTGGGTATCAGCAAGAGATGTTCACCAGTATCCGCTAGAGGTTATTCAAAAGAAAATTTTGAAACGAATTTTCAACAAACCAATGGGCTATTCTTTTACTTTTTGAAGAAAGTAGAGTAATGAATGCCCGTCAACTTTATTTCTATAAGGTAGGGTGAAAATCGTTCAAAGAGAAAGAAAGTGTATTTTTGAAAATTATATTTCTGTAATTTTATGACCATATTTTAAGGGAACACACACAATAAACTATTGAGAATACGCAATACTGCAATTTCGAAAATTCCTCTGCTCAATTCCCATATCACTATGGACTGCTTAAATGCAGCTTGTAATTTTTCTAATTGAAGACAGTTTAGAGAGTTAATGACAAATTATTAAAAGTATTCAGTTGCCCTGTTTTTCAAATACCTCTAAATAGTTAAAGAGTGTGTAAATAGTCGAGATAAACTCAACTCGGTTGTGTAATTTATTACAAACTAAACTCCTTAAGAACCAGGAGGAAAGCACGTTCACCGTAAGACAATAAAACTTTTTAATGTACTTCCGGTCTGTATAAAATAATTACCTTTAAATAAATTTTACAGTTTGAATGAGTCTCTCCAATTTATCTTGAACTCTTCTGTCTTTAGTATTTAATCTGTGTTATATACATATTAACCCTTTTATATACTTTTATTTAATATTTTTACATATTTATGTTTTTAATGTTTTATATACTTTATATATTTAACTTATTTAAACTAGTTAAGTTTAATTTTTTTCCTTGGTGTATTAGTGAAAATATAATAATGATAGTTGAAGCCTAATACAATTTTTGATCATGTGTGATATCAAAGAGTGTATTTTATTAAAACTTTCTGATTTAACATATGTTACAAAGGAATGACATCAAGCATTAATCAAAATTTTGTATTATATAACTTAGATGTTGAGTAATCATTCCAGATATTATTTTAAAATCATTATAAAGTAATTAGCCAAATATATAGTCTCAAGTAATAAGATATAATCATTTTGCCTTTCTCGTTATGTATAATTGAAAGTAAGTTGAAATATGCTACAGCATAAAAAATATATGTGAAACTTTGCAATTGTTAAAATTCCATTAAAACTTTATGTTAATAATAAATATTATAAAAGCTCATTATACTTTTAAGATTTAATCTCAAGGATGCGAAATTTTTATGCGTAATAAAGTGAAAAATTAAGTATCCTCCAGAACGAGGGATTATTAATAGTCTAAGGTGACATTCTCGTAAATCTGGACGGCAAACTTGCCCGATACCATATTTCCCCGGGCGCCTATAGATCTCGGATTGTTTGCGTAAACACCGAAGGCAGTTAAAAAAATATCACTGCGAGACAAGTTAATAAATATGACATTAATAATCGGAATTAATGGCGCTGGAGATATTTTCGGGACGCAACGTGAGCGAGATCGATAACGAAATTTCAACTTCACATACAGATATTTATTGGCTTCAGATATACTCGTATACTTGGAAAAAAATCTTAAAGTTATAAAAATACATGTAAAGGCCTTCACAATCAGATATGTATTGATTGACGTTTATAATTATTTTAATGCATTTGAAAGGGAGAACGCAAAAGATAAGAATGTTTGGAAATATCATTGAAATAGACATCAGGCAATCAGATAATTTAGGGAGGAAAGAAGGAACAAATAGAATCTTATGAAAAGGAGAATAAAGTCTCTGATAAAAACGGTGAAAATATGCAACGTACAACTTTCATCAATGCTGTGAAAGAACACCAACAAACTATTAACAAAACATTTATGGCACAAAATAATACTTCAAATTTTTCTTACAGATAGCGCATCTCCTGAACCTATGTTGAAATTATTTATATGAAATTGTGCACATTTTAGAATATTTTGTTTCAACTAAATTATCACTAATGCCATTTTTGTGAGCACCTAGTGTTTTAAACTCGGTAGCAAATCTAAGAAATTAAAGCAATTAAATCGACAATAAATAATTTCAATAATAAGGTGTGGGGTGCAATTATATTTTCCTTTAATATATACTCTAAAGACGTTATGAATACAATAATTAATTGTTTCTAGCAAGGCGAGGGCACATTTTTATATAATAATTAAGCTTATTGTTGAACTAGTTTTTATTATTAAATAGTGGAAAGTATTACGGAAGTTACGTCAAGGTTGAGTTGTACAAGATTTATCGGGATAAAAATCCGGTTAAGAATTGTTGAAGAAAATCGAGATTCTTATTAAACTAAAACAAAACAATCTATTATGGAATGATTAATAAACTATACTTGTTAATATCAATGTGTGTGATATTAAGAAAGTATAGTTTATTTATCATCTGGTAAAGTTCCTGATTCAAGATGTATTACAAAGTTATGACTTCAAGCATCATCAACAAAAAAATCTTTTAAATTATTTTTCTTTATTAAAAACAGCAATTTATTTCGGATCTAATCGGCGTGACACAATTAAAGACAGGGAGACGGAGTTTTACTTTGGAGTTTTACACTCTCCAGGTATCCGTAAAGATACCATTATCTATTTAATGATTCCATATAATTCTAATTCAAAAATAACATACAATTTCTTTAATACAGTAAACCAATTTAATAATTAATTGACAAATCGTGCATAAAAAATTTAAAGGTTGTCAAAAATTGAATATAAATTTATCGAAAAATAAATTACAAATTTCATAAAAAATATTTGCAATTCATATAGAACAGTTTTATAAATAGATGTCTCAAAAACGTAGAACAATTAAAAAACAATCGACAACTATCAATAGTAATAAAACATATTAGAACATTACTGGAATATACAAATTTTTCACAGAAGTCCCAAAATAAATAACTGAAAATTATTTATTAATAACAATCATTTCAGAAATAAAAAGAAACTTATATTATTATTCAGAAATCATTAGAAACATAGAAAGCGAAATGTTTAATATGGTAAAGTAAAGCAATAAATATATATTCAAAGAGCTTTTGAAGATTCCTAAAAAAAACAATAACTATCCCAATAAAATAATCATTACTCTAGAGCACTCTTAATCTATCCCAATTAATGATTCATTGCCTGATGTACTTTTGACTTATCCCAATAAATGAAACATTAATCTAGGCCAATACCTAATTCGCCCTCTTAGAGGAGTCAGCCTCCTAGTATTGACCGAGACATGGTTTATAGAGTATATTTTTAATGGTGAATTAGGGTTGGAAGGTTTTAATGGTTATCACTGTGACAGAAACGATGCTGTAACTGGTAAATCGCGCGGAGGAGGAGTACTTATCGCCACGCCATGTACTCTGAGGTCCTACGTGGTTTTGTTCAGTTCTTTATTCACTTGAGCCATCATATACAAAAATACAACAGTTATATTTCTTGAATTCGTTTTTCATGTAGCTCGTAGTGAAACATTTTGTAATATAGAAATAACACAATTTAAGGTTGGTTTGTTTACGTCATTATCAAAGATTCTTTGATTCGACAATTACGTCATTATCAAAGATTCTTTCATAATGACGTAATTGTTGAAACTAGTCAGATTAAATAAATAAACAGTGAAACAAACCAAGCGTAAATTGTGTTATTTCTATATTACAACAGTTATAAACATATACATTTGAAGATGATGTGAACGCCAGTAAATTATAAAGTAGTCTTAGTCTATACATTAAAATTACAATTGTTACAATTAATAACATATTAAAACACAATAATACACAACAACACTAGTCATATTCGGGGTAAATAATGATCATTGGATATATACAATATGTTAAAAATATTAGTATTTGATACAATTCAGCTGTTTAGAAAATTTTACTACCTGTAGAAACAATTTTTAATCAAGTATTTCGTTATAAGATTGTAAATATCTTTTTTATATATCACACACTTTTAATCTTTATTTGTGAATATATTTTCGACAGATTCTCTGTAATTTTCAAACTATACTTTTTTATAAACAACTTTATAAACAATTTTACAAACTATTTAGATGGCGTTGAACAAAGGAGTATATATTAGGTCAGTTTGATCGTTTATTAGTAGAATTTCAGGATTACGTTTAATTTTATAAATTTCAAGAGACTCGAGTAGATGCATTTCTAAGCCTTTATTATCGAAATGAATTATCTCAAGTACATCTGTGTCGTCAAAATTGTGATTATTGTTTAGTAAATTATTAGCAAAAATAGATTTTTTTATTTTTGTTATTGTTTGATGCCTAATTTTAAAATTGCGACCTGACTGACCAATATATACTCCATTACAAGGGTCACAAGTTAATTTATAAATGCTTTCTTTATTTATTTTATTTATCAGAGTTTTATTATTATAAAGATAATAAATATATATGTTTTTGATTGTACTGGTAATTTTAACAAAAAATGTCAATGATTTAAATATTGGAGGGACTTTCTTATTATAAATATTTTTTAACTGAGTTTAGTTCTTGTTTCTTAATAAGATTATCTAAAATGTTATCTTGGTAGCCGTTATTAATTGCTAGTGATTTAATTATTTTTATTTCATTTTTATACCCAAAAATTCTTGGTTATGACCGGATTGACATTGCATGATTTTAAATGTTGTTTAATACGTGTTAAGCATTCTAATGAAGGTATGTTGGTAAACATATTACTCACATCAAATGACACTAGCTTAATATTGTGTTCTAAATGGAAATTATTTAAATGTTTAGTTAAATCTATTGAATTTTCAATTGACTGTTGATCTTTAAATTAGGTTAACTCTTTAAAAAGTTTATTAAGTTTAATTGATAAATTGTAGGCTGGATAATTTATACATGTAACAACAGGTCTTATTGGATCATCTAATTTGAAATGATGCTATGACAATCACAAATTGCTAATTTTAAATTTCTTGTGAATTCAAAAGTTGGATCTTTTTTAAGCTCTTTTATTCCGGAATTTTTAATAAAATTGTTTACTTTTTGTATATAGCCCGATTTATTTAATATGTTAACTTTATGTTTTATGTTTTTAATTAATTTTGAATCAAATTTGTTATCAAGTTCAGCTTGTTTAACAAGATTACCAATTTTCTCTTTGGTTAATTAATAATCACTAACATTTTTGAGTGCAATTTCTGTTTCTACAATTAACATTTCTTTAAAATTTATACAATTTATATTCGGTGAATATTTAGGGCTTAATTCTAGCAATGATTGTTCTTGTTTAGTAAATTGTGAGTTTGATAGGTTTATAACTCTACTATGAAAATTATAGGTGCTTGTTGTAGTTCTATTAGTATTAGTATTACGGGATTGTTCATGTCGTAGTCTTTCAATTTTCTTCTTTTGTACCTGGGATTTCTTGTAGATGATAGTACTAACTTTGCTCCTTACGTAGTCATCCAAGAGGTCAAATTCTACTGGATGTAGATCGAATAGTAGCTCTGTGTGTAGAACTTTGAGATAAGTAAGGGTTATGTCTCTTCTACGGAACCAAAGTTTGGATTCTTCTTTAATCCATATTTTCTCTGCTGCTGATTTAGCTTTTCTCCCAGCAATAGAATTGGTGTTAATATTGACACGTACATATTTGGGTACTATTTTGTATTTGAGACATTCTTGATTGAATCTGATATTGTTGATTGCTTGTTTGTGTTTCAATCGTAATTTGATGCTACACTAGCCTTTAGTTAAATAGGTATTTGTGGAGACTTTTGAATATTACTGTAGGCATATACTGCACTTCTATATATGTAGACACTTGGAACTGTTAGTATATTATGTGTGATATATGGGAGTGTCCAATAGCGTAATATGTTTCTAACAATGATGAGCGATTTTTATTATTTATATTAGATGTATATCTTTTTTTTAAGAAGTTTATGTATTAGTCACCCTTGGGTCCACCAAATTTCTATTCTAATCGGTGTATATTCCACCCCCTTCTGCAGGCATCGTTTACGAAGAACACTGCTTAACTGTAGAAGAGTTACATTATTTCCATCCTATTATCGCCTTTGTATATTTGGCGACTATAATCTTCCACGTATTACTTTGGAGAACAGTGAGTTTAGTGATTCAAAAACACTATAAGTTCTAATGCTTCTATTACTGTTGACACGTTCGGACATATTGATGCATTTCAAATTAAACAAACTTTATCGGTAATGTTTGATTTAATTTTTGCCAGCACGACTATTTTCGAAAAATGTTCGGTAGTGGCTAGTGATCAACACCTTCCAGCGTTAGTTATAAGTAAAAGTACATTACTGATTGTACAAACTTAATTCTTTCTGGTATTCTGACTTTATATATAACATTTGCCAGATTTTAATTATATGCGCGAAGCATTTTGTAATATTCAATAGAACAGTGTATTTTTTAAAGACATCAATCACAATGTTCATTTATTTTACTTAACGGTTAATATCGCCTTTGACCATGCAAATCAATATTGCTTTCCAAAATAGTATAGTGCCGAATTGATTAACAAAATTTATCTTAAAAGGAGCCTGCATGTAAAATATAAATAATTTGGTCTACAGTCTAATTATGTCAACTTTACGCGCGTGCATGCTTAATGTAAATCTTTATCATCATCATGCTTATGCTTGATTTATAAGGCTAGATGCACGCACATTTTGGTAATTCGTTAATTCCAGTAGATATAATAGTTCTACTATCTCCGAGTCTTCTAATGATAATGGCATTATAATCTAGTAACCGTTAAAATATTGTCAACATAGTTGCATTTTTTCTGTTTTTAATACTAAAGTTACATCGTATTTACTACAATTATTATACATAAATAAACATCTGAATATTCACACGGGGCCTGAAATAAAAAATTGTACAATCTTACGTGAGTTATTAGATCTGCAGATCACGAAGTGCACTGGCCCTGATGGATTGTCGACTATGATTCTCAGAGAATGCACATTTTCTCTCAGTAGACTCATCTGGCTAATGTGTTTTATCTTTATGCTGGAAGAATACATTTATAACACCTATTCATAAGAGCGGTGTGAGAAACATTGTCGACAATTCTCGGCCCATATTAATTCTTTCATATGTTGCAAAAATATTTGAAGGGATTTTTACTCGTTACTTATCGAGTTGCCTTGGCGTCTTGTTGGACAATCGCCAGCATGGGTTTAGATTCGAATGCTCAACAGTGACAAAGTTATTGATGTATGGGTAGTATATTACTTGTACTTCAGAGAATCTTTCTCGAGTATGTTGTAGTCTACACTGATTTCTCTGGCATTGATCATACTATTTTGCTAAATAAGTTGTCCCAATTGGGTATCGATGCTGTATTGTTAAGGTGGTTGAAGTCGTATCCATCGAACCTTGGCTGCCCGTATTGTTTGTACAGTAACTGCATCTGCTAAAGTCACTTCTGGTGTTCCCCAGGGTTTCTATTTGTATCTCTTCTATTTAATGTGTTATAAACATGGTCGGAAAATGTTTTAAATTGTCAATATATATATTTTGTGTATTGTACGCGTATTTAATAATACGGAAGCTTTTGCGAAGATGCAGGATGATATGCATAGACTCGTGAATTAGTGCCGGCTTATTAGAATGAAGCTAAATATCACAAAATGTTTCGTAATCACGTTTTTAAAGAAGTTGAATTTGAGTTACAATTGTTACTATCTAACAAGTGCAAAATTAAGTCGCGTTTCCAAAATTAAAGTTTTGGACATTCATCTTAGTAGTAATTGATGCTTCTCTAAACACATTTATTTCACTTTATATATTCTGCTAACTTAGTAACGTAGTGTGTGCGATATTTTTGGCGAAAACTGTGGGTGAAGTTAATCCATTAAACAAGTAAGTGCTCCGCTCACATACTTGGAAAGTTAATTGATCTGGTTTGCTAACTATCTATAAGATTAAAGTTGGTTTTAAATCTAAGTTAATAATAATGATATTACAATTATCTGTTATAGGTTATATTTGTTTGTTTACATTAAATTAGTAAACCGGGTTGCATATATTACATAGTTAATAGTGTTATTATAATTTGTGATATTATAAAATATTCTCCTCTGTGCTCTTTTGTAACCTATCTGTCGCCTAAGTCTAGTATTGTTATAACAGTCAGTCACCTTAAAGGACGTTAAGGTGTGAATATCTGTATCCCTGTTTGATATTCCTTAAATAATGTCCACAAAACAAGACCTTTTATGTGTGGGTGCATGTGGGCATAATGTATCTAGCAAAACAATTTGTAAATAATGTAATACTTACCTGCATCTGGGTTGTGCAAATAAACATAACTGTAGTGCAAAGAAATTAGATCTAAGAGAGATGATTAAACAATTGCAAGTTTCGTTTGCTGCATTAACCTTAAAACTTGATGAAAAAAGTAAAGATCATAAAGACTTAAAGGATTTGATTCGCGAATTAAATACAATGCGAGAAGAAAATAAAACATACCTCATCAATTGTGGAATTAGAAAAACACAAAGAGCACTCGAGTCATGATATTTTCACAGAAGTATGTAATGAAATTCAGGAGCGTAAACAACCTGAAATTAATCTCATACTATTCAATATACCATGCCACTGAACAACAATAAAGAAGAAAGGATTACCCATGACATAAACCAAATTAAAGAAAATTTTGATAAAATTAAACAAAATATTGTTTTGAAAAAGATAAATAAATTGGGTAAATTTAGTTCTTCAAGCAGACCTAGACTTGTAAAACTAGTGTTAGATTCCAAGAATGGTGTAAATTATGTTCTTAGAAATCGCGAGAAATTAAAAACCATCAAAATGAAATCTGATTAGACGGCAAAACAACGGAGAAATTTTCAACATTCACGAAGAGAAAGCTTAGATGCTCGTTTAAAATCAGGTGAGAGTGATCTAACAATTAAATATAGGAATGGCATTTCCATAATAACTAAAAGAAATAAAACGGGAAACTACCATACTCCTAACAGAACTTTTAAATGTACTATCAGAATGTAAGAAGATTAAAATCTAAATGCAGTACATTCCTTAATAATTTGCAAACAGAAAATTACGATACAATAATGTTAACTGACATAATAGCGAATTATTTCCAAACAAATAACAAGTTATTCGACATGATAGGTAAATTCTTAAAGGCGGGGGAGCTTTGATTGCTATTAATTCTATCGTTAAATTTAAACTTTTGTTTAACACATCTCCCGTAGGAAATATAGATATAATAGCTTGTAGATGTATTACATATGAAAATTCATTACACATATTATGCGTATACTTTCCACCTTCTAATTCTATCGAGGATTATATGGTAACATTCGACTATATAACAAATATAGGTAAATCTTGATAATTGCATAGTGTTTGGTAATTTTAATCTACCTTCCTTTAAACTACACACAGATAATGTTGATTATGTAGATCAATCGTGACTACCTCTTCTAGACTTCATATGTGGATGTAACTAAAAGCAGTTTAATCTTGTAGAAAACCATATGGATATACTTGATCTGGCATTTACAAATGAATATAATAAAATATTTGTACCTAGAATCGAATTTCCATTGGTTGATGAAGATCAATATATATCACATTAGAAATTCTTCAAATAAATAGCACTAACTTAAACTCGAATACTACATCACTGAAATATAATTTTAGTCATTCATCAATAGTAGATGAAAAGTAACTCGTCTACCTGGTGTCATGTATTTAGATAATGAATGCCTGGATAATCGCCAAAATATTGTTAATGCCTATGTCAATAACTTTGTAAATTCTTTCATTAATAAAACAAATTATCTTTATGATCAACAGAAGCTGTACCTAACGAACTATTATATTAAGTCTGACGTTGTTTTAACAGAATTAAGAAAATTGAAAAATCGGTTTATAGTAAGAATGAATATGATACCAGAATTTCTAGTTAAGGATCTAGCTTATATCATTGCCGAACCATTAACATATATTTTCAATTTAATATTACGCACTGGCAATTTTCCTATCTGTTGGAAAAATGTACAAGTTACTCCTGTTTTTAAAAGTGGAAATAAGACTAATATTAAAAATTATCGACCAATTTGTCTAATAAATATATTCGCTAAAGTATTTGAAAGCATTATAGCATATCAAATAAATTTATAAATCTGTACAAACAGAAATATTTATACACCAGCACGGCTTTTTAATCAGAAGATACACAACTACTTATTTGCTTACATTAACACAGTTCATATCTGATAATTTAGATAGTCGACCCCAACTGATGTTATATACACAGACACGAGAAAAGCTTTTGATCGTATGTCTCATGAACTATTATTTAAGAAATTACATCATTTTAATATTAGCAAAAATATTATAGAAGTACTATAATCATATTTGGAGCAAAGAAAACACAGGCTTCATTATAAGGGTCATTATTCTAATGAATATGTAGCAGCCAGATGTTTACCCCAGGGGGTCAATTCTCGGACCGCTTTTGTTTCTTCTATTTGTAAATGATGTTTGCCTCACTATTGATTGTAACATATTATTGTATGCAGATGAAATTAAATTATGCAGCACGATTAATTCGCAAACCGATTGCTTACATCTGCAACAGAACATAGATAAACTAAATACATGGTGTAGAAATAATAGATTAATTCTAAATTGAGACAAATGTTTTGTGATGTCATATACTCGCAATGCTGAAGTACATACCTTCAACTATTATCCCAACAAATCAAAGTGAAGGACTTGGGAGTATAATTTGATTTGAAACTCTCGTTTAATGATCATATTATGAATCTAGTCAGCGAGTGCTCTAAGCTATTGGTTTCTATTATCAGAACATGTAGAGATTTTACAGAAGTTATCACTATAATATCTTTATATAGATCAATCATAATGAGCAAGCTAGATTACTGTGTTTCAGTGTGGTATCCAGCTTATTCTAAATATAAGTATATGATCGAAAGCGTACAAAAATGGTTCCTCAAATATCTACATTTAAAAAAAACAAAACATTATCCAGCAAGAGATGTCTCATCTATGATGCATTATGAAATGAGTTCCATATACCTTCACTAGTAAAGAATCATCAAGTTGTCATGGGTTGTTATTTGCATCAGATTGTTGATTAATCAAATACGACTACGTGTACCACCTGCCAGACTAAGATGCAGCCCCAGCTTCTACTATGGAGTATTCAGGATACGTCGACATCAAAATTCATCATATATAAGGATGATCTTGAACTACCAGAACGTACAAAGGAATGCTGACATTTTTACATCTTTTGGAGAATTTCGCCAAAATTTAATTTTAATTGTAACAATATTGCATGATTTGATTGTATTGGTTTTTAATTGCTGAAAGTTCATTTTAAATTCACTGTTAGGTGTTGTAACTAAAACACAAACTATCAAAGAGTATGCTTTTATTTTTTCAACAATTGTTTCGTCACACTGTGGCTTCTTCAGGCGAAGAATGACATTACTACTTTAATCTGATTATATAAAACTCTCGCCGGCCCCCTTTAGAAAACTGCTGGTTAATATGGTCTTCCTATACCGTAAAAATATATCGGTACTCAAAAGAGTGCAGAAGAAATATATTCATCGCGTTGCCTATAAATTCAATCCCACCTGATATTATGGGGTTATCCCCTCTTAGGAAAGGTAGAATACATGCTGATATTACCTTTTGCTTTCAACTTGCTAATGAATTAATAAATTTTCCAGAATAAATTCAGTTTTTTCAGATTTTTGTAAAAAAGCATTTGAAAGTTCACAGACAAATAAACAACCGACAAAGAATTTACTAATTTGTACTTCATTTAAAATTGTTTTTGGTTAATTTGAACAATTATCTTATTTTTTAAAGTTATAATTAACAACGTCCAAAAATAATAAAGAAAGAAAATGTTAATGTTAATGGAAAACAATTGAAACATTTAAAGATTAGGGGAAACAGACAAAGAAGTCAGTGTTTTTTTTCCATTTCGAATTGTTTTCGGCAATTTTGAACAATTATTTAAAAACATTATTTTGATGATTAATTAAATTTGATTCTTTAAAATAGAATTTTAGAGTTAAAATAACCTTTGAAAATTTATAAAAAAAACAATAGTTGTGAATACCGAAGAAGTTATAAATAACACCATTGTATCCTGTTTTCACACTTTATTTTCTATGCTTAGTTATATATTTCAAATTCTAGGCGCTCTTTATCAATAACAACCCTCGAAAAAAATTTGACAAAATTCTTAGACCCGAAAAAGACGAATTTTCGGAATAGTAGAATAAAAACATGTAGAAACAAATTAAGAGTGAAGATTTATTTCACACATTAAATTGGATAATATTGAAATAAGGTTTACTTAACAATAATAATAATTTGTTAAACTGGAATACATTACTGTACTTTAGTAATTTGCTTAAAGTTTGTAATTTTATTCGTTAGATTTCTTTAAAGTTATTAACACCAAAAGTTTCTAGCATAAATAATGCTCTTCAAACTTTTGTAATTTACAATCAGGAAAATTTAATTAAAAAAAGTTAGATTGTCAACAATTAGGTATTGACGCGCCAAGTTTAGTCGAACACACGGTGTTTCATTTAGGGCGTGAATTATGCATCTCCTCTCCGAGTCATTACCCCGTTTATCTTGATTATCCGCCCCTTTGTTCATTCGAGAACTACAGAGAGCGACAAGGATAGTAAGTGGGATCAATATAATAACATGCCCATAATGTGTATATGAATTAACAGAACATTACCGGCGTATAATTAAATATCACAAATTATGCTTTTTTAACTTTATTATTTAATTGCGTTTATTTTTTTTAATAAGAATATTAATATAGAAATAAGACTAATTTTCTAGTAATTAACATTGAATTACTTAAATATTATTGTATTACATATTTATTATCCATATTACGGAAAAATATACAATTATGTGCGGAGGAATTATATTTTATATATTTTTAATTGGATTTGCTTTAACCCTTTATTAATATTATTAAGGGGTGATATACCTAATGTAGCTTCAAAGCCAGGCAATATAACGTTTTTAAGAGTTTGTTGCTGGGCGACATTTTGACCTGAATGGTATTTGCTGTTCAATAAATAATTGGGGCCGAAGGCCGGGGTTAATTGTTTAAAGATAATGTATGCCATTAGTGAACGAATATTATCCACTGAAACAACTTGATAGGTAATTAAGGATATTTATATTCAATAACATAAATACAGAATTATGGTTATTATTTCACGTATGCATAAATACTATATATTCAAGGTTGACGCTTTTGATATGTGCTCGCATGCAGCGTTGCTATGGGCTACAAGTCATTATCGTAGCAGTGGATCTTATTATGACTGTTGTGTAGGAGTATAATATTGTGACAAGTCTGTTGGTAGAAATAGTTATTTCAAATTATTTTTTTTTTATAAATATGTGTTCTCTGTACATTCTTTTCAAATATTTGCTTTATTTTTTTTATATCTTTAATGTACAGGCTTCGTTAGTGCCGTTGCTGAGATTAAGTCTGTTGTTTACCAGAGAGTTAATGTTGAAGCAGTTACAAACATTAGTCAGCAGTAGATATTTTAGCGAATGATAAGACCCGAGGCTGGTATTTTATAGTAGAGTCTTTGTTGAAAACAAAGCTTGTTAGTTTACGAATAAATACAGATTCAGTTTGTGCTCTAATAAACTTTACCTATGCACAGAAGAGATGATATATCAAAGCTAGTATAAATTTAGCAAAATAACATAACGAATATATATTCTAAGGGGGAATTCATAATGATTTAAAAATTGGTGGTTGTATATAATATGTTTATGACCGCCTATAGATTTCTACAGAACGTCAGAAAGCATATCTGGTATCGTATGATTATATTATTATGTAAACACAAGATAAACCCTAATGTCCATAACATTAGAATAATAACATAAGAATTCATTAAAGTGGTAGTATTCCGAATTTTAGATTTAAAGGCTAGTAGTTGTTTAGTAATGTGACAAATTGTATAAATGCACTACCCTCACGTCATCAATTCACTTATTAAAATTTTCTGAATAGTTTCCCATACAATTTTTCCCCTCAAATTAAACTACGCAGCTTTATTTCCAACTTATTTTCTCCCGAGCATTACCTAACTCAAGGTTCTCCCCTATCGTTACCTTACCTTACCTACATTTCCACACTTCCCAAAGCCATATACAGACTCGGTTTACGAAGTGGTTTATTTCTATCAATCCCAACAAATCTACTCCTATTTCCCCTTCACCGGCTTAAAGAACCCCTTTTCTCAATATGCAGAAGTGGCCAAAATATATATATCCCTCGTTAACGTACAAATATCTAGGAATAGTATTTTATACTAAGCACAATGTCAAAAACCAATCAACTTCCCTTAAAGCAAAATTCAATAAAAAGGCAGCGCATTTCAAAGGCATAATCTACTAAAAGCATGATATTTTAAATTTACAAACAAGCACACATCTGTGAAATGATCTGCTGCTCTTTTCTTGATTATACGTCTATCCTCATCTACAGTCCTCATCATCCTCTCCATGTAAAATTACATAAATTTCAAGTCACAGAAATATCAGCACCCTAATGGTTGAACAAAATCAGACATCTCCAAAATCCTGTCCATAATTCATCAAATTCCTTCCTGTACGAATCCACAAAGGTAATCCCCATTCAAGAAAAGCTATCCTCTTTTAGCAAAAGAATTGCCCTAAATCGTATCCATTTCCAAATCCTAGATTCCCAGAATCAAAAACAAAATATCCTTAAATGCAAATTTCATTCCGTAAAAATTCCAAAAATTTATTTCATAATATTATAGATGCTTCAATTAAAAATTAATTTAAAACAAATACTGTTATATGTGTACATTGTCTTGATTGTAATTTTTGTATAAAAAATAGTATTAAAGTTGCTAGCTAGTTGAACTATACAGGTGAAATTCATATTGATAAATTATTGTAGTGCGTTTGGATGATGTTTATATTTGGGTGGAATATTGGAAAATCTAAAATTTATTGAGTAGGATTACGTTAAAAAAAATCTTGGCAAGTTTTACACTGAAGCTAACAATACGCTGGGATATAGGGGTGACCTGGATAATTATAGAGGAGCTGTTTAGAAGGATTGTAAAGCAGATTGCTAGTAAGGATTTGATGACATTCAAGTGGTGGAGTGTGAAGTAGCTTTGTTAAAAAGGATTACCTTGTAACCCATACAAGGTCTTCAAAGCGATGAATGACTGTTTGGTTTTTATTTCAATTGATTTTACAAATATTTAAAGGTTTAAATTAACAATCACACTTTTGTGAGTATGCTTCCTTCGACATCCATCCCGAAATGGTATTAATTTTTAGTTTTGAATATTTTAACAGATTTTATTTGTTTAGATATTTCTATTTTCCTTCGATTTAAGCAAGAATTTAAGAAACTATAAAGTTTCACAATGTAAGATAGCCTTGAATAACAATAGTGTACTCAACCAATTGACCGAAATTGCAAGATCAATAATAGACATTGTCTAAAATATCCCATAAAAGGGTCAATATGAAGCATATTTGCTTATAAATAATTTAAAAGAAACTCCGAAAATGGCAAAGGTGAATGACTTGTCCACAGAAGAATGTGGATTTGAATGGAAGACCATTGGTTAACAGTGAACTCCGCCCCTGACTCCTGTGTCCTAAATTATTTGTATTTTTTTATATGAAATGTATGCATATTAGGGTGACCAGAAATTTTTTTTAGAATCAATTCTTCTTCTGGAATTATGATCCTTAATAAGGCCTGATGACAAATATCAGGATCCTTGTTTGTGAGAATCAAATGATGAATATAGTAAATCAAAAACATATTTTTCACAGTTGCGCGTGGTAAATGACATGGCTGAAAGAGCCGTAGAGTTGGCTAAAAAGTTTGACACTTTGATTACGAATTCAGAATAGTAAAAGCATAACCTATATAAATCGGTGCGTAGTCATCAACAGCTAAGAAATCTAATCTTAGAATATTGAAATAGATTTGTGAGATCACATTAAAATGTACATTACTTGTTTGTGAGAATCAAATGATGAATATAGTAAATCAAAAACATATTTTTCACAGTTGCGCGTGGTAAATGACATGGCTGAAAGAGCCGTAGAGTTGGCTAAAAAGTTTGACACTTTGATTACGAATTCAGAATAGTAAAAGCATAACCTATATAAATCGGTGCGTAGTCATCAACAGCTAAGAAATCTAATCTTAGAATATTGAAATAGATTTGTGAGATCACATTAAAATGTACATACTTGGACTACCTCTGAAAAATTCAATTGTTTAAACCTGACCTGGGTCACGTTTTGAATTAAAAACAGGTTCTTCCAAATTAGCTATATGATTAGAATATTAGTACTTAATTTCATAAGTGTTTAATGACTTAAGACAAAAATCCTGAAATCGCCGCTCAGAGCACCTAGGCGAAATTCCGGGTTACAGAAAGTGGGAGGTGCTAGTAAGTGGTGCAAAGGTGTTGCACTTAGTCTTACATGTATTCTTTAATGTTTAATACCAAAAACAACGATGAAGTCATCTATCAATCGAAGTTATACGTCAAGTTTTCCGGAAATGCGAAAATTTTGACTAAAATTATCATCTAAAAATGCGTTTCAAATACCGTCAATAATATGAGTTTAATAATCAAAATCTTTTTTTATAAAATCATTTTCAATGGGAAAGTACGTTACGGCTAATTAGTAATGGGTTTTGGAAATGCTATAGATTTTTATCCGACGAAAAACCAAATTTTCAGGTTTTTAATAATACTTTTGATTTTAGCGGCCTTTAAACTTCAATCAAATAACCTAATATTTGGCACGAGGACTTCTCTAGGATCACTATGAATTCCAGAAGAAGAGCCGATTCTAAAAAAGTGCTGTTTGACATATCTCTAAATTGATATTTATTATTTAAATTGTTTTGAATAAATCGAAACAAATAATAGGCAGGGTATGGTGAGAATGGTGGATGATTCATCAAATCTCATCCAAGCTCCAGCAACTTCTAAAAGGTTACTAAACTTGTGTTTATACCGTTGCCATGTATTGTTGCAAAGCCTTTTAGAAATTGATTGTTTGTAATATTCGTTATTATTCAATAAAAATATTTAAATTTGAAATGAAACATTTATATTATTTGAACTAACCCAGAACGGCGCTGTTTTTTTCCATGTTCGTGACGATGTGTTGCAGGTCCTAGTGATCCTTAAGAAGGGCGTCTTCTAGTGTGAAGTGGTTGCGCCTAATACACATGAACCGATGAGTATTTTAAGCCTATTTCATGAATCATGGCCATCAAGTAGGTTTGATGTTCGTTTACTCATTGGATTTCTATTGTAAAGTCTGAAGGTTCGAAATGTACACATTTAATCAGTATTTTGGAATTAGCAGGGCGAAGAGGACCCTTCACTGTTAATTCGTAAGCTACTTGGGACTGCAAATCTACTACTTCATCTACTCCACACATTCTGAAGACGCTTTTGCAACGCCACCAAATTTAGAGCATATCCTTCTTTTGATGGATATTTGCTTTCGAAGTGGTTGCAGCTTGTTCATTGAAATGGATCATTATCATTGCTTTCTAGAGCTTTTAACAGGCGTTTATGGGCTTTGTTAACTGGATTTATTTGAGGTTATTTGGAACACAAATATCGAGATTATTAACATATTCCTGATTGTGCAAATGTTTTTCCGCGGTATTTTTAGAAATGATTAATATATCTTTGATCTCTCGAGTCGTGTAACGGCGGCTTGCTTCGATGAATGGCTTTATTTTATCATCTTCGGCTTCAACTGGCCTTTATGTACATGGTGCACCTTTGATATTATCGGAAAGGAATTTGGAAAACCAATTCTGGGACTGGAGTTCTGTTAAGCAATCTTTATCGTACATATGTCATACCTTTTTATGGTCTTGCGTTGCGTTTTTCCGCTTTCTTAATTAAAACAGTAACATATAGTGACATCGGTTTGCTTTTCCATCTTTCGACCACTGAATCTATTCACTTACTTTATTGAATGACAATTAAAGTATCTCCTGTAGAATAATATTTACGTTAGATGATTGGGCTGAAGGTAGTTAATTAAAAATACAAGTGTAGACATATATTGTTCAGAATCAAATGACTTCGGTACCTTAAGGATGAAGTAATTTTGTTGACGAATTGATGAAGTAAGAGATAGGAGCATGCCGGTTTTGGTGACTGACGTACAGGTTAATAAAGCCGAAATTGCTTAAAGTGCTTGCTTAAAGTGCTTAAATAAGTATATAGAAGATGCTAATAAACCAAGAAGAAAGCAGACACCAGTTTAAGATATGCTATAAGTATATTGATATGATTGAATTGTTTGTTAAAAGGCTGCCACATTGAAAAAACTAGAAGTTGATAAGTTGTGTTTCTGAAATCCTACAAAAACTAGTAATTTATTTAAAATTAAATATTTTTCCTATTCGGTATATATCAAACATAAACTAGGAATTTTTCATGATATTTTATAAAAAACGCTTCCAAAAATTCATATTCCAGAACCATATTCCAGAGAAATTGGTTGGTGTACCAACACACCACCAGTAGATCCAAGTGGTATTAAATGTAATGAAATGTATCATCCTAGAATGGAAAAGAAGACTATTTTTTTCTGATTAAATACTTGAGTGCTTGAAGATTATTATTAATATTAAAGAAGACTAAAATTAATTTAAATAAGTAAATCACAACATATGATACTCCAATCAGTTTTGAACCAGTTTTAGTGTTAACTTTAGTGGTAAATAAAATTTTTATTAATTGTAGTCCTTTCTAGAATACTCCAATAATATTTTCACAGTTTTCAGTTTTTACAGTATGCATCCACAATCTGTAACTTTGTCTTCAGAAATGAACAGAGTTTTCACACGAAGCTTTAAATTTACTGACAAAAATTTGGTGCAATGTGGTTTATCTAAAGAGATCTTTTCGATTTGTTTTTCTCAACAAAGACTATAGATAAGAGAATAACTTTAATAAGGACATACTTTCTACAAATTTTAACATTTCCTATATTAGTTACAAGCTATAGGAGCTGAATGATAATAAATAAGAAACGCATAAAGAATAATCCGTAAAATACGAAGAGTGTTCTATGAATAATAATAATGGCGTCAACGGTATCTGCCTCAGACAATGTAACCAGTGTAAAATCTATTAAGTGCAACAAGTGTAAAAAACAAATAGTTGCCAATATTGTGACTGTAACATCTGCAAGAAACTAAATAATATTATCCGTCGTGTCTCGAATTACATTATCCAGGATGTACCGCTGCCTCTACAAAGTCGATTAGTACAAGTGAGGTTATGGACGTTTTAAATCTACCCAAAATAATTGAAGAAGTAAGTACCCTGAAAAGAGACAGCACGGTATTACCTTAACTAGTTAATGAAATAGAGGAAAAGACAAGCACGGGGGATCCCTTGCAATGGTAAGAGACGATCTTGAATTCAATGTTTTAACGTTCCTTAAAGACATCTCTCAGGAGTTAAACAAACGATTCAAGTAAATAATATATGAGGCCAATCACACAATCTGGAAAAATACTATTCTATAACAGACTGGCCTCTTTCGACTGGTATGACATAAGCGACGATGCAACTGATATAAACCAAGGATGGGATATATTTCTAAATGCTATTACTCGGACATTTGAATTTGCTTTTCCTCAACGTGAAAAACACATAGTGGAAAAGAGTAATATTTACTGGTTCAACTCAGAGCTCAAACGAATTCGGGAAAGTCTAGTTTTTCTCAGAAATATTAAAAATATAAATGAATTCATACAGTCCGAATATACAAAAAAAGAAAGAGTATAAAAAATGCATAAGAGCAGCTTAAAGGAAAGCCAATGAATATTACATAAACACTAGTTGTAATTAATTTTCTCGAAAACTATGAGGTTATTCTTAATTATTTGCTCAATTTTGAATTCTTTATATTTACTTGTTATATAAAATTCATTTAGCTCTTATAGTTTATTGGCAATAAACAAACAAAAAATCAATTTTTTTAAATTAAGAACAAAAAAAATGTTTCAATAAAACTTTTTCAGTTTTCATTCTCTTTAACTTTTGTTTGAAAAGTTATGTCTTATATTTCAAAATTTCTTTGAATAAATTATTTATTAAATATGTTAAATTTTGCAATAATATTATGTTTGTTTACATTTTACAACTTCTAATTAAAACCCTCGCTTTTGTTTTACTTATTGGAGGGTGGATCAGAGGACACCCACCCACCCTACATATATATATATATATATATATATATATATATATATATTGCGGTTTGCAATAACTTTAATTTCAAAATTTGATTAAAATAAAATTGACAAATTAAAATTGTTGATAAAGAGAATGGTTGCGACCGTTACTACGTGGTAATCCATACTTACTTACAATAATTTTTGGTTAAAACATATTGAATTTTTGAATTCAGTGAAAGAAGGACTTATAAGATTTTTTTTTTAATTTTTGATAAAAAATATCTTGAAATCGGGAAGAGAAATTACTGAAAATTCCTTAAAGTTTCTCGAAAATAAGAAAAAATTTCAAGGGATTTTTTTTTTTTTTTAGAAGAAGACCCTCCAAGAAAAATTCCGCAATCTAGAACTTTCTAAATAAGTTTATAGCCTCTAGTTGAAACAAAATGTTGAATTTTAGAGGAGCAATTGCTGAAATTTACCTGAATTCTCGAAAAGAAGACGAATTAAAAAATATTTAGAGCCTGAAAAAAATATTCGCAATTTATAAGAAAAGTTGAAAAAAAATTTAATTTTAGGAAGAAGTTATTGGCCATTTTCTCTAAACTTTTAGATGAAAAAATCTAGAAAGTCCTAGTGCTCCATAGAAAATCTTTGCAATTTAAAAGACGACTTTAAAAAAAACTCTTGAACTCTAGAGAATAAATTGCTAGAAATCTCCTGAACCCTCGAGAAAATAATCTAGATTTTTAAAAGAATATTCTAAAGCCTCAAAGAAAATCTTTGCGATTTAGAAGAAAAGGTGAAAAAATCTTGAAATGTGGAGAAGAAATTACTAGAAATTTCCTGAACTCTCGAAAAAAAGTTTAGATTTTTAAAAAGACATTTTCTAAAAAAAAGCCTTCATTTAAATCTTCGGAATTTACTGAAAATTTTCTGAATTCTACAAAAAATCTATATTTCTAGAATTTTTTTAAAATTCTAAATACTTCGCAATTTAAAAGACAGCTTGAAAAAAATTCAAACTTGATATCTGGAGAAATGACTGAAACGAGATTTCTAGGAAAAGATTTTCTAGAAAAATCTATAGCTTCCAAATCTGAATAAAAGTTAGTGGAAATTTCTGAACTCTCGAAAAAAGTCTAAAGTTCTGGAATAGATTTTTTTTTAAATTTTGAGCACTGAAAGAAATCTTTGCAATTTATAAGACAATATTAAAATCTGGAAGAGAAATTATTGGAAACAGCCTCAAAGAAAATTCTATAAATATTGAAACGAACTTTCTAAAAAACTCCCGAATAAGACCTTTGCTAAAAATTCTGGAATTATGAAGAAGAAATTACTGTAAACTTTTAAAATCCTCCAAAAAAGTTCTAGGAATTTCCTTGTAGGAAAACTTGTGAAAAAATCTAGAATCCTCGATCAAAATTCTTTGGAAAGGAAAATGCAAATAACTGAAAATATGGAGAAGAAATTCCTGAAACTTCCAGAAGCCTCTAAGTAAGTTCTAGAAATTTAGAAAAAGATTTCCTAATAAATTGTAAAGTTAAAAAAAAATCTTGAAAGTACTTTCTGAAAAATCTAAAAGAATTTCTGAAAATATCTATTTATTTATTAGATAAGAAAAAGAAATTACTGTATCTAGAATCCTCAACAAGTTTTATAAATCTAAAATGAAATCTTGTGAAAAATTCTAAAAACCTCAATGTAAAAACTAATGGATCATCTGAGAAAATTATAGAAAAAGTTGAACAAAATATTCTACATAAATATATTTATATTAATGACTTTCTGAAAATTTTTGAAATTCTTGAATAAAATCTTTGCTAAACTTGTAAAAATATGTAGAATTATCGATGAAAATTTTTTGGAAAGGAAGTTGCAATAACAACTGAAATTTCAAGAATCTTCTGAAAAATTCTAAGGTCAATTTATTTCCACAAATTAAAAATTTTACGAATAACATGTCTCAAAAAAACTTCTTCAGTTTCTCATTTCCTTTAACCTTTGTTTGAAAAGTTATGTAATATTTTTCAAATTCGCAAAAATATCGCCTCGAGTAAACATCCACTTTCGGTTAATGAATGTTTACCAAAAGCTTTTCAGTTCCAGTTTTTAACGATAAAGCCTTAAGTTTAAAGTTTCATTTCAATCGGATCATTCATTTTTGAGATACAGCGCCCACAGACACTTTCATGCACGAAAACAATACTTCCCCTATATATACTATATAGGGAAAGTAAAAACGAAAAATCAATCTAATGCAAATATAACAGCTCACGAAGTACTAAATTCTATACTTGATCGAGCACAAGATACGATAAATTCTATGTTAAAACTGCACTTGAAGCTCAACCAATACTTTAATTTCAATGAAGTATCGGTCAAAAGGTTCAGTATGATAATACATTGTCTAAAGAATGAAAATTGGTGCATGGTGTGGCTCAAGGGTCAATTTTGGGTCCATTACTATTCTTCTTATATATAAATGACTTGCCAGAACAATTCTCGAATATATCTTTAATCCTGTATGCCGACGAAACCACATTCTCTCTTGCAGGGGAGACGATTGCTAATGCGCCAAACAAACAACAACCTAATATGAAAGAGGCCCAATGTTGATTTGATTGTAATAAATATAAATTAATCTCAAATAAAGAAGTTCAAGAAGTGTTCTCACTAAAAAGATCCGAAATGAACGAAAAGTCACCAATAAAGCTTTTTGGATTCTCCTTAAACAAATAACTAACATGGGAAACTCATGGCATTGACTTAGTAAAAAAAATTACAAGGGGTGTTTATATCTTGAGAAACCTTGTAAGGTCAATATATATATTAAACAATTAAAAAAAGCTTATTATTTTCACATTCATTCAAATATTAAATATGGCATATTGGTATGGGGCCATTCGCCAATTATGCAAGACGTATTCAGGGCGCAGAGAAAGGCAATTCGTATCTTAGCGGGCCTGGCATACAGAGACGATTGTAGGCAACAATTTGTTAGACATGGAATAATGACAGTGCCTTGGCTTTTTATAATGGAATGTCTCATACACATAAAAAAAAAACATAAATGAGTATACATGCAACAATACCTTCCACTCTCGCGAGACACGCGCATCTGACGATATATGAATTCCTCAGTTGCGCTTGTTAAAAGCCAAAACAGGAACGAGATACTTCTGCATTAAGTTTTTTAATATTTTACCAAGCAACGTCAAACTCCTAAATATTATGAAGTTCAAGAACTGGTGCAAAAGTTATCTCCAAATGCAGGTCTTCTACTCTTTTCAAGAGTATATTAGTAGTTTCTCGAACTAAAATCTCCAAATAAGCGAAACATTCATGATATAGTTTAATTTTGAAGTGTTTGGTCTACTTTTTATTTTTATTTTTAAATTGCACACACCTTATAGTGAATCTTTTAGTCATACATGTTTTATACAAAAAAAAATGAAACTGTTAAATTTTGTACTAGTCTCTTTTTATACTTATTTTAGATTTCTACTTTTTTATGAATGTTATGTTTTAACCTATATACCAATTTTAAATTTTGTACATCTGTGATAACCAATTTTCAATCAAATGATTGTGTATATGTTACGCCGAATTCGTGTAATTGCCAATTTCATGAAATAAGCAAAAATTTGCCTAATTCATGAAAAATGCAAGCCCGTTGCGTTGTTTATGAATTAGGCAAATTATCTGCCGAATGTATGAATTAGGCACTATATAAAAAATACCAATTATAATAAAATATTTATATATCAAATTAAATAATTAACTTAAAAAATAAGGTAGTCTACTTTAGAATAGGAGCAGTAGAATTATTATTTTAAACAAAATGCCGATAGTTGGTCCATTCAGTTTGGTGTTCTGATGATTGGACGCAAGTTTGAAAGATATTGATGTTGAATTATAATGATGGGTAATTCCGAATGAATAACAAGCCGAGTTACAAATTTTACTATATTAATAAGCCTTTAATCTAGGATAGTGTCTCTTAGGGTCTGCGTATTTTATTAGCAAAGTATAAGCATTTTTAAACAGTAAGTAACCTTATTTATTTTTAATAATATACAACTCACATCACATTGTACTTACTATATAAATAATGGGATATGGTTATGAAATTAAATCAAAATAGGAAAGAAATGACCATTTTACAATTAAGTATTTACTTTCTTTCAACAATGTTAACTAAATATATGCTGTAAATTAACATCAAAATACTAATTAATATTTTTACAGCTTCTTCAACCATGACAGACAGAATATCACACCCGTATCGTACGGTTTCGCATCCCTAAGTATATTGATACCTTTGGTATCCCTAACCACTTCCCACAGAGTTAATCATCATGGTCTACCATTGATGAACACCAAGTCAGGCCAAAAAGACAATTGTAGAACATGTGAGGTCCCAAAGTTTAAGATTATACTGAGGCATTTTCTGCTAATTCTGCCGCCCTTTAAGTGAGTTAAAAAACTGCACTTTGTTAAATGTGTACTAAGTTCACCTGTCACCTGTCCTCTTTGATTTAAGTCAGAAACGATGATAGGGCGAACAACTATACCTGCTTGAAAACTCGATTTTGTCTTTTCCGTGCGTCTCTCACACTGTTGTATAAACAATTTTAAGAGTGACATTGGTATATTAGCATAGTGCTCTGAAACTTTTTCACATGTACATATATGCATGTCATTGATAACCGACAATACATTTCTTTCTTTTCGGATCTTTAATTTTCGACACTTACTTAACTTCTGTAAAGTTCACTAACCCAAATGTCTTACTAATGTGGTAATACCGTTTATCTTTTAGTTTAGTATTATTATTTATCATTTTAGAAATGTTCATTACATGCTTCTGGTGGTGATGATTACGAGGGCGCCCTAAAATGTTTCCGGAATCGACAAGAAAATTACAGTATTGATGTGTTTTTTTTATTTTAATATTTTGATTTAGTTTCTCCCAAGATCAATACACCTTTTCAAACGACGCTCTACTCTCTTCGAGCTATCGGAAAAGTAGTAGTTTCTAGGTCTGCAAAATAACCATCTGTAGCGGCGATGACTCTTTCCTGGCAGCGATTTTTTCAGGTTTGGGAATGGGAAAAAGTCGCTGGGGGCTAGACCTGGTGAATATGTAGGATGAGAGACTAATTCGTAGGGCAACTCATTTAATTTTGACACGACGATATCGGATGAATGAGCCGGTGCATTATGGTTTTGAAATAGCACTTTTTTTTCGCTGCAAACGTGCCCGTTTTCCTACAATAGTACATCGAATCGGGTGAATAAATCGCTGTAGTATTGCCCCGTGATCGTCCTTCCCTCCTGCAATTAGTTTATGAGGATAACGCCTCGGAAGTCCCAAAAAAATGGTCGCCAAAACCTTTCCGGCCCATGGAATGGCGTTTTTTTTCTTTGGAGCTGCTTCACTCGGAACAGTCCACTGCTCGACTGTTCCTGGTCTCCGGTATATAATATTAGATCCAAGTCTGATCTACGGTTACGAAATGTATGAGGAAATCCTTTGGATTTTTCCTGACCAGATACTCCTCCGAAATGTTCACCCGTTTTTGTTTTTGCTCTGGTGTGAGCAAATGCGGTAGTCATCGCGCCGAAAGCTTTTTCATTCCCAAAATATCGTGTAAGCTTCAATCGGCGATCGGTTAACACGACATCATGAATCTTTTCGATTATTTCATCGGTGGTAGCGGTTTTTGGGCGTCAATTTCTGCTTATGCGGTCATGTTTGAACTCGCTCACCCAGAAGCTAATGATAAAAAATTATGGAGTAGATCAGCTATGAACCCCTGGAAGTGTTTTGTCACTGCACGAATTTTGATTTTATCCATTCTTGCGAAACCGCCTGACTTGCTGTACAAAAGAAACTTTTAAACAACAATGGTTGGTAGAAGTGTTGCCCTTGCTCAACCATCGTGCGCCATCTCTTTCCGAATCCAGAAATATTTCAGGTCGCACTCGTACTTCTGTAATCATTGATTGACGACTGCACATTCATTTTGAGTGAAAAAAAAAAAACTGAGGCGTTGCTTAAAAATAGTTAAGTTCTGTATTTAGTTGAATCAACATTAGAAATAGAATGTCTACCTTGATGGGTGAATTCCGGACTTCCGGCTATTAAGAATTTATATCAAAAGTTGCAGTGGTGACAGTTCAAAGAAGTGAAATTTATTTAGTTTCAAAAAACACCACCAGTGTGCTACCGTTTACGTTGCCCAATGCACGAAATGAGCAAAATAAATAATGCCGAATTCACGAATTTGTACTCGTCTCCTTCTATAGTTATTTTAGGTTTCTACTTTTTTTGTATTGTTATGTTTTTATCTTTACACCCATTTTAAATGCTACATAAGTGATAATCAATTGTATTCAAAATATTTTTATTCCCCAAATTTTAAATTGTAAATGTACAAGTCTCTTTTATACTTATTATGGTTTTTTATCTTTTTATGATTGATGTTATATTTTTATTTTTACTCAAATTTTAAATTTTACATTTGTTACCAAATTATGTTTTTGTTTATACCCCAAATTTTAAATTGTAAACTTAATACTACACCCTAGTTGTATTCTGTATTTTATTATTAGTTTTTATTTATACTATAATTGTGAATCACATTACATAATAGTCAGATCTGTCTGCTACTGAGCACTACCTACCTTAATATTCTCATTGTTAATTACTGTATATTATGATTTGTGTAAAACAATAATTTTGTTAATTAACAACAATAAAGAATATTATTATATGATGGTCATATTACCATCTTTTCGGTGTTGATTGCATTGCTTTAATTTAAATAATGATTTATTGATTGAAATATAAATATTTCAATTTTAAAATAGAAAAAAAATTGATTCATTATTTAGTTTTCTAAAGATATGTTATGGTGTATTATTTGAAAGTAATTTTAGGTGTCTTGAACTAATGGCCTATATTTACAAACATTAAAGGAATTAATTTCTTTGTAGTAGTGAACTAATTCTTGAAACTTACCAGAACAAGCTTGGGGTGGTAGCGGAAAAATCAGCGTCGTCGAGGATTTCCTCCTGGCGACCGCACATCCAAGGGACTGCGGCTTGAACGACCTGAGCTGCTGCATGAAGTCAGAGCACTCCATGAGCGCAACGTCGGCGAAGTGAAGGTCGCAGAGGATGTGATTCTTGAAGCGGCGGGCGCGTTTTTGATTTGGGCCCGTCAGGTTCAGGCCGCACGAGTTGCATCGAAGACATTCCTCGTGGTAGTGGTTGTTGTCGTATAATGGTGATGGTTCTGCAAAAAAAATTGAACTAGTGTAAAAAGCTATTCTGATTTGTTTTTAAATTAGTTATACTAAAAAATGTATAAATATATTGAAATAAAACAACACAGTTGAGAGGGTTTCATATTTATTATTAAACACTGCAAACGATTTGACCACACAGTGGCTTCATAGTACGGTAAAGGCTTATACAGTATTCATCTGATAAAGCCACTGTGTAGTGGTTCAACAATAAATGCAAAACCCTTTCAACTGTATTGTTTTATATTATATATGTTCTAAAAATAAATCGACATACATATTTTTTTAAAAACAATAAGCTAACAAATTATACCCTTTTACACAAACCACCAGTTTCCAAAAATTACTTTTATCACTCTTCATAAAGTAATATTTTTATTAATTTATGAGCAATTATTGGAAGATATTAATAAACAGTTTGTTATTTCATTTAATAATTGGGTCATTAATTGCTTTCCTCGCATGCGTGTAAATTATATCTATTGAGTACCTAAGTTTCAATTAGGAAAATTGAAGTTGGTGATAGTGCACGTGTATTTGTGTGCATACCCTGTGTGTGCGTATGTGTGTCCTTTTGTATCCACTTCTATTCACTTCGTGTCCCTTTATAGATAATAGTTATGTTAATTAGGGGACTCTCCTGTAAACACATGAAGGTTTGGCCCTACATATACACATATCGTTTAATTGGTCCCTTGTGTTATTAATAAAGACTGTTTTGTTAATGGAAAGTATAATTAATTCATTTAAAATATATTTACTTTATAAAGTACAAAAATCAATAAAAATGTTTAACTTAATTATACTATAAAATATGGTAACTTAATTATACTGACTTTTATAAAAAATGCAATACCTAGAATTTATTGAACGATTTTAATGAAATTTTAATAAAACGTCTATTTTCATGAAATAAAGTGATGATTAAAATTTGAATAAAATTTAGCCAGTAGTTGGTTGTTGCTTGAGAGATGTAGGACTCAGAAAGTCAATGTCATATGTTTATCGCTGGATTAGGTCTTATGGGCTGCGTTCATATCGTCCATTTTTATATCTTCCTCTTATACCACTTCGTTTATTTTTGGTTTATTCTTTCACATAGTAATAAAAAAATAATATTTAGTTATGTACCATTAAACGAAAAAGTTATATTTTCCTTGTATACGGTCTTTCATTAAGCGCTTCCTAACGTTAAATTTAAATAAAAGAAAGTTTGTGTGAGATATCATCGAAATTTTTATATTTGTTTGAAAAGCCTATCGATGCCATTATGTATGGAATGGCACGTATCCGAAATGTTCAATTTCTAATGACTCTGGTGCATAAATCAGGCTGAATTTGATGGATGGTATGGGTTATATTGGTTTTAATGGCCGCTGTGGTTTGTGGCTTATTCGCATAAACCTGCGACTTAAGAAGAATCCACAAAAAAATCTAACTGGGTCAAATCGTACGTTCTCGGTGGTCAGATTGCATCACCTCCACGTGAGATGAACATGCTCTCAGAATGCTCGAGCAGATGTCCAAACTACGTGTCGTTGGTGTCCATATCATCCAATTGACCCTTAGCGCTCGTCATCATTCGGGTTTTGGTTCATTGTATACTGAACCAGTGGAGTCAAATTTATTCACCTCACATTCAAATTCAAAAGTATATATTTCCACAGGATACATATGTTGCGGATTTGTCATTTACAATATAAAATCCTAAAATTACTACATCAAATGTTTTAACTTATTTGTTAGAAAGAAATTCTGAAATGGAATAAAAACATTTGTCAATTAGTATTTGTTTTAGTTCGTATTTGAAGGTCTAAAGTGTTTTTACGTGTTTTAATTGTTCATAGCACATCACTCTGTTGTAGAATTTCATGCCAACACAAGAGGGATTTTCTTTGTTTATGTCCAGTCTGATTTTGGGTGCGCTTAAATCTTGGTTATTGCGAACACTGTAGCCATGGCAGTCTGCTCTTGTTATCCTGTTCAGTATGTGCCGTATATATTACATAAGATTAAAAATGTATAGTCTTGGTAGTGGCAACAGTTACAATTCTCGGAATAACTGTTTACATGCCGTATGTATGTCTATTCCATATCGCTCTTATTACTTTCTTTTGTATGGTAAAAATGTCCCCGTATAATGGGCCCCAGAATAATAGTCCGTAATTCAATGTTGATTGGACTAAGAAGAAATATACAACTTTTAGGTCGTGAGGAGACACTAGATGACTGATATTTTTTTGAGGTATAGTTTACTGCTACATCTCGTTTGAACATAAATGGTGTGATTTCGCCAGGTCAGTTGTTGCCTACGTGGGGGCCTAAATACTTGACATTATTTGTATGTGTCATACTTTTTCCGTATAATTTTACAAGAGGCGAGGGGATAAAAGTTTTATTTTTTGACTAAATATCATGTTAAGGTATTTTTGGGTTTATTTATTGCTTCGTATTCTGTTTCAGCGGTAATTATGGCACTAACGTCGTCTATCCCTCGAATACCTACAGAGTTCATTTTTTCGAGTAGTAGTTGATGGTCAATTGTGTCGAGCGCTTTGCTGAAATCGACGAATAGCTCGAGTATAGGGGTTTTATTTATAATGGCCGTATAGATCTTTTCCGTTGCAGTGAGTATAGTTTTGCCGATGGATTTGTTGGACCCGAAACCAAACTGGTATTGTGGTATTGTGCAAGTAGATTATTGTTTTCAAGAAAATGGTCAAGTCTAGTATTTTGGAAAAAATCTATTGTTTTGGAAAAGTGGTTTTGAAGAGCTACACGTTTATAGTTATTTATGCTGTCTTTATTACCTTTGTTTTTGAAAATGGGGACTACTTTTGAGAGCTTTAGACTGTTAGGATATTTACCTTCTTGAAAACAATTATTTACGAGATCACCTAGTATTGGGGCAATAGATGCTTTATAATTGTGATGATTGAGCCTGGGACATTGTCTTCTATAGATGAATTTTTTTTGCACATGATGGTAATTATTTTCTTGATTTCGAATTTATCCGTAGACTTCAAGAATAGTGCTGCATTTGTTGTCAAGTTCGATCAATTGATAATTGTTATAAACTTATATAAAACAGTTCTGTAGTTCCACATAGGACTTTCTATAAAATAAAGGCTTTATCGTTTATTTGCATATCTGTCTTCTTAATAAATTGGTGTTCAACCAATTTTACTTGAGGGCATCTAGTATACAAGCCATTATAAATACGTGGTCGTTAGAAGTGTAGTCATTTGTTAGACGTTGTATATCTTTGATGACTCCGCTGAATGTTGCGTTCGGTTTAAAGATCAATGTAATTTTTGGCCTATTATTGTAGTGGTCAGTTGCTTTTCTGATGTGGTTTGCGATACTTTTACCGAGATTATCGGCCAATATTAGTATTTGTGAATTATTTAAAAAATTTCGTCTTGCGAAGTGTTCTTGATTTTTATCTTGATTTTTAATTCGTTTAAAGCATTCTTCAATAGTTTTAATTTCCCATTAATTATGGTACTTTATTTTTCTTTTTTTATTTTGTTTATAAATAATTCTCCTTCGACTTTATTCTGTTAGTTTGTTTGTTCGATTTCGTTTGTTTTATTTTCCAGATCGACTTTAAGTTGATCAATGATTTCTTGTTTGCCGGATTCGAAGCTGTTATTTAAAGTAGAGTTATTCAAGTTTCTAGTGAAGCAGACTATTTTATGACCTCCAATATATTTGATCCGTTTTAATTTCTTCTTACAATCTGAGTGTTAAATGCTATTCTTTTTAAATTTTAGAAATGAGTTATATTATATATTAATAACATCAAAAAAGTGAAATAAAATGGAATAGCATAAAAAAGATAAAATAAAAACCACTGTAATCTCTTAAAATATCTCCTCCAATTTGCAGATGATACAGCCCTAATTTCCCATGCACTCTCCGTACCTAAACCTCTTCAATCCCTTCAGCAGCTTATTGAAAACCTAGAGCACTGGTTTGCAAAATGGCGAATTAAAATCAATCTCCACAAATCCCAGCTTCTAATTCCCTACCAGAATAACAACAATCCTGCACATAATATCAATATCTACCACACAATTGTTTCCCCTTCTACGTCCATAAAATACCTAGGTATTACCATAGATCAAAAAGTAAACTATAAAAGTCACACAGCTTTAAACAGGGCAAAAACCATTACAATGTCTAAATTATTTAGGAATCTAACCTACAAAAACAACGGAATATTCATCAAAACAGCCGTTAAAATTTACAAAATGATTTGATTTCTACTTGACTATGGTAATGTTCTTTTCCCTCCAATCCCACTATCCACAATATCCAAGATAGCGAGCGATCCTCCGCCATCCTAGTAATCCTCTGCATAATCCTTCTAACCAACTCCTATATGATACTACCTCTGTTATTCCCATCAATTAATGCCTTCTATACCTTGGCGAAAAATTTTCCGAAAACTCCTTCAACCAACACATCCTTTCCTTTTACTACTTGAGCAGAAATCCTGACCTAATCCCAAAATATAAAACCCCTTCCTTCACAACATTCGAATTAATCGCATCACATCATCTGCCATCATCATAATCACCATCATCACCATCAGAGATAGACTGACGAGACATATAAAGACTGGAAATCCGGGCTGAAAAATCGCTAATCTATCATACATGTATTATATATATATATATATACAGGGTGTCCCGTTAATGCGGGGAAATGGCTGGACCATAGATTCCTGAGGTCAAAATATGACAATTTAACGCAACTTATCTATATCCAAAAATTTACGGTTAAGCCGGAATTTGGCTTCAAAGTTTCAAAAATTTTTTATTTGTTTTGTTTATAACAAGTGAACACTTTATTTGATTTGAATGAAATTTATTTTTAATAACTACCATAATATAATACACCATTTCAGTTATTATGATTATTATTGGTTAACAAGAAGTATAAGAAACAGTAATACCACCACTTAAAAACGAAAATATTTTTTTATTGGTGGATCTAATAAAAACTAAAAAAATACTGCTTGAAAAGACCATTTAATTTTAAAAACTTTTTCATCTCTTAATAATATTTGATATCTTTTACGGTTTTCTCACAAAAAAATAAAATATATATTTTTCATCTAGTAAAAACAAAATCTAGTTATTCATCCGAATTTGAAAATAAATGTTTTTCGTGGCCGTCTTTGTT
>OZ018395.1:42639391-42886168 GCA_963969525.1 Ontholestes murinus
CCCGTTAATGCGGGGAAATGGCTGGACCATAGATTCCTGATGTCAAAATATGACGATTTAACGCAACTTATCTATATCCAAAAATTTACGGTTAAGCCGGAATTTGGCTTCAAAGTTTAAAATTTTTTTATTTCTTTTGTTTATAACAATTGAACGCTTTATTTGATTTGAATGAAATTTATTCTTAATAGCTACTATAATATAATACATCATTTCAGTTATTATGACTATTATTGGTTAACAAGAGGTATAAGAAACAGTAGTACCACCTCTTAAAAACTAAAATATTTTTTTATTGGTGGATCTAATAAAAACTAAAAAAATACTACTTGAAAGACCATTTAATTTAAAAACTTTTTGATCTCTTAATAATATTTGATATCTTTTACGGTTTTCCCACAAAAAAATAAAATATATATTTTTTATCTAGTAAAAACAAAATCTAGTTTTTCATCGAATCGAAAATAAATGTTTTTCGTGGCCGTCTTTGTTTAAAAAATGTAAATTATGTATAATAATAATTATTTAGTGTCTTTTAACAATTAATTTTTAACTTTATTATAGTTCATAAATATTCATATTTGGAACAAACAGATATTTTGTTTGTATTAGGATTTTGAAAAGAAAATTGTTTGCAAAGTGTTAGATGTTGTTTTGATTTATTTTATTAATTGATATTATTTGATTTTTATTCAATTGAGTAAGTTTATTTACTTATTAATGAGTGCATAATGAGTATACTATATTCATATTTTATTTTTTTGTGCAAAAACCGTACAAGATATCAAAAACTTGTATGAGTCAAAAAAGTTTTTAAATCTAATGCCCCTTCAAATAGATTTTTTTGAATTTTATTGGATGCACCAATAAAAAAAATATTTTAGATTTTAAGTGGTGGTACTACTGTTTTTTATACTTCCTGTCAATCACTAATGTCCACAATAACTGAAATGATGTATAGTATTATGATACTTATTAATAATAAATTTCATTCAAATCAAATAAAGCGTTCAATTGTTATAAACAAAAGAAATAAAAAAATTTGAAACTTTGAAGTCAAATTCCGGCTTAACCATAATTTTTTGGATATAGATAAGTTGCGTTAAATCATCATATTTTGACCCCAGGAATCTATGGTCCAGCCATTTCCCCGCATTAACGGGACACCCTGTATATATATATATATATATATATATATATATATATATATATATAAATTTGTTGTACGTTTGTTTGTTAATAAAGATGTTATATATAAATAAAAAAATTCCAATCTCCAATCTCGAGTTCACACTTTGTAGGACGATTATGGCGACCGTAAAATGGGCGAAGCGAGTTGGATATTTTGCAGATAGAACTTTCGTTTTGATTAAACAAATTTATCATTAGCACATGTTTTGAAAATCTATGGTGATATGGAAAAACAATCAGAATAAATGCCAGCTAATTCGACAGAAGTAGCTTCAATAATATGGCTCCTATCAACTGTCAAAGTTCGGAAGTCCCAATTTGAAGACCCTTTCGGAAGTGATTTCATTTCTAAAGTGTGTCTGTGTTTGTCTGTATCTGTACCTCCGCGCATTATCTCAAAAACCGCTGAATAATTCTAACTGAAGCTTTAAACTTTATGTTTATTTTTTGTCTGAATGGTTTTTGGTAAAATTTTATACACCCAAATTGGTTGTTTACATAGGACCCATTTTTGATTTTTAAAATTTTCCATTTTGTGCAATACAACAATTTTTACAACATTCTTCAAATAAAAGTTTAAACAAAGATTCAAAAAATTAACAACAAAACGTTCAAATTTTGTTTTGTTTAATTTAATTTGTTTTTTTAATAATTTGGCAATTCCATGTAAAGAAAATAAATGTATAGACTAATAGCAAAGGATAGAGATAATATCAACGTAACATCTACTGTTTGTACGCTGCACTAATTACTCAAAATGAGTGGACAAACTACTGACACTCAATTAGGAAAATAGACAATAGATGTCACCTTAATGGTATCTTAATTCTCAGAACCGGAGGTTTTTAATCGCTATTGTAACATTGCACTTCCCTTTCTTGAACTGCACTCCGCTGATTAGACCCGAATAGGTCAAAATTGGCTCGTAGCTATTTTTGACAGGGAAACAATAATCTAAAGTCATAATATATTAATTTAATTCATGGGTAATTTTTATTTAACATTATTTAATTATATATAATATGAATTTTCAACAAAGTGCATTGTCAATAAGTTCATTATATTAATTTAAGTAACGTTTTCTTCTTTTATAATATGATGATTTGGTGTTTAATTTGAAAACCATATATTGGTTCAAGGGTTACTTCTTTCAAATGAACCCGATGTTAAAAGTGGCATCATTATTTAATGTTTGCGCAGGATCGCATATATTACTTGCTGGTGGAAGCGAAGAAGACTTCATTTGTATTAATTGCGATTCCGGTAACGACAATAATTCGATTTGTATTGATAACCTAAACTGGCTTCGTAAAATTACCAGCTCAGAGACAATTAATAATGAATACAAGAATCTAAAAGGTGAACATCGAAGGTTTATTGCATATTTAAAAAAAACAATATTATTCCAATAAAATATCAAAATCGGCAAATATTATAAAAGGTACATGGAACATAATAAATAAATATAATAATAAAAAATTAAAATCAAACATAGATAAAATTTGTATAGATGAAAAGATTTTAACGGAGAATACAAAAATAACAAATGAGTTAGGAAAACATTTTTCTTCAAATGTTGTTCAACATAAAAATACCCACTTCAATGGCATTTTTTCAAAGTCATGTACCGTATATCGCGAAGATAAAACTAATCCTTCAATGTTTTTTACACCTATGACAGTACACGAGGTTCTTAAAACAATAAATGAATTAAAAAACAAAAACTCTACTGGTCATGACAATGTTCCAGTCTCAATAATAAAGAAATGCAGTTCAGAACTAGCTCCTGCACTAACTGATATAATAAATAAATCTATACAATTAGGTCAATTTCCCAACTTCCTAAAATTATCAACAGTTATACCTATATTAAAAAAAGGAAACCCCGAAAATATGGACAATTACAGACCTATATCCTTACTCTGTGTATTTGCAAAAATTATAGAAAAAGTTGTATGTAATAGGATTATATCATTTCTTAATAAATTTAATAGACTTTGCAATGAACAACATGGTTTCCGTAGCAAACGTTCAACAGAAACGGCTTCTATAGACTTTATCCAGCAAATTTATGATTTGATGGATAAAAATAATAAGGTAATTGGAGTGTTCTTCGATTTGTCAAGAGCATTTGACAGTTTGGATTTCCACTTTATTTTAGAAAAACTAAATGCCTTGGGAATCAGAGGTCCGTTAAACGCATGGTTCAAATCTTATCTAGAAAATCGTAAATTAATGGTCAAAATAAATAATACATTTTCAGATGAGCATGATATAACCTTAGGTGTACCTCAGGGAAGCGTGGCGGGTCCACTTCTCTTCATAATATTCATTAATGATCTCCCTATACACATAAGCGACGCACATGTATGCATGTATGCAGACGATACGTCTATAGTGGTAAGTGGACCCGATGCCAATACATGTAATATAAAGGTAAATCTAATGATTAGCGAATTCATCTAATGGTGCTCAAAAAATAATTTAATCATGAACTTTTCGAAAACAGTTTGCATAGAATTTCATAATATACACTTACAACCATCAAACTACCTTATTAATATGGGAAATAATAATATTAACATTAGCGAGGACACTACCTTCTTAGGTATACAAATAGATAGACATTTGTCATTCAAAACACATATTGATAAATTAGTTAGTAAACTAAATAAATCTTATTATGCACTCTCACAATTAATACATGTATTAGACGAAACTGGAATAAAAACTGCCTATTACGGAATTGTTCATCCGCTACTTAGCTATGGTGTTGTACTCTGGGGACAGTCCACAAAAGAAATCAGAGTTTTCGTAGTTCAGAAGCGTATAATAAGATTAATTTTTAAATTAGCGTATAATGAATCATGTAGAATCATATTTAAAACTAAAAAAATAATGACAGTACCGTCAATTTATATTTATAAAATATTGAGCTATATCCACGACATAAAAGATTCCCTTAAATGTCTCAGCGATGTTTATACAAATGACACGCGCAACTCACCTAAACTTCTAATAAAAAAATTTAACCATGAACAACACAAAAAGTCCCCTATTCATGCAGGAATTTCCCTTTACAATAAGTTGCCAGATGACACTAAATCTCTTTCATCAAGACGGTTTAAAAACTACATTAAAAATATATTAATTAAAAATGTCATTTATTCTGTAATGGGATTTATTGAATTATTCTCCAACCAGCACTTTTAAAGGCTGTTTTACTTTTTAGGGTCTATTTTTTTTGTATCTTATATATTAAATTTTAAATTTTGCATTTTATAATTACTTTGTATTTTAGTTGTGACGAATGTATCTATATCGCTGTATAGAATTAACATAATAAAGAGAGAATTTAGAATTTAGAATTTACTTTAGAACGCATAGTAAAAAAGCATCAAATCTGTGTTAACAAGATAATTCGAGCAATCTATGCAGGATTTAATTGTCAACTTGTCTTTAGAAAATAGTAAGAAAAATCTTAAAGCTGAACGTGATCAATCGACATCACCAAGTGAAGTGAGTGAAATCAACGTTAAACATCGAAATGAAAGATCGATGAATGCTATATTTTACAATTTAACTGAACCTAGTTGAAAAAATGTCTCTTTAAGGAAAGAAAGAGACAAAAAGACAGTTACAGAAAGTATCTCTTTCATTGGTCTCAACATTCAACTCTTTAAGATTATTCGACTTGGCCGACCATCTAACCGTCCCAGGTCAACTATAGTTGTTTTTAAGGATAAAATCTATGCGCTTAATATACTCAGTTCTTCAAAATTCATGACATCACAAGACACCATGATAAAAGGAGATGACACGTTCTCATTCATCTAAAATCAGAGAAGAATTAGCCACCAAGGTTCATTACGGACCTAATATTGTAAGAAACAAAACCTAATATTGTAAGAAAAACTAACAAAGTTATCCCTTTCCTTTTAAAATATCGGCAGTATGAATACTAAGCTTTCTAATTTTTCAAATAATATCTAAGCAATGAGCTCTTATAATGGATTTATTTTGTTAGAAACATGGTTTTCATCTGAAAAATAGCGAATTTAAAGTCAACAATTTTGATATATTTGAATGGAAAAACCAATGTTAAGCAGTGAATTTCAAGAGGAGGAGTGTCTATCGGAATAAAGACTAGTGCTAGTGACTTATTGGTTTCTCAAGATAACAGGGAGCATATCTTTATTTCATTGAAAAGTTGTAAGAAAATTTATGTGGTTAGTGATGTATATTTAACGTCTCAAAGTGCTGTCGAGAAACTCGATTCGCCAACGAGTATGTTGCAGAGATTATCAACCAGAGTTTATAATGGTTTGCACAGACTACAATCTTCTTAAGGATACATGGAGCAATAATTCTCTCGGAGTGAATATTCTTCACATAAACAAAACCGAGTATATAGTAGAAACATTTAGCTATTATAATTTATTTTACATTAATATGATCTATATACAATCGTTGACGATGTAAGAAACGTTTGTTTCAAGGGATGATTTATTTCGTAAAGGTTCTAATATAAATGTTTTCTATAATATTTTATGTCATGTAATTAATTTATTAGATTACATTAAAGTAACGTATCCAAAATGGTTTACTAAAAAGTAATTACTCCTTATTATTTTCAATTTCATAATTTAAGGAGCCAGTGTAATCATTTAAGTAAGAGTTGTATGCACATTATATTACTAGGATTTAATAAATGAAAAGAATTAAAGCAAGTAGGAAATCATTTTGGAATTTTATTTTTATGTTTACAAAATCATTTTCGGAAGCCTATAGTGTTAGCAGGTTTAGTGTGGTTTCCGCCTATATTTATAAATTTAGCTGTATTGATCCATGTTATAAATTTACAGTAAATACTAAGCTAGTTTTTGGTGCAATTAGTATGATTAAACCATCCGTTTCATGTGGCCCCAGCAATATTCCTAATTGGTTTTTGATGAATTATATTTGCACTTTAACTTCTCCTATTTCCTTATAATTTTAGAGAAGTATTTTAAACTGTTCCAGAATCTTGGACAGTTTATTATATAAGCCCTATCTATAAATCTGGATGCAGAAATGTGTTGTGAACTATAGAGGGTGTACCTGGGTGTAATCATCAATTTTAAAATTGTATGACTTTATTATGTTATGTCATCTATACTAGTAAACAGCGTGGGTTTTTAAGAGGACGTTCTAAAGAAACCAGTTTGATAAGCTATAAGAAATTTCTGTTGAAAACTTTAGAAAATAAATATTAAATAATTACAATCTAAACACATTTTTCTAAGGCGTTCGACAGACTTTCTCATGGCCTTTAATTCATTCAATTAATGGGCGTGAGTTTTAATTCATCGATGGTAAATTGGATCAATATAATCAGGGTACCTCAATGGTATTGTTATTTGTCTTTTAGTATTTACTCATATATTTTATGTATATTTGGTTTAATTTTTTTTTTTCAATTTTCAATAATTAATATTTGCTTACAATAGTTGTAATGTAATACGAGGGTGGATCAAATATAAACAGGATTTTTTATTTATCGGTCACTAAGTACTGAATGAGTTGGAGGTGATTGTCAAGGGGAGGGAAATGCCGATAATGCTTACTGCCGCTAGTAGTACTGTCAGCACGAAGTACATACGTCTGTTGAGCAACGCATTATTGTCACGCGAGAAGGCGTAAAACCTTTCGAAATTTTTCGTCTGACTACATAGTTCGCTGATAATACACTTTTGAAAACTCAAATCTACAAATGGAATAAAAATATTTAGGTGGTCGTAAAATGGTAGAACAACAACAACAAGCATTACTAAGGCAAACATCAATGCTATCCGTGAGCTAATTAAAACTGACTGGCGATTTGCCCGTGATTCTTTCGTACAAAATTTTATGTAGGTTTTTTGTAATTTGTTTCTTGTATGTATTTTTTTTAGAAAGAATACCAAAGATATAATAAATAAAATAAATAAATAACGTATGGCAGTGCTGAATCAGTCATTTCCAACTCATTGGAAAGTTGTCGACAAGGTGGATCCTTTACTTAGTGACGGAAGATCACAAAGCGAAGCATCTTGCAGTCTGAGGAAGGTTCTTGGCGCGATACCAAGCAGAAGGTGATGACTTTTTAAATCACATTGTCACTTGCGATGAGACGTGGGTGCATTCATTACACCCCAGAATCTAAACACGCAAGCATGGAGTGTAAACAACATGGAGAATCTCCACCGCGAAATGCCAAAACCAAATAAAATTCAGGCTACGATTTTTGTGATTAAAAATGCATACTGCTTGTTGATTTCCTGCATGGGGGAAGGAATATTATTGCAAGCTCCTTCATGAAGCTGGTTTGTTGACAGAAAAGGCGAGGTATGCTCATCCGAAGTCTGATTCTCCTTCATGACGAGGCTCGGCCCCAAACAGCCGAGAAAAATTAGAGAAAATTCATTGGGAAATATTGGAACATCCGCTATCTCTCCCTGTGCACCTTTCACATATTTGGTCCACTCAAAGACGAATTAGGAGGACGCCGTTTTCACAGTGATCAAGATGTGGAATCGTTTGTGAGCAAATGGCCGAAGACATGACTACATTCTTCGATAATGGCATCAAAAAACTTCCGCTTCGCTGGGAAAAATGTGTACATAAAAGGGGAGACTGTGTAGAAAAATAAAACATGTTAATGTTTTATAATAACACATACATACTTTAAAAAAAAAAAAAAACTAAACTCTGGTTTATATTTGAATCACCCTCGTATAATTAAACCAGCGGAAATTCATTTCTTTTTAGTAGTAGTAGTAGTAGTAGTGTTTGGCTATCGACCACGTGGTCCTTCCGCCGTGTGATTTGTGTATTTGAGTGTGTGTAAATGAGCTTGTTGCTTTAAAGGATCGCCCCCGTCACTCTAAAGCACCATTAATTGTATCCCAATGGTGAATGGTACCGGTCACCCATCTTTTTAATATTTTAACGTATATTTAATTATTTTTTAGTTTATTTGACAGAAATAAATTCATTCAAACTTGTCTTGCTTTTATATGGTAGCTGTGCTATTTATAATATGCAAATTACTTTTATTATTCGAGCAAGGAAATGCAAAGTCTATTTCTAATTGAGTAAAGCTAGGTATAACAATTCACGGCAACGAAATTAAAGCACGAATAGAAGAATTCAGAAAATAATAATTATAATGTAGTTTATGCACCTACCTTATAGTTTTGCAAATATTATTCTTAATAAATTTACGAGTAATTACTCATGTTTGATGCTATTGTCCGAAACAAAGCAATTAATGTCAATGGCATATGAAAATCGGAATGTGGCAATTTCGATATCGGTTTCGAGGAAGCGGATCTATTAAATCGGACGATGATTAAACGTGCGCGATGGCGAAATTCCCAACATAAATGTTTATCCAGCCGTTCCCTTGTTTATAATACTGCGGGTTTTCATCGAAAGATAAATCGGTTCCGATCCCGTATCTGGTTGATTTTTTTTATAGAAAAATAAAATGGGGAATACAAAATTACACCTATAATTTGGTATTAATGATGAATAATTTTTTTAAACTCTTTCTTATACGATCTAGTGTAACATAAACATGTTGTTGATTATTGTGGATTTACCATTGTAATACCTTTATAACTATAACTGTGTTTATATTACAGACTCGATTGATTTTTCGTTAACACAATTTTGTTATAAGAAAGACCAACTCATAGAAAATAAATGAAATATTAACCTTAAGGATTAAATATTAATTTCATATCTTTGTTTAGTTACGTTTATTTGTTAAACATGTGTGTGTTGACTATTAGTATTCATAGTGATTTAATTTGATTTGGTTAAGCGGAGTGTACAAGCAGAATTAATCGAGACATGGCCTCGCATTTAAACGCCTTTGTGGACAATTTTGTACGCCGCCGCCGGCAACCCCCACCCCCGTCGAATTCCTCTCGAAGGTCCTCAATTATTCATGTATGCGCGGAAATTTACATCGATAAATCCATTCCCAATTCTGTTCCTCTATGCTCGAAACAAAATAATTGAAACATTTATTCATTCATTCCGAAAATGTAAACGGTAAATGTTGATAATCGCCAATTATAAGAAATATTACAATTAATTTATTGTTAGTTACATAAATTATTTTATGCATTGTGTCCTTTATTTAATTGATTCCTTTTAGTTAGCCAATAACAGCGAAATATGAGTATTCGTTATTATTCCATTGTTTAATTGATTTCCTTTTAGTTAATCAATAACAGTGAAATATATACCAATATTTCACCTTTATTGTGAATAATATATTTACGAAGTATTGAATTTATAGTAATTATTGTAAAATAATGGGATACACATGTCCTGTTGTTTGCATGTGATTTGGAAAGGATTGCAACAGATTAAAGAATGGGGAAAACATTAATTGGGTTTGCTCGTTAAGTAGATTTACTGACGGATTACAAATGGTTATCGACCGAGGACTTTCAGTCACATAACTAATTAACATGTTTCATTTGCATAAAGCCCCGCAGCAGCTGCTGGCAAATTATAAATCTGGCTTAATTGTATTGAATATTTTGATGAAAATCGCTATTTTAGTGCCAAGTAAGTTTGCTGCCATTAGTGAAAAATCATCCACTTGTATTCACTCAGAGATACCTGAAATAATTTTAGGATTACGTTCAAAAACCCTTAATATAACTTGAGAAAAAGTAGTATACTTATGTAAAATGGTAATAATATAGCTATTCGATGTAAAATAAAGCATAATAAACAATTTACGTATAAATTAAATGGATATTTTTAGGATTAAGAAAGGTCGGTTGTTTCAATAGAAATAATTGTTAGGAAGGTTTAATATTACGTTAGGTTAATTTATAATAATTAATTGCGAACGTGATGTTAAGAAGAATTATAATGTATCCTAGTCCCTTGTTGTAATTATAAGGTTCAATTTTATATCAGTACCTAGAAGATGTATGTCACATTAGCGGATGTTATAAACAAATAATGCAAGTAATTTTGTTCTCCTTTTTATAGTCATGAAAGGTGAATGGGGACTTTGTCAGTAATGGTCCCCTTTCCTAACAAAAACTATAAATATAATTATAACGAATAAGAACATAACCTCGGATGCATGGCCAGAATGATTTGATGAGGAGTTCACTTCATTGAAAAAGAATATAGCTAGAGGAGAAGAAAAAAAGATGGTTAAAACCAGAACAAATGAACAGACAATGAATTATTCCACAGTGTGGAAAATCACCGCTATAAAAGTTCCACCATTCTGCTCACATGATACCATTCTTTTAGCGAAGTTTTGCGTAATAAGTTCAATAAATGCGGTTCTATGTCAGCAATTGCACGTCCAATGTTATTCTTTAGTTCTACAATCGTAGAAAGTTTGTTGACATAGATCTTTCCCTTCAAATGACCCAAAAAAATGTCTAGTGAAGTTAGATCGCCAAACCTCGCTGGCCAATTGATGTCCATCATTTGAGAGATAACATAATCTGGAAACTTGGTTTGAAGTAAAGTGGCTGCTTTACATGTCACACAGATGTGGCTCTATCTTGTTGAAACCATATATTATTTTAGTTCAAAGCAGTTTTTTCATGGAAGAAAAAGTTGTTCATACCCCGATAGCGTACTCCATTGACCTAAAAGCGCTACATGCTTCGTTCTTAAAAATGTATAGACCAATGATTCCTGGAGTACATGTCGAATGCAAAACAGTGGATTTTCTGGATGCATTGGTTCTTCTTGAATTACATGCGCATTTTCAGTTTTATGATTTCTTGTGAAAATCAGCATCCACTTTTTTGTGATACTAGCAAAGTGTTATTATTTCTTAATAATAAATAATAAGAATAAGCTGTCATGTTGACATATATAGAGAACGAAGAGTTCTAAAATGAAAGTTATTATAATATTAAAAAGAAGCTTCTAGCTACACAGAAAGTGTAATGGGATATCCTATTACTAGAAGAAAATCAGGGTTTGAGTGGAAGACCATTTTGAAAAAGAGTGAACTCCGCCCAGGATTCGTATAACCTAAATTATTTGTATGTTTTTTTTAAAATATTTTGTAATTAACTTTGCTAAATATTATGTATATACGAATACTAAAGTATTAATAAACAAATAAACAAATAACCTATTTCGTAATCCACTTTTTGGTTTTGTGAATCCCAGCTAACAAATGTACAGCATTTCAAGTGGTCCCCTTGTTTAGGTTCTTGACTTTAATTGCAGGTCTTTGTTTAAATTAGTTGGGTAGTGTCATATGAAAGATTCAATTGCTTTGAACATTAACGGATTGACGTACTTGGTTCTTCATGCACATTATTATGTATAAGAGCAATACTTTCATCTGAATGACCTCTGCGTTGATCAACTTTTGGTGAATTAATAACCATACCAATTGTTTCAATTGAATGTTCACTTAGAATATTAATCTCTGCACTGTGTACGTTACTATTATGGATTTGCCACGTGTTTAGATATAAATAAAGAAAAATATGTTATTTTGTAAATAAAATCAAAGAAATGAATAACGTACGGTGTAATAAAACAAATAGTTATTTGAACTCTAAATTCAAGAATTTTATATACAGCCGTTCCTTTGTTTATATAAGCAATAAAATCTGATCTTATGCTTCCATTAGGAAGTACAGACACATTACGAAAATTTTAGTAAAATATTAGATTATTCAATAATTTGTTCAATAATTTGAAACAGTACAGGAAAAATTGAAAAGGAAGAGAAAGTAGACTATTTGTCTCAGCGCCTAGAACTTCAAGAAATGTGAGGACTCGGAAACCTAGACCGAATAAAAAACAAACTACAAAGGGAAAAGAAATCAAATTCAAACGAATTGATACATTGTAAAATTTAAATTGTTATCCGTCAGCTCTCAATAGCTCTCAAATATAAGAAAAAATGACAAGGAAAAAGACCCTCCCTTGAATAATCGTTTATGTTCATTTATATTAATATTTATTAATCTACATATACAGGGTAGCCGTTAATGTGGGGAAATGGCTGGACCATATATTCCTGGGGTCAAAATATGACGATTTAACCCAACTTATCTATATCCAAAAATTTATGGTTAAGCCGGAATTTGTCTTCAAAGTTTCAAAAAATTTTATTTCTTTTGTTTATAACAATTGAACGCTTTTTTCGATGGGAATGGAATTTATTATTAATAACTACCATAATATAATACATCATTTCAGTTATTATGGTCATTACTGATTGACAGGAAGTATAAAAAACAGTAGTACCACCACTTAAAAACTAAAATATTTTTTTATTGGTGCATCCAATAAAAGCTAAAAAAATATTTCTTGAAGGACCAATTAATTTTAAAACTTTTTTGTATCTTAATAATATTTGATATCTTTTACGGTTTTTGCACAAAAAAATAAAATATGAATATAGTATGCAGATTTGCACTCATTAATAAGTAAATTAACTTATTCAATTGAATAAAAATTAAATAATATGAATTGATACAATAAATAAAAACAACATCTAACACTTTTTAAACAATTTTCTTCGCAAAATCCTCATACAAGCAAGATTGCATTTGCTGCAAATGTGAATATTTATGAACTATAATAAAGTTAACAATAAATGATTTAAAAACACTCAGTAATTATTATTTTACATAATTTACATTTTTTAAACAAAGACTGCCACGAAAAACATATATTTTCGATTTGATGGAAGACTAGATTTTGTTTTTACTAGATAAAAAAATATATTTTATTTTTTTCTGCGTAAACCGTACAAGATATCAAATTTTATTAAAAAACAACAAAGTTTTAGAATCAAATTCTCTTTTAAGTAGTATTTTTTTAGTTTTTATTGGATGCACTAATAAAAAAATATTTTAGGTTTTAAGTGGTGGTACTACTGTTTTCTATATTTCCTGCTAATCACTAATGTCCATAATAACTTAAATGATGTTTTATACTAAGGTAGTTAGTAATAATTAATTTCATTTAAATCGAATAAAGCGTTCAATTGTTATAAACAAAAGAAATAAAAAAAATTGAAACTTTGAAGGTAAATTCCGGCTTAACCGTAAATTTTTGGATATAGATAAGTTGTGTCAAATCATCATATTTTTACCCCAGGAATCTATGGTCCAGCCATTTCCCCGTATTAACGGGACACCCTGTATATTTCTTTATTTATTTTTATTTGTGTTTTTAATTTTTGATTGTAATTTTGACTATACGATAAAACTTCTAAAGTTAAAAGGTCAAATCCCCACTAATTTAATATATTAAAATTGTAATGAAGGTGTAAGTCATTTTAGACGAGGAAATCGGTTTCGGTTTAGAGAGTACATTTCTATCTAAAGAGGCAATGATCTGAACCCACATGTATATAGGGTATTGTCATTTATATCAAAGAAAATATGAAATATTCAGATGCGGTTTACAATACTAATATTCATGCGGTAGCAGTGAGTATAATACTCAACATAAAAATCACTTTCTGCAGTAATTTTTTTCAAAATAGTAACTGTGATCTGAACGAGACGACCTTCTAAATAAGAGACTTTAATGGTAATAACCTCTTGTGGGGATCCGATACATTAGATATAAGAGGTAGTGTTACCTGTGCTAAGTACCGTCAACTGTCATTTCAGAAACTTTAATTTATTTCAATAATCCAATATTGCTTCATTTTTTTGCCATTCAAAAGAGCAAAGTTTGCGCCACTCCGTATCTGTTAAATTTCTAGAAAACAGCGCCCCGTATATCATGATAGCTCAACTTCGTGGCGAGACACCCCTCTCAGCTGCTTAAAGGTAGAATTGAGTTCTGCCGTCTTCCAAGCCGTTATCAAGGGTGTCCAAAATTTGCAATATATTGAAAACAAAAAGACCGGACGTGACGTCACAGCACAGATTTCGAAAGTTGTAAACATCCCCTACGCCGTTCGCGAATCTTCGCGTATAGAGATAACGTACGCAAAAACCATGTAGGGCACCGGATAGCTGAGAGGAAGGCATTTCGAATGACATCAAGCACGAAATGGTTTCTCCTGGTTCGAGCTATGTTAACTACGAACTATTATGATACGTAATTGTTATTGTTTAGGAATTTGCATATATGGCAATTTTCAACTTAATTAGGCTCACTTTTTTTCGAACTACTGAATAGAAACTACGTGTAATGTAAAGGTGGCATGTTAATTCGAGTATGTCCAGGTATGGAATCTTTGCGCATACATATTGATGACATCAAAAATGCATCAAAGTGCATTCAGAATTAATAATTGTTGTTATCGTTTTCTTTTGTGGATTGGTAAGAGATCGGTGGTCGCTAGAGGGTTAAGAAAGGAAGAGGGTTGACCACCGACCAAATACATACGCCTGCCCGCGAAGGGGAAGGTCTCTTTCAAAATCCTCTCTTGACAGCGTCGGTCGATTCCTTAAGCGTCACGTAAGGCCCCATATTTGTTTTTTCGTCGAGACCCAGTAGTCACTTGTAAATTAACGTGGTTTAATTATTACTTGTAATTTTAAGTGTTACTTCTTTTTTGTTTCCTCCTCTTCACATAAAGTTAGTATTGATGAAGCAGTTTGTCAAAGCTTTAAATACCTGTACAATACAGTTCCTGCACTTTCTGAAGCTAAAATTGAAGAAGGAATTTTTCTAGGCCCTGAAATTTGAACCTTAAAATCGGACAGATTGTTCCAGAATACAATGACCCAGGATGAATCTGAAGCATGGAGTTCTTTCGTAGAAGTCATAGACGATTTCCTTGGAAACAACCAGTCTCCAGACTACAAAGAAATTGTAGTCAACATTATCGAAAATTATAAAAAAAAAAACTGGGATGCAATATGATCATTTTCTGAATTCCCACGTTGACCCTTTTTCCGAAAATCTTGGAGCTGTCAGCGAGGAACAGGGTGAGAGGTTCCATCAAGACATAAAGAAGATGGAGAAACGTTACCAAGGAAGGTGGGATATTAGAATTATGGCTGATTACTGCTGGACCTTGAAGAGGGACTCGCTCACAAAAATCCACAAAAAGAAAACTATTTCATTTAAAAAAACCAACGATTGTCTAACGAAGATTATACTGTATTGTTTTTTTTAATGAACAACTCAATTTTGCAGTTTAATTTTCTATTAAATATAGTTTCAATAAATATTTTCACAATATTTTTGGCAGTTTCTATGAAAAATTTCAAACACAGTTGTCCTGAAAACCTGACGTGCTGGAAAAAAAACTAAGCACAGATTCGTGATCAGCACACCTCATTTACTATAGGACACTTATTAAACTTGAAACACTTTTTCATGAACAAAAAATGTAAGCCTGTGTAATTATTATTTTATCCTACTGAATAATTATGGGAATACACATTTTATCTACTATTGTTTTATCCATGTGCATTTTATATTGGTCTTCAAACTTTTTTCAAAAGTGTGAGAAAGTCTTGACAGCGATCATAACAGATGATACTCCCACATTAAAAATAAATAAAAAACACGATATAAACCAAACCAAGCAAACTTTACAAATAACATAATCATAATGACTCATGAACTTATTCAAGAGCAGGCTGTTTCTCGTAAATTATAATATTTAATGTTACAAAAGTTAGGGAAAATGTATAAAGGTATGAGACTTCAAACGTCTAATACAAAAGTATGCAGAAAGGTTTAGGTTGTACAAGGTGCTGGGAAAGCTTTCTACAATATCAAGTATTACAGAATAAAACAGAGCAATTTAAAATACTTAACAAATGGCAGATACGATTAGGAGTTACATTATTACACCCCTGAACTTTGAGACGGGGAAAGCCCATTTTAGAGATCCGAACCTTTTATGTACAGAAAACTTTGAATGTTTACTACAGAGATCCATCTAAGTATCATACATTTTGGGATAGTTATAGACCCAATTCTAGTTGATATTGATGACTTCATTAGCATTTTACTGTATGTCCGTGATACAGCTGTCTTTCTCTGAGCATACCAATAATTATTCGCTAAGAATCGGCGTCTTCTAGAATATCAGCAAATGCCCAGAGTAGAGAATTTAGATTCTCATCAACTAAAGTGGTCTACATTTTTGGGGACCTCTTTTACGAAGGTTATATCTAAATGATACCCTTATGAATGTAAAGAATTCTGTATGATTAGTGAATATTGTTTCTGACAGTAAGCTTAGATAGAATACACATATTAAGGAATTTGGGATAATTATTTGCAAGCAAGTGTTCGTCTTGTATAAAGTAGGGGTGCTAAAAGTGAAATATTATCGCGTATTTAAGAAATTATTTATTATCTAGAGAGAGCTTTCTTCATAAACTAGATAAACTAGCATACTTTTTATCAGAATCATCATGATGCTGGAATTCCACTGCTAAAATAATGTATACTACTTAAATAATTCTCGATACTTTTATAGTACACAAGCAACTATGTAAAAATCTACAGTCATTCAAGTATTTTATGTTATTGGAACAACTAGATAAGGTATGGATTGTGATTCAACCGATTGAATTGCAGGAACCACCGCTTTGTTCTGTCGAATTACCCTATTTTTGGAATGATCTGTCTAAATATAGAAAGGGTGACACTGCGCAATACAATTTTCTTGAACGAATTAAAACCAGAGATAGGAGTAGGATATGGTAGTAGGTAGAGAACTGATGCCTATCCTTTCCTTTATATTAAGTATTTATAATGTGGAACTGACTACTTTGTTAGCAATGAAATATTTCCAGCCATACTCTGAAGAACAAGATATTATAATACACATATTCATACAGAAGCTTACAGGTATTGTTATATCCGCAAAGTAAAGATCCCGTTACCCAAGCTATTATTAAACATTGAATTGACAAGGCTGATACATGGTGAAATTTCATTATATGTAAGGTAAATAAAACAACGTTTGTAATTTCACTAATTTTAATGTCGAAACTGCGACATATGTTTCGCCACACAGTCGCTTCATCAGGAAGATGATTAATGGCTGTTACAGACTAAAATGTTATCTTATATACTATTGTATTGAAGTGGGGAGAGGAGTTATGAGTATTTGTATTATATGTTGATTAGTGCGGAATTGTTAACTTCTAATTGGTCGTTGAGTAGAGTGCCGCGTTTTTTAAATTTATGTATGTAATATACGAGAATTTTAAAATCTTACATACATGCAACAAAGGCAAGAAGTTGAACCTACTGAACTCTACTCAATGACCAATGACAAAGGTATTGAAGTTTCCGGATGTGGACGAGGACACCTGCCTTCCCAGCATCATGGTCGAAAAAGGTTTTGAGTGGAACATGATTTGTAATTGGAAACTAAAAACTAATGCGTAAGATCAATGATTCTTTCGTTCAAAATTTAATGTAATTAATTTGTTGTGATATGTAATTTTAAGATAGAGAGTCAAAGATATAAATAAATAATAAAATAAAATAGCTGTGGTCACATGACTTAAATCACATTAAGTACAAAGTAACGTCTTTTGTGCTAATAACGTTCTCCAATCGGGTCACAAAAGTTATCACGCAATGGCCATATCAACACACGTGTTTTTATTACAAGGGTCCTTCCACGTGAAAGGCCTGCACGAGAACAGACCGATTGAATAAAATCTAATCATTGTGTAGGGAATTATTTTCAAAGAGCGTTTAAAATGTAGTAGCATGATTAAACACTAATACATTTTTGATATTTGATATTTTTGATCTGATCTAAGTGAATTTTGAAGTAAAGGTTTTAAGGTCTAAAAATTTTGTAGAGAATCAATGATAATCAGTTGCATAGTCTACAGAATATAGTAGTTATGAAAGTATATCCCAAAGTAGTTGTAAAAATTTTTGTCAAGTATATTAACTTATATTAATTTGTCGAAGCTGACATTTTTTCTATTGGTTAACTCTAGGTTTTTTGTTTAAGTAAATAATTCAATATATTTTGCTGATGATATACCTCAGCATTGAAGATTTTATTTTTCTCCTTTCTTTAAAATCTCATCAAATAGGTAGCATAACCATGTTTTTTTTTTATAAATATTGGCTTTAGACGCGCTTTGAGCAGGTTTATGTATAACTCCACGAGCGTCGTGCAACATCAACATGTAAATTGTAAAACCAAAATTTTGCAAGCTAGTTTTGCTACTAATCTTCTATTAATACATCTTCTCATACACATATTCGATTGTTTAAACATCAATTTTGCCTTTTCTATAGTATGAAAGTAGAATTTATCAAGAACGCTGCTTTTCAACGCTTAAAAAGAAACGTCAACACAAAACTATCAACAATCAATCAAACAAGCAAGCCTTTCTATATCGATTGATAAAATATAGTGTGATATTGGCTGTGAACAAATCTTCTATTAAAAAGGACAAAATGAGTTTCTGAACAACAAAAATTTTAGAATATATCCATGATAAGAACTATGTGATCACGCCAGTACCATAATGACTAGAGTGATACGTAAGTTAGTCTTGATTGCTCCCACTTTCTAGTAGGTGTAGTTTTTAGGATATTTTAGGCCTTAAATCTTTCAAAGGAAACGTATGTTGATACTTGCTTTTCCAGACTAGGTTGATATATTTTGTGTAACCTGTGTATTTTTTTTAAATTGATCAATGAGACAATTTTGTGCTAATTTATGATTTTAGTTTTTAATTATGCTCAAACACAAATTTAAAAATTTTCAATAATGTTTATTGACACCTCTTATGTTAAAATCGACTCTTTGTATTATTCATTGCCATTAAATTTATAGAGTTAATTAGTAGATTTATTATTTATTTCGATCCATTAATTAGAATTGATTTTACTACCTAAAGTTCTGAGACAAATCAATAAAACAGTTTATTATTATCTACAAAAACTTTTCTATCTTTATTTTTATTGTTAGATTGTAATTTTCGAATCCAGATTTTTATAGTCGATAAGAATGTTTTATAAGCTGACTAATAATATATTAATAATGCAATATTTGACTAGAAGTAATTATTATTTTCGATTGCGTTAAAGAACAAACACCCGTTAATAGTCAACACAATTAATGTGCCAAGATAACAATATACGAGTGTTTGGTAATTTCCTACATGGAACCTCGTGACAGCGTAAACATAATTTTACATGAAAAGCTTGCATATAATCGATAACGTATTGTAATATTCCTATTATCAAGCTATAATATTAACACTTAATAAATCTTGCAGTGGAAAATTCGAACGAATTTAATTGGAATTAAAATTGGGTTCCCAACATAGATAATCCACGGATTAATATTGCACATAATAACGTTGGCAATATGCTTTGTTTTATTATACTTTTATCGCTCGATAAATTAATTAAAATATGAATAAAAATCGAAATCATTTCGTGTGTGTTATTAACAAGAAACAAATAATTTAAATTAAGAATGATGTTGAAATTAAATTAGAATTGAACATCTTAAGATTTAGTTTAGTTTTTTACCTTAGTTAGTAGCTTCTATTGATTTCACAACTACCTGTATATTTATTTTTTGTTGCTTTGAAATCTGCTTAATTATAAAAACACATTAGTTTAACAACTCAAGAAAGGTTTAATGGTCTAGATATAATGACCAAACTCACACAAAGCCTTTTACGGTTCAGTATGCACTAATCTACCTGAAATAAATATTTAGGCTTAAATAAAATTATATAGAGCTGAAAGATCACCGGTCGATAGCAGTTTAGCATAAAATTAAACTATTGTCTCATATTAGAACTTATTTTATTCATTCCATGTATTTTATTTTGTTTTTTTCTGTAAAGAAAGATAGTAGTAGTAAAATTGTATTATTATATATTCATTCGAATTCTTATTAACTCCATAAAAACAATACATAATCTTAATTGAAATTATGCGCTGGCAAACAAAACATATTTTTAATGAATAAAAAGGGTTCATTAGCTTATGAATCAATTGTAAACATATTACCAGAGCATACAATGATGATTACAGTCATTTATTTTCAGGCGACTCATTATGGATTAATATCTTTATTTTTAGAATAGTATGGATGACTGTATACTTGGAAGACTGAACTTCTTGATAAACATATGTTATTTTTTTAATATTTTGTTTAGTTTTAAGATATCACTTTATAAGGCCGGTTTTTAAATTAATTTTAATTTTTACTCTTTACCTTTATTCCTAAGATTTGCAACAATTGTTTCGTCTCAATGCGGGTTTTTCTGTGTGATTCTACAAAACTAAATTTTCATCAATATATTGATTACAAATTTCGTCATCTAAAGAAACAAATCTACGCAACATAGTTTTTTAAATGATAAAGTTTTTGTTTAATTAATTTAGTTTTTCAAATTGTAGAAATATAAATAAACATGTTATTATGTATATTATGACATTTTCAAATTGGTGTTTTATTTTTATTTACGAATTTACGATATAATAAACAGTAAGTGCTGTCATAAATAGTAAAAATAGTAAGACACCAAGTGCTATTGATGTCAATTCATCTGACTGTGGCTACATAGCTACGTGCGGTATATAATATGCTACTTGCAACTCATTTTACCAATATGGTAGTGCAAAATAAAAATTCGGAATTAAATTTTTCAACTTACGTTTTCAAAGCTCAAATTCAATAATTCCATAGAATCTAAGCAGCTGCAGAAAAAGATACTGTGTCTTCCTACACAGAACCAAAATTTACAACCTACAGCAATGGGCGAAATAAAAAGTTATACTTATAATGACTACTCTATATTGTCACTCACAAAATTTTTAATTAATACAAAAATACAAAAAAAACCTAAGTAAATCATGCTATAAAAATTATTTATCCTTGCTAAAATTGACAAATAGTTTTCAATATTGGGTCTTCGATCCTCAAAAGAGTTGAAACAATTAAGGATTTGGGTATAATTCAATATCAAAGAATTGGCGAGGCAGATATGATGACACTTTCTAACACATTGAAATAAAATAGTTGGGAAAGTTTTACATCTATTGTTGAACACTGCAACATGTTTCGCCACACAGTATTCATCTGCATGATGAAGCAGTGTTCAACAATAAATGTCATACCCTCTCAACTGTGTTGTTTTATTTCAATATAACTTTTAAATCAAATAATTTTTTTAATGGACACATTTCTAATATTAACAGAAAAGCTTTACAGATGGTATGATAACGAGTTTAAAATTACCTTGAATATGTACCAACATAATGGACGCTTCACATTATTCTACATTAATGTTATTCATGTTTACGATTTGATCTTTAAGAATTTATATTTAACATTTAAACGTAAATTAACTAGATTTTCTGTTTATGAGTTTTATTTAAGTCTTTCAATATATAAAGTTTTACGTCATCGGTTCTAGCAGGTGGTCGACAATCATTTTAATGTATTGTATACCAAGAAACCTATTATTCGTGCTAAAGAGAATGGAACCTCTGTAGGGGTTTGCTGTAAGTTCTTTAGTCTTCTTCTCAAAATGGCACTTGCATATTTCGCCCATTGGGCAAATATTAGGAGACTGGGGTGGCTATGGCAAGATATTGACATCATCATCGCAAATCGGTCCATAGAAACTCTTGCACCATCTACACAAGTTTATTTCTTTTCCAAATTTTCTGATGTTTTTATTGCCCCGGAGGAACATCAAACGGGACCTACTTCCATAAGTTTTAGCATTCCATACCATAATCCCTACAGTTTGAAGTACAGGCCTCTCAATATAAAAGTTGCGACGTTTCCTTCGTCTTCATCTGACTCTCATAGGGCCATCATGTATCCTTAAACAGAATAGGGATTCATCTCTAAACATCACCCTATCCCACCTTAGTTCCAGTGGTGTGGTAATAGGTTTGTAAGTCGAAAATTATGATTATGCGGCAAACCTTTCGTGGAGATACAGGATCGCTAGCTACCATATATCAGCAATTGTTCTTGTACTGGAGAATGGGTCTCTTGTTGCCATAAGTCGAAGATGGAGGTCTTGAACCTCATTTATTCTTCTGTGTTTTCCGGGTTCCTCTGCGACGATAAATAATTTCTACAATTGAAAAACTATCATCGCGCAAGCCAACGATCCCACCTCTGTAGAATTCACTATAGTAGCATCACTGTATTGTGATGTTCATAACTGCGAATTATTTCCATCTAATTATGATGTATACCGATCTGACAGGATAACCGGCAAAGGCGGTGGCGTATTAATTGCGTTACACAATAAATTATCCTCCGAAGAAATTTCTTTTAATATGGATAGATGAAATTCCATTGAACTTAAGGTTGTGGGTTTAAATTTTAACTTCATAACTGTAGTTCTTGTATGCATATACATTAAACCTGCAACATCCGCTAATGAGTACTCTATATTGTTGGAACGAATAGAAACACAATTCTCAGGGCAGAATATTGTAATTGCTGGTGATTTAAATATACCAAATTATTCCAAGAGTATTAATTGTCCCAAACTAGATGCATTGAACACCTTTCTTGATTATAATGGATTACGACAGTTTAATAATATTAAAAATGCGAATAATAGTGTTCTCGATTTGCTTATTTCCTCATTAGATAATATTTATGACGTAGAAAAATCATTCCCCCATTAGTTGTATTTCCTCATTAGACAATATTTGTGACGTAGAAAAATGCATTCCCCCATTAGTTGTTGAAGAACCTCGTCATCCTGCTATAAGTTTTACTGCCATATTTAAAGACACATTGGTAACTAGTGTTAAACCCACTACATTCAGGTACAACTTCCGTAAGGCCAATTTCTCACTATTATATGACTACATTAGTAAGGTTAATTGGCAAGAACTTTATAATTATTCTGATATCGAATCCGCATGTGATTTTTTCTACACGACTTTATACGAAATTTTTGATAAATGTGTACCACGATCAAAACAAGTTCATGAGAATAGAAGTGCTCCGTGGATAAATTCCTCTATCAAAAGAAAAATCAATTTAAAATACAAACATCGTCAGAGATATTTAAAATGGCATCGAATTTCTGATCGTGAAAAGTTAAGGGAGCTTCGTCGACTCTGTAAGCAAGAAATTTCTGTAACGCATTCGAAATACATCGAACGAATGCAGCAACGGATATTATATGATCCTAATTTAGTATGGAATTACATTAACACGAAACGTAAAAACTTTCGTATACCCGATGAAATGACATTGGATGATATAACTCTCACCACATCAGCTGACATAGCTGATGAATTTGCTGACCATTTTATGAAAAGTTATAATTCAGATTATCTTAATAGCAATAATAGCAACGATGCAGATCATAAAAAAATCACTTGGGTGATTATACGATTAATGTCGCTGACGTCCTGAAGAAATTAAATAGCTTAAAACCTAATCTGACAATGGGCCTAGATTTAATACCAGCATTGCTATTAAAAGATGTGATCCTATCTCACATCTATACAAATTAATTTTAAAAACTGGCAGGTTTCCTACTAAATGGAAATATGTTTGAATTTGTCCTGTTCTCAAATCAGAATCAAGTAAAGCAATCAAGAACTATAGACCAATTGCAGTTTTAAGCAATCTTTTAAAAGTATTTGAATCGTTATTACCTGACTATATATACAATCAAGTGGATCCGTACATTTCAATGCAACAACATGGCTTCATAAAACGTAGGTCTACCGTAACAAATCTTATAGGAATTACTCAAGATATTTATGATGAAGTTGATCTACAGCGATTTAACCAAAGCGTTCGATAAGTTGGACCACACAATACTTATTACCAAACTATCTTCGTTTGTATTGAACGAAAACATCTTGAATGTTATTGTATCATATCTTAATAGTGGTCGTCAACTTGTTGAGCTATATGGTCATAAATCCAAATGGTACATTGCATCAAGTGTAATCCCCCAAGGCTCGAATCTAGGTCCGCTACTCTTCCTACTTTTTATGGATGATGTTTGCAAGTTTCTCGGATGCAGGGCGGTACTTTACTCGGACGAAATAAAATTATATAGTGTAGTTACGGATATTACAGATTGAGTGTGACTGGTGTTTTATTAATAAATTGTCACTTAATATATCCAAATGCTCTGTAGTTACTTATTCGAGAAAGTCAAATTTTATAAAGTATCAGTACGAAATTAATAATGTTCTTCTTAAAAGATTAACCGAAACGAAGGATCTTGGTATAATTTTTGATATTAAGTTAACATTCAATACTCATATTAAAGCATTAACTAGGAGTTGTTATCGTACCATGGGCTTTATTATACGTAATTACAGAGCATTTACTAGTACTAAAGTTTTGATTTTGTTATTTAATACATTTATCGTAAGTAAAATATTATATTGTGTATTAATATGGTCTCCAATATATATCAAGTATATTAGATTACTTGAAAATAATCAGAAACAATTTCTCAGGTATCTTTTCTTTGTAAAATATGGCGTGTACAGATTTGATATACCATATAATGAATTACTCTCCAAATTTGAATTAATCTCTAACCATAATCTAATTATCTTCACAAATATTTGCTGTCTTTATGAATTATTTCATAACCTTATTAATGATATTAACTTTTTAAGTCGTTTTAAATTTCATGTACCCCGAATTACCTCTAGATTCTGCAGGACTTTTGTTTATGATACACCTACTAACAATTACTATTCAAATTCTCCTGTTTTGCGTTTGTCGCGATTCTACAATCAATACTCATATAATGTTGACATCTTTACTGCATCATTTACCATATTTAAACACAATCTTAGTGAATGTATTCAAATGACATCCACGTTGTCTAAGTTAATTATGAATTTATTTTTCTTTTATAATGTGTTATTTTTATTTTTTGTATTGTATCAATGTAATGTATTACTGATGTAGCCCTGTTATTGGACTTTCGAGTCTGTTGGGTTGTAAATAAATAAATAAATAAATATCTATAGTACAAAAACCCACACTTCAAAGTTATTGGATTAGGGACAAAAGCATTCGCCATACTTCAAAACAGCGATGTCCCGAAACAGGTTCATGGCAACCTCAAGAAAATTACACTTTGCTTAGTCTTATTATGTTGTACAAAATAATTAGATTAATAATAACGATTATTAATAATGTTTTAACCACAAATTATTTGTGGTTAAAACATAATTAATTTTTGAATACCAAAATGGTCGCAACAATTCTCTTCCTCTAAAAAAACACCACGAAAGAGGATATAAGGAATCACATTACATATTTACTATGTAAAAAGCATTAACTCAAGATCGTAATCCTACATTTTGAATCCGCCCAGGATATAAGCACTATTGAACTTAAAATCTTGACCGTATGGAATAATATTAGAGAGATAATTTTTTACAAAAGCCAGACTAATTGTATAAATTTGTATTTTATCAACATTCTTAGGATACAATCTAAAATTAGTGAACTAGAGTAATTTCTGTAGCCAATGAAATATAAATATGTTATGCATAAATTTAAAAAGTTTTAAACCCACAGTATTCGGAGTACTTAGTTATACCTGAAGTAAATTTAATTTCATACTCAAAATGTTTTTTTTACCAATAATAGAAAAACTCTGTAGAAAAGCCGCATCATTATTGCCCTCTTACAATATGATGTAATTTCTATATACAGATCATCTGATGGTGATTTTAATCATTTTTTAAATCAGTTTTATGTAAAATATTTAATAATCTTGGGTTTTAGATAATTCTTGGTGGAAATTTTAATATTAAATTTAACAGCAGGATCTCCAAGCAGCAAACATGTGTAATGTTTTAGCAACTTATAGTTTAATAAGCAAAGTTAGGTTTTTAATATGTAAAACATCAATTGTTTATATTTCTACTTTGATTTAATCATATTTATATTCTATTAATACAAGTTATTTTAATATATTAAATTAAATTTTAAAATGTTTTGTATTTTATACTAGTTTTATATTGTTTCTGTGTAACACTCTTCGTGCAATAATTTACCTTGCAATATATATGACTTATGTTCGTTGACCCTCATATGGGTTCCAGGGCACGAGCATATTAAAAGCAACGAAGTAGCAGATGAACTCGTAAAAAGAGGTGCAAATGCCATTCCTATAGGATCAGAACCGTTTTGCGGACTCCCCATGGCGCACAGAAGAAAGGTGGTGCAAAAAATGGAAAGACGACAGAAGACGCAAGCATTGGAACAATGTACCAGGCCTAAGTCAATCAAAATGACTCATCAAAATCGATCACAGCCATAAGGTGCTTGAACTCACAAGGAACGAGCTAAGAACTTTCACCGGACTCATGACAGGGCATTGTGCCCTTCGGTTCCATTTGTTGGAAATGGGAAAAGAGGAAAATGGAAACGATTATTCACAAGCGTTTTTCCTACTTCGGCAAGGACCGATTATCACACCAAGAAGTGAGCAGCATCACCCCTAAAGAAAGTTACCGGGTTCATGGAGGACGTTGAACTGCTCTGGAAGTGATGGGTTAAGGGTAGAACAATAGATCTATTAGATCGCAGTTCACGAGAGGCTACCACACCTCACTAGTAGCATATTTAACCTGTAACCTATAAGTAAAAACAAATGTAATTATTAGTTGAGCTCCCACCATAAGCATTACTTTTTAAAAATTTTGGTCATGGACACGAAATTTTTATGCGAATATTCATTAAATAACTACTTTTACTTACTTACTTTTCATAAATAGATTATATTGATATTAAGTAAAAGTAGTTATTTAATGAATCCTCGCATAAAAATTTCGTGTCCATGACCGAAATTTATATATATATATATATATATATATATATATATATAGCCGTGTTTATTTAACTGAACTTACAAATAATATTCAAAGCTCTATATTTGCATAAATTGATGGTCTATAATATAGGCTATTTATAATTCATTAGGTAATTAATTTTAGTACTGTTTATTATAAACCCGTAATTAATCTAAACTTGCCGATAACCAGTTAATTAATATTATGCACATTTGAAATATTAATAAATAAATACTCTATTTATACAATTCAATTGCAAAAAGAGATATCAATAAATTACAGAAAATATTTTATGCAAAGTATTTCAAATATTGAATGTGTTGTCAAAGGAATTTACACGATAAATGAGACATGTTAAATGTAAAGGAATTTCAAGATATCATAGTTCAAATAAATACCTTATGAAAAGAATTTTACTACTTAAGAATATATGAGAATTTTTTAATATTTTAGTGCACTGGTATTGATTATATGATGAATTTGATATTATTGTTGTAATATTGTAAGATTAAAGGTATATTTTGTGGCGTCTCAGTGTGTTTGATCAACTGATTAGAATTTATTTATAAATCAATAAAAATTAATGTAATAAGTTATTTGGAAATTTACATAGTTAGCATTACTCATTTTTGCGTATTTTGGTGTTTTTGACAAATTTCACATTAGATTATGTCTAGTTTATACAACCTCTGACAATTAAGTTCGGTGAATAGTTTTGTAACATTAACGTAGATGAAAAAATAACTGTCCTACAAAATAGTCTTATAACTATGCACCGCTGAAATCTGCTATACATCCTGGAAACTTTACAAGAAGGCTTCTTTTAGGATGACATTCAAAAGCCTCGTAACGTTGCGCTGGAACATTAGGACTCTACACCGAACTTTATTGCCAGAGCTTGTATTTTAGACTTTGTTGATTTGAAACCATACTCTAAACAAACTCATCACGTCTGAGTTTAATAATAACTTTATAAAATCAAACAACAAGAGGGGTGCGAATTATTTTTACCAAATAATTTAGCATACATGATTAACTATTAAAAGGGAGCAAGTGATTAAAATTTTATTCATATGAATCAGGTAGTAATGGCTTACTTGATATTTGGTTCATTGCGGTTTACATTTTGTTTTAAAAGGATTATGACTAATTTGTGAGAAGGTGGTTTTTCAATTAAGGAAAAAGTTGATCGTCTTAACCAAAACCAATCCACCGTCATGCGACGCTATTAAGCATGGACTAAAAAGGGCCAGAAATGTCAGTGAAGAGGAATAGGGCGATAAATAAGAACAAACGAGGTTTAAGACCGCCCTCTTCCACTTGGGAAAGAAGATACCGATTCTGCAATCTCTTTTGCTGCCACTAAGGTCTCGTCGATAGCAATGTTTGTATTGGTGTAGGTTGAACCTACAGTGGCATTAGATGGTGTTTCATGAAATCCCGTTTCTGTTTGGCGATACACGATTGCTGTCAGAAGTCATGGGGAATGCTCAACTGACAATTTTTAATTTAAAAACAAAAATTATTGTAGAGTATAAATTAGGAATACGTGGAAATATTTTCAAGCTTGTGCTGTCTTTTCTAAAAAATCGAAAATTTTACGTTAAATGTAATAATGCGGAGACAATTGTACATACCATGTATACTGGGGTAGGATAAGGGTTAGTTTTGAACCAGCTAATATTTTTAATATACATTAACGATATAAACAAATATATTACTTACGGAAAATTATTTAATTTTGCTGACGATACGTCAGTTTATGTGTCATCTTCTGATCCAAATTTACTGGAAAGATTAATACAACAAACAGTGGATGATGTAAAGGACTGGTGTGATATAAATAGTTTGGTTCTAAATCAAAATAAAACCGAATGACTCTAATTTTATAATATCAACATTCCAAACTACATGCCATAAGACTATTCGAAATCAATATTTTTTTTGTGAATATATGTTGATTCAATCAACTCTCGTAGATTAAGCATATAAATTTTCTTTGTAATGAACTGAACAAAGAATACTATGCAATATTAAAATTAAAGGAAATGGTCACCATATATAATTTATTGGATTTTTTTATGCACTTGCGTACTGTCATATAATGTTACTATTTGGGGAAAATATGCACAGTATAGTATAGTAGAATTTTTACATAAGGATTCCTGCAGACAAATATTAGAAAAAAATAATGCTCTAACATTTTCATTAATATACAAATTAAGATGTGGTTTATTTGTTAAGAAACATATGTATTATTTTGAAAGAAACTCTAAAAATATGCACAGTCATAGTCTTGCAGTGGTAGGGCATGACACCGCCCAGTTTCAAATAGGTCCAAATCATAATTGTATAAATATGAATAAAAAACTACCTGCTATTCTTAAGTATATAAGAATACATATATTTAGTTTAAGAAAAAAGTAAAAATATATTTATTCAATAATGTGTATTATAATATAGCTAATTATTTTTTGTTATGATTCATCAATGAAACATTTTTTTATTTATCCAATATCTGTTGTTTTTTTTATGGATTAATAAATTTATTACTTTTTGGAGAGTTTTGATTTATTGATAGAACCCATTATTCTTCTGTATTTTCATTAGTTGCAAATCTCACTTTTGTAGCAAGACAATAATTGTACACATATTTTAAGAGTTTCTATAGGCTTATTTTTGAAGAATAATGTTAGTAACTTGCAAGAATGATCTCTTAATCTTTCGCCCATTGAATATTTATGAAATAATAGGTGGAGAAAAATGAAAAGAATTTACAGCATCTTTTGTAGACGTTGCCAAGCTCTTTATCACACATTATAGGTTGCTTGGAATACAATACCTCAAGAGATTATCGACCACCTGCTAGAATAGATGCCATGAAGTCTATGCAAGTTTGTTGGGTATGGTACAAATATGTTGCCCATTGTTAATAAAATATATATTTATTTTTGTTCTTTTATTTTTAAATTTTAATCAATTGCTATCTTTTAAAAGTTAAGTTTTAGCCAAGTCTTGCCAAAAAAATCCTCCTACTTGTTGTTACGATATCCACTGGTTAAACAGTATACAAACAAAGATAATGTAAATAATGCTTACACACAATAATCTTTTAATCATATGTAATAAAATAATACATTTAAATTTATAAGTAGTTTCTTCAATGTAAGACGACTTGGCTAGTGTCTTGCAGTTTTATAATTTTAAAATAGTTTATAAGGTAAATAAAACACTTGGTTTAAAATTTCACAGTGAAGTCTGTGAAAGTTTACATGATCTTAATATCAATTAATGATTTATTATGAGTATATATACTTAATATGATTCCTTATCGTCAAATACCGACTAATTAATAGATTTCGGATGTCTTGAGAATTAAAGTTTGGTGGCATAATTAATGTGAAATATAATACTTCTTTAAAACTTAGGCAATAATTTAATAATTAAACATTGTTTACATTTGTTATAAATTCGAATAAATGCTTTATTAAATATAAATCCATATACAAATATCCGGAGTAGAGACGTACATTATTAAATATCTATATGTTCTCTTGAATCTCTGAAGTGTTCTCATGTTATATTATTATCAATTTCAATTCAAGAAAACTTTTTAAATACAATATTTCTTTTACATTTAGATTCGTATTTCAACAATTTGTTGTATAAACTTATATGTTCTTTTACTATAATTTTAAAATTACGACCTGACTGACCAATATATATTCCTTTACAAGTGTTGCAAATTAGTTTATAAATGCCTGATTTATTCATTCTATTTATGGGAGTTTTATTATTATATATGACATTAAATAATTTGTTCGGGGATTTTAAAGAAACGTTAAGGTTGTGTTTTTCGAGGATGTTTTTTAAATGCATTGCTAATTTTACATTTTTTATATATAAATGGAACGATAGGTAAACTAATGAATATTAATATATCAGGACATTATTTAAACCCGAATTCAACCATAAGAATGCTCCTCGAACCTCCCAAAGATCGAATCTCGTTAGAAAGGATATGAAAAAGAAGGAAGTAAATAAAGTACCATGTGAAGTTTAAAACCAAGGCAGTATATGGAAAGCTTGCAGAAGTCTTTAAAAGCGACATGCCACAATGTTTGAAGAGGAAGGTGTCGGGGTGTCATTGCGGGATCATATAAGAAATAAAGATTTATGAATAAGAACCGGCGCCACGGATGTAGTTTTCCAAATTTGCAAACTCTTGTGGAAGTAGGAAGGACATATGGCACGAATGACGGCTGGGAGATGAACGAAAAAGCTGCTCGAGTGGAGATGTGCAGGCAACTGGATATAAAGAGCCAAGACAGAAAGGTATGGGCAGAAATGGGGGAGGATTATGTCCAGCAGTGGACACAGAGAGCTGAAAGATGATGATGATGATGAATTGAAATAATATATCGCATATCTAAAAATCCATCCCAAAGATAAAAGCTACCGAATTCTACTAACTACTCATCTAATTACAGAAAAACACAATTTACGATGAATTATTCACAACTAGTGGTGAAACATTTTTATGTTAATTAGAAGGTTAATTAAACATTTAAAAATAATAAAACAAAACCAAGTGTTTAACTACCCTTTTAAATTAATTAATTTACCTATATACAGGGTGTCCCGTTAATGCGGGGAAATGGCTGGACCATAGATTCCTGAGGTCAAAATATGACGATTTAACGCAACTTATCTATATCCAAAAAATTACGGTTAAGCCGGAATTTGGCTTCAAAGTTTCAAAAATTTTTATTTCTTTTGTTTATAACAATTGAACGCTTTATTTGATTTGAATGAAATTTATTTTTAATAACTAACGGTCATGTAATCAATTAATTTAATTGTTTTAAAGAAATGTCATATTAGATATTTTCTGATTTGCTTAAAGCTGCATTGAATGCTCCTGAAATGGTAGCGTTCGATTTCATAAGATTACAAATTTTCTCGGTACGACTGCAAGAATTTATATTGATAAAGAGTGATATTGAATATTACGGATTGCTGGGTAAAACGATATGAACATTAAATTCGATGCGAAGTAAGCATCTGCATTCCATTCGTATTTGTATATATTTTATCGGCGTTTTGCGATTTATTGATTGTGGAGATTCAACGAAAATGTGGTTTTTATAAAAATTGTTAATAGAGAGTACATTGTATTAGAAACTATGATCAAAATTATTTGGTAAACTAAAATTTAAGTGTTTTAATGTCCATTAATAGTAAGTAATTGATTATCATAATGTATCCTCAAGTGATAGATGCATAACTATGTAATAATGTTCAAGATTAAATATTAATAATAGAGAAACATCCAAATGAAACAAGTTTTTGTGTGAGAATAGATACTTTATCTTTATCTTTTATTATTTCTCACTTAACCAATGGTCGAAAATAGTCGGAGAAATATAAAAATAGTGAAATAAAACCAAGTGTTCAATTAACTTTCTAATTAAGACACTGTTGGAAGATTTTTTAATAAATGTATTTTCACTTACATATAAATTTTGCTAGACTTTTATTATACTATACTGTTACTTGCATACTATAGAAAAATTAGTTCAATTAGGAATAAAGAGAAATACTTCTTTATTTCCAATAGCAAGTTTTTTTATAATAAATTAAATTAAAGGTATTACTGAAATATACAAAACATTACTTACTAAAATTATTAAAAAGACGAACATGTTTTATTACCGCACATCAAATGTGATATAACCATACACTTGAAAAAACACGATGGAAGTGTTCACACCCAAACACGCACAAATTGATACAAACGCGGTAATTGCATAATTCCGACTGATCATTAACCGCCGGTTAAGGGTGCAAAATAACGTGCTGCTATAAACCCCTGGGTGGGGGTATGTATGGTGGATCGCGTGTCAAAACAACATACCACACATGGAAAATATGTACTTTTGTACAATTTCATTTCTACGACTGAACAATATGAATAACACTTAAATTTGCATTACACGAAAATTTATTTTTAGTTACGGTAGAAGTGAAAATGTTTACTTGGTGGTACATTTTGATAACGAATTTAAATAAAACACTTTATAACTTTTAGCACTATACCTTAAAAAACTGTGAATATAGTTTGTAGCAAATTATCTTACAAAGTACCTAAATTTAAAACAATTGCTGTTATATAATCCCAAAAGAGGAGAACGCATAAGATCGGTTAAGGATGATAAAAGTAAACCAGGATTAATTTAGGCCTTATGAATTTCAAAAGCTTCAAGTAAATCCATTTTGCGACTTTTATCCGCAAAGTTGATTACTAAAAGTGCATCTTTATCAAAAATATTTTTTTTTTTTTTAAATGTTAGATAGCTAGGAAGATATATTTTTAGCTGGCGTGTTAGAATAGACTTATTGGACGAAATGGGTGGTTATTTTTATGTATTGTAATGTGGACAAATAATCTGGTTGCAGTAGGATTCATTGGCACTAGTTGTGATTTTCTTAAATTATTAAATAATTCATTGACTATGGAGGCTTCTAATTCGTTATACATTTTAATCACAAATTAAACACAATAATTACGTTGTTTTGTATAACAGTTATTTATTTAAACGGTGACCAATGGTTTCAATACATTCACGTATCATTTTCAAACCGAAAGTGACCATTGGTCACCGTTTAAATAAATAACTGTTATACAAAACAAAGTAATTATTGTGTTTAATTTGTTATTAAATAATTCATTTTTGGCGTTAATTTTTAATATTAATCTAGTTTGAAAATTCGTGGTTGGATCTTTTTTAATGTCAATCATTTCGGAGTAATTAATAAAATATAATATTTTTAGTTGATAATCTGTTTTATGTAATCTTACTGACGAGTTACCTTTTTCCCCTTTAGTGACTGTGAGAATATTATATTTTATTATGCGTTGTAAACACTGAATTAACTTATAATCTGAATTTGATATTGATTGAGTGTTTTTAATTATTTGGTGAAATTTTGTTTTTTTTTTCTGATTTTGGATTCGACAATAAGGGTTTCTTTAAGAAATAAAACGTTAATGTGTGAAGTGCATTTAGGGCATAAACTTAAATTTCTCGCTGAATGATATATTATGATATTGATTGATCAGAAAGTTAAAAACCTCACGTATCACACTACTGGCGGGTTAATCCAAAGGCGCATTGTCGCAGCGATTCCCTCCTCACTTCTCGCAATCAACGAACAGAGCAAACACACTTGCACATTGCACACAGACGTTTTCGATTTAGGAAAAGTTAATTAAAACCGGAAAATACGATAGGTGTATGTGCGAACCGAGTGAGAACGCGCACTCGACTAAACGCTGATAAGTTCTTATCGTGCGAAATTCGCAGGCCGCAGCAGGAAACGATAACCAGTGTTTTTGTCTACCGGAGTGCGTAGACGACACGAAATACATTAACGATAAATCAAGTAAGCATTGGTGTGGTCAAAATGTATGTTTTACTATTTCTAAAACCACACATAAAATCTATTTTGAGAAGACATGTATTAATATAGGATAAAATTTCAGTAGAAATATCAAAATATCTATTGCCATTAAATAAGCATCTAAAATTATTTAAAATATTGTGTTAGTATTGTAAAATGATAAAATTACTACTGGAAAAACCTTAATACTGATTTTTATAAAAGAGGTATTTAAGTAAGTAAAATTATCACACCCATAATTCATAAAATATCAGCACCAAAACGAACAATCTCCAATATTCGCCGTAAACGCCACTACCGCAAATTATCTATATCTAAAAATAATAACTACATCAAAGAACGCTTCAAGAGATTTAGATTATTACAGATTTTTGCGATATCGAGTGCGTTTCGGAGATATCGGGAGAAGATTTAGGATCAGCGACGTGTGAGAAAAAAAGGGGAAAACGTCAAGCAAATTTGGTAAAAAATACCGATATGACTGGGGGGGTCTAAAAATGTTGGTCGCTAGTATGTACCTATTGTTGAAGACACGTACTACTAAATAGTCTAATTGAGGTCCGTACCGGTGTTATAAACGTGAGCTCTTTGTGAAAGTATCACCTCGTGAAGAGCCATTTTACGTAACCTTGTCGTCTTGAGTGCACCTTTTTGCTGTTCCCGCCAATCCATCAAAGACAACGCCTTTGAACCCCGTTGGTACAATAGAGATTGACTTCACCAACTGTTAATTCAATACATCTGGAAGCACTTAAGTTCTCGTTAACTCATTTCTGTGAAGCTGATTTAATATCAGCGGTGAAGAGTATAAACCTCGTCTCACATCTGGCCCGGATGTTATTCCTGCAATCCTTGTAAAATACTTCAATGTGGCGCTTATAAACCTTCACTGCATATTTTCAGTTTACCAAAACTTTCCCAATATGTTAAAAACCGTAAACAAATCCGAAATTATAGGCCCACGTCTATAAGTAATTTTTCAAAATCTTTTGAATTAATGTCATTTAAAGTAGTAGCTTCTCGCCTCGCGAATCAACTCATAGCTTTGTTTTACATTAATCCACAACTTATAACCTACTTGTTTTGGCATTTGATAAAGGTCTCTCATGATATTTTACTGCAAAAAATGCACACTTTTGGCATATGTTCTAATTTAATGGAATTGTTTAATGTTTACTTAATTTCACGATCAAACTATGTTGAACTACGTGGATTTAAATCTAGGGACTATATTTCAACCAGCGGTGTTTCCCAAAGATCTGTTTTAGGACCATTGTTTTTTTAATATTTTTATAAATGATGTGGGAAACACCTTAAATACGCCCATAAACTATATGCTGACGACCCTAAAATCTATATTACCATAAAGGTGCCATCTATTGACAAAACGTTGCACCAGATTATCGTATCGATGGTTAACCCGAAGAGTTGAACCCCTAAGTAAATCTCGATTCCCTGTCTCCAACTGCGCTACGCTGATGAGATCCAGAAAGATCTAAACCTTTCCGTGGCTGTTGTTGACGATGAAAAATAATTAATGTTTAAAATATATAGTAAAGTATAGGATATTCATGACTGTACCAACCTTCAGAATGACTAACAAAATTTAGTAAAAATAAAGTAATAAAAACGGTCTACATTTGAATATTATTAAATGTAAAACTCTATCGCCCTCCAGAAGTAACACCCATTAGGGTCGACTATTTGCTGGACGAAGTGGCATGTCTGAATTTTATGACTTAGGTATTTTAATGAATTATAAGCTTAACTCTTATTAAATTTTATGTGGCTTTCATTCGAATAAAGCTAGAATTTGGTCCATAATTTGGTTCCCACAATAAAAAACCTACATTGATATGGTTGAGAAATTTATAAAAATGTTATATTTGCGTAAATTTTGCACCTACCCTGTATGAGGGCGACCTGAATTGTTTCCGGAATCATTGGTCGGCAAGGGCAACCCTTTTAATATCAACTGTCAAAATTTCAGACAACTACTGTCAATAGTTGTTGTTTAAGAGTGTGTTTTGAACAATAAGTCAGGCGGTTTCGCAAAATAGATATAATCGAAACTTGTGCAGTGATAGAACACTTCTGGAAAACGGCCACGGAAATTGAAATATTTTGCTAGAGATTCATGGCGGATCACCATCATTTTCGACCATCAGCTTCTGGGCGAGCGAGTTTAAACGTGGCCGCACAAGCACCAGTGCTAACCACGCAAAATACGCCCAAAAACCGCTAGCAACGATCAAATGATCTACAAGATTCATGATGTCGTGTTAGCCGATCGCTTATTGAAGTTGAAAGAGCTGGCAGAGACAACAGGCATCTCAGAAGAACGCGTAGGTTATATCCTATACGAAATTTTGGAAATGAAAAAGCTTTCGGCGCGATGGGTATCGCGTTTACTCACACCGGAGTAAAAACAAAAATGGATGACCGTTTCGGAGGAGGGTCTGGCCAGGATTCAACGCAAATCAAGGGATTAGATGAGAATTGGATCCACCACTACATACCAAAGATCAAGAAACAGTCGAAGCAGTGGACTTTTCCGGTCGAAGCAGCTCCAAAGAAAGCAAAGACCGTTCCATCGGCCGGAAAGGTCATCGAGATCATTTTTGGGATTCCCAATGTCTGATCCTCATCGACTATCTACAGAAGGGAAGGACGATCACGGGGCAATACTACAACGATTTATTGATCCGATTCGGTGTAGTATTAAAGGAGAAACGGCCTCGTTTCCAGCGGAAAAAGTGCATTTTCACCACAATAATGCACCGGCTCATTTATCGTGTTTAAATTGAATGAGTTGCGCTACAAATTAGTCTTTCATTCTCCATATCCACAGAACCTAGCCCCCAGCGATTTTTCTATTCCTAAACCTAAAAAATCGCTGTCAGGAAGAGTTTTGCCACAAATGAGGAGGTTATCGCTGCTACAGGTGGTTATTTTGCAGATCACGAAAAATCCTACTTTTCCAACGGCTTTAAGAGACTAGAGCACCGTTTGAAAAAGTGTATTGATCTTTGAAGAGACTACATCGAAAAATAAAAAATAAAAAAACAAATCAATACCGTATTTTTCTTGTCGATTTCCAAACATGCAAAAATTCAAGAGATTATTCCCAAACTCTGAGTAACGAACCCCGCAAATTGTAACGTTTCGGGTAAATGGCGACGAACAGCCGCGAATATTCGTCAAAGGCGATGCGAAGACGAATACGCCATCTATTGGAGTAACAAAGGGTACTTATTGAAAAAACCCTACAGGTACAGTCCGGACGTCGTTGGCGATGATTTGCAGAAATGCATCCTACGAAGTTCCAAATCTGCTGAAGGAGTTTCACGACAGCCCCACTGTCATTACGGGTAACTATCTCCGTCTTTCTTGCCTTTATTTTTAGAAACAGATGCAAGACGACGTAGCAAAATATTTAAAAACGTGTGTTGTATTCAATCTAAAACTTGCCAGCCTGACAAAAACATCACCTCTAAATAAGCGATTTGAATCAAGTTTATTTGACCTGTTCGGACCATTAGTTACGTCTCTAGAAGGATATATAAGGTGGAGCGGAAGAACCGAGATATGAAGGCACATCTTGCCATTCTCGTGTGAGAACATGATAGTACCTAACCCACATTACTAACCGAAATTGGAATTGCCATGAACACTCTCATTACAAGCAACACTGGATATAGCTCCGCCTATCCAGACTTCCAGAACTAGCTACGAAATCTTCGCTGCTGAGATGACACCGCACTTACTAGGCCTCATGGAGACGCTAGAAGCCGCTCATCGCGTCGCCGACAGGAATAAGATTTACGCTCATACCGTACGCTGCCCAATGTCCACATATTTACTGGAGTTCACGTCTGGATCGACATCCATCTACTAAGCCGGTCCAAGGACCAGACGTGATAAGCCCTACATTATTTTACAAGAAGAAAAGAAGCCGCTATATCGAAGTCGCTGCTCTGAACTTTCCATGCCTCAGCACTCACATTAACCGATCCATCCGCAAGACGCGACGTCCAAAACCGCAAGACGCAAATCTTGGCTGCCTCATCGGGACGATCTCCGCACCATGTGAGAAAGATATAATACGCTCGTGTACCTACAAAAGTGTGTGACCTTGAGTAGACTTTTTTTTTCAAACAGTGTTTGACCTGGCCCCCCTCATAGCTTCATTTTTTGAAAAAAAACGACATTCTTTTTTGAATTATTTTATCATTATTTAATTTGAAAAAGAAGTACTCAATCGCTATTTTTGAGTACTTTACGTCTTTGTAGGGAGGGCGGGGGTAGTATTTGGGCAGGCTGAGAAAAAAACAACCTTGTAAGGTTGTGAGTAAGTCTTAAGTAATAATAACAGTTAATTACGTAACGATTTTCGCAATTTAATTGACAAAAAACTTTTACATTTGCAGCGCCATCTCTCGACCAATAAAAAAATGTTTCGGATAAAACTTACATACTTTTTAACCGTCTATTAGAATCTGCAATAAAAAATAGGGGTTTCCATTTAAGATTTTAAAGTTGCCCCCTGTTCCTGCCCCCCTTGGGGGGCTGGGGGGGCAAAGTCTACGGCATCAGATGTCCCCCTCAGAACCATTAACTTTTCATTTGGAACACTTTTTGATTCAATGCAATGTTTCAGAATTATCGCTACTGGCGGATTAAAATGGGACACCCAGTATATACTCAATAAATAGTGTGCTGTATTTCTTGCACGAAGAGATCTTTCAAACTAGGTGTTACTTGACATACTTTTCCATTTGAAATAAAGATCGGAGGTGGCTGGGGACTTCCGGAAAGAGATAAACATACAGCATATACATAGAATGAGGGCAAGAAAAAACAATACGTAGCGTGTTGTGAATTTTATTACAATTAATGTGTCAACATTGTATATATATATACCTTTTTATAATGAATAAAGTGTTATAAAAATTATATGTTTGAAACTCATCATAATTGAAAACTTAGAAGTTTGCTAGAGCAAAAATAAAATATATGTTTTGTTTTATTTCAAAACTCCACAGTAAGAGATGTTAAAAATAATTCTAGTGGTTAAAAAACAGGTTGTTCTAGCATCAAGGGTTTTAAGTAAAGAACATAGCTTAATAATAATTTGTCTACGTTTTTTTTGTAACTGATACATAATATTTATAAAGGTTTCTTATTATGACATACTAATAACAATCGTTGCATTCATATTTAAACTAATTCTTTATAGTTAATAGAACACAATAATTTGTTTAAGAAGGATTTTACTTTGAACAAAAAGTTTTTGTCTGAGTGTGATGAACAATATTTTTCAAATGAATTATAGACCCATATTTTAGATGCAAACAACTTCATTCTCCGAATATGACAGAACCATGTTTTGTAATGAATATAACTTAAAATGAACTGGAAATTATTACTCATATGTTGTCAAAACTTGGCTTAATATATTTTGCCAAAAACTGTAGAATTTCAATTTCTGGGGATTAATACTTTAATTCATTAATATTATTTTTGCGGCATCTGGCTTAATATCAAAAACAAACTCCGTGTATCTAAATTTCGTGCCTTTATCCCATAATTGATATTTACGTATTTTCTTCCCTTGTTATTCTTCTCGCCCCGTCGACGCTGCAATAAATATTCATTAGCATTTAACGATTAAATTTTGATATTTTCATCGGGCTAATGAAAACAACGGCGGGATTAGTTTGGCATCCATCGGTACGGGGAAAATTAACGACCTTTTCCTCGCCGTCAATGCCGTCGCCCGCCCCTCTTCGTGCGTTCCCAGGGTCCTTACAGGAGACCGTTTAGGGAGTTTTGAAAAGTGCCCGGACTAATTGGGGCGCGTCGCTCCACGGCTTCTCTTTCGACGGAATCATTAATAAGAAAAAAAAAACCTGTTAATTAAGGAATGTTGAAATTACACAGAATGTAATTACAAAACCAAAATATAAGCTGTTACGTTATAAAATTAAAATCAACATAATTGTGGACACCATCACTTGGTGAATTCATTTTTTTGAATTAAAGAACCTGCGTAATTTATAATAGCATGCGTAATTAGGTTTCATATTAAAAGTAAATATATCAAAAATACCGAATACCTAATATAAATTGGCATAATATTTGTTAAAAGCAACGGTTTCGTTATATCAATAGATAATATCAATATTACATATTTCAAGTAAAGGTAAATGGAGGATTATTTTAGAGAGCTGAACTTTACCTAAAAAATAATAATTTTCTTACAAGCGTCGTGATTACTAATGTCGTGAATTTACTGGCCACTGTTGTTTAAAAGTTATCTCTGAATGAAATGAATTGATGAATGGTGATTGCAGGGTGCTTTGTCTCTGATTACAATAGCTACACATTTAGATGAGGTTCATGGTTATATTGATTTTAAGAATAGATGTTTCAAATGTTTCTCAATAGTGATTATTTCTGTTAATTGTTATATGAGGTTATTGGATGGATTGTGGATAGGATATAGAAGAAGTTTAATTTTAGGATGATACAAAGGGCTGCACCTTCAGATAACTGCAGGTTTTTCAAACGGTGGGTTAAGGTTTGTATAATATGATAGCAGAGTAATCATACTGATCATATTATAGATGTAGGTAGCTGTTTTTGTAGAAATGTCTTGATTTTGATAAGTTAGAATTCTAAAATGTCGTTCCCTTCTCTTGATCTCTGCGTTAAGGTTTTGGGTACGAATTTTAAATGTTTATTTTGCATCAATTGTTATACCAAGAGCTTCTCAGAATTGACAAGGTAAACTTGTGTTATTATTTATAGTCATTTTATGTTGGTAATTCTGAATAAATAGGCTACGAAGCTAGGATTTATTTGGGTTTATAGATATTCTCCATTTTGAAAACCACGTTTGTATCGAATCGATCAACCCATCCAGCATGGTAAAGGTTTTGTTTATTGTCAGTGTTTGGGCTATTATCTGCGCATCACCTGCATTCAGCAGAGGATAGGCACAAGGATTACCATACAGATTTACCTAATATTTTATAGATATATATATTTGATTGCACTTATTTTTTTCCAAATTTTTATTTATTTGAAAAACTTTTTTAACGTAAAATCATATATCGTTTAAGGTTTTTGGCAGAAACTGTAAATTTAAACTACGAAAGAAAATTATTTTTTATGATTAATATCCGACTACATTAGCCAGGAAAGTAGTTGTTTCAGTAAGTAATATGTAGCTCATGTAGATTTAAGAAAATATTTGTATTTTTAAATTAACTGTATAAATTCTATTTATATAATTATTATTTAAAAAAGGCGTATTGTAAATACATCTATAATTTGCCCTTTAAAACTAGAAAGCAATCATTTTATCACTTAAGAACAATTTATCTATCCACGAATTATATAAGCATTTATGAAGATTTTTCACACTTACTTTCAGTTGATTTTAATTACCGAAGCAGGACTTTTACTGCGAATTATCCAAATTTACTTTTCTAATGCAGAGCGTGGGGGATGAGGTTTATTGGGGTGTAAAAGCGTAGGGTGATAATTTCATTAGTTCGACGTTTCGCGTGAGAGAAAAGAAAAGTTTCTTCGCCGCAGCTCGGGTTTGACGCGTGGTGGTAATTGGTAATTGCCCCAGATTGCTGGATCGTACGGCCCCATTGGCAACGGTGGCAACGCCGGTGGCTTTTCGGGGTTTAGGTAATTAACCTCTCAACTGATTTATTGCCCACAATCGCTTTTCTATTATCTCGCTTTGATTTATACACAGATTGAAATCAGAGGTAGTGAAAGTATTTCAATATAATTGGTCTAGACTGTTGCAAATCTCAATTAATTTGTTAATAAACACCATCTGGTGTTGAGGTTGATGAATCCTTTATAAATAATGAGTTCTAATACCATTAATTACAATATTTATTTTTCTTCATATTACACTTTCTAAGTATGTTTATAAATTGGTTTCAATTTAATAAAAAGAATGGTTGCGGCCGTTCGACTTGATAATCCATACTTAGACTGAATTATTTGTGGTTAAAACAAAGAGATTATTCAATTCAGTAGATTAATTTTCTTTTCTTCTTTTCAAATACTATATACTATATGGACCCGTACATTCCTTAAAAAACCTACAAGCAACCACACTAAAATGCACTGGTACATCATCATGCATAAACCACCTAGTATTTACTTGTTTGTTTGTTTTTAAAAGTTGCGATACTTCTCGCCAGTGTCTTCTTGGTAGAAATACCGGCCCAATTAGCCAATCAATCACAATTCCAACCTAAAGGTTCAACGAGAACTGATGTTGAAAACGATCTTTATTTCATGTGTTTTTTTTTCAGCCTACACATGGTTAATTTAAAAATTGCTTATTACTTTTTTCGAAAAATGCGCTTCATAGGTAAGAAGAATCAGGATCAGTAGTTCAGAAATTTGAATCAATATGTGCCAAAGCCACTGACAGAATGCAATACGTCGAGTTGAATTAGCAGGAAGAAGTGCCTGAATATGAATTGAAAAAACATGCACATAGACAAAAAATATAACAATATATTTAGTGCCATATGTTTAGTTGTGCACGAGTCCTGTATTAACAACAAATTATATTGAATGATTTAACAATGACGTATATTGTTGATTTGATAAATATCTTGAGATCATCCGTGAATAGTAAGTGAGGGCAACAGAGATGGAAACCCGAAGAACCCCTGATGTTACCCGTATTGTATTGTAAATTAATCCATTTATCTCTAAAAATTGAACTCTCTCGGTTTAATAAGACCTCGGCCATTTCAGTACAATCAATACCATAAGTATGGAGTTTGTGCAGCAATATAGAATGATTGACACCGTCGAAAGTTGAAGAAAGCTTAAGTTAGTGTTTATTAAATTATTTTCAGCTCCACTTTCGAAAATAATGCATAACTGAGTAAATAATAGTTTTTCAAAGATTTTGGGTATTACTGATAATATGGATATTGGTCAGTAATTTTTAACATTGGATTTAGTGCCTGATTTATGAATTAGGGTTGTTATGAAAGCAGATTTCCACTAATCAGTCAAGATACCAAAACTGAATGATAAACAAAAGTATTTGGTTTAGTGGAATATATAATGAATTACTGCAATTGCAAAGAAAGCTACTGCGATTTTTACTTTATATACTGAAGAAAAGAGGGTTAAAGGTAGATTTGCAATTTTTTGGCGAGTATAAGCACTATCTGAGACATAATTAACGGTATCCCTGATGATTTTTGTTTTTGATCATATATTGTAGGGAATAGATTGCTCTACGTTATCTACAGCACAAAGTAGATTCAGTTTTACACAGTTTAGAATTTTTATAGGCTTCTTTTTTACATTTTATTATATTGATTCATTTTTTGTGAACCAATTAGGACCAATTGAGTGTTTTGCACGTTTTCTTGGGTTTACGTCCCAAGAAATCTACAAAGTAGATTATGTTATAAAATATTTGTGTTGCCTTATTAATATCAGTACAGTCATATAAATGGGATCATTCCACAAATGATAAGAAGTTATTGATACTATCAAAGTTAGCTATATTGAAATCATGCTTAAATTTGTAATTATCCTCAAGCATGTCATATTCATATACAGGTACATCAAAAATTAGCGACTCATGATAAAAAAACCGGTGAAATAATGGGTATATATTCACTAACAGTAAAAGATGATGGCGAGTTCGAGTGTACACAGTGTAGTTTGTGCGTTAAAAATTAAAATAAAAGGATTACGTGCATTAAATGTACAAGTGTCTGTCATAAAGGATGCTTCGAAAGTAAACGGAGGAAGCATATAATCTCTGTAAGCGATGACAGTTTTAACTGCTACAACGGTTCAACGGAGGCTAACCTCAAAACCAGTGTTGTGGTCAGTTTTTGGCGTCCCCTATGGAGCAAAATATGACCTAAAAAATTCCTACAGTGAAGACGAAAACACAAGATAAAGTTAACACAGTCAACGGCGAAAGGAGACTAAATGCATAAAGCTAAATGAGCACAAAATTGCTCGGCAGAAATCCGAACGCAAAAAAAGGAGTGAGATAACGAACAACACCAACGATAAGGCCACTAAAAACGCAAGGGCAATGAACCCGGGATGGACGACGAATGTAAAAAATAAAGGAATAAATCATGTGAACAATTTGAATCTACAACTAATTGAAGAAGTAATACAAAACAAATTTAGTGACATAATTAATTTCGGATCCAGTGGATACCAACGTGAACTGGTAATCTCAAAAAATTAGAGGTTTTAGAAAAATTGTAATAAAATTGCAACTGGGGAGAGTAGTGTAAACCAGGAAAATGCTTCTACGTTAAAGGTAATACAAAGAAAATCATGGATTTTTCTGAAAAACTCTAGTAAGGATGTTTAAATTAGCAAGAACTGGAGGAATACAGATGTGAAAAGCTATGTCTCAAATCTGAAAAAATGGGAAATGCATTCAAAGTAGAAATTCTGTTTCACCTTGTGTGTTTAACTATAATTAACAAAATAATAACAGAAGTGAAAATTTTCAACATAACAAAATGATAAACATCAAAAAATGTTTAAAATAATGCATCATAACGGGCAATCATTACAAAATAAAACAAGTCAAATAATACATTTCGTTGAACTAGAAGAAAATATTGAAATTATAGGCATAACAGAACATTGGTGCGATCGAAAATTATTGCAACAGGTCAAACTCTAAGGCTATAAATTGGGAGCATCATTTTGTAGACTGAGAAAATATGGAAAAGGGGCGGCAATACATATATGTCAAAAATAATCTAACATATAGTTCATTAAAATTAAAATGCATCAACAACTTGGCGTAAGAAAGAGTGTTTGAATGTGCGGGCATTTAATCAAGAAAGTACGCTGGAGAGTACTCCGGATCAAGACTTAAAATATTCTTCTTAAAATTGCTCTTTTTTGTTGGATACATTAGGGTCTCTTAAAAAACTGTATTTAATTCTGGGCGATTTTAACATCAACACAATGAAAAATAATATTGCTTCTTAAACATTTTCCCAGATGTTAAGTTCGTACGAGGCTAGGCTATTGATAAATGTATCAACCAGAAAAGTAAGTTGTTTGGGTAACATAATAACTAATTTTAACCAAATAATTACTGCAAAAGTAATTAACTTGGGACTGTCGGATTATTGCGCTCAAATAGTTGGTTTTGAACTTATTATTTAATTCATCATTGTAAGAAGCGGTTTTTCTAAAAGGTCTAAAATGGGGTTTAATCAAGCCTATCCATTAAAAAGGAGGTAAGCTAATGGTTTATTTATTTATTTACATCTTTCGTCTTCTTTCTTACAAATTAACTACGAAAATATAAATAAAATTTTGGCCGAAAGAAGCAGGGACGGAGTTCATAATAACAAATTATGTTCTTCAATTCTAATCCTTCTTGCAACATGATGTTGGGATGGCAGCAATTCTCGTCCACATCCGGAAGCTTTTATATTGTATCATCTTTTTTATCCACTTTTTAGGAGGAACTTTTGGTTGTTATAGCAGACAGGCTGTTAAATTTTCTGTCAAAATATAACATTTTCGATGAAAGGCAGTACGGGTATTTACCCAATAAAAATATTAATCTAACGTTTTTCAAGTACGTAAAGCATCTTGAGAATGGAAGTGTTCTGGACCCGATATTGTTTGTGATCTAATTTAAATGACATTTTCTTGCTCAAGTACTTCAGAAAACCCCATATAACGTGTTATGCGAACGATACTAACTTGATAATTTCCACGAATAGCTTATGTGACTTACGTACTAACACTAAATTCAGACTTGGTGTAGAGGAAATCAAATGATTCTGAATCAAGACAAAACTCATTACTTAATGTATAAAGCCAGTAATAGTTGAAGTTATTAGCCCAGAGAATAGTTTTTAGGAACTAAATAACATTAAACCTGAGGTAAATACGCGATTTTTGGGGTGCACATAGACATGAGTCTAATGTGGAAGATACACATTGAGAATCTGTGCAGTAAATTAAGCGCTCAATGTTATTGTATACTAAAAGCAACGGAAACGTCTTCTATAAAGCTTGTTGTTAATGCATATCATGCCACCTTTGTTTTATTAAGACATGGAATAATGCATTGGGGTGGATCGGCTGACATTACCCAGGTGTTTATGATTCAAAAAAGAGTGATAAGAATCTTGTTTGGGATCAAGTATCTTGACCCGTGTCGAAGATACTTCAAGGAGCATCACCTGGTAAGGTGATTGTATGTGTTTGAGTCTCTGAAATTTTGTCACGAAAACAAGCATTTGTTTGAAGAGATGGGAAAGGATGCTTTCAGAAATAGAATTTATCTCATGCATAAACTTACACTCTCTAAAAAGGCATATAATGCGTCTATATTTTTTTTACAGTTTACCGCCAAGCTTGAAAAATATTTTAAGAAATTTAGAAAGGAAGCCTTTAATATAATGGTTGAAATTGAGCCATATATGACGAAAGATGTTTGTTATGTTGGGTTTAATTAAGAATATGTTACAACCAAGGGTATTTTGCATTTTAAACTTTTGATGTACTATTTAATAGGTTGTCTTTTACTCAATTGTTTTTGAACCGCCTCAACCGTTTCAATTTTGTTACATGGTTATATTGTCTTTGTATACACGTTGTCCCCTGAAATTTTGAATATGAGTAATGTAATTTGTATTATATCTCGATTATTATTGGTTGCTATGGTTGTTGCTGCAATATGCATGTCAATTTGACATTTTGAAGCTATAATGTTAACAGGAATTTTATGATCATCTGGGATATTGTTTGGCTCAACAAGGAGATGTTTTCGAGCATTTAATAAGATGAACATTGCAGTTATTTGTAATTCGTTACGTCAGCATTGTGTCCGTAAAAATAGTAATATTAAAATAACGTGTAAATATATTTCATTTTGATTCCCTATTTTATTACAAATTAGAAATTACTGATTATTTCCCGTTGGTCAGTCCTTTAAAATATGTGACGAGCGTGGTAACTAAGCAACGAGTAATGCATTGAAATGCCCATATTCAAAATTTCAGGGGACAACGTGTTTGTAAATTGTGTGTCATGATAGATTACCTAACATATTTTTAAAGAACTGTATGTACACTCTTACATATCCTATTACATATTTATTTCAAAAGCCTATTATCGAGCGCGATGTACCCGACTGTTGGAAAAATTGTTTTGTAACACTAATTCATAAAAAATGGGATCGTAATGATGTTTTGAACTTACAATTACGAAATTATTCGATAAAATTAATTCTCAACAGTTAATTTGCATATGTAAAAATATAATAACTGAAGAACAGCTGGGATTTTTCAGCGGCAAATCAACAGCTACTAATTTAGCTTAGACTTTGGCAGGGTCTCCCATTCTGTTTTAATTTACAAACTTCGGAACTTAGAATTAAATGATTCCATAGTTCATTGGATCAGTAGTTTTATTACTAATAGAACCCAGCAAGATAGCATAAGCAATAACACTTCCAAGATAATTAAGGTAGCCTCAGGTGTGCCGCAGGGATCACAGTTGGGCCCAAATTTTATTCTTGCTATTTATAAATGATACTGTAAGTTGTTTCCACCATTGCAATGTGTTAATGTACGCTGATGACCTAAAACTGTTTTATGTAGTACATGACTATCACGATTCTTTAATGATTCAAAATGATTTAAATCGTGTTACAAAGTGGTGTTTTAAAAACACTTTTTTCACATAGAGGAGAAATAGATTTATGGCAAAATAAATTGGATTCTAAGGTGGTACATATTAATAATCTTGTCAATACATGCTTAAAATTGTTGGACTATGTGTCCAGAATAGGAAATAGGATTTTTCTGTGGATTCAATAAGAATATTATAATATTATAACAGTATACTGTTCGTTGGTACGATCCGTCTTGAATATGCTGCGGTGGTTTGGTCTCCGCACCAAATCTATTTATTTAAAAATTTGGACAAAGTTCATTACAAATTCTTGAGAATTGTTGCTTATAGAAATCAGATTCCATCAGAATCATTGAGACAACTTAAGAGTATCACTTAATATGCAATCTTTACTTTTGAGACGCTTTGTGGGTGACTTAGTATTTATTTTTAAAATTGTTAATAACTTTATTTCGTGTTCGAAATTGATATCAATATTGCCTTTTAAAATTAAAACTGTTGCAGTAACTACACGTAGTATGGCAGCATTTATTATTCCTCATCACCATACCACCAGTTTAGTACGAAGACATTTTACATTTTGGTAATACAACAACAAGCTCACAAATTTGGATTTGTTGGATAATTTTTTTGAAAATTTCCAGTTAAGTCTGCTTTATTTTGACGACAAAAAAAGAATTCCTTCATTGTACGTCCGGCTGGCCATAAGCTCTGTTCAAGCAATTTTTTAACAAGTGACTCTTTTACTCATAAATTTTATGGGCACACGTCGTCATTTCTTGCAAGTTCGAAGCACTTGGCATCTTTAATATCCAGAACATTCTGAACATGATCCATAACAGAATCAATTGATGAAACGGGCTGCACCTACTAATGTAAATCCACTGACGACTTTTAGCAGATATTAGTGGATGTGCAGTTGTTGAGGATTTTATTTTCAGCAGAGTTACTATTACTAGAAATGATCCTATTACCGATTCTTTAAGAGGTTATTTATGGGTTGTCTATGCGGTTGCTCAGCGCTGCTACTAACTACAAAATTATCTGAAGAAGACTTAGATCTGTATCTAGTCACAGCAGTGGAGCTTTTCGAGTTACTTCAGATGTCATTATTATTGGTGATATTAGAGTTATGAATTGGTACCGATTTCTTTACTCCTATATCAATGATTACCGTAAATAGTTGTGGAGATGTTGGTTGCAGAATTGTTGTTTGCAGAGAACAAGCAGTCATTGAAATGTTGCTAGTATGTTGAGAATGGAGTTGAGTAATGCGGAATGTTCTTATACTTTGTTGAAAACAGTTTGCAATTTAAGAGCGTTGGAATTATGCTTTTCCTTCAGATTACAATTGAATGGTATGTCAGATGTCTGATAATGAAGCCAAGTTCGTCAAGAATCATATAGCAGAACTAATTGAAGAATAAAAACGAATAACGATGAAGGATTCAATAATTTTGTAATTTAATTATTTACAGAATATTACATTTTTGGAGACCGAAACAGGATTTATGTTTAAATTACTTCAGGTATTTTCGAATTTTATGGAAGAACAAATGAAATCAATGAAAGAATTGAAATCAATACTGAACAATAATTTATTAAGAATTGGTTGAATTTAATACAAGGGAATTAAAATAAATTCATGAAATTACCAGATATACCAGCAGTTACTAATTTAATAAAATATATAACAAAATTATTGGAACATTTCCATATTATCCATGTATACCCATGGAACAACTGATAGATCACATTTAATTATTAATCTTTATTTATTACTGCGAAAATACTCAGTAGTTTAATAAAATAATTTTTATTATCAAATTGTGTTGTTTTCGACAGGTTTTACAGACATTAGGTACACAATTGGAAATTTAGTTCAAAGAATTCAGTAAAGCATTTAATAATAGTATGATTGAATTGGAAAAAGAGTTTTGAAAGTTTGTGATTCTATTTAAACGCTTTCGACACAATTTGACGCGGACAACGAAGTCTTACTTCTTGTGCCTCAAGGTTTTTATATAATTTTTAACCCTAGAGAGGCCTAGAGAGGCGTAATTAATTGCGTAATTAGCTACTTAAACTTTATTTTAATTACTTTGTTTTACCACTTCTTCATTATATTCAAGATGTAGCACAAAGTAAACGCCTCCACAATTAAACATTTATTTTAATTGGTTCATTCTTTACTTATGCCGTATGCCGACGAGTATTTTTTTTCATTTTTATTATTCTTAAATATTACAAAATTATATTATATTAAATTTTTTCTAACACTAAATATAATAATATTTTTGATAGTAAATTTTAATATTAATAATAATTTATTTTACAGAAAATCTCCTTAGAAAATAGAATTTGCATAATATTTGCGAAATAAAAAGCAATAATTTAACACAAAAAACATGTTATTGTATCTAATTAATAATAAGTAGTTATTTTCAAATTTTTACTTAACTCACTACAATTTTTTTTGCCACGCTGTGGTTTCTTCAGGTGAACAATATATAATACGTATGTGCTATTGATTTGCGAGAAGTTTTGATTGTTTTAATAATTAGAATTTTTTAACAATTACGTCAATGACAAATATAGTATATTATAACATAATTCAAAATGATGAACGATTATATTTACATAGTGAGTATGTTTAAATATGTGTAACTAATTTACCATGTAATCTCATCTTTTTTTAACTCGCATTTGTTAGAACATCGGTTTAACCTCGTTATATCGATCTCGTCGTAACGGGCAAAGTTACCTCAAAGTAGGGGCAGTTCGTGCAGCTTTCCACATCCTTTTTACCCAATTACTTACAAGTCCGTGTAAATGATTGCATACTATGCTCGCGAGTAACAAAAGATACTTCTGATACAAATGTATCGCATTATCCCTTTACACAAAAACTTTCCGATCTGTGACAAAAAAGGTAAAAAAGTTTTACCGTAATATGATCAAAATTAGAGGGAATGGGGATAGTAATTTAAGAGGTTTCTACTCTCTAATTTACATGTTTTCAATAGCATGTCTTAAGTATGTAAATTACGAGTTTATTACGGAATTTTTGCACAAAAGTTAAAAGTGTATAATTTATTCCTTAGTGAAATTGTACTCTTTATGAAATAAAAGATAGCAATATTTTATAATAACTACTAAGCTAAGCATTAATCATAATAAAATTTACTAAATAACTTATATATAACACGATAACTTATATTCATGATTACATCATTAAAGTAGGAGATTTTATATCTAATTAATAATAAGTGGTTAATGTTCTAATTTTTATTTAACTCACTTCAATTGCTACACTTATTATTAATTAGATATAATATGAATTTTCAATTAAGTGTCTCGTCAATCAGTTCAGTAAGAGAATTCTTACCTTCGCTATCTTAAAATATGTTCTTATGATACAATCTTCATTCCCTTGCTGGTTCAACAAAACGTGAATTAGTTATACTAATCAAAAGCGATCGGCTCATACAAAATACAAAACAAGTAACAATCCTATGGATTATGAATCCTTTCGAATTCTACGTGATCGTTCTTTAGTGTTAAGTAGATCATTATATGTCACATATATTAATAAAGTCGAGACCAATATTTGTCACAATTCCAAATATTTTTGAAAATTTATCAATGAATCCAGAAAGACTTCAGGAATTTCCTCAGCAATGATATACAAGGAAGTCCAATTGGAAAATGGTCTAGATATAGTAAACTCCTTTGCAGATTTCTTCTCATCGGTGTATGTTAAACCTAATAAAAATTATTTTAATTGTAATTATAATTGTCTTTAAGTATTTTGAGTCAAATAAGTTTATATTATCTGCAAAAGATGTTTTTAACGAAATTTCACTATTGTTAAATAATTTTAGTTGTGGCCCTGATGGCAAATCCGGTTACTTTCCTGGCCAACACTTTTTTCACCATTACTAAACCTTTACATGTTTTATTTTCAACCTCACTTGAACATTCTGTTTTCCCAATTTATAGAAATCTATTTTTATAACACCTATTTATAAAAAAGGTAAACGTAATAATATTGAAAACTATAGAGGTTTTCAATCATCTATTCTTAAGATATTAGATTGATGGTAAAACAATTATCGTGGAGTGCCAGATATCTTTTAATCGTTTGAACCACCTTCCTAATTTTAAAATGATTGGTGTTAACTTTAAGTAATTTCAAATTGCGACTAAAATCCAAAGAACTTCTTAGTTATGTTTAAAATATAGAATGCGCTAAGATAGATTTTAAGTAGTAGAATTTAAGTATTCGTTATATTTTATGTAAAAAGATGATCTGTCAATAAATATTATATTCTATTCTGTTCTATTATTTAGGTTCATGAGTTTTACATATTAAAAAACTTGATAAATTTTGCTGAAACCAATATACTAAAAATATAAAAATGCAATATTTTCTAGTTTGTCCCATTTGTTTTTACGATTTCTTTTAAGATTACCTTTGTGTACTTCTGTATTTATTTCTTATAAATCATAGATTTTGAATTTACAAAATATATTTTCAAGTTAACTGCCTCTAAAAGTAATTTTGCAGTTTCTTAAAATCGTACGAAGCAGATGCTTTCCAATTCCAAAAATTTGTAATCCAAACAAATATAAAAGTACATATATTTAATATTTTCTAATATTTTGATGGTATTTCACTCATACGGTTTAGTTCAGGCAATGTCTTAGATAAAACACTCAACTTCATTATGGTGGAGGAAAGTTAAAATGGTATTCAGACCCAAATCAGACGAGGCAGACACTACCATGTCAAATCATTTAGACCGATAAGCCTAACATCGTTTATGACGAAAACCGTAAAGAATTTTTCCGATTGGTAGATCAGGGACCATATTCTAAAAACAAATCCTCTTAACCCAAATCAACACGCGTATATACCATGACGCTCAACCAAATCTTTACTCCACTGTATGATCACCCCCATATTAAGGAGGCGTGGGTAAATAAAATGTAAGCATCGGGTCTATTTCAACAGCATAGGGTAAGCTCTCTCAATGCTCAGTACTCCAGTTGCACTTAGTGAGTAGATAAAACATATTCTAAGCAAACGGACGGTAAAAGTATCGTTAGGAAACGAAGTCTTTAAAGAAAGAGTCTCCGTAGCAGTTCATAGGAAGGAGTGCCATCTCCTTTCCAGTGGAACATCGTAATAGACGACTTGCAAAAGAAAGTAAATGGCTTCCCACCCATATAATAAGCATATGACATAAAGACCGCAATTAACTAATGCAGAGTGGACTCAATATAGTGGAGAAATTGTGTACAAACAACGCCCTGTCGGTAAATCCTAGTCGAGACTGATGCTGTTTACCAACAAAAATAAACTGGACAGAATGAAGCTACCTAGAATATTCAACACCACTCTCTAGATTCATAGGTAAAGTATCTGCGGTTATCGTAGATCCTAAAATGAACTAGAGTAATAATCTTCAAACAAAGGTACATTGCATTGCCATAGCATTCTGGCAGTGGCGGGGAATCGTTGGGAATCACCATGAGGCATTGACGTTGTAAGACCGGCCCTAACATATGCAACAGTTGCATGGTGGCCTAGGGTTAAATTCAAAACTGCAACAAGTAAGCTATAGTACATTCAACGTCTAGCTTGTATGAGAATTACTGGCGACATACGCACCACACCGACGCGAGTTGTTCCAAATTCCAAAAACGTGGCCACAATTCCCTAAAAACTATTGTTTGATTTGGGATTTTTTTCATGATCTAGTTATATATGTTGGTTCCTAGCATGTTAAAAATCGTAACGACCTAACCTGCATATGGGGAGCTTTTGTTCTCTAAGTTCTTGCGCTTAGTCTTGAGTGGATAAGTGACGTAGATTGATTATTATATATTCTATTGTTTACTATAAATATTATAACGCGTTTACAATACATTTTATGTCTTATTCAACTAGAATAACATCTAAAATTCGATGTTTTATGAATTCCGGGTTTAAAATGTAATGTTTAATATTAAATAAATCAAAAATCTCACGACATCCCACTATTTCTCAAGTTTTCTCGTAATTATAAATTATTTATTAATAATATCACAGTGAAGGTAGCTACTAAGATCACTAATATGTATAAAAGTGATTTTTTTTTGTAAACAAAGGTGAAAAACTGCAATAAGTGTCATTGCATAGAATATACTGCAAAGGCACTGCAGTGTGACTTCGAATCAAAATAATACTACTAAATTAATACACTAGTAAATAAATACAAAATACGAATAAAATAATAATCGTATAATTACATCCATTAAGATTACAAATGTAAAAATAATAACTTAATTTTAAATAATTATTTATCGTAAATTTGAAATTAAGATTTTTAATCAGCAATCTCAAAAAGCCTATATACAAATTCATAAAAACTAATTTTTACCTTTTTCCGACATTTTTATTTTCAAATTTTTTTTATCAAGTTCTCAAAAGAGTTTATATATTAGTCTTTATGAAATTCTAGCAATTTTAACCGTTATTGTCTGGCATATTGGATCGGCCATTTAGCTTTTTTTTTAAATTTCCTTAAAATAAAGTATATACAAAGTTTTAATTAAATTGATTAACATATTATAACGACCTTTTCGGTATTTGGGTCCACTGTCTCTTCCTAAGTAAAGCGCTAAAAGTAAGAGGCAACGGCCTATGGTGTCCAACGGCGGGCCGAAGTAGGGTTCTCGGAAGAACGATTTAGAGGGACCGTGTTACTCCGATCTATACTATAACACATAAGCTCCCAGTCTGACGCATATATGAAAACTTTGTTGACTGATTTGTGTAAGTGTAGGTTAGTACACCTTCAATTAAAATTTCACCTTTTAAACCGTTAGTTTAAAGTTTTCAGTCGTTTTAGTTACCCTGGTTTTGTAATTTTCAAGATAATGGATAGAGAGGAATTTCGTATGTTGATTAAACACTGTTTTTAATGGGAAATTACCGTTGGAACAGTGGTTTGATAAGCATTATGGGAACTCTACACGAGGGCAATCAACCATTATTGACTGGTATGTTGAACTTAAACCCGGTCGTATAAGCACCTATGACACTGAACGCACTGGTCGCCTAAAATCGGCAGTGGTTTCAGAAAACATAAAAAATGTCTAAAAAAGACTTTTAAAAGATCGTTAAATGAAGTTCTGTAGAATAGCTGACAAATTGAAGGTATCAGAAGGTAGTGTCAATTTTACATGAAAATTTGGGCATGCGCAAGTTGCTTTCGAAGTAAGGGACCAGAAACAACGTCTTAACGATTTTGAACGCTGTTTGAAGCTGCACAAACGACATAAAAAAATTCTTGCATCGGTATGTGGCAATGGATGAAACACGCATGAATAAAAAAATCATCAGCTGAGTGGATAACAGTCCGCGAAAGTCGTTCAAAGCGATCAAAAACTCAAAAGTCGGCTGGGCAGATTGTGGTATCTGTAGTTTGGGACGCACATAGAATTTTATTCACTGATTATCTTGAGAAAGGCAAAATCATCAATAATGGATATTACGTGGTATTATTGGATCGATTGAGTGCAGAAATCAAGAATTTCGGCCCCACTTGTAAAAAATAAATGCTGTTTCACCACGATAATGCCCCGTGTCACAAGTCGATGTAATTGGATGAATTATGCTTTAAATTGCTTCCCCACCTACCGTACTCTTTATATTTGACTCCCAGCAACCACTGGCTTTTTGCTGGCGTGAAAAAGGTGTTCTAGGGAAAGAAATTTGGCTCCAACGAAGAAGTGATATCCGAAACTGAGGCTTATTTTGTGAGCAAAGACAAATCGTTTTATCAAAAAGCGCATCAAAAAGTTAGAAGAGCATTGGATTGAATATATCACTCTTAAAGACGATTATGTTAATTTATTCATTATACTTTGGCTTTCTTCATAACAAAGTACAAATGAATATAAAAAAATATAATACAAAACATATAAAAATTTTGGGTAGAAGAAGGTGGGCGGAGTTCATCTGGATCTGGATTGAGTTTGCCAAGGGTGAGCAAATCATTGACCAGAGCACTTAGACCTCACTAGGTCCGTTGTGCCCCCCTGACTAGGACAGCCCTGCGTTGTTCTATCACTCATTTAGCCACCCAAGGTGGCGAGCAAAGGACAGCACAACGCTTGGAGGGTTATCCCTTATGTTGGCCATGTTCGGCCAGAGCTCTCCTAGCATGGACTCTCTAAGGTGGGCGAGAGCGGGGCATGCGGTTAACACATGTTCCACTGTCTCGTCCTTTTCTTCACATGCTCTACATATGGGGGTTTCCGCCAGTCCCATAGTAAACAAGTGTTTCCTTAGCTGACAGTGACCCGGGCGGAGCTCATGCGGCTACGATGATCTTCCACTCTAACCCATATTTCTGACAGGCAGTGAGAAACCAAGAATTCTCTTTGTTCTCTTTACTATTACCATTTGCCTCATTTTAGGCTTAAAGTCCATCTTTTAGAGATTTTGTCAAAAGTGACATATTTCTAAAAAAAATCAGATACTTATTAAGTGATGTGTTACATATGTTTGTGGATAGAGCAAAAAACAAGAATTTAACAGGTGCAGCCATATATTGTGCCAAACTAAATGTTAAAAAGATACTGCAAGACACGACTCTAGCTGAACACAAAGCAAGGTGGAAGAACACCTCTACTTTTGCTCATCACAGAAATACAATATGAATGCCCAATATTGTGTTAATCTATACATATAAGGCCTGTATCCCAGCAAAATCCTCAACTGTTTTAAAGTACACTATAACTTTTTCACCCCCCCTTTTGTCCGTCCAAAATAGATCGACAACGGTCAATCGCCGTTGTTGGCAAGGAAACAGCATCTCAGTTTTAATTTTTCTAGTTTACTTTAAAAGTAGGATTGAAACTACCTTTGGCTAAGTCTGTTTAGATAAAGAGTAAATAAAAATACTCTTGACGTTTTTATTCAATTATGTATTGTATAATATACACAAACGAATTTTACAATATATTATCAATTTTTTATAAAACTTTCGACCTTTGCGTGCAATTACCATGTATTGAATTCAATTATACCATAAAGAGTGAACAGTATTTTTATTTATTCTTTAAAATGAACTGCCACATGGTGGATCTCCTGTTAAAGTTTTTAAAGAATATTTGTCTAGAATTAATATTATTGAATAAAATTTTGTAAACGGTCGGTTTTAAAATTAAGGTAAGGTCGCTCAAGTTGATCACTGCTTAAGTCATACCATATGAATTTAGCACAAACTATAGAGGTAGCAGCACAATATAACTTGCTGCATATTTTTGGTAGTAAATATTGCAAGTAAATTAATTGAAAAATAATGTTTCTTATTAAATATATGTTCAGTACAATATATATACATAATTGTTTGATCGAAATGAAATTGTATTAATTCTATTCAATATTAAGTTATATTTAGTTTTAAATTTTAATGTGCTCCCGTATGAGATTCCTAAATCGTACTGGTACGACTTAAAATAGTATTTTTGTTTTTCCTACTATCATATGATGGTTTCTACATTCTTTATATTTTAAGCCATAATTATGTCAAGGCAGTCAAAGTGAATTTATAATGCATACAAACATGAAAATATGAACACTGAGTTAAACAAATTATCGGAAGGATTTATTAGATTCAATGAAGCTCATCGACAATATAACATCCCTAAACCCACGTTACGACGTCATTTTAAAGAATGAATTCATGAAGGATAATCCTTGTTTATCTTTAGGAACTCCAGAAGTAACATCGATGGCCAGGGCCAGTGCTTTCATTAAAAAAGTGTTTATGGATTCTTAGATAAGTATAATTCCATATTAGATGAATACAAGTTCACTGCTAACCGTTTATATAACATTGGCGAAACAGGATTATCCACTGTTCACAAACAATTCAAAATAATTACATAGAAAGGCAAACATAAAGTTGGTGCACTTACAAGTGGTGAAAGGGGTTTGACCACTACAAGTGAATTCTGTATGAATGCTGCAGGTGAATACATACCTCCTATATTAATATTTAAACGCATGCGGATGAACGATTCCTTAAAGAAAGGAGCACCACCGTGTTTCTGTTACTGTATTTCGATGCTCTAAAAACGGGTGAATAACGTCAGAACTTTTTGTTCATTGGTTGGAAAATTTCATCATGTATGCAAAGTTAGAGAATAGTAATACTTTTTCTTTTGCAAGTACGGCATTATAATGTTTTCATTTCCTGCTCATACAACCCTTCATCTTCAATCTTTGGACATATATTTTTTTTTAATCTCTACAAACAATCAAATACTTTAGCTCATATTCCTATAATAAACCAAAGCAAAAGGTTCCATGGATGTTCTACCTCGTCGAAATTACGCTCAAGCCGAATATAGAAAAAAATACGGTAAATAAAAGAAGAAATACAGAAATTAATAAAAATGAATTGGGATTAAAAAGAAGAAAAGCGATTAAATGCTTGAAATGTAAATCTTGGGTGGACGAGGTTTACGCTGGATTGAACTAGAGAACAAAACGATTTGTATATAATGATTGAATGCATCTGTAAACATATGAGTAAAAGTTACGTTTTAATTATTATCTTTAGAAAAAACACGAAAATATATTCGTAAAATCTACAACAAATGAGTCTTATTAAGACTACAATAACAAATCACTTTTGAAACAACTACTTAGTACAAGTAGTTGTTTCAAAAGTGATTTGTTATTGTAGTCTTAATAAGACTCATTTGTTGTAGATTTTACGAATATATTTTCGTGTTTTTCCTATTTTTTAGTGAATTATCTACAACGTAAAGGACTTATATATTTTATTATTATTATCTTTGTTTAATTGAACTCCTAGGTGTGACTTAGGTTATAAATGGTACCACTTAAGATATAGGTTGGCTTAGTTGTACCGCTGCAAGTTTAAACGTGAAAACATATATAGATTTTCTAGTTTCGTTATAACACATAATACCGATATTAACAAAGGTCTGAATATCACATTTCATTTATATTTATTTGATAAATCCTAAGTTTTATGCAGTTCTTTTCGTAAGGGGTACGTTCTGAGCAACCTCGCTCTAAATGACATATATCATATAAATATAATTTTGAAACTAATTATACAATTAATATTTAATTTATAATAGACTTACTAAATTTTTATTATCACTTCTAAAACACTCATATATAGAAGTGAATCACAAAAAAGTTTGCAATGTATATTATCTACAGGTTAACTTGTTAACCATGGTTAAAACTGTATGCTTTATGCATTATAATAATGATTATAGAGAATTAACATAATTTGAACTATTCGTTGAGTTTTAAAACCTTATGGGTATTGATAAAAACTTTAGGTAAAGAGTAAGACTTTTACTTCCCTAATGTTTCTGACACGTGTTTTGGATTAAATTACGATAATGGTCTGTGAAGACCGAAACACGTGTCAGGCAACTAAAAGGAAAAATATTATGGAAGGAAATAAGTGTAACTTTACTTGTTAGTTTGAAATTATTCGTTACATGAATGCTATCAGAATAAAGAATAAATATTTTTTAAGATAATTAATCGCTGATGATGGATACATGTTATTGCTTCCGAATTAACGATAGCCAAAATGCAGCATTGTTGTTTGGGGTCTGCAACCGGATGGACGATCGGTACCTTTTGCTATTGGGGTATAAGTAATGTCACTTCTAATTTTACACAATAATATTTAAAAGCTAAAACGTATTAAAATTATTTAGTTCGTTGTAGAAAAATATTATTTAATAGCTAATGTATTTGCAAATAAATCCTACTTTATAATTATAGGCGTATAATATATTATTGTAAGGAAAAATATATGTTAAATATGTGTAACAATAATCAATAATAAAAAATTATTACTTCTTTTCACAACCAGGTCTGAAATTCTAAAAGTCCTTTAGCTTGCTTTTCATGAATTCTCTGGTACAAACACAGTTTTAATTAATTAATTTAACATTTTTTAATTAGATAACACCAAACCCACTTCAGTATTAGGAAATCAGTCTTGCAATAACGAATATAGTGATTACTTTACTTCAGGATACAGCAGGCAATATTAGTTTTGAATGAATAATAAGTTCTATACTGTATCACGAACTTGCATATGAGTTTGTATTATGAGAACGTGAATTATTTAAATGAAGGAAGTCTTGAGATTTTAGATGGTGTAAACTTCTTGGAAATATTTGAATGCATTCGTAGTTGTCTAAGGAAATTTGATCGTAACATTCAACATTCTATTTTAGATTAGATATTAAATATTTTACTGTGTTTTATTGGAAACCGTTCGGTAAAATTAATTAAGATTTTTTAACGGCTAAAATTGTATAAAATACAAAGACAAAACTTAGATCCTTTACCATATAATAAAAGATTAAGATGATTCATAAAATTAACTAAATTGTAAATTTGGAACAGAAAATCACTTGTTGTTAAATATAACAAATGTTTTTCTTCACCAAATTTACAAATCTGGTTTCATCAAAAGTAGCAATTATAATTAAATTGTTTTCGTAATTTTTAAATTACTAGTCCTTTTTGTAGTTTAAATTTTGCCATTAAATGAAAAACTCATATTAATTATAATTATATGATGTAAAATTAATTTGAATGAATAAATTAAAACTTTATCTTGAAAATTGTTGATCGTTTAATATACAAAAGTTGTTATTGATTGCTTTTGAAAGTATTAATAAATAAAATTATAACGTCGACAAAAATTAATTTGATTAATTTTTAATAAGCGTTTGAAGTAGATTTTATTATAATTTTATTATTAAATTACATTTTATAAATAATGTACTAAATATAAAATTGCTTTATAGAGAGAATAACAAAACGAAATTCCATTTAAACTTCAATAATAGGATGTTAATAATTATACAGTTGTAATAGCTACATCGAATATATATTGCGTGATAATATTTGTAATATGTAAATAATCCACATACTACTGTTATTTTGTATTTATGTGTATAAATCGATTAATTTCAGGAAAAATTAACTTATTCTTATTAATTAGTGTATAAATAAATGTTACCATGTATTTAATTAACTTTAAATATGAAAATGATTAGATATGAATCAAAACTCGATTCAGTATAAAAATATAGTGTCATATCATGATAGAAAGTGTTTTTTTTTATATTCAAGATGTATCAGGAAGTGAAGGACTCGACTATTAATCAATTAATTCCTTGTAGTAAGTTTAATAAAAATTGTAAAGATTTGAAATGTATGAATATGTTTTTATGTCATCTAGATTTTAGACAGAAAATTAAGATGAGGATTTCTTTTTTAAGCAAAAAATATGCTAACTCCATTGACGTGAAACCCACGTTAAATATAAACCCTGATTTTTACACAAAGATATTTCCGTGATTGTATTACAGCTAGAAATTATCCGATTCTGCAAATTTTTTACATTTTCCACTGGAGTAGTCTAAATTATGGACTTTCTACAGCCCTAGAGGAAATAATTTACGGGGTTTAAGTCTAAGGATTGAGCAGACCATGAGTGAGGTTCACCTCGACCAACCTCACGATATCCGTATGTTAGTTTAACACTAACTCTCCAGCAAACACACTAAAATGCACGTTGCATTTCTTGTTCCCAATAATATACCGCTAGAAAAACACATAATTATTTAATAATTAGAAAAACACAAAAGCAATTCGTAAATCTACAAAAATTAGTCTTACTTAGGTTAGAAGTCGTTTTTTTCTAATTATTACTTAATTTTCTACAACGTAAATGACTTTAATACATTTTATTAGGTAATTATTATTTATGTTCTTATTATTAATATACTGCTTTAAAAAAATGCTCATAAATACAAACTGTTTATTAAGTAAAATGTTGCTTAACGCTTATTATTTCCTTAAGCTGGATAATATTATTTTCTCATTTTTTCATATAGATAGATATTTATGTAAATGATAAGTGCTGAAAAATCTCAATCAAGCACGGTTTTGACAATAAAAATAAATAATGAGTTAAAGGCTATTAAATGGACAAAAGAACATATTTCCTCATTCATGAAAAAAAGAGCTGATCAACAACTTAAGGGTCTGATGTACATAAATAATATTCCACTCTATTTGTAAGGGCTATTGTTATGTATATAAAAGAAAATAAGTAATGGCATCCATAAAAAAAGCTACACCCACACTCACATATTCATTAATTTTCATGTATATTCATCCACTTACAAAAAGCTTTGGTAGGCAAAAACTTCGCCAAAACAAAACTATTCACATATATCAAAGTTGTTTGTTATCTCTAAGTTATATTTCTTATTATGTGACGTGTAAAAATAATCTGTTATTTATTAATACGTACGAAATATTTACTAAACTGATTCAAATACGGTTTTAATCTCTCTTTTTATAGTCAGGCTTTAGATTTGAATGATTAAGTATTCAAACATTTCCGGTCAACTGTTGCACCGATTTTCCTTTGTTGCGGAGACGAACCGGATTTTCCGCGATTTTCCCACACCACAGGACCGGTCTTGGGTCCGTATCGATTGACCCTCCCGCGAAAACAAAACACAATCTTAATCCTCGCCGAGATCAACTGTGGAAGAGGTGGAGGAGGAGGAGGAGGCGCAGAAGGAGGAGGAAGGGTGTGGATTAACCTCACTTTTCTCCGTGGTCGGTTACGTGTTTTGTTTCTTTCGCTAAGTGTTGTGTGTACATTTTGTTTGTCTTATTTACCCATCGTTTCTCCTGGTTGGCAACAGTTGCTCGTTGGCACGGGACCAAAGAGGGGCACTGGACGCGGTCGCTAGCATTTACGAACTTTGTCTAGTTGCTCGGACGTGACACCAGCACCAGCACACTCCCTGTTGATGATGGTGGCGGTGTGTCTGTGTGCGAGGACATAGGGCGGTGTGTGCGCGCGAGAGAAAGAGACGGGGTATATTGTAGGACAGGTCCACGTGCTGCGGACGCCGCGGAACCACTGAGCCAGTGAGGAGGCAGCGTCGCGACGCCGTCGACCCCACCCCCGATCGATTACCAACTCTGTTATCATGAATATCACCAGGAGATGACCCCGTTGCAGGCGCACATGTTGTTCTTGTTTATCACCTATTTTTATTGTTGTACAATACATTCATTTCTAAGTTTGTGATTATTATATTAATAACACTTGCTAGAAAAAAAAACCTTATAACATTTTTTTCATACGTTGTTATCCGGAAAGTAACGTAACTTATTTTAACTTACTTATCATGATTTTTTTATAATAAATATATTTATTCTCAAATATTTAATTATGTATTTTGAACCTACAATATTTTTTCAAATTAATATTTTTTAGTATTTTTTTATTAGCGAATAATCTATGCACGTATATTTAAAAAATTAATTAAATATTTGATTGAAACAAACGAAAATTTCACGTTATTTTTTATTTTTCTTCCACTAGTTTAGATTTTTAGCTTTTCTTAGGGAGATATGCACAAAATAATATAAATTACCGCTAATTATACAGATATACATAATACAGGCAGTCGAAGTAGGGAATATAAAATATGAAAACAATAAAAAGTCTTCTGCTATAAAAGTTATTCAATTTAGATGATGTTAAAGTAAATGTTTTAATGCACCGCGCAAAAAACTATCCTTATGTAAGTTTTAAAATTACTTGATGCAAGAATTGTTTTGAAAGATTCGTATATTTATTTTACTTCTTTATAGTGCAATTTAAACATAAAAATCAACATCGAGAAATCTAACGCGAACTTCGTCGTCAGTTTTTGTTGAACGCTTATTATATTTATTTAGTTGGTGTTACAAAAAACCTTTGTTTGATTTAAACAAAAGGACAGACAATTCTTTTTATGTGAATCTACCATACGCTTTGTATAATACTAAATATATAACGAGCGCTCAATAGAAATCGATGAAGAAGTTGGCGTAAAATACTAAATATAACGAGCGTTCAATAAAAACTGATGCCGGAATTGGTTTTATATTTCTCAATGTATAATTATTCTATTTCTTAAATTACTTTTTCATTTATCACTTAGTGAAACATTTTAAACTATTACTGATGATGGTTTAAATTAAATTACACTTGGTTTGTTTCACATTTTTTTTTAGTTTCGCTTTTTAAAGCATTATTATTCTTTATAAGCATTATTATTTTTTATAAACCAAGTGTAATTTAATTTAAACCTTCATCAGTAATAGAATTCTTTTTTTGAATAAAACTATAACATAAAGAATTGAATTGAATTTTAAAACTTCTTGAGGATTTCTCGATTCATGTCTTCGCACGCGTTTCGTAAATGCTAGTTGCGATAAAACGGTAACATCTGACATGTCAAAATGATAACCAATACTTCTCACGCGTACATTGATGACTCTTTTGTCGTCGATTTATATTGAAGGCACTTTATTCTCGTACAATCTAAATTTAAATTTATTAATATAAAATTATGCTACTAAAATTAAATCGAAGTAATTCAAATTCTATAATTTTTAAATAAAGAAAAAAAAACACTTAACTTTTTTATAACACTTATATTTATTATTTATCGTGACAAATTTCAATTACAAGGAAACTAGTCACGAGAAATAAAAAATATAACTGGTATAAAAAAGTTAAGTGTTTTTTTAAATTTAAAAATCCAAAATGTACCACGAAGTAAACGCCTCCAAAATTCAAGAATAAATTCTATAATTTTATTCATTATATAAATATTTGGTAGACATATATTACAATAAATTAAAAATTCTTTAAGCCAAAATAGTAGGCACCTTAACGGTATTAACTTCAATTAAATATTTCTCCAATTAATTTTTACTCACAAGAATATTATAAATTGGCAGTATTTATATACAGATTTAGGATATAAGGGCAGTGAACATAGGAAAATTTAAAATTATCTCGTAATTGTTATTCCACGTTGACACTCCTTACGGATTTTCAAATCCTTTCGCAGATTTAGGACTTTATTACCTGAACACAAAGTTCTAAATTTATTATCTGAGTAAAACAGTTATGATCGAAAAGGTGTTAAAATTGTGTTATTTCTGATTGTTTATGCTCTTTTAACCTTTCACTAAAACTTTACTAGTTTGTCTTATATATTACAATTACGTAAAGTACTTTATCTCGTAACACCACCACCACCATAATATTGTTCATCAACATCTTCTAAAGTTTACAAGGATTAGGCTAAATAATAATAATAATAAATTCATATCATTTAAAACTGTTTTCTTTAATATTTTCTGATAGATTTTTAATCGATTCTAACTTGGGTTATTTTTTGTTTCTGGGTTTTTTGGTTCATGAAAATATTTTTGTAATTAAGTTTCTACTTTTTTAACTATTTTTTAAATTGGCGACTGCTATTACTTTGATTATTTTAAGTTCTTCGCTCATAAATGTGAATGAGTTTATGAATACGGGAATTGAAACTATTGGACTTAATTTTGTGTCAGAAATTTTAGGCTACGTTTTCTACAAATTTTAAAAATTGAATTTTAATTTTTAGGTCTAAAAAATGTATTATCCAATTTTGATGCAAATGATATATCAAACTAAGGAGTTTCGTGTAAAGTGTTATCAGAAATGAGAACAGAACTACAATGAATCACTAACCAGATTGATAAACCTAAGCATTTCAAATAGCATTTTTCTGAAAGCAATAAAGGTTGTGAAATGTATTCTGGTCTGTAAAAGGCGGACCAAAAAGATCAAGAAATCTATAGGCCAATATAAATCTTAGCTATACAATACAAAATACTTGAACATGTTTTAACTGAACAAATTACAAATTTTTTAGAACGATATACTATTCTAAATAAATATCAGTTTATGCTCTGTTTGGGGAAAATAAACTATTCTGGTCATTAGTAATTTCATTGGCTTATGCGATTTCATAAATCTTAGTAAAGTTTTCCATTATATGACAAACTCTTAGTTAACAGGTAAAATTAAATTATCAATATCTTTTAGAAACAATGCGAGGAGTAGGTAAATTTAAGAAGACTACGCTTCCAGCTGATTGGGACTATTATAAATGTTTTCGCAACTTCCCCACATAAGAATATTAATATTAATATTAAGAATAAAAAAGAATCATATATACAGGGTGTCCCATCGAAACCGCACATCAAAAGTTTGTGGACTTCTAGTGAATGTATTTTTATGAAAATTTCATGGCTTATGTAATCAAGTGTGCTCTATTTAATTAACACCAACTTCCTTATTTTAAATGGAATACTATATTTTTTAATACATATTTAGATTCTACATAAAATCTGTGAAAAAAATTATTAAGTAACATAACGTCCAAATTTAGGCGTTTTCGAGATAATTGATATTTTTAAAAAAATTGTGCTTTTTCAGAGTTCACTTTAAAAATACATATCTCCGACTAAAATAACATTGAAGGATTGTAATTTTGGTTACACATAGTCAATACCTCGCGGTATCCAATGATGAGTTATTTTTGAAAAAATAATATACAGGGTGTTCAAATTTTCAAATCACAATTGGTCAAATTTAAACCAATATATCTCGTTTTTCTAGCGTTCCCTATACCTATCTTTTCTACTTTTAAGGTTATTAACATGTTTGTAAAGAAATGTCAATATTCTGTGCAATTAAAAAACGTTGGCTATGCATTTTATCACGCGAACCTAGAAAAAAAAAGAACAAGTTGTTTTAAATCAAAATATCAACTTATTGTTCTTACTTTATTCAATAGTCACGTACAGCTAAAATGAATGCCAGAGATAATTACTCCAATAAAGATATTTTGAATTTATTTTACATTCACAGCGAAAGTCTAAGAGTTGTGGAGTGGACCTGCAGATTATTTAATGAAAGGTATCCCCATTTAACGCCAATGAATAGATGGAAATTTAGATGAATCGAAGCGAACTTTTTGCAAACTGGTACTACTCGGCAGGTCGCGAGAAGAGATAAATTTGTAATCGATGAAGAAGAAAACGAAGTAAGTTTACTAGCCTATTTTTAAGTCAATCCACATGCTTCAATAAGATCTGCGCACAACGATCTTGGAATAACCCGATCATCTATTCAGCGAATTTTAAAGAAGCATAAAATGCACCCATATTCATTTATTAAAGTGCAAGCAATTAATTCAAATGACCATGGTTTACAATATTGTGAAAAGCTGTTAGTGAAACTTCAGGAAAACCCATTTTTTGCGTAATATTATTTCTACGGACGAAGCAAAATTCGTAAGAGAAGGTATTGTAAATAGTCATAATTGGCACTTTTGGGCTGATAAAAATCCACACTTTACACAACAAGGAGACATCCAAAATGCGTTCAGTGTTAACGTATTTGCATTTATGTTGTGGGATTTGAAATTTTTGACGAAAATTTAACCAGCAAATACTCCGAAGAACGATAACCGAATTTACCAATAATTTACCATTAAATACTGTTAGAAATTGCTGGTACCAAATGGATGGCGCACCAGCGCATTCATCGTATGCCGTAGATGAGGAATTAATAAGTATGTTTGAAGATCCATGGTTTGGACGTAATGGGCCAGAGCGATGGTCACCAAGATCGCCTGACCTAACACCCCTTGATTTTTATTTATGGGGTCGCATTAAAACTAATGTATATGACAGACCAGTTAATTCCAAAGAAGAGTTAATTGAACGAATAATATCCGAATTTGGCAAATTAAACCACAACGAAATCAGTTAAACCACAAAAAATTAAACAATCCGTAGAATTTTGAAGGGTTTAGAACAAAATGGTGGCCATTTTGAACATTTATTAAACTAATTGTATGATCTACTAGAATAACTGGATTGATTGAACTGAATATTTATTTTTTAAGGTTTTTATTAAATAATAACAAATTAAAATTTTCTATCTATGTAAAATGTCACAAAGACAGTTAAACTTTTTAAATAAACAGGAGTTGTTTTTTGTTTTCTTATCTTGCTTAATAAATTACGTACCCATTGTTTTTTCATTGCACAGAATATTGACATATTTTTACAAACATGTTAATAACTTTAAAAGTAAAGAAGTTAGGTATAGGGAACGCTAGTTTAAATCAAAGCACAAATAAATTCTGCTTCCGAATATGTAAAAATATACAGGGTGTTCCATTTAAGAAAAACGAGATATATTGGTTTAAATATGATCAAATGTGGTTTGAAATTTTGAACACCCTGTATATTATTTTTTCAAAAATAATTCATTATTGGATACCCTTAGGTATCGGCTATATGTAGCCCATATTACAGTCTTTCAATTTTATTTTCGTCGGAGATATGTATTTTTAAAGTAAACTTTCAACTAGCTCAAATTTTTAAAAATATCAATTATATCGAAAACGCGAAAATTTGGACGTTATGTTACTTAATAATTTTTTTCACAGAATTTTATGTAGAATTTAAACACGTATTAAAACATTTAGTATTCAATTTGAAATAAGGAAGTTAGTGTTGACTTCCGGTATAACCGGAAGTCGTATAATATTGAAAATATTTTAATTAAATAGAGCACACTTGATTACATAGGCCATGAATATTTCATAAAAATACATTGACTAGAATTCGATAAACTTTTGATGGGCGGTTTCGGTGGGACACCCTGAATGGTGAAAAATAAATACATTAGAATATTATCTGATTTTGAAATAAGACACTTGTTTGCTTTCATATTGGTATATTCTGTTTCCTGATACGTGTTTCTGTGAATGACGACAATTCTTAAAGGAATTACAAAATTAACTGGTCTAACTAAATAGATTAGATCCTAAAAACATGTGGAATTAAAATATCTAAATATTGCGACCAATTCTAAAAGTCCATCCACATTGTGTCTGAATTAGGTAACCCGAACAATGCAAATGATTATTTCGTTGCTTCTACCCCAAAATAAAATGGTGATGTGACCATAATACTACTTTCCCTATATTTTCTCGAAAACCATGAGATTTACGCAAAAAGGCTATTCTTAACAATTTACTCTATTTTCATTAACGGTTTTATCGTTAAAAACTGGAACACACAGTGACACATTTTGTTTACAGAAATTAGTGGGTGTATGTCTGTCGGTAGACGTTGTATCTCAAAAACTAATGATCCTTTTGAGGTGAATCTTTAAACTTAAGGTTTCATCCTTAAAAACTGAAACTTAAAAGCTTTTGATGAACATTCATAAACCGAAAGTAAATGTATACTCGAGGCGTTTTTTTCCCGATATTTTTCTAAATTTGAAAAATATTACGTATCTTTTCAAACAAACGTTAAAGGGAATGAAAAACTGAACAAGTTTTTTTATTTTATTAGAATCCATCAACAATTAGTAATTAAACTTATCATGTACGTGTGGCACCCTACACATACATTATAAGTGGGTGGTCTAAAAGCCACCCTCCAATGAGTAAAACATAAGTGAGGGTTTTAATTCTAAGGTATAAAACGTAAATACATTGCAAATTTTAATATATTTATTCAAACAAATTTTTCAAATAATTTTTGATGATGTTTTACTGATTGAAGGGTGGGATAGAGGCCATCCACCCACCCTACATATACATATAAACTTTATTTCCTTATCGTCTTCCGATTTTCAATAAAATTAATTATAAAACTTTTTGAATAAAAATGCATTTAAAAAAGATAAAACTTTTAAGTGAATAAATTAGTAGAAATTTGATGTATGATATGTCAGCAGACTCTAAATCCAAATTAGATAAGATTGGCTATAAAAAGTCATTTATTTTTAAACTTAAATTTTGATTTTATTTTATTTTTTATTACATAAAGGGTTTGATCATCAACGTTTAGCAATTGAAGTTATTATGTGTATGTAGGGTAGGTGGGTGGCCTCTATCCTACACTTCAATCAGTAAAACATAAGCGAGGGTTTTATTTAAAAGTTATAAAATGTAAAACACAAAATAATTGCATTTTTAATTAATGTATTCATACAAATAATTAAAATAATTTTTGATGATGTTTTACTAACAGGATGGTAGGATAGATGCCACCCACCCACCCTTCATATACATATTAACTTTAATTACTGATCGCCTTGCGGTTTTCAATAACTTTAATTATAAAATTTGAATAAAAGAAAATTGACATTTTTGAGTGTGTAAATTATATACATGATACGTGAAAAGGCTCTAAATCAAGCTTAAATAAGATTAGATATAAAAGGTCATTTATATTTAAACTTACATTTGGATTTTTGGTTACATACAATGTTTTATTTTTTTGCAGCAAAACCATCAACACTAATCGTGGGTGGGTGGCCTCTATACCACCCTCCAATCAGTTAAACATAAGCGTGGGTTTTAATTAGAAGTTGTAAAATATAAATAACACAAAATAATTGCAATTTATTCATACAAATTTTTCAAAAAATTTGTTATGATGTTTTACTGATTGAACGGTGGGATAGATAGCACCCACCCACCCTACATATACATATACTTTTCAGTTACTGATCGTCTCGCGGTTTGGAGTGAAATTAATTACAAAAATATTTGAATAAAAAAGAAATTCAAAAGGTAATATTTTTGAGTGGGGAAAATAATAAAATTTTTATGCATGATGAGTGGACAGACTTTAAATCTAAATTAGACAAGATTAGCTATAAAAGATAATTAATATTTAAACTCAAATTTGGATTATGCTTTATATTTTATTACATACAAGGTTTTATAGTTTTTGTAGCAAAATAATAAACGATTAGAATTTAAAGTTATCATGTATGTGTAGGGTGGGTAGGTGGCCTCTACCCCACCCTCCAATCAGAATATCATAAGCGAGGGTTTTAATTAAAAATGTCAAAATTATTAATTTTTTCCTCGCAAGTAAAGAACTTGAAAAATATGTTTGAATAAAACTTCTTCAGTTTCTCATTTACTTTTACTTTTGGTTAATAAGTTATGTAATATTTTTCAAATTTAGAGAAATAGCGATAAAAAAACAAAAAAATGCCTAAACATCCCCTTCCGGTTAATGAATGTTCACTAAAAGCTTTTCATCTCCAGTTTTTAACGTTAAAACCTTAAGTTTAAAGTTTCATCTACATAAGATCATTCATTTTTGAGACACAAAAATATCCAGAAATTAGTGGATTTGACTAATCAAAACATATATTTCAGTTATAAAAATATTCAAAAAGTTTTTACGAACAAAATATTTCCGCTATATATATTATATAGAGTATGTTATATTAAAAACTGTAATCAGGTTTATCACAAAGTAAAAGACTTCACAATTTTAACACCCTATTGATCATAACCGATTTACTCAGATAATAATTTTAGAACTTGGTGTTCATGTAATAAGGGACGCGTCCTAAATCTACGAAAGGGTTTGGAAATCCGTAAGGGGTTTTAACAAGGAAAATCCACGCTTAACAATGACGAAATAATTTTAAACTTGACTATTTTTACTATCCTTATTACCCAAATCCGTATAAATGTTAGCAATTTATAATATTTTGTACACATCTCCTTGAGAGTGACTAAAAGTTTAAAATAATAAAATAAGAACAGTTTTTGATTCAATTTTTAATTCAAAATAATACCATTAAGATACCTTGAAGAATTTTTAATGAATTGTAATATATGTTCATCAAAGATTTATATAATGAATAAAATTGTAAAATTTAAATTACTTAGATTTAATTAAAGCAGCACAATTTTGTATTTAGAAAATTAAATTTTGATTGAACGTTCAATAAAAATGGACGACAAATACGTCATCAATGTGCGCGTGAGAAGTATTGGTTATCATTTGACATGTCAGATGTTACCACTTTATCGTAACTAGCATTTACGAAATGTGTGTGCAGACGTGAGTCAAGAAATTCTCGAGATATTTTAAAATTCAATTCAATTCTTTATGTTATAGTTTTATTCAAAAAAAATAATTCAATTACTGATGAAGGTTTAAATTAAATTACACTTCGTTTGTTTCACTTTTTTTTTCTATTTACTCGACTCGTCTCTTGATTTCGAGGAGGTGGAATAGAGGCCACCCACCCACCCTACATATACATGATAACTTTAAATACTAATCGTTGTTGATTTTGATACAAAAACAATAAAACCTTGTATGTAATAAAAAATAAAGCATAATCCAAATCTAAGTATAAATATAAATAATCTAATTGTTGATGATTTTGCTGCTTGCAAAAGAATAAAACCTCGTATGTAATAAAAAATAAAGCATAATCAAAATTTAAGCTTAAATATAAATGACCTTCTATAGCTAATCTTATTTAAGCTTCATTTTAAACGTTTCCACGTATCATGTATATAATTTTTGTTAACTTACACACTCAAAATATTTACTTTGTCAATTTTCTTTTATTCATATTTTGTAATTAAAGTTATTGCAAGGCGATCAGTAATTAAAGTTAATATGTATATGTAGGGTGTGTGGGTTCTATCCCACCCTCCAATCAGTAAACATCAACGAAAATGTTGAAGCGGCCATCATAATACTTTCCCTATATTTTTCTGAAAAACTATGAGGTTTGCACAAAAAGGTTATTCTTAATAATTTGCACAATTTTGAATTACTTACAGTAACTTCATATATAAATTTCATTTAACTCCTATAATTTATTAGCAATAGGCAAATGTCAAAATTAATAATTTTAAGAAATTTATACGCAAGCTTTGAATTTGCCGCCAGTTGCGCGGTAGATTGTTGGCAGCCCAGAAATAGAAAACAATTTGACTACCAAGAGTTTAGGGATACTAAAAATGGAGCGTTACAATATACAGCAACGTGTTTTCATTACAGAACAATATTTTAATAGTAATGAAAGTTTGGCGGCCCCATTTCGAAAATTTCATTCAAATATGGTCAGAATAGTGTTTTAAATTCAACTGTGAAGAGATAAATTGAAAAAATTAGGGAGACTGGCTTAGTTGCAGACGTTAAACATATTGGTCTTCCAAAAGACAGCCGTTCAAATATCAATATCGAAGCAGTGCGTAAGAGTGTTGGTGAAAATTCCAGAATAACAATTCGGCGCGTGGTCAAACATTGCAAGTTCTCTACAGCACATTTATACAAAATATCTGTGTCTCCATGCTTACAAAAATTATTTAACACAACAACTGAAGCTTAATTACGAAGCACAGCAAAGAGAATAAGTTGAAAGGATCAGTTAACAGCAAAAAGTGGATGCTATTTTTTCGAGCAAAATCATCATAAGCGATAAAGTACATTTTCACTTTGATGGTTTTGTTAATCGGCAAAATTTCCGTGTTTAGGGTTTAGAGAACCCACATGTAATTGTCGAAAGACAAAAGCATCCACAACGCGTCACTGTTTGGTGCGGGTTTTGGACCGGAGTCATCATTGGACCATCTTTTTTGAAAACACGGCCGGTGAAGCAGTGATTGTGACTGGTGCTCGATATCTTTCTGCCTAAATTGGATCATATTGATGTTGCCAATATGTGCTTTCAACAAGACGGCATCAGGTGCCATAGAACCCGAGAAACAATTCAATTACTGAATGAGACATTTCCTGGTCGTGTATTGTCGCATTTCGGTGATCAGAATTGGTCCTCTAGATCGAGTGAATTTGATGTCAAAGGTCTATATCAACAAGCCCACAACCACTTATGTATTACAGGAGGAAATTAAACGCAGCATCAATGAAATTCAGCCAGATTTATGCAGAATATTCCTGTAAATTTTCGAAAAACGCACAAACGCACTGCCAGCAAAGTCGTGGAGGCCCGGTGTGTTATTTAGGAAATAACCCTATTCTATATACTTCATGAATCAATAAAAAAATCACAATTTAAAGACTAAAAACTGTGTTTTCTACTGAATTCAAATCTTGTGTTAATTTTAGGACACCCTTTAATAAGATGAAGAGTTCAAAATTAAGCAAATTGTTACAAATAGAATTTTTGCGTAAACCTCATAGGGAAAGTATTATGAAGGCCACATCACCATTTCTTAAATTTTTGTTCGATTAGATGAGACTTTTAGTCACTCACAAAGTTATTACAAATTAACAATATTTGAACAGATTTAGGTAATAAGGGCAGTGGATATAGGGAAGTTTAAAATTATTTCGCAATTGTTAAGCCTAGATTTTTTTCGTTGAAACTCACTACTGATTTCCAAACCCTTTCGCAGATTTATTACCTGAATATAAAGTTCTAACAGTATTACCTGAGAAAAACTGTTATGATCGATAGTGTTATTTTTTTAAAATTTAAAACTGAGGGTTTATGTTCTTTTATTCTTTCACTAAAATTTCTCACCAAAATCTTCTAAAGATTAAAAGGATTAACCTGAATAATAATAAATTGATACCCTTTCAAACTGTTTTTTTTTTATTATTTGCTGATAGATTTAATCAATTCCAACTTGTGTCATTTTTTGTGTTTTTTGATTCATAAAAATATTTTTTTAATTGGTTTAGTTTTTTGTTTTTTGCTACTTTTTAAATTAAGAGGCATGAAATATTATTTTTTAATATATTAAATAACTGTAACTGGACAGTTATTAACACATATATTCTTTTGATAAGGATTTCGTTTTACTTTTGAGTTATTTTAAGTTCCCGTTAAAGTTTTTGTCTGTGATTTTTGAATGAAGGTAAAATGATTAAATTTTAATAATGTCCTTATTCACCTTTAAAAACTACTATATATCGATGGTATACAGAATTGTAGCTGTAGTTTGCTTAGAAATGAATTTCGTGAAGTTCGTCCAAAATTAGTTGTTGTTCTTGAAATCATTGCTGATGTGCGTGAACTGATATTGCAAGATCGTCATGTGACTTATCATAAGATTTAGGTATCCTTGGATATTAGTGGCACTATCATATATTTAGTAATTCAAGTCAAAAACATTGTTCGCATTAGTCGTAACAATTTTGAACGATTGTTAAATTATGTGGGTTATAATTTAACAATCGTTCAAAATTGTGTCGACCTATCGAAAGAAATTTTCACAAAATACGATTGTCTACCTGAAAGAAAGCTGATGGGTATGGTCTTGAAATATGAACCACGAAGCAGCTCGAAGCAAATTGTTAACCTGTGATTTGCAAAAAATGAACAAGTAGCAACTCTGCCATTAAAGCAATTTCGGATGGTTCATTAACAATAAAAAAAACAAAAAACATTTTGGGTACATAGAAAACGTGAAATTAATGGGTAAGTCGCCATGTAGCTTTGACTTCTTTTAATTCTCGCAAAGCAAAAATAAATCACGAGGTTAACGTTTTACATATACATACATATTTTGGAGATACCTCGATTGGAGTGAAAAATTCAATCGGAAACAATGTTTTAATCAATTTTTAATAAATACAAAAGTGGTTTACCAGGTTTAGTGCGAAATAATTACATAATATATTACAATTTATTATAAACAGATGAATGTAATTTCTTTAATCTTAAATGAGACGCACTGACGGACGTATATCCGGGATAACTTCTTCTAGAGTGAGTTAAATAAATAAAATATAATACTTTCTTAAATCTTTCTTAGATATAAGAGTCAGGGATGTAAATGAGAAAATATATTGCAATATCAATGAGGTTGTTATGCGACGTACTTAATACTTCAGTGATCTTTTCGACAATTTAATAAAACACTTCATATCGTCGATGAGACTGACTATTCTGTCTTAATTGGTTATATCCAATTTCGATGAACGATGTCTTCTCGCATTTAAGTCCATCTAAATGCGAGCAACGGGAAATTCCGGGCAAACAAATCCTAATTTCACTAGTGAAACCCTTTGATGTTAATTTCCAATTTCCTACCTTCGTTTTATTTCGTGATCGCTGCGGCGTTCTTTGTCTTTTACATCGCCGCCCGAACGGAGCAATATTATTTTTCAATTTGGAATATTCCTGCGGAAGCGAACGATGGAATTAGAGGCAATTCAATTTAAAGCTAGAAAAAGGTGGAGGAGAGCACCTGGACTCTCTCCCGAATCAGTCCGAACTCGTCTCGCCCCAGCTCGAATTATATCTTAAGCGGAAGTGAAGTGGAGGATCCATCGGCCGGATATCGGGATTATATACACACGGGTCCGAACGATTCGTAATTCTGATTCATCATATGGGTCGATCGTATAGGAGTGGAATGTTATTAGTTACAGTTATTGGTTATTGTAGGTTGCGCGGAAAATTGCCGATAAAGTAATAATAGTAGTTATAAGCTACAGGTTGGTACGTAATTTGTGAATAGTGAATCGAGTTTTATTATTCAGTTGTAACCTTCTTATTCGAGTTATTAAACCATTAATATTGATTAATAAAGTTTTAATGTTTTATAAGTAACCAAGGAAATATACAAATGCTTTCAAGTAATCTATTTGACGTTTCGGTTCATTGATCTGCTTTGAAATTTTAGAAACTTTATTTAATAAACTTATAAATCAAAATTATGTTAATAATATTATTGCTTGGGCTGAAAGACCACCGGTCGATAGCCACTGGAAAAACATAAAGAAATCAAGAAGAGAAGAAATATAGTAATTGTCGTAGTATCAGATTTATTATTACTAATACCAAATTATATGCAACATCAGAAATAATTAATTTAAAAAAATTAAATCATACTCCACAGCTCCTTACAATAATTAACACAACGTTTATGTTAACATCCACCAGTATAGTGTAGAAACTTTTATAATAAAAATACTCTTCATTTAATATTTCAAATGAAATACTCGAAATTCTTCTAAAATATTTCCAATTAAGTCTTGATAACGCTATTGATGATATATTGAAGGCTTTAATTGATTTTATTTCGTTTTTGTAAGATTCTTTGTTAAATGGAAGTACTTTGACTCTATTCTTCATATCATTATATCAAATACAGTTATTTTATAATTTTCTGTATCTAAAAACATACATGAAAGAAATAAAATCAATTGAATTCAATAAGATAAATTTAAAAACTAACCTGTTTGGGTGCTGGAATCGAAAAAGGTGCTAGAAGTCTCCACTGTCATGGATGCAATGGTACCATCGGTGATTTGTGCGCATGAGTCTCTCCTACCCCTGTATCTGGATGTATCGTCACTCTGCGAGCTCTGCCTGCGGAAGTTCCTGCACCTGATCATCTCCTCCGTGGTTGACTGTCTACGGAAACCTCTTGCAATCAAGATCTCCTCGGTGGTCGACTGCCGCCTGATCATTGGCCTATGAGTCTCTCCTTGGTTGGGTATCGGCCTGGCGCACGGACTGGGATCGCGCGAAGAGCAACTGGAGGAGTCGGGCGATCGGTGTCCCGGTCCTCGTCCCGCTATGCTTGTAGATTGTCTTCGTAACCGGCGGCTGCGCCGCATGGGACTGATATCTCGTTCGCCGGATCTGTCTGGAGATAAGTGTGTGCGTGAATCTCTACGACTGCGCGAGGCTGAGTCAGGGCTTAAGCTATCCCGCCTAGATTTTCGTCCAGTGTCATCTACATCAGGGCTCAGGGCGGTTGGTTGAGAACCGCGCCTACCCCACCCTCCTGGTGGTAAGCAGCTTTCATCATAAGCAGTGTTTTGACGCTGTAAGCGCGAATTGCGCCTCTCAGGACTCGCATGTGTACGTGAATCTCTCCTCCCCAGTCTTCCACATTGCGTGGTAGAATCCCTACGCGTTGAGAGTAACGGATGCGTGGGCGTAGTTGCCTGTACAGTCGGCGAAGTAGCCGGTGGAGTTACACTTGACATAACAATAGTGGGTGGAGGAAGAGCTTGTGTACTCATATCCGTAGAGGTTGTTATATGTGTAGGAATTTGGATAGTAGGACCGGAATCTGAGGCGGTAGAAGATGTGGAAGGTCTCTGATCTTGCCGGTAGTAAGCCGCATCATTGATAGTGCGCGAATCCTTGCGTTTCTTATGCGCACCTACTATTTTAGGTGGTGGAGGAGTAATAAGGGAAGTAGAATCTCTCCGTCCACTACGTCCACTTTCCCCAGAACCTCTCCTAGAGGTACCATGCGAGTGACTAATGGAATCACGTCTTCCACTTTTGCTAGATTCACCAGAACCCCTTCTTGGAGGTGATGAGGGTGTAACTATAGTCGTAGTATTAGACTCCCTCCTCTGCCAAAGTTTTGCGACTTCAGTGCGAAAATCAGAAAGTGCGTTATGCTGCGAATCCCTTCTAGACTTAGTCCCTGTGCTCTTAATCCCAGAGTCAGCACTCGACTCTCGCCGTTTCCTTTGATGACTCACGGTAGCAGTACCATCTATAGTAGTTTGCCGTCCCCACGGTAAACTCCTCGCTAGATCTGCTAAGGTCTCTCTGCGACTCAAAGGCGCCTTTCTGCGCGTCTTCGTTGAACCCCCGCCACTCCATTCCCGCAAAATATCCGTCAACTGCGCCAACGAGCTTCTCCGTCGTCTCGGCTGCCCACTCGTTGGAGGCGAAGTCTCTTGCGTCTCCGTTGGAGGTGATATCGATGATATCTGTGCTGCCGAGTCTCTCCTCCCACCAAGCCGTTGTTTGATCGTCGACTCCTCCACCTGCTCCCGCACAAGATCGTCCCATCCGTTTCCTCCCTGCCACACCAGCCCAACCTGGTGCGACAGAATCGGTAGGTTGCACACGAAACAGATCGCGGTCATCGTCCTAAAAACACAAAAGACGAAATTAGAATCCACCCAGAGTATAACGCGATCTATAGTGCGCGCTAGTTGATATTGCGTGCAAGAAAGTAACGACATGAAACGACAACGAAAAATAATGATGTAATATTTATATATGTAGTTTTATAAATCTGCTGAGTGTGCTAGTGCATGCCGTAAGAAGTAGAGGTTGGAAGCGAATATCCTGTAGAGTCAGCAACCTTTGAGCGTGCATACGAGCTAGTGCGGACCTGTAGTGGCGCAGGCGCGGCGATGGTATCTGCGCCATGGCTCATCCTGCTGGTTCTCGCCCTCTCCTCCCCCACCGGCTCGGTACTCCACCTCCTGCCTGTTCAACATCAAACACCAAAAAAACACACATTAATATACATCCGCAGGAGGTTTCTTTATTAATTATCGTGGTATTGGTCGGACCTTTTGGTGTCACGAAAATACACAATACAATCAAATCATGAAATAACTAATGCTAATCCTATCGACTGCGTCATTTTAAATAGTGATATATAACGCAGAATAGAAAAATGAAAATAAATGCTTGTAGTTTTTTTTTAATATATCTGCATTTTTTGATAAAATCTGAACATATAAATTGATATTTTAAAACTCTATTTGTATGATTGATTGATTGATTTATATTTTATATTTTATTGACACTTTGGTTCAGATGATGTTATTTTTGGATTATATTAAAATATTGTAATTATTGTTACTAACGATATTTGTAATACATTGCATTTATTTAAATGCTGCAATATTGATCGTGTTCTTATTTTTATGAATTATTGATATTAATATTGTATATTAGTTGCTGTAATAATGATTTTTTAAATATTTGAGAGACATCCATTGCGTGATAAATCTTGATTATTTAGATAAAAAATATTCTTTGTTGATATAGTGTGTTATTAACAAATGAAGTGTTTTATTTAAATATTAATCATCGTTAATTTTACGGAAATTGTTTTTTCATATTAAAGTTTATTAAGTAGGGATTTAAAGTTTAATAAAAAATAATTTTCGTTTACGGTATTATGATTAAGTTATATTTGGGAAACATCTTGAGTGTATTTTTTATTAAATCACTTTAAAAGCAGTGAGGTTACGATTTTATACGACTTTATTGTCCGTAAGAGACTTTACGTCTTGCGATTATTGCCACCTGCTGCTCTCCCAGCTTTCTCTACAGAAATAATAAAGGCGTTTAAAGAAACTTCAAATTCAGTTTTTTATAAGACCTGTTTGAAACAAACATATCATTGCCACGACAAATTACTTTTGATTCATATAGCATTAAAATGTTAAATTTAGAATTATAACAACTTAATTATTTGCTTAAAAAATAAAAATTTCACTTAATAATATATAAGACAATTATTGCTATAAATTGTTATATAGTGTATTAATAACAAACATGTATTATATTTGAATATTAATAATTATTTGTTTGACACAGACTATACAAAATTGATTTTTAAACTAAACTAAACTTTTTATTTATGATTAAAGATTTCTAGTTTAATATAAAAATAGTTTTCGTCCACGGTATTAAGTTGTTATATTTAGGAAATATCTTGACTATAATATTTTTAAATTTATGTCACGATTTATTTTTTGTTGTACGTTTTCGCAACACCATAAGGTCCAAAAGAATTTGGTTGCTCGCTAAAACCTCCATAAGATGTAAGAAATTTCAACTCTAAACATTAATGCAGATTTTAGTTTCGTCATTACACACACCAAGATTTAAGATCGAGTGGTACTAGTAGTGTAAACAATAAGGAAAAAATAATAAGGGGCTACTAAGACTAGCTACCATTGAACCATTGAGTAAGGTAAAAAAGGGTTTGAGATTTAATTTTAAAATAAATTTCTTTCAGTTGGAAGTTTGATAATATAGCTGAAATATTAGATTAATAATTTTTCATAATAATTTTAATTTTATTACGTTAGTATTAAAAAAATAAATTATTAGTACAAAAAAGATTGATTTATTTTTACAATAACAAAAAAGATACTGTTAATAATTAATTACAGTTAGATAAATAGTTAAGTATTTTTTAAATTTAATTAGGAAAAATTAACTTTGGGTTATAATTAATTCTTTAAGATGTAAATTGTAAGAAAGTTTTATTTTAGGTAATTTATTTGTTTTTTTTTTAAATAAATTTATTTGAATTGCCAATTTGATTATATAAGAAAATATATATCTTAAATAATATATTGCATTTTATACAGGGTTATTCACGCTATACGGCACGGAATATTGTGGCCAAAATAGATGACTTTCAAAAAGTTTCACTTTGGGGATATATGGGGGTCTATTAGGGCTAGTTTTTAAAATTACTTTCATAATATACAGGGTGTCCCAAAAACCCTAAAAGTATCAAAGTTGTGTATTTTTTAATGAAACACCCTGTATTTTATTGCATTTTTTGATCCTTTGATAAAAATAAGTGTGTGTTTTAATAAGGTTTTTATTACATAAACCTTAAGATTTTTGAAATAATTTGAATTTTGTAAAAATTTAACCTAATTTTCATGTTTCAAATACTTAAAAAATAATTAAGTTATGCATACCAAATTTACATTGAAATATAACAATAGATCATATTTTATTATCCAAGTGTAATAAACTTGACATCTTATGCCGGGTGTAAAAAAATTGGAATTAAACAAATGAGAACTTTAAATGGCTATAACTTCATTTATTTAAATGGAACGCTATATTTATTAATTTATCAGCAAATACACGTTTTAATTACCTATCGAATGGTATTTATATCTTAATTGTTGAGTCTTCTCGTTTTTACAGAAAAGCCCAAAATATTGTTTATTGCACCGTTTTAGTATTTTTTAAGTAAAAATTTTAATGTATCTAGTTTTCTATGGTATTTAAAAACGTCAGATAATTAATTAAGTCTGTCACTTTAGTTTAAAAAGCCTGTCTTTTGTTATAGTTGTCTTATTTTGCATTTTTGTGATAAATCGTTAGTAATCGTTATCGTTTGAACATCGCTGTTGTATTTTTTGGTAAAAAATGAAGATTTACTCAAAAGAAGGAGGTATTGGTATTATTTTTATGCTTGGAATATGTCATCAAAGTTGTTTATTGGCTTGTCGAGTTTATACTTAAAGGTTTCCCGAAAGAAATAACCGTAAGCCAGCCATTTTTGAGAGACTATTAAACCAGTTTAAAGAAATTGGAAGTGTCAGTTATAAAAACCCCAGTATAAGAAAATCTGTGTAAATTTTCATTTTTTTACTATTAAATACAGCAACGATGTTCAAACAATAACGATTACTAACGATCTAACGCAAAAACGCAAAATAAACAACTATAACAAAAGACAGACTTTTTAAATTAAAGTAACAGACTAAATTTATTATCTGACGTTTTTAAATAAGATTGAAAACTAGATACAAACAAAAATTTACTTAAAAAGTACTAAAACGGTGCAATAAACAATATTTTGGCGTTTTCTGTAAAAACGAGAAGACTTAAGACTTAAGATGTAAATACCATAAGATAGGTAATTAAAAACTGCATTTGCTGACAAATTAAAAAATACGGCGTTCCATTTAAATAATTGAAGTTAAAGCCATTTATAGTTCTCATTTGTTTAATTCCATTTTTTTACACCCGGCATAAGATATCAAGTTTATTATACTTGTTTATTATATATGCATAACTTAGTTACTTTTTAAGTATTTGAAACATGAAAATTAGGTTAAATTTTTACAAAATTCAAATTATTTCAAAAACCTTAAGGTTTAGGTAATAAAAACCTTATTAAAACACACACTTATTTTGATCAAAGGATTCAAATTGCAATAAAATACAGGGTGTTTCATTAAAAAAACACAACTTTGATACTTTTAGGGTTTTTGGGACACCCTGTATATTAGGAAAGTAATTTTAAAAAGTAGCCCTAATAGACCCCCATATATCCCCAAAGTGAAACTTTTTGAAAGTCACGTATTTTGTCCACAATATTCCGTGCCGTATAGCGTGAATAACCCTGTATATATAAGTCTAGTAAATTATAAAAGCTTGTATTGGACAGTAAAATTTGTACGTAATAATTAATTAGTTAAGTTAGAGTAAAGTATAGTGTAGTCTTTTTTACTAATTTAAAACGCTCTTGTTTGCTAATATGCAAAAGTTTACTTTCAGTTATAATTAATTCCTTAAAATTAATAGTATTAGAACTTGAAAATTATTATTATTATGATCTCATTTTCTGTCAATTCAATTTAATTTGAATAAAAATATCTTTGCAATATTTGCTTTTTGTAAAACACAAAAATATTTATCAAATGTATAAGGTACCATAAATTTATAATTGTTTAAGAAGCAAGAAAACTTATTTTAGCTAAATAAAGGGTAAAATTGAACTCAATTTTAAAATATTGTTTTATGAGTTGATAGTTTAAAAAGACTAGAAATCTAAAATATTGTTTATTGTATAGAGAGAGAACAACATCTTTATTTGGACAAACAAAAATACATTTAGAACAAATACATTTTAATTTAAAATAAGGGTTAGTCCGTCCGTTTGGGCTATCGACCTTCGGTCTTTCTGCCCATTTATTGTATATTTATTCAAATATATTTTAATTATTTAATAATTTAGTTTATTAAAATCTTAAATTATTAGTGCTCCTATGGCACAGCAAAATTTATAAGGAAAAGTTAATTAATGTTGAAGTAGCATAAGGCGCATTATTTTTTGCTAATTTAAAACGTGCTTCTTTGAGAATATACGGAAACTTTACTGGAGTTATAATTAATTCCTTAACATATAAAGTGCTAGAATTATAAAGTTAATATTTCTGAGGAAATAGCCCAAAACATTTGATAATCAAATTTGTTCATTTCATGTTGGATTTTTTGTGCGTGATCATAAGCAGGTAACCATGAGCCCGCATCTAGCGCACACCCCCTACTACGGATCACAGCTACCCTCGCCCACCCTACCGCTGAAGCGCCTACAGGATACCCTATATAATCAGCCTTCAGCCTCTATAGATGGCAGTCGAGCAGCGCTCCTCTTCTTGACTTAATAGCTCTTCTCCTAATAACGCTTATCTAATTGACCTAGTAGCTACGTTATATTATATTATGCATTTAACAGTGTACATATCTTTTGGTTAATAAGCTCAAAGTGCTGCCGGAGAAGAAAAATCGCGAAGAATAATGTGAAGTATGACGAATAACAATGCCGTAGTGACGGAACAACAATTCCAGCTTTAATGAAAAGGATGCTAGAAATACGAATCCCAGAACAGCCAGCCCAGAGAGGAAGCTCCTCAAAACGCACTTCTAGGAAGAAGCAGATGAAGAAAAGGACTCTTCTGTCCATATTGGCTTTTTCTTTTCTCTTTTTCCTCTTTCAGGTCTCTTTATTTTTGAGGTATGTCCAGATTATTCAGGTCGTGTTAGGATGTCTTCGTAGTCAGATTGGTCGCATTATTCATAATGGTCACTTTCTCGTTTTTCATGTTCTCTTTCAGATGATTATTTATTTTCATAAGAGTTTTGTTCATGAGAAGATTCGAGAGTCAGTGGAATGAATGGGTTAGTATCTTTATTTTCTTTTTTTTCTTTATGGCCAAAGAACATTCTTTTAAAACATTTCACATCTCTACTAATGTCTTTTTTATTTTGACTTTCTACCCAAATCATGTAGCCTTTTGTATTTTCTGAATATCCAACAAAAATTCCTATTGTTGCTCTTAGTAAAAACGTTTTCTTTTTTCTTTAATTTAGTACAAAAACTGTTGTACCAAAGCCTTGAAAATGTCAATAGTTGTACATCCAACTCTCTTCTCAAATAGGGTTTTCCAGTTCATTGGTTTCTACGGCATCCTATTGGTTATATAATTTGCAGTATGAATAGCCTCAAAAAGATTTTGCTTCTAGCATCATATAACTGGCTTTTTCTAATAAGGTTCTATTTTTACTTTCGGGTACCCCGTTATCGTGGTGTATACGGGGCGAATAGACATCTTGATATGTCATTTTCTTTTAGATAATCGTCAAATTCAAATATTGTAATAGTCTTTACTGTTGCCTGTTTGCAATTTTTATTTTGAGGTGAGTAAATTTTTTTGTATTATTTGAATTTCTCCAAAACTTCATTTTTACTTTCAATTACAGCATTACTATCCTCTGGCATGGGGCCACATATTTCTGAGTGTACGGTATGCAGTCTTTCTTGAGCATTTGTTTCTACTGGTCTTTCTTTCGGAAAAGGTAAGTTGTCATTTTTTCCTTTTAAAGAAGTTTCGCAATTATAATTTTTCTTCAGGTTTAAAATATACAATAATCCTTTTATAGTTGTATTTTGGAGAGCTTGTTCTCATTCAGATGTCCCATTTTTCTATTTCAAATGTATATTTCAGTATCTATAGGTAAAACGTTGTGTACCTCTTCTTTTTCTTCTGTATCCACATCCACATAGTATAGTCCATCTCATTTAATAGCATTAATTTCGATTACTTATTGTTGCAGTTTCTTTCTTGAAGATTACGCTATAGCCTTTTTCAGTTGCTCCAGCCACAGATAACAAATTTACTGATAATTTTGGTATGTATAGTGTATTTTGTAGGTCAATGACGTCTCAATTTTTATTTGAGCGGCACCTTTCCCTTTAATTTCCTCAGTTTTATCCGAGGCCAGTTTTAGGATTGCATCAGCTGTCTCCATAGATAGGAATAAACTTCTGTCATTGCACATGTGTGAAGTAAAACCGTTGCCTATACACCACTTGTCAGTTCTATTAGTTTCTGCAGATAGGCATGTTTTTATAAAATCATTTTCGACCAGCAATCTTATGTTTTGTAATTTTCACATTTTAAGTTATTTTTATGTTCGTTGCACTGTTTACATTTTTTTTTTAGTAGGATAATACTTTTTTTTGTTTATCTCCATAGTACGATTCTTCTCCCTGTAGCTCATTTTTCCTCTCACTCTCTTCTATAATTTTTATTTTTAAGCCATCAAGGGCCGGCAGCTTATCTCGTGATTCGATTGCTACATAGCTTTCTGGTAGGCTGTATAATAACATAATGCTCAGTAGGTCCTCGTTGATATCTATTTCCATATCTGATACTTGTTGAGCTACCCTTTTGATGAAACCAGATATGTAATTTTGGTGAATAAAAACACTTGTTATGTTCCATATTGTTACTTTTATTTTCAGTTTCCTGACACGTGTCTCGATTATACTTGATCATTTTCAAAGGTTAAAATAATTTGTTTAATTTTGCAAAATTCAGCAACTTTGCCAAGCAATGGCAGCTGAATTGCAAATAGATCTCATATATGAATTTCATTAATTCAGTGAACTCATACGACGAACTCCAAACCAACAAGAGAGAAGCCGTGAATATTATTCAAGAAGAGAATAGAGCCAGAAAACCCAACAGCACAGTAAAGAGTAAGTGTGTCTACTGCAAGACCAGCGATCACCGAGTAGAGGAATGCCCCTGGAAGCAACGAGAAACCACCAACAGGTACCAACAATTTCCAAAGTTGCGGCTGCAGAAAAGTAAACATAATAAGAAGCTGTTGTTGATGTTAAAGGGTTCTAGTTCGTTATACATGTTGAATAGAAATAAAACACACTAATAACTTTGGTTGTATAACACGGAATTTCGTGTTATACAAACAAAGTTATCAGTGTGTTTCATAATAAGAAGCCGTTTTCCGAATTGCAACTTCCAACTACCCTCCATGAAAATTTCTTCTTTTGACACGAGTAGAAATAGCATGTATACATAACATAAACAGAAAACCTGGTTACGCGCTCTTTTACAAAAGTTTCTAGATCACTGTTGCTTACCTGAGTTGAAACGTAACATCAACACCTTTCAAAAACAGCCAGGAAACGTCGCGTTTGCCAATGGCAACGTGCGGCTTAACACCCTACTAATAACCTAAGCGAATATCATCCTCAAAATGAACACAAATTTTACAACCTTCTGCATATACTGAATAGCTGGACACGCGAAATGATCATCGCAATGAACAAACAGTAATTACACTCGATTTATGCCTAGACTTGGATAGTATATGATGTAGAGAGCCCGAAAAAAAATAACTTACTATGTTTTTACCATAAAAATTATATAAACACACGACTTAAGTTTTAACAATTTTTTGTGATTATCATGTATATTACATAATTTTTGGTGGTAAAAACATAATAAGTGCGTAAGTTTAGTGTTTATCATAAATTACCACGTAGTAACGGTCGCCCCCATTCTTATGATTGAACCTGTAAAGTTCAGAGGCTTCCTATTTCTTGAACCATCGAGAAAAATTTGAGACGAAGAAGTTCATTTTTCTCGACTTTATTTAGAAACCATGGAAATGGCGTTCATTTTAACTATTGATTTACGCAGAGGATTTTGGCACGAAATCAAACGGATAGCCTTTGGACTGTGCAATGCTTCGGGTTCTTACCAGCGAACGACGGACCACCTTCAAGCAAAGATTCCGCATGTTCGACTGCATGCATACCTAGACAATATTATCTTGCTATCCCACAATTTCAGGCAAAACCTGCATGATGTAGAGGACGTCCTTAGCCATCTCAATCAGAAGTCTTGCGCTCTAAATCAATAAAAACCAAAATTTTGCCCAGAACATGCTAAATTTCTCGGCCACATAATAATACAGGAAGGTAACAAATAGGCTAAAAAGTTCCTACCGTTTTAAAGAAAATAACATTTTTGGTGAAATTCAATTTTATTATTCAACATAGTTGCTTTCGAGAGCGATCTTCCAACTTTTCGATACCATTTTTATTAGTATAATTTATCTTTAGCCTTAAAATAGGCCAGTATTTAGGCGATTACTTCTTCATTGGTGCTTAATTTCTTTCCAGGAAGCATTCTCTTGAGGTCTGCAAAGAGGAAATAATCACTGGGAGCCAAATCTGAAGAAAATGGTGGGCGGAGTAGGAATTCGTAGCCCAATAAATTGATTTTGACCATCGTTTTGATCGACTTGTAACAAGGTCTTGGTGAAACAACACTTTTTTCCTAAAATGGGGCCTTTTTTGCGATTTCATTCTCCAAACGCTCCAGCAATACTATATAATAGTCGCTGTTGAATTTTTTTCCCCTATCAAGATATTTGATGAGCAATATATCACGCGCATCCCAATCTACAGACGGCATAACCTTGCCAGCCGACTGTTATGTTCTTCCCTGCTTTGTTTTGGGTTCGTCTCGTGCAGTCGACTCAGCAGACTGTTGATGGGACTATGGAGTATTGTTAAGGATCCATAATTCATCCATTGTTACATACCAACGCAACGCGTTCTTTTTGATCAACTGTAAGCTCACGCGACACCCACTTTGCACAGTGCAATAATTCATGCACGATCAACAATGTTCCTTTGATACCTTCAGAATCTCAGCTATCCGATCAAATTCACTTTACGGTCATTCAAAATAATTTTATGGATTGTTTTGATATTTTCATCCGTAACAGCCTCTTTTGGACGCCAACTGCGCTCGTTATCTTTGACACCTATTATGACCTGTACGAAATTTAGCAAACCACTTACGAATACTTAAAATTCCTTCTTATCCATTTCTTTTTCCAATAACAAAAGATGCTTTACTCAAAATCCTATGACTCGCCAACCAATTGTCCATTCGCTGTTAAATTTTGATACGTATTGTTTGTATGTTCATACTACAAATTATATTTAAAAAAATCTAATTTGTATCGAAATGATACAAATTTTTAGGCCGAACTGTTATGACTGCAGATTCAGGGTGAGTATAAGCATCATTAACCACGACCACAGAGAGACCGTCGGTTTATATTGGCTTTTGCGGAGAAAAGCTAACCCATAATAACATTTTAAAGAAAACCGCAATTGTGAGATGGGGATAGCAACAACAAAAAGCACAGTACACCCTAGAGAAAGCGCAAATTCTAAAAATCACTATACCCGCCACGCCAATTCTCATCAGTACCGACGCAAGCGATTACGCTTTAGGGGCACTTCTCGACATGGGAGATATATCTGAAGAACACTCCGTAGAGTATGCCAGCTGCCTGTTACCTCTACCGGAAAGAAATTACACCACAACAGAGAAAGAAGCTCAATCCATCATCTGGGACCTCAATAAGTTGCGTGGAGGGATCCCATATCACCGTCGTAATCGATCACCGGTTCCTGCGTTGGCTAATGATATTAAAAGCACCCACTGAACGCCTGGAAAAATGTATTTACAACTACAGCCGATCAAACTAACCATAATAATCATAAGATACATCCTTGGAAGATCAAATTGGATGTGGATATCCTGTCTCCGACGACACCGAAATAGAAACGATTCAGCTGGATACATTCTGACGAACAGCCGTGAATATTAATCAGAAGCAAGGTGAAGACTCACACCATTTATCGGAGGCACTAAGGATTTGCAGTCGATCCAGTCCATCCACAAGAGAGGACACCCAAGAAATAAGCCTAAAATCCTGGCTGCATCATCGGGACGATCTCAGTGATAGAGAGGCAAGATTTAACACTTAGAAAAGCGCGTGATCTTGAGCAGGTAGACGTGAGCCCGCATCTTGGCATCGCTCACCCTAACATGGATCACCACTACTCTCGACAACTAACATATACCGTTGAAGCGCCTCTACCCAATAGCTCTCCTTCTCATAACGCTCATCTAATCGGCTTACTAGCTACGATTTATATTTTGCATTCTACACTATACATATCTTTTTGTAAATAAAAACCTTTTAATAACGAACCAAGTGTTATAAATATTATTGTTGAGAATTTTGTAAAATTTAATTTACGAAAATTTTTCATTAATAATTTAATTATTTAAAAAAAGATAATACATTTTTGTATCCTAAATAACTAATTAATAAAGGCAGCAATATATATTTTTTTAAATTCATAGTAGAAACTATTGATTTAAATTGTTAACTTAAATCACATAAAATAGTTCTATATTTTTGATACATAATAAATACCTATATTACCTATGTCAAGATTTTTTTAAATACTATTTCTTTGTGATCGGATAAATACAATGAAATAATATCAATTAAAATAAAATATTAGATCATTTATTTAATATGAATGAAATCTTCTAAAACTATTTGATGTAACAATATATTTTTTAAAATTTCTTAATTTAAGAATAGAAATATTAATAAAAACTTGTTATTTATACACCTAGTTGATTCAAAATTTATTCCAAATTGAGAGTTTTAATTACTAATGAATTTTACTTAGTTTGACTTTATGGCTGAAAATGAATAAATTCCACTTTAGCTTGTATCTTAATTTTTTTAAGTCCAATAAAATTAGTGCCGAGTAAGTTTTACTAGAAAGAAAAATATATTTCTTGTATAAAATTGAGTTATTTTTACCAAATTGTGTGGGAGAATAAAGTTTCTTGTTAATTTAAAACGTGATTCTCTGTAAATATACGGTAAATTTACTTCAGATTGTAATTAATTCCGAAAGAAGAAAAGTACATATTAATTTTTATTGGAAATATGAATTTAAATTTGTGTGTAAAGTTGAGTTAATTAAATCGGATTATGCGGAAAAATAAACTTTTCTACGAATTTAAAATGCAAATACACGGAATAGTTGCTATATCGATCCAAAATTTAAAGCATATAATAAATTTATTATGAATGCTAAATCATATACAGGGTCTATTATGAAAGTAATGGACATGATATAATTGTGACACGACTCACCATTGTAGCGGCGCAAAAGAAGCTGAAGGATCTACCCTTCCAATGCAGCTGCACAAATTTACTCCGAGCAGTCTTAACGTGATCTGTGTTTTGACTTTGTAACATGGCGAAAGAGATCGTCTACAATGAGCAATTAAGTTTTGTGCGGCTTGAAAAGGCATTTAAGGAGAGACGGAAAGAGATCGCCGAGGAACCCCGTTCAGGATGCAAAACAAAGGATTTTTGAAGTCTGAGGAATCGTCCATTTTGAATTTGTACCACAGGGAGAAACTGTCAACTCAGTCTTTTATGTACAGGTGCTGAAGAGATTGAAATGCCGGTGCGGGTGAGGGCTGTTATCAAATGGGGCCACTAGCCACACAGCCTTTATCGTTTATAATTTCCTGAGCCCAAACAACACCCCCTGGTAGTCTTCCGGCCCCCTTATAGTATCGACTTGAATTCGTGGGACTTTTTTTGTTTTCCAAACCGAAGTTGAGCATCAAGGAAACCATGGCATTCCCGTCAAAGAGTTTTAGGGTGTTGATGCTTGTGCATATTATTTAAAAAATGTAAGCATATGTTTCGGTACGATCAATAAATATATTTCCCCAGAAAATACACATTACTTTTATGATAGACCCTGTATTAGCTATAGGTTAATTTTTTAAAATTTTTAGTTATGAGGTAAATTAATGTAAACTATTAGCACATCTATTTCAGAAAAATGAAAACTTTTTTACTGCAATTATTTAAGTGAACAATATACAGAAAATTTAATTTGGGTCTTAATTAATTCCCTAAGATGTATTAACCAACCAAAGAGAGAGAGAGCTTCAAGAAAATCATGGCATTCCCGTCAAAGAGTTTCAGAGTGTAGATGCTTGTGAATAGTATTAAAAAAATGTAAGCATATGTTTCGGTACGATTAATAAATATATTTTCCCACAAATGCACATTACTTTTATAATGGACCCTGTATTAATTAATGTTAATTTTATAAAATTTTAGTCATGATATAATAAAAATAGAAAGTTGAAATTAATGAAAACTACTATATATTTATTTTAGAAAAATGAAAACTTTTTTACTGCAATTATTTAAGCGAACAATATACGAAAAATTTAATTTGGGTCCTAATTAATTCGCAAATATAAAAAATATTAAAACATAAAAGTTATAATATATATATACAACATTTTTATTGCAGTAACTTTTACACTTTTTAATATTCAAATGTCTGATTTATGTAAGACCGTAAGTCTTTCTGGCCTATTAAGAAATTGAAGCTAGTTAAATGGAACTGTCAGAAAGATGCCATGTAATGAATTGACGAATAGTGTTTATGGGATGTTTGTATTTTAAGAAAATATTAGGATTTCGGGGAATACAGTATTATTCAAAGAGGGTTAATATGAAAGGTTTAGTATCAAATTTTTTACTGATGGCTAATGTAAATTGGTTGATAGTGGATTCATATAGTAGTTCATTGGATGAGTTGTAAAGAAGATTATTTGGGTGCCTAATTTTGGTAAGGATTAGGATTGAGGATCTTTCTGCTACTTGGATATGGTGTAGGGTGTAAGCACGGTATTGAGTAGTAATCTAACAGTGGCCGGCAAATAGATTTGTAAATACGGTGGATACCTTGTTCTCTGCACTTTTGATGAAACGAAATTATAACATTAAGTAATTTTAAAATTAAAAAAACTTAGTTTCAATATGAAACATAACGAGTGTTGTAATCTAAAATTACCTATTTTTAGATTTATAAATGTTGGCCGCAGTTTTTGTATAAATATTAGTGCCTGGAAATACCTGGTTTTGGTTTTAACCTTGGTTTTAATGGATAGGGTATGTAGTTTGAAGAATAGTTATAATAGAGTAAGATTTCTAGGTATTTATAGATGTGAGTAAGTGGCATATTGATTTGATGGATTTTAATTTTGGGAGAAGATAGGGTAATTATATGGAAATGAGTATAAAGTTTGATTTTTGTAGGGTTTATTTCAATGTAGAGAATTTAATGATATTTTTAGCAAGTTAAGGGCAGTGGAGAGTGTGGGTGCATATGCTATTAGTGCGTTGTCATTTGCAAATAGGAAAGCAAATGGTGGGGTCGAAGTATGTTGGATCGGAACGAAATATATTGTGGCAATATAGATTATAAAGTAGCTGTAGTGGAAATGACATAGATTATGATTGTCGGATTTGTATTTGATAGGATCTATTATCAAGGAATTAATGGATTAAAATAAATAAGGTGTTGAGAAATTTTTATAAAGAAATATTTATAAAGTAATTTTCAATACCACCCCGAGTAAAGTCACAGCGAACTTGTTACATTTGAGGTGTTTTATATGAAGATTATAAGTAAGGATAGTAAGAAGCAATGTAGTGATCTTTTGAAAGATTAGGCAAAATTGGTAATTGGGAATGGATACATTGTAGAATTCTTGAAGTTTTTCTTTTAGGAGGGATGCAAACAGTTTACCTATTACAGAAAGATAGTAATCGGGCGAAATCTTCCATTCACTAGGGATGTATTGATTTTGGTAATAATAGTTGAAGATTTAAGGATGGATTGAGGAATCTTGTCATGACCAGTAAGAGTATTTTTGCTAGAATGTAAAATCTAATGTAACGTTTTTCTATTTCTTAAATGACTTTCTCATTTATCACTTGGTTAAACATTTTAAACTACTATTGATAGTTTCTTTTGTAACTCACTCTTGATAATGCCTTAAAAAGAGAAACTGGTCGAGTAAATTGTGAAAAATTCTGAAACAAGCAAAGTGTAATTTAATTTAATCCTATGTTAGGTTACGTTACTTCGTTCTTCACTTTTAATATCTACAATTGGAGTTAGAAAGGGCTGGAAGATAAATAAGTTGTATTAGACTAAAAAAATTTTGCCAAATTCGTTATTAATTGTAGTTTTTTAATGAATTGTAAAGTATGATTTCCTTTTTGTTGAAAATGTTTAAAAATAAACTTTGTTAATTTTATTTGAGTTTATTTTGTATAAATTTAAGGTAATCTTTTTAAAATAGTGTCTTTTTGTAAAAATCAACTTACGAAAATATTTTAGTTAGTTAATAATTGTTTAGAAAGTAAGAAATTTAATTTTAGGTATTTACCTAAATAATTAATTATAATAGTTTACCTTATAATTGAAGTAAATTTTTTATTTAAAAAAGAAAAAAATCATATATTATATTAAACTACTGATTATTAAATGCGACAATAAATATTTTAGTTTAAAAAATAAAATACTGATTCTAATTTTAAAGCCAATGAATAAAATAAGTTTAGTTTTAATGAATGATACATGCATTCATTTTTCATCAATAGAATTAAATACTATAAGTGAACTGTTAGAGCATTTAATTAGGAATAATGAATTTTTCACATTAAATTATGCTGCAATTATTTAATGATAAAAATAGGAACACAAATATCAATGAAAATTTGTTAATATTTTCCTAAACCTTATCCATCCGTGATACAATATTATTATTTTTCCGATATTATTGGCGTTACCAATAAATTAATTAATTTTATCTTTGAACATTATTGATTCTAATCTGAGAGAATTAATTTATAATAAATAACCCAATAACTTTATTGCTGAAAATTAATAAATACCGTTTCTGTTTATAATATACATTTAAAAATGAAACGACTTTTAATATTATTTTTTTTAAATTTATTGTTTGATATATGAAAGCTTTCTCTTTTTTCAACCCTATTTGAAACAAGAATTATATTTCGTGTATAATGTTTTACCGATTTATGCAAGAAAATAAAAGTTGTTTCCTAATTTAAAATGCGCTCTTTAGCGAATATACTGAATTTTAACGAATTTTTATTAAAATTTTAAACTTTGGGCACATTACATTAAATAATTTTATTATTTAGGGGAGGTAAAATTTGTAAACATACTTGAAATCATATTTAATAAGTACAAAAAAACTTGAGTGCTTTATTTACTTTCTTCAATGGAAAAAAAATGAGAAAATCCTGTTATTTTTGGGTCGCTAGATGAGAACCTCCCCTTAATGCAAAATACATATAAAACCTATAGGTCGAATTTTTTCACAAGAGAAATATAGTTAAATAGTAAGAATTAAAGTAAACTATTCGCGCATTTAGAAGGATAAAATATTTAAAGCCTCAATTACGCTGCAGTTATTTTAATTAAACTATATCATTGCAAATATATGGAAAATTTACTTTAGGTTGTAAATAATTCCTTAGGATATAAAGTATTAGAACTTTTTCCACTTTACAGAAGTATCCAAAATATTTGGAAATTAACTTTGTTCATTAAAGTTTCTCTTGTTTTTTTGAAATAGTGATATTTTGTAAAGTATTAAAAACTAATAATTCTTTAGAAACTAAGAATAATAATTTTAGATAAATATAAGAAAGTACTTTAAAGTAACATTTTTATTTGAAAATGGATAAAGCATTTTTTGATCTTAAATAATTGATTATTAAATGTAACAATAACTATTTTATTTTTTAAATTAAAAGCAGAAAATATTGTATAATAATAATTAATAAGTAGTTTTAAGTATTTTTTTAATTAAAACCAAAATATAATTATTTTGATCTTAAATAATAATTTAGTAATTATTTATCTAAGATAAAATTAAATATATTTTCGTTCTAAATAAAAAAAATACTTCAAACTACGTATTTAATATTATTATTTCATGTAAATTTTGAGTATTTTTAAGTATATTTTTATTAGAAAAAAATTTAAGCATTTTTATTTTGTATTTGTTGAATTTGATTCTCGTTTATCACGTAGTGAAACATTTTTAATATTAAGGGCTGTTTTTCGAAAGGCACTTGGTTGGTTTCACAATTATTTACGATTTATTCCGACTAATTTCGATTTTCACACCATTCCTAGACAATGATGTAAAAATATAAACAACCCTTAATTTTTATTTTGAATAATTGGTAATTAAATGCAATACTAGATATTTGGGTTCATTGAATTTAAATAAGATATATTAATTTTAATATTAAAAGTTGTATTACATAAAATAATATTACTTTTAATGAAAAATATCTATTTTAAGTTAGGAAATTAATATCAGTATGAATGAAAGTAAACTATAAGCGCATTTATTTAAAAAGTATAAAAATGTTCTACTTTAAATTAGACTGAAATTAATAAATGCAACAGTAAGTGTTTTAATTTTTTTGATGAAAATAGGAATATTGATAATAAAAATTCGCAAAGTGAATATTTTTGTTACAATTTGCAATAGGATAATTTTATTTATTAATTTAAAATATGACACCATTCGTATAATCACTTTAGTGATGATATTATTATGACATTATTTATTCTAATCTAGGAGAGTTAATTCATAAACATTTCAGCATTATTGATTTTATAGTAGAATAATATAAATGCTCTTTTTGCTAAAAATATTTATTTTAATTTGTATTTTAGAGTTTTATATAATTTTTTTTATTCGATCATATTACTTCTGAAAAATTTTCATTAGAAATTTTTTTCATGTATAAAATTGAGTTCATTTAACTGATTTGTGGAGATAATAATTTTTAAAATTATTTTGAATACAATTTTATAATCTCGAAAACTGTGCAAAAATCAAATAAGATGAGGGAAATATATTATTTTCCCAAATGTAATTTTTATTATAATAATAATTTATATTAAAAAAACTATTTTTATACTTGAATCTTATTTTATATTTTCATATATGGAGGTATTATTTTTATATATTTATTTTTTTCAATCTGTTGAAATTAGTACTGAATAAAAATTTACAAATTTGAATTTTACTTATTTTTATCGACTTGTGAGAGAAATTGGATTTTAATCTTAACAAAATAGGTAAAAATGCAAATAAGTAAAAGGAAATATATTACCTTCGTAAATTTAATTAATTCAAACATAATTCTAAATATAAGGTATAAAGAAATACCGTTTTTTTTTAGGTATTTAGACGTTTCGGGATTTATCTGTACTTACACGTTTACAGTTTTTCTCCAGTGTCTCAATTACTCTCGTCGGAATACTTATTGTGTGTCAAACAGGTGGTTTCCCGTTTTTAGCGCGTGGATCCCGTCCGTGGTGGCAACGGACCATCTCTAGCTCGCGACGCCTTTCAAAAACACCACCATCTCCGGGGCACAACGCACTTTTCCTACCACCGAACACCAGCTACACCACAGTAGCGAAAACTCGACGGTGAGCTTCTCGGTTTCGGCAGCGCACTGTAAGATCGGCCGACGGTCTGGGGATCGACAGGCAGCACATCGCGATGATGCCCTTTCCTCCCTCTCTCGGCGGCGCCAGCGCCACACGGCCACTTATCGATTCCCCAGACCGTGGCGGCCCTGTTATCCCTCGCGCGCTCGCCGTTTCGCCTCTCCCGAAATGACTGGGACTGCTGGGGTAGGGAGACCCAACGACCGACCGGGGGGATGGAGTGATGGTGCATGCATGGGATGAAGTGACGTCTGCGAAAAATGCTATTCTCCCCAATTACTCGCTCGTACCCGGTGTCTGGGAAAACTGTTGCGCTCCTAGTTTTAAAATACCAGCAGACGAGGGGTAGGAGTGGCGCGCGGAAAATTGGGGCGGCCCTGACATGCGTGTGCACCACCGATATACCTGCGATGTCACCTTCATTAATTTCATGCTTAAATTATCATCCGTTATATTTTAGCGTAATGAAAATCTGCTAGTGCTGCTAGTTGAATTAATTACTACAAAAGTCGACTAAAACGTAACACCATTTAATTTTTATTTAGAAAAAAAAATTCTATATTAATTCTTTTATTCGATTACGATTATTAAAATGTACGCATTTTATAGTAAGCTCAAAAGTGATTAATTCAAATGAAATTGCGATCTAAAACGCGGATAAATATTAAACCCGGCACCTCCACCATTAATTAATAATCGAAAATTGTAGCTATTAATAACACTATCCTGGAAATATCAGGAATATTAATACATTTATACTAAAATACTCTATGCCCAAGTATCGAATAATTAGTTCAGATTTATTATTATTTATCTTTAATCATACACCATAGTTTTTGTGAGAACGTTATCTAAAGGGATTATTTATTGATGTAGAAACGCAATTATTCACACAGCCATTTTATATCACTTGATATGAATAAATAATTACTAAATAATTTCTTATTACTTACTTTAAAGTCATATATTATATCAAGTTTATTCGTGTAGTAAGAGTAGCAAATCGAGAGAATATGACTTTTGCTATTCACTATTTATGCTGCTAAAATTGGAAAATATTGGGTTTAAGAGAACACCTCTGTTATTAGAAATTATGCTAACTTGATGTACATGATGAAAATTAATTGAAATTAATATAATTATAATTAAAAATTAGTAACCTTTTACTCGATGTATTATAATATAATCGCTATAAAAATTTACCTCGCACTTATCACTGCAGATATTTTTAAGTTCTTCAGCGGATGACTCATAAAATAAAATATTCGGAACAAAAGTAGATCCAATAATAAATATACCCATAATTTTGACAAATAATATATTCTGTATTATTACTAATTTCGATTCTGTTGGTTATTAAGTTATTCATCACAGCAATCAGAAAATTTCAACTTTTAGTTTTTATGAGTTATTGAAAGCAGATCTATTTATGCTATAAGTAAAGAATTCCCCGAATCAAACTATTATCATTTCATAATCATACTATTATTGATGTATTATTTTAGTGATAAATACAAAATAGTTTCTTTTAATAAACGTATAAAACTCTATAAAATATTTCTCTGATCAAAACAAACTAAATTTAGAAAATAGTTAGTTGTATGTTTGAGATAATAAGAAAGACATCTAAACATATTATAGACGTTAATCAAATAAAACTGCTATTCATCAGAAAACCTCTAAAGAAATTCGATTTGATGCAGTAATCAACTTTACGCATTCACACTTTATACATCTCTTTCCTTACGGGAAAAAGTAGTTATTCGATGAAGACATGCAACGTGTGTCAATTTTATAACGTTACCTTTGGCAAAAATAAAATTCACAGCGTTCATTTGCGACGCCCTCAACAACCGTCTCCGTCGTTCACTAACTCTCGCACTCGTGCTCCGCGCAAACCCACCCACCAACACACCTACCGGACGAGGAGGCACAAAAGCGCACCCGGGTCCGGAAACAGCAACTTGCTAGTTTGCGTTAAGAACGGCCTCACTAAATACTCGAGCCTTGCTCTGAATATGGTCTTAGTTACCAGTGAATACGTGTTAAAATTATTTATATGTAAATTAAAGTTGTTCCTGGCTAATTAGTCATTGTATGCCGTAGAGGTTCGGTGTAATTTGTATTAAAGCTTAATATGCTTGCCCTAATCTGGTAGTAACTTGTTTAGGATTTACATGCATATTTTTTAAGTTAAATAATAATGTTCGGCCTGCGGCGATATTAGTTAATTTCGGAGTTGATTGAGGTAGAATTACCTTATAGCGTCGATAATTTGATAATTATATGGAAAGCATTTGGTATTACACATTTAGTAAATCTACATCAATATGTCTTACTAAGCCAACAAAGCAAATCACTTATTCAAACAACTACTTCTCTGGCTTAGAGAAGTGATTTATTTTGTAGTAAGACTCTTTGTTATAGATTTACGAAATGTTTTTGTGTTTTTCTAATTACTATTTAATTTTCCACAACGTACAGAACTTAATTTCATTATTATAACTGCGTCTCTCGTTAATTCTTTGACAGTTATTGAATTATACAAAAGTAATTTGCGTGTTAAAAATAATAACATTACTTTGAACGTATTTATTTCTGTCAAATTAACTAAAAATAATTAAATATACGTTAAATAGTTTATGAGTGAATATGGTATGACAAACTTATATCGTCAGTATAGTTTATTATGAAAATTATTTTTAAAATAAGTCGATCGAGGGATCCATCACATTTTCATTAATGACGTACGTAACAAAAATAAAATGAATTAAACCAGGAACACGAACTTACAAGAAACTGACAAACTGTTGAGAATAAGATCTATAGATCTATGTAAAATACGAGTACGCATGTGAATTTTTCGGGAAACAAAATATTCGTGGTAACTAATGATGGCCTCGTATAATTGCCAAGTTTTACACTCGGTTTACTTATCTAAAAAGTAATATTTAGGACATAATGCAAATAAAAACCGCAAAACTGATTTCATTCAGAATGTAATGACGGATTGAACGACTAAAATTACAGAGATATTTTTGAAATATTTGCGATAATTTTAGACTTGTAAGTCAAAGTCAAAAAGGAAACTATTACGAAATTTATAACCGAAAAAATACACCTCTTGATTATAATTACAGAGATATTTGCGAAATGATTAAGAATTTTTTACCTGACAACGATCTTCATACCAGCAGTTACCGCCAAATAACATTATTTTTTCTCCTTGGAAAAATGTTCGAATCTCTCTTTAAAAATAAATTCATGTTTTTATATAAGTTTGGCTTTCTAAAATCCTGGTGAACAATTCCACCGGCTATTTTCTCTTGAAATAACAGACAATGAAGAAAACAAATATTCTATTGTTTTTCTAGATGTCAAGACACCTTTTATTCCGATTTGTATCTAGGAGTTTTATAAAAGTGTAATACATTCAAACTTCCAATATACCTATTAAATCATTTAGATAGTTTCCTAAACAATATTTCTCATTGAATCAAACTCAGCAACTGCTTTTCCAACACATTCTATCCTGAGCAAGATCTATCTTGAGGAACTCTTTTATTTACTATCCTTTACAATAGTTTTAATAGACGATCTGCCATCCTAATCAAAAATATTTCAACGATTCTACCTATTTTTACAATAATTAATCACCTTTCTACAATTCTCAAACAATCAACAACATATTTTAACTATAGAGGCCAAAAAATATAGACATATAGACGTCACTCCAATGGGTTCACTATTTTCTCCAATCGTAGTCAATCTTTTTATGGAAGATTTCGAACTAAAGGCACTAACAACTCACCATGTAAATCGCAAACTGTTGCTCCGGTATATGGACGACATCTTCGTGATATGGCCTCATGGGAGAGAATAGTAGATGATTTCCTAAAAAATCTCAACAATGTACACCCAATCACAATGCAAATTGAGAAAAAGAGAAAACTACCGTTTCTGAACATACAACATACAATACTTAGAAAGAAGAGTGACTCCGAAGTGGTTCAGATGAAATCCCCTTCTCTGAGATAGCTAGGACACACCATCTACACAGAAGAGATTCACACAAATCGATGCCTGATTGAATAATTACACCGTAGCCAAAATATTGACTACAAGGTCAATCACATTCATCGACAGGAAATCCGTTCTCAAACCAAAGAATTCTAAAGAAGCAGCTATTAAAAAACTTAATTAACAACACGATGCACCCAAACAGTATACAAATGGAAGAAAAATAATACGCAACATTACTGTACATAAAAGGTACTATAGATAAAATAGGCAATCTACTTAGAAAATTAAATATCAAAATAGTTTGAAAACTAGAAGCGAAAATTAAAACTTACGCTTCTACATCATACTTCGAAATCTCAAATACCACACCCCATTAAAGTACTAAGGGGTTTATGGTATCCCATATGTAGATTGCAATATTGGTTCATCAGCAGACAAGAAAAATCGACAAGTCTGCAATTTCACTGTATATACATACATACGACTGTAATATTTACTTCTAATAATAAATATGTTTTCTCTCTCTTAAATTAATTATAGATCATTTCATTATTTTTTCAGCAAGTAGAGCTAATATTTGTTCTTAAATGTAAAAATTAAACATTTTATATCATAAATTGAATTATAAATTTTTGCGATATCGAAAATAAAAGACTTTTGCATAGGCTGTTTGGTATTTAGGTGCAGCAATACAACTACCATATCTTAAATTGAGATGACGCACATCACTTCTATAAGGGATAAGTTAAAAAAGGATCGAGCAACCATCATATAGGTTGCTCGATCCTTATAAAAATAAGTAGCATATGCAGAGTTAATTTGATTGTCCACATCTAACCATCCCTCTTCAGGAAGTTTATGGGATATACGATAAAATTTTCTTATTCCAAATATTATTATCAAACAACCATTTTGCCCCCTTCCAATTTGCTTATATTTCCTTTCGTAATAGAAAGACCATAAATCTGTACACAGTGAAGTAAAACATGCCACCAATAAACTAGTACAAAGTATAGTTTTCACTTTAATAGATAAATAGTGTCTGTGCGGGTAAATGAGTTTTAGATTAGCATAAGTTTTCCTTATATTGTTGTTAACTTGAGTATTATATTTAAATGTGTTGTCCAAGTTTTTTTTGCTCATATTTGATAGGAATCTCGACACAATTACTTTTTAATTTTGTTTTTTGACAAGGGCAATTTTGTTTGGTTACCAAACAATATAATAATAGACTTTGTTGGGTTAAGTACGAGCCCATGATAAAAAGAGTTTAGCAATGACGTCAACATCCGTTTCAATTATATTCAATCACTGCAGCATATCTTTAGCTTTAAGGGAGAAGTATATTTGATAATCATCACGTACAATCAATTTTTGATGGTTTTATTGACGAGGGAGGTATAGATAATAAATAGTAAAAGGCCAAGTACGGATCTTTGGGGAACACCTTTACGAATCTTCTCTTTGATGTAGTATTGTCTAGCTATACTTGCTGCTACCCGTCATTCAAATAACTACTTATTAGTTGCAAAGCTTCATTCATTATAGCCGATATATTTTAATATCATTAGATAAATAAATAGATAGATGTTATATGGGTGGCACCAGCGCCTGTTCCACCGCGACCTTTTCAGATCTATTGTGGATACCTGTTTATCTCAGATGACCAGCTCTAGCTTTGCCTCTTTGATTAGTCCTATTAGCCCTGCCAGAGGGGCTTGGGTATAGGTCTCCGCGCTTGGGTTTGTAGTGCCCAGCTTTTGATATCTAATCATTGCTAGACCCTCAGTGGAATAGGATGTGGAACGAGTCATCTTTTTCCTCTAAGCAGAATCTGCATGGTGCTTCTTCCACCAGGCCTATTTTGCTTATATGTTTGTTGAGCTTGCAGTGTCCTGTGATCAGACCTACTATTGTTTTGACCATTTTCTGTCTTGGTTCAGAATTTCGGTTGTGAATTTTGGCGATTGTTTCGTAAGGAACTGTTTCGCCTAACTCTGTCCTGGTGAGTTCGTCCATCAGGTATGGGCCTGTGCCTCCAACCATTTTTTTATGGATCGTTTTACTGCGGTTTTGAAGATTCCGTAGGAGGGTCCCAGGTCAATTACTGCTTTTGACGAGCCTTGTTTGGCCAGTTCATCTGCTTTGTCATTCCCTGGATGTCCTCCGTGTCCTGGGACCCATGTGATTGTTACTTTTCTGTGACAGCCAAGTTCCTTAAGAGCACTTATACAGTCCCACACTAGCTTAGATTCGACCTGTGTGGAGCTTAGTGCCCTTAGCAGCGCCTGACTATTAGAGAATATGGCAATTGACCTACTTTTGGTGTCTTGTCTTGCAATTTCTCTTGTGCAGTGGTGAAGAGCTATCGCTTCTGCTTGGAACACCGTGGTGTCCTTGGTGAGACTGACAGAAATCATTGTCTCGGGTTTTATGTCATATATACCTGCTCCTACCCCTTTGTCGGTCTTTGAGTCGTCCGTGAACCAGTATGATTCTGCTTTGGTAGGTTGGCCTTCGACCCAGTCTTCTCTTTGCGGAATTAGTACCCTGTATTTCTTTTTGAAATTGTATTTTTTCACCATGGCATCACTTGGCATCGCTGTGATCGCGTTAGCCTTCGGCTCATTTTCTAGCCGTTGGTCCTATCGCCCCCTTTTACTTTATCCTAGTCCACCACACTACTGCTACATAGGCTATCATGGGTCTTATCACCCTGGTATGAAGCCATAGAGTCATTTTAGGGTTTAGTTTCCATTTTTTCTGCACATTCTTCGATACCTGCCCAATGTCATTAGCAAGCAATAAATGGTAATCAATTGTGTCAAACGATTTCCTAAAATCTAGTAATGTATGAAAGGAGAGCATACCTTGATCGAATGCTGAAATTATGTTATTTGTGACCTTTAGCAAAGCGCTTGCAGAGCGTTAACCAGGCCTTAATCCTGACTGATTTTCAGGAATTATGTTATTTTAATTAAAGAATTCTCATAACTGAGTGTATAAAACTTTTTCCAAAATTTTTGAAAGAATTGGAAGGGTGCTGATAGGGTGTAAGTCAGTATAATTTGTGGGATTTTAATGCTTGGCAAGAAGAAGAATAATAGCAGATTTCCACACATCATTATAAATATTAAATGTAATACATGTATTTATCATGGGTTATGGGGTAAACAAAGCTTTAATATATTTGAACTAATATGATCAGTAACTACAGGCAAGGTATTAATAGTGCAAATAATTTTTAAAATGTCAGCTTCATCCACTGGGCGAGACATTAATTTAGGACAAATTGAACTGTGATTTTCATTATTATATAAATTTATTATGGGCTACAATTATTTGCTTTGTTATGAATAGAATCAATAAAAAAAGTGATTTAATTTATTAACATCAAGTAGTTTTACTGGTATATTAACATTTCTATTGTCTTTTATATTTAGTTGATTTAATTTTCTCCAGGATATTATTTAAGTACATACTGAAAATAAGCCTATTTTCTCGTTACTTGTTACCATATTTCTAAGAGATTTATAATAAGTTCTGCGACTCTCGCGTTTTGAATACAATATTTTTAAAGCTTTATCTCTCGAATGCATTAGTAATTTAATGTTATCGGCAATATATTAATAATAATTCATAACTAAATAGTGGAGTAAGAAATATAACTGTGTTTATTTAATTAAATAATCCGTAGTACGTTTTGAATATTTTATATCGTTTCTGATATATAGATATACTCCACCACCCGTTCTATTTTTACGATCCTATACAGTATACACAGATATTGAAATTGCTTTATTTTTCATACTACTTGTAAACCATGTTTCACTTACTACCAAGATATCTATAATATTAGAGTTTACAAAATAGTGCACATAATTCAACTTGGGTAAAAAAGATCGGGCATTTATATGTGAAATTCGAAGAAAATCAAATTTCATACTCAACAAATCAACAAATAACATGCACAATAACAAAAACAATGAAAAAAATTAAATTGCCTTATTTTAACTCAAAGTTTTTATTAGATTTATATTTTTAATTTTGAAAAAATAAAACATCACCTTCATTAGAATTACCTTTAAGGTATCTAACAATAAAAATTTGTTTCTATAAAATACTTATACTCGTTTTATTGATACAAATATGAGCAGCATTTCGATAGTATTCTGGAAAAAATTGGCAGACTATATTTACTAATGATTCAGTCAATAAAGTAGCTCTGCATTTTTTTGCCAATTAGTTAAAAGATTAGATAAAAATAGTGCAATGGCATCAAAATAATGAAAATTTGAAGTACTGAAAATACAATATATTAAAAAAAAACTAATTAAAGTAATCTATAACAATTTAGAAATAGTAAACCGAGGCTCTGAACCTACGTTCGTGACAACTCGGAGCCAAATTGTAATAGACATTACATTGGCGATTAGCGGTATCTCAAACAAAATCCACGACTGGCATGTATCAACGTCGGTCTCAATATCGGACCATAGGTGGATCAAATATACACTAACACATACAACCTGTAAGAAAACACGTTACCTTCGAAACCCGAGACTGACCGACAACTTAATACAGTGGAAAGACATTGAAGCTTATATAAAAATGTTTCAACACTCCACTATAAAAGCATACAAGGACTCCTGCCCTGCGAGAAAGGTGGAAGATTCCGGGAACGCCTGGTGCTGCGGAGAACTCCACCATCTCAGAAGAGCTGCGAGAAAATCCTTTAATAAAACGCAAAAATCCAAACATTGGTCGGACTGGATGGTCTATAAAAACAACCAACACAACTACAAAAAACTAATAAGACAAAGACAAAGGGCAGCTTGGAGATCTTATTGTGGGAGGTTGAAACCACCTCAGCAGCTGCAAGGCTTAAAAAGATCATCACCAAAGATCCCTCACGATAAATAGGTTGCCTAAAACGAGAGGATGGGAGCTACTCTTATAACCTCTCTGAAGCAGCTGAAATTCTCATTAACACCCATTTCTCAGAATGTACTGACACCTCCGATGATGGTTGGTCAGAACTTTCGAAGGAGGATTGGGCGGCAGATTACCTCACAGAAGGGGCACGGACAATCAAAGCTTCTCACCATTTAAAGCACCAGGCCTGGGCGGTAAATTTCCGGCCCTCCTCTAATGGGGGCTGAACATATCAACAGCCCACCTAGCCAGAATCATTAGGGCATGTATTGCGTTCAGACACATCCCTCTAGCATGGAGAAAAGTAAAAGTTATTTTCATACCGAAACCTGGTCGTATAGATTACTAGCCAAATAATACCAACTGAATAGTTTTAACGTCGTTTCTTCTGAAAACGTTAGAAAAATTGTGCGAAAGATTATTTCGAGAGACGGCTTTGATTACGAATCCAATTCAGGCTAACCAACATGCATACACTCAGGGGAGATTAATAGAGTCGGTTCTGCACACTGTTGTAGACCGAATCGAAAGATCTCTGGACAAAAAAAATATCCACCCTGGGCGTGTTCATTGACATAGAAGGTGACTTTGATAAGACGACCTTCAGAAAAATTGGAACTGCCTTCTCCACGTATGGTGTGAACCTCACAGTTAGTGGTTAGATCAAAAGTATGCTGAAGAATAGGGCAGTCACAGTAAATGTAGAAAATACCACTGTCAGAAAGATCGTTGCTAAAGGCTGCAATTTATTTTCACCACTCCTATGGAATGTAGTAGTTGACAGCCTACTGCGGCGACTTAACGACAATGGCTTCCACACCATAGAATATGCAGATAGATGACATAACAATCCTGCTAACAGGCAGATTTGAAACGGTGATATGCAGCTTGCTGCAGGAAGCCCTCAAAATAATTGAACACTGGTGTAATGACCAGTCTCTTACCATAAACCCGTCAAAGACTGAAATGGGCCTCTTCACTAGGAAAAGGAAACCAGGTAAGCTAAAGCCTTCTAAGCTTCTCAACACCCGGTTGACATTGTCGTCGGAAGTTAAATACCTGGGAGTGATCCTCGACGGCAAGCTGACATGGGAACCACATCTCAAAATGAAATGTGAAAAAGCACGTGTCTCGCTTTGGCAATGCCGGAGGGCTGAGGATCTGACATGGGGGCTATCTCCCAAAATAGCTCTTTGGCTGCATACAGAGGTAGTAAGACCAATGCCAATCTATGGAGTATTGGTCTGGTGACTAAGAGCCAGACAGAAAACCTCAGCAAAGCAGCTTACTCAGTTGCAAAATATAGCATGCATCAGCACGATCGGGGCAATGCGAACAATACCCTCTGCAGCAATGAGAGCAATGCTTCCTTCCACCTTTTGACTTATACATAGAGGTGCTGGCCATGGCAGCAGCACTGCGCCTAAACTCAGTTGGATTTTGGTACAAAGGAGATGAGGCTGGAGAACACTGTCGCCTCTTAGAGGAGGCTGTCAAGAAGACACCTCTTCTTGAAAGGAAGACGGACAATTTGCCACCTTGCTACATCTTCAATAAACCCCATAATGTATAGAGAAGAGGAATCGGAAGTGTAGAGGGTGGTGAAACCCTCCGAATTTACACCGATGATTTTAAAACCACAAGAGGATCCGGGGCAAGTATTTACTCGCAACAAATGAACCTATTACTAGCTATACCCCTAGAGAAGCACACAACTACTCTGCAAGTAGAGATCGTTGGCGTCATCCATGGGGCAAAAGAAATCCTAAGCCGTGACATCCGTGATAGGAACATCCAAATCCTTTCAGACAATAGGGCAGCAACACTAGCAGTGAGTGGTCGAGACAGTGGAACATGTGTTAGCCACCTGCCCAGCTCTCGCCCACCTTAGAGAGTTCATGTTAGGGGAGCTTTGGCCGAATATGGCCAACATTAGGGAAACCCCTCCAAGCGTTGAGCCGTCCTTGGGTGGCTAAATGAGTGATAGAACAACGGAGGCTGTCCCAGCCAGGGGGGCATAACGGGTCTAGTGAGGCCTAGGTGCTCTGGTTAATGATTTGATCAGCCTTGGCCAACTTGATCCAGTTCCAGATCCAGATAATTAAAGTAATCATCACTGATAGATAGTAAATAACTTAAATAATTTGGAACAATTTAAATTATATATTAAAGAGTAAAGAACTTTATGATTTTAAAATCTAAAATTCCTATTTCTAAAAGTATTGGATTTCGCTATATTAAAAGCTTTTGTAGGTTATCATCGAAATATTAATTACATCAATAGAGTGGCGGGGTGAATGAAGGTGTTCAATTCACCTTTCTATTACTTGTCCGAATATGAGTCGTGTTTAATGGTGAGTACTAATATATATATATATAATAGAACTAGAAATAGAATGGTTTAATAGCTTTAAATTGAAGGAATATAATTTGTATATTAGGACTACGTTAGATGTCTTCGTAGTGTAGCAAAGTTCGGAGAAATCAATTTTTCTCATTAACATTTTTAATTGCAACAATACTACATCGGTAAATTAATATTATATTTAATATAATAAAATATGCTAATTATATATAATTATATATTAAATATAATATAAATTTACCGATGAGGCATTATTGGAATTTAAAATTAATTTCCTTTACAATTACTACGCAATGTTAGTTCTTATATAATTATACAAGAACTATTAGCTAATCCCCGTGCTAAAGCACCGCCAGGCATTGGATTACCTAACTAATAGCTGGCGATACATATCTTAGATCAGATTAAGTATACGTTATGGTATTTTATGCTGTTATCGAATTTTAAACATGTCAAGAAATTAATATGTTAAGGCAATCTTTAGACACGCATTTGCTGTATTAGAGCTCATTAGTGGAGATATGTCATCGGGTGAACCTTTTATATGAAAAGCTTGACGCAGTGAACTGTAATAATGGCAGAAGTGAAAGAAAATGTGCTAGACATGATACAGAAAAATCCAGGTACTTCTATTCGAAAAATTACAAATACTTTGGGTTACTATTTTTACTTAAAATATATGTTAATAAATTGTAATACGTTTTGATGATTATATTAACAGTTAAATATACAATTATACCAAAATAAATGATTACGTGTTTCTTGTTTGATGTCTTGGGCTGATCTGCTGTTATCACTCTTCGGGGCTCAGGATGGTTGCTGTTTCCCGTTAATCACATGTGGAGATGAAAGGGGACCGCCGGCGGTCAGCCTTTCTGGACTCGCGCACCTTTACGACTAATAAATTAAGGGCTGTTACGCAGAATGGACTTTGAATAAATATACAAGGAATACTGGAAGGCGGCTGTCGGGGTAGCTACGAATATAAATATATAGACACTTTGAATGTAAGTAATGGAACTGTTAGGAAAATTTTAAGAGATTATTTGATGTACTCATTTCATATACAACGCGTTCAAGTACTTCTTTCTGCTGATTTTCTCCATGTATTGCAATTTGTCAATGCCTTTTGTGCACATTGGTTGAAATATCTCGAATTGATTCTTTTTATCACTGAAGGAAATAAGAAAATTTCATTATATTCATTTGTGGGTTAAAAAACCCACATAAGATACTTAAAGGTCGTTTTCAAATCGTTTTTTAAACGCGTCAAAATGGTTATTTCGTAATGGTAATTTTCAGACACTTGTTTCGCTCGTCAGTGGAGCTATGCCGTTTTTACGTGGGTCCTTCCAAGTTCATTCTGGTGCAGACCTTTCACTTGGAAAGAGCTGTGATTCCGCAAAACATTTCTAAAGTATTGGAAATGAAAATGCTAGAATAGATGGTTAAATACTTAGATACAGAAAATATCTTAATTAATGATCAATGAGGTTTCTGCAAGGGAAGGTCTATAAGCCTTCTTACGGAAGGAAATATTTTCGATATGTATATTATTGCATTAATTCTTTCTGATTATTTTTATGTATCACATTCTGTCAATGGCTTCTGCACACATTGAACTACTAACCCTGATTCTTTTGAAGCGAATATTTCAAGAAATGCAATAAGAAAGAAAGAAAGAGTTTTAAATATCGTTTTCAAAATCAGCTTTCGTTGAACGTTTATGTTAAAATTGTGGAAGACTAGCTAATTAGACCTACATTTCTACAAGGAAGTCCGAGGAGTATTGCACAAATGCTACCACAGTTTCAAAAATATACCATTGGCGACAAGAAATGCGCTGTGGTTTATGTACGATGATTCAGTAATCCATTTTAGTGCCGCTCGATCTCTAAACCCCCTATTATTTTCTGTGAGAAATTATTAGTTTACACTACTTTGGTGAAAAATGTGGTAGGCTTGCGTAATCAGATGATTGCTGGGTGTAACACAATGAAAAATGCCACTGGTGTTTTTGAAAGAGTTTGTTGGCCTATGAGGAAAATATTAGATTATTGCATACTAGCTGGAGGTATACTAAGGAACTTTATATTTTTGGTAATAAAATCTTGTTATTATCGAAAGTTTTGATTGTCCTATCTCTTTAAAACTAAGCGGGTCTTTAAAAATCATCAAAGAATAAAATATTCTTAGAATAGTCCAGGGAATAACTCTTAGATTTCTGTATGTTTAATAAACACCTTGTATGACATGATTTTATTTAAATTTATTAGAATTAAAATATTTTGAATCACCCCTAAATTATATAGAAAAGTTTATAATCCTGTGGCGTAAGGGATTTATTAATCCTTATGAAATACTAAAAAATGAGATTATTAAACGGACAATGATTTCTGAAAAGAAACGTTTACAAAAACTCTTATCGAACGAGGTACTCGGAGATCAAATTCCTTCCCAACTCCTACGTAAATTACAGCAACTTTTGGGGAATACCTCAATCGATGAGAACTTAATACGCGAAATTTTCTTGCAACGTCTTCCCGCTGAGTTGCATCACGTGGTACGTCATTAGCAGATCTTGCAGAAATGGCAGACCACGTGATGGAAATCTCAGCACCTATGTCCATCAGTGCTACTGGCATTTCCAAACAAGTTTCGAATAACACCAAATTAGACACGAAATTTAGCAATTTCGAAGCAACGGTGCAAAGTTTACAGAATCAAATTTCGGAATTAACTCAAAATTTAACCACCTTAACTACCTCTATTTTGCAACAATCTAAAAACAAATATCCAAGTCGAAACCGTTCTTTTTCCAGGGCTCGTTCTGTACAACGTGATGACCCAAACCACAAATTGTGCTGGTATCACTATAATTTTAAAGACGATGCACGAAAATTCACCAAACCTTGCGATTGGGGAAACGACTCAGAACGGGTTTGATGTCGACCTACGATTCCGTTCATCCGTCAGGTCAGCATTTTGGCGGTGAATCAACTCTATGCCCCCCTACAAAATTTACATTGCAAACCGTAAGTGGAAATTTAATTTCAACTTTCGGATTATCTAAACTAACAGTTAACATCGGCTTAGATGTAACATTTCAGTGGCATTTCCTATTTGCACGCGTAAAAAACTCGATTCTTGGTGCAGATTTTCTCCGGCATTTCAACATAATTGTTGATATTGCCAATAATCGATTAATGAGGAAACCGTCCAGTCTGATGCAACAGCCGATCATAAATTCATTATCCAATAATCATCCAACATATTCAAAATTACTCAATCAATTTCCCGATCTCACCACTTCTTTTGACCTCACTAACCCAAGTCTTTTCTAAAATCGATTTGATTCAAGCTTATCATCAAATTTAAATTCACCCTAATGATATACCGAAGACTGCAATCACAACACCATTTGGCTTGTTTGAGTATACGCGGATGAGTTTTGGTTTGAGAAACGCCGCACAAATTTTTCAACGGTTTATGGACTCGGTTCTTCGCGAGCTACCATTTTGTTTCGTATATTTGGATGACATTTTAGTCTTCAGTAAAGATGAACATGAGCACGTACAACACCTCCGACAAATTTTTCAACGATTAACAACTTTTAGAATTAAAGTTAATAACGACAAATGTATTTTCGGCGAAACAAAATTAGATTTCTTAGGTCATAGCATTAACAGTTCAGGCATCAACCCATTACAAATTAAGGTTGATGCAATCATGTCTTTTCAACAACCATCTGACCAGAAATCACTTCAACGTTTCCTTGGCATGGTAAACTTCTACCACAGATTTATAAAATCATGCTCAAGAATACTTGCACCGTTCAACCAACTTGCATCTTAAACTCCACGCAACAAACCCCTGGTATGGTCACAACCTGCACTACAAGCATTTACGGCAGTCAAAGCTGCACTAGCCGACTGTGCTATGTTTAGCCTAATAGACCCAAATGCAGAATTAAGCATTATGGTAGACGCATCTGATTCCGCTGCTGGCGCGGTCTTGCAGCAGAAGGAAAAATCTGGCGTTCTTCGACCGCTAGCTTTCTTTTCTAAATCATTTTCAATAACTGAACGCAAATACAGTACATTCGGTCGTGAATTACTGGCCGTTTATTTGGCAATTAAAAAATTCAAATATTATCTCGAAGGTCGTAATTTTATCATTTTTACAGACCATAAACCATTGATTGCTGCCATAAATTCAACTTCAGATCGTTCTTCAGGACGTGAGCACAGACATTTAACTTTTATCGCGCAATACATTACTGACGTTAGGTTTGTTCCCGGTAAAGAAAACTACGTCGCGGATACGTTATCGCGTGTCGAAATTAATATTTTAGAATTACCGGACCTAGCCAAATTTCAGTCAGAAGACGATGAGCTTAAATTTTTGTTAACAAACGGCACAACTTCACTGAAACTGGAGCAGTTCACTCCGCCTGGCACTAGCACACCCATTTACATTGACATTATTTCGAAACGACCTTATGTACCCGGAGAATTACGACTTAACATTTTGCAGTCACTCCACGGGTTAACTCATCCTGGCGTTGGAGCAATGAAACGTCTTGTAAATTCACGCAATGAATGGCCGCGGATGAACCAACACATCACACATTTTGTCAAATCCTGTTTGCAGTGCCAGAAAGTCAAAATTTTCCGTCACACAGTATCCCCGATTGCTAAGTTTCCTGATCCGGACGACCGATTCACTGACATCCACATCGACATTATCGGCCCTTTGCCAGTTTGTCACACATACAGATATCTTTTAGTCTGCATCGATCGATTCACGCGTTGGCCTGAAGGTCCAACTACTTATCGAAATTACTGCAGACTCTGTTTCTCAAGCTTTTTTAAATTGTTGGATCTCACACTTCGGTATACCATCTACGGTTCTCACTGACCGTGGACGTCAATTTCAATCTCACGTTTAGAAACATTTTTGCAAAATTTTTGGCATTACACACAAATCCACAACCGCCTATCATCCGCAATGTAAAGGTTTGGTAGAGCGGCTCAATAAACAAATTAAAGACTCGATCCGAATGAGTAACGATCCAAAGAACTGGGTGTCACAATTACCTTTAATTTTATTAGGTTTACGCACTATTTTTAAAACTTCACTTTCGGCCACAACAGCCGAATACGTTTATGGTAAAACATTACGTTTACTAGGCGATTTCCTGTTTTCAAGTTCAATTTCCGGTTACCTTCCTTCAGGCTCAAAATTTATTGATGACTTACGAGTCAAAATGCAGATACTACGACCTGCATTAAGCCGCCCAGCCTCTCGCAAAAGTTTTGTGCACCCCGATTTAAGTAATTGCACACACGTTTTCATTAGGAAGGATTGTATTAAGCATCCTCTTCAACCCGCGTATGACGGACCGTTTCAAATTTTAAAGCGACAATCAAAATTTTTTACGATTTCTGTTAACGGAAAAATCACAAATGTTACCGTTGACCGATTAAAGCCTAGCTTCCAACCAACATTTTCTGTTGCTTCATCTTCAAATTCTTTACACTTTTCTCCGTTCCCTACTATACCTCTTCGGTCTATTCTTAAACGTCATGGATCTGTAACCAAAAAAACTACTCTTACTAGAGGGGTTTCCTTCTCTTTTCCCCTTTCCTAGATTTCTCTTTTACTTCCTTTTTCTAAGGGGGGGGGGGGTGGGTGGTGTCGTGTGGCGTACCCTCGAGGAATGTACAGGCGAGAGCGCGGCAAACAAGGAGCTCCAGGCAAACAAGGAGCTCCAGGCATCAGGGAGGCGGACGGAAAAAACCATGGAAACGAAAAATAAATATTTTAGATATATAGAGATTTTTGGTTTGATGTAAAAACGTTAGTTTACATTTTTCTTGAATTAGAATAAAGAAATAATCTCTATTCCCTGAGTAATTAATAATTAATTAATAATTAAACCTGCATCGGTAAATTAGTAGAGGTTTGTCGAGGCAACACAAATCCTACAGACCAATATGATAAATATTTATCATATTCCCTGTTTTAGGTAATAAGATAAATTTGGCAAAATAAAGTTTTCATAGATAAATTAATTTCTGGTAAATATTATTTTATGCAGCCTATGAAATTTTCATTCAATTATGTTATGCGAGTTGTTGAATAAATAAAATCCAATGCAAGAAAACGTCACTCAAACGGTGTTTAAAATTGTGTATATTACTGTTTATCACACTGTGTATAAATTATTTATCAATCACCGTAAACACGAATTGAAAAGTTTTGACGCGTAAGCACCTGATTGACACATGGCGGAACTTTTCTATTATCATCGGTACGGTGTGCTTAAACTTTTAAATGGAAACTTTGAAAGTCGTCGACGGGCGAACGCCGAAAATGGGAAATGCGAAGGGAAAGGTAAAGCTTATAAACGCTGACGTGTTGAAGTGCCGACTAAAACCCTGCCAATCCCTTTTCAATCAAAAATACTATATATATATATATATATATATATATATATATATATATATATATATAAAAATTTTAAGATTGAAAATAGTTAAATAACGAAAGTGTAAGTTGCAACAATACGTTTCAAATGAGTAAATCAAGGAAGGCGGCGATGAGAAAAAACCTCAATTAGGTTCTTTATAAACTAAAATTTCTATATTCTCAATACACGTTTTTTTATCTCTCGCGCTTCGGAAGCGTCGAAAATCCCCGCGATTCAATTTCCGGACCATTTGTATTCTCCTGATTTTTTCCGTGATATTCCTGCGGGAAGTGCCGCTATTTTCCTTCCATTACTCTGGAGTGTTAAAAATTGATTATCATGCATGGCTGGTGAACAAACGATGTTGGCGGATAAACCAAAATCAGCATTAGGGTCAGGGACCTTAATGTAAAATTTACAACAGAAATATTAAAAACTCGTATTTCTGTTCTGATTTTAAATAATATATAAATATAAGCTATAACAATGTAAAACAAAATTTTATTGTATATATTAAAAGTTAATTTGATAGGTTTTATAATTTACTTTTGACAATTCGCATTTGTAGATTATTTTTTTAAATATTGTAACGGATTGCTTTTTGGTTCATTTGATTCATTATAATACATTTACGATACTAATAAACCTTAATAGCCCAGTTAATAAAAAAATGTTAAAACTGAATGAGGGAATATATTTCATTTCATAAACAATTAAAATTAGGTATTTCCGAAAATTAAACAGAAATCAATGAAACTAAAGAAAAACCTTTATAATTAATTTTAAAACATAAAATATTAGGATATCAATAGTCTTCATAGTATAATGATATTTTTGAACCTTTGTTATATTAAAAATAAAGAGTCTTATGAAGACAACAAAACAAATCACTTATAACAACTATTTCTCCAGCTAATACTACAATAGTTATTGTTATTTTAATTCCAGTAAGTGATTTTCTTCGTAGTTTTAATAAGATGGATTGATTGTATTTTTATGTGTGTGAAATAAATTAAATTAAACTCTAACAGTTATATTATTATAATAAATTATATTTCAGGAACTTTATCAAATGATAAATAAAACTTACTTTGTTAATATCACACACGGAATTTATTTTGTAACTAGAGTTTCAACCTTACAAGGCCTTTATCAAACGTACAGTCTTGTAAGGTTGAAACTATAGTTACGAAATAAATTCCGTGTGTGATATTAAGAAAGTAAGTTTTATTTATCATTTGATAAAGTTCCTGATTCAATATGTATCACAAAGTTATGGCTTCAAGCATCCAACATATTAAATTATATTTAACTTAATTTATTATAAATGATTTTTATTTTTATTTGAGCAACAAAGATTATGTTTTCTGCACGTTCTTTTGCAATTAAACTATTTCACGTAATAGGTAGTCGCTAAGCAAACTTATTTATTTAATTTATCTACTGCTTACAGTTAGTGACACGATAACACTTTAGATTATCTTTAATGGAATTACTTTTTTTAAAGTGCAAAACTTCTTAAAACAGCTGTAAATCATATTAATATTAAATAAGGATTCAGATGAGCATCATAAATATTTATGCGTTAGTCTCATGCATTCATGATCCTCCTTATAAAAAAAATATCGTGTATTTTAGTTACGCAGGAAAAAATTTCTCCCAAGGGTGAGGGAAAATGTCCCCGGCTTTTCTAAAGTAGCACTTGATGGATCTGGAGAGTTTTGTATTAGTTTATGAAAGTTCTAAGAGACACATTTTATTTTAAAAATCACTTCGAGCTGACCGTTGGGACGTAAATATTAAATTCCGGTCAGTTTGTGGGGAAGTTCGAAAAAATTACTTTGTCCATTCGAAGGGTATAACCACGGCCATATTGGTTACGAACGTTGTAAACTAAAAATAGATTTATAATAAATTTAAATGTTTTGTTATTGGGTAATAGTAAATTAATATGTACATGTTTTTTCGCAAATTATAGTATTAATATGGTATCTAATAGAATAAATTACTTGAAGTTTTATTTTAGAGATATAATATTGATGAATATCATAATTATAATATTAATTATTAATGTATTACTTGCATTATGTTATACTGTAGAAACACACTAAATGTGTATATAGATCTGCACACTTGACACTTGATTAAAATCATGGACACGTTCGATATGGTGAAATCGTCTTTTGACAAGATTGAAATCAATTAATAATATGGCAGTTGTCGTTTAGATGATATGAACTATTAGAAAATAATAGAATAAGAAGAAATAGAGTCAATTGAAACACAAAGCAACAAAATATCAGATGATATTGTCTTCTTAATTGGGGTCCACAGGTGATGTCAGCGCTTCTGCAATCAGAAAATGTACAGGCGTCATGGCGCCTCTTTGAGTTCTCTGGTCGCGAATTGAGGACCCTTTCGATTTCCGTTAGCAGGGTGTGGAACTTCTCGAATATCAAGAAAGCAACAGATTCGGAGAATTGAGAGAACCTTTAAGGAGCCGATAAACTACGCATAAATTCATCCGTATTCTTCTAGCCAATAACGTTGATAAATGAAGACTATCCAAAATTCTAAAGTATTCACCTGGTACATGTTCTATAGCATTCTTGAACTCCATGCATCTTAGAATTTTTTTCTAAACTTGTTCCAAGCAGTCAACTTTAACAGAAGTAAATGGCGTCCATACTGTTGATTCATATTCTATACAATATAATGTTCTCAGACAATCTGTTACCGGCATTCTATAGTGAATGTCGGATAACATACTTATTTTATCAAAATCATTTCATTTTGCTTCATAAGTTTATTTTCAAAATGAGTAATGTTCGTAATGCATACATTAATATAACATGATTTAGACATGTATAGTTAGGATGCATGTTAATCATAATATTAGGGTAGGTCATCACATATCCTCACACGTAACTTACGTTGGTTATTTTTGCCCGCATTGGGATTTCTAAAACAATGTACCGTGTGTAAACGACCGTTTTGTGTACGTGACAATCACAAAACCCTTAAGATTAGAAACGGAAAACTAAAGGCATTGCTGCAATAAAATTAAGGGCATTATAACCATAAATATTTCAAATTTGCCATTGATAAACCGTTATCCAGATTTTTGCTTATATGCCACACAAAGCCCCAGATTTTTAAAGCCTTTCTGCATATATTAGAAATGTGTGCATTAATGGAGAGTTTCGTGTCAAAAGTTACACCCAAATCTTTAATTGTTTCAACTCTATGAGGATTGAAGACTCTATGTTGTATAAGAAGTTAATTGGAGTTCTATTTTTGTTGGAAGACATAACAAAACATTTATCAACATTAAGTAATAGACGGTTAATATTGCACCATTATTTCAAATTTACCAGATCCGACTGAATAGCATCAAAATCATGCACATTTTTGATATTCTTAAATAATTTTAAATCATCTGCGTAAAGCAGAAATTCGCAGTTGTTAATTGCATCTTGGAGATCATTAATAAATAGTGTGAACAATATAGGTCCATAGTGTGAACCCTGTGGAAGCCCAGACTTAACATTGATCGCATCAGATATAAAATCCTTGATGCGAACATATTGGACACGATCTTTAAGAAATGATGATATCCATAAAACAGTATTTCTGCAAAACCTATACGATTCTAGCTTGGCCAATAAAATACCATGATCTACCCTGTCAAACGCTTTCGCCAAATCGGTGTAGACGGTGTCCACCAGACAACGAGTCTCCAACGCATTGGATATAAAATGTTTATATTCGAGTAAATTTGATACAGTTGAATGACTTAGCACAAAACCATGCTGATTATTACATATAATCTGTTTTGAATACCATTTTAGTTGAATAGCCACCAGTTTATCAAGCAATTTTGGGATCACTGACTGTATTGATACTCCTCTATAGTTTTTAACTAACTGTCGATCTCTTGACATAAACATCGGTGTAATATAACTACATTTCCATACATATGGAATAATGCCGAGCAAAAGTGATTTAGAGAATAATTTATGAATAGGAAGGCACAATGAGAAAATGCATTTTTGCAAGAAATAGCTGGATATACGATCCGGTCCATAAGTGTGTTTTGATTTTAGACCAAAAAAAGCATTAAATACATCTTATATAGTAACAGTTAAAGCATTATCGTGAATAATACTGGTTGCAGGTATAGATTGCAAATTTGGCGTATCTGTAGAGCTAGTATACACTGAAGAAAAAAGAATTTAAAACAAACTTACTCTGCCAGATCCGTTATCCACACTATTATTGTCATAGGTCATTTCATTAGGGTATCCATCTTCATTTTTCAAGTCTTTAGCACATTGCCAAAAAAATTGGGTCAGGTTTTAGAGAGGATTGAACATTTGATAAATACATTTCGTAGCATGATTCACTTAGCAATTTGTATTCGTTACCAATCTGTCAGAATATGCAATAATCACTATCATTACCACTTTTTTTATATTTTGTATGGGCATGAATGGGTATAAATTAATTTTATTAATTCTCTAGACATCCATTTAGGGTAAGATTTATTATTATTATAAATATATTTAAAGGGTACATATTTATCGGTTATAAGTGCTTTATTTGTCAAATTAAGTGAAGATCAAATTCTTCACTTAACTCAAGCAACCAATTTATCGATAGCCTCAAAGATATCATCATATTTTTTTAGCTGAATTATCGATATCGGAATTTGACATTATAAAATCCCAATTTATAGAATTAAAGTATGTGTTTATTAAATCATAATTAGCTAAATGGAACAAATATTTCTTTTCTGAAGTAATAAAATTATTTGTTGATTTGACTGAAAACGCAATTTCATAAGCGTAATGGTGTACATTAGTTGGTAGTAGAGGATTTTGCGAAAGACATACATTCATATTTCATATTAGAGACAGAAGAAAAGCATACATCAAGAAATATTCCACGTTAATTCGGTATGTTAAAGATTTGGGGAGCATTTAAAAAATTAAAACAGTTGATAATAGAGGTTGCGTTACGATCAGATAGTGAGCTATTATAAATATCGTACTTCCAAATTACTTGGGGCAGATTGTAATCACCGCAAATTATTAAGTTGTTGCATTTATAGTAATCTTCAATTTCCTCAATAGTATTACAATGCATCTGATATTTTTCAAAGGGAGAATTAGGCTTTATGTAAATACCTCAAATAATATAGGAATATTCTTTAGTTTGCAATAAAACAAATAGTTGCTCAATTGTGTTATTACAAGAAATTAATGATGATTTAAACTTTTTCTTAATTGCTATTAATATTTCTCCCCTTCTAATTTCACCATATATAGTACGATCCGATCTAAAGACGGTATAGTTTGACATTTGTAACTGACTGGTAGATATATTTTCGTATAACCAAGTTTCGCAAATAATAATTATATCAAAAACATTTCTATTCACAGCAATTAAAAAATCGGTAATTTTAGTTCTAAGACCACAACAATTTTGATAATATTTAGTCAGTTTTTTGCTGAAGGTCGGTTACAACGTCTTGGCGGGTCATTAGATAAATATGGGTTTCCATTTCGATGCAAAAGTCAAAGGTTAGACTCACCTTTAGATCTTCTGATGTCTAATTCTTTTTTTTAAATATTATAGTATTCAATCTGCTTTTTAGTTTTGTCTGGATGAAAAATAATTGAAACACCGGCTGAGATTAAATTGCTTTGTAAGACGGTTTTAACTTCTTCCTTTTTATTAAATATTAATTTTACGGGTCTTGATTTATTATTTTTAACAAACTTTCTCAATCGAATAGCTTTTAATGGTTTTATATTAATTTTACGTGACTCGAGTATATTTTTTATCGCCGACATATCATAATCGATTCTTTGATTCGTTATATGAGACTCGGATTCAATGAGATTAAATAAAATAACATTGGTCAGTCTGCTGCGCCTTTCTTCAACTTATCATGCTGGTAAATTTTAGGTAAACTCGTATATTAATTGAAATATCGAATTAAAACTCACGAGTACGTTATTACTTATATATCCCCTCACTGTGTCCACACACTACTGTTAGATAAAATATATAACACAATAAATTTGTGATTAATTGTAAGCACACTGCACACTGCTGTGTACACCAATACAATAATCTCTCTTACACATAACAAGCTGCTTTAAATTTTATGTTTGCCCTTATCTGAACGAGTTATACACAAGCTCCGTACGCACTTCAATTTGCAACGGCAAATCCAAGAATTTCTACTTTTACTCCGATTTCGGGAATCACCTTTCGTAGTAGTGTTATATCTACAACTTTGAGCAATTGGTTGACGTAATATTGCCAATGTTTAATATAATTATCTTATAGTTTCTATTCTAATGGAATATTCAAACTATATTATTCTACCGAATGTATGGCTAAAGAAGAAGTCTGGACTTACATTCCTAATGTAAATAAATTAAGTAAATTCAAATGGATAGATACATAGATTTTAACATAGATATATTAGCGAAGTGTAGAACTTCTTTCCAATTTTGTAATATTATAACCTCCTATGTAACCCAATTAATTATTCAAGAGCCAACAAGCATTATGCAATATTCTAGTATACGTTTTGACAATATTTTTGTTAACGGATATTTTATAAACTCTGTATAATGTACAAGTCTTATGTATCTTACCAAGGATTCTCAGATCATTGTTCAATATAATTGGAGATAATAACAAAAAATACTCCCTTAAAGAATGGTTTCTATCAATAAAGGGTATTTACTGACACAAACCTTAACACATTTATAAATAGTACAACATATTTATAAGTAGTATACACTACATCACAAGAACATTGGGATAATATTCTTTTAACAGACGCGGAGGTCCGGAGGCCACTACCCTTGAGAGACCAGCGGAGACCCAAGTCACCAGCGAGGCCGGGGAAAACGTGGAACTAGGGCAAGGCTCTCCCAAAGAAGGTCAACCCTCCGCCAGCGGGATCAGTCCCCTCTTAAGGCCATTGGCCAAGGGGGACGCGGTTCCAATGGAGGAAGAGCCTGAATATGTGAAGATGTCCTTCCTCTTCAATAGCGGAAGAGGAATAAAAATCCTGCATGTGAACCTTCAACACGCAAAAGCCGCATCGGTAGGAGGTTCAACAAAGAAGGCATGGTCATAGCCCTCCTGCAAGAACCTTTGTTACTCCGAGGGATAATAGCAGGCCTAGCGCCACAACACTCTCAGGTAATATACAGCCCAAACGCCGAAAGGCCGATGGCATGCATAATTCACAGTGATAGAGTCAAGTGTACACTAATACCGCAATTATGCACTGAAGATTCTGTTACAGGCATCATGTCGGCCAGGACGGAGGAAGGAGAGAGGAGCTGGGTCATCTGCTCAGCCTACTTCCCAGGAGATGAGAGAGGATGCTTTCCGCGTATACTAAGCGACATAGTTTCATACTGCGCGGAGGAGGCATACCAACTCATAATAGGGTGCGACGCCAATGCGTATCACACGCTCTGGGGTAGCTCGGACATCAACTAACGAGGTGAGTCCTTACTTAACTTTATCTCTGCAGAGGGACTTATAGTGACCAATATTGGCAATAAGCCCACGTTCATCACGAAAAACCGTAAAGAAGTACTAGACCTAACGATCTGTACCGGGAAAGTTAGAGATAGTATAGCGAATTGGCATGTGTCAGAAGAACCACCGTGCTCTGACCACAGACAAATCCGCTTCGATCTAGTCACATCTCTCATGACCAGCAAGTACAGAAACCCAAGAGAGACAAACTGAGTAGGATATAAAGAGTCACTCAGAGAAGCTCTCAAGGGAGGTACAGATCGACAAGAGAGATTGATGGGCTGGAGCTGGCAGTGGAACAAATCAATGAGGCCATCAGGATGACCTATTTGGAAAACTGCCCGGAAAAAAACAGCGAAGCAGAGGGGCTGCGGAACAGTCTGGTGGAACAAGAACCTCGAAAAGATGAGGATCGAGGTTCGAAGGCTATTCAATAGGGCCAAAAATAACCCGGACTGGGACACCTACAGAGGAAAGCTCACTCAATATAACAAAGAAATCCGAAAAGCCAAAAAGGTCTCGTGGAGGAAGTTCTGCGATTAACAACACTCCAGCATGCTCTAGAATTCACAAAGTCACAAATGGGCATAGAGGAATTGGTGCCGCACCTGTCAAAAATCTTCAAAGTCTGCCTGGCATGGGGATATGTACCAAAATCATGGCAAAGCGTAAGGGTAATCTACCTGCCGAAGGTAGGCAGAATAGCTGACCTAACGCCAAAGTCATACAGACCTATCAGCCTATCTTCATTCTTACTAACAACAATGGAAAGACTGATTGGCGGAAGAAGCACCATGCAGATTCTGCCTAGAGGAAGAAGAGGACTCGTTCCACATCCTATGCCACTGCGAGGGTGTATCAAGGATGTAACAGTCCCGGCTCTCAATTTTTGCGGGGCTGGGCGTGGGTTCAGTAAATGAAAGTAATTTCTGCAGTTGTTTATGAATTGTGTGACGAAGACGGTGTTGATGTCGGTAAATGGCACATCAAAGACTTAAAACCTTATTTCGGGCCACTTAACTTAAACGAGAGATAATCTAGAGAAAAAGATAAAAATCTTCCTAAGATTGGCCGATTTTGCTTGGTGTTTGCCGATAGCATGCACAGTTTAAGTGCTGCTAATTGATCGAGGTCCTTACCGGAGTTTTGAGCCGTGAGCGCTTTCTGGGAGCCCGGTGATTATTCCTGAAGAAGCCATTTTTCGTCGCCTTGCCGTCCTACCGTACGTTGTTTCCGTCCCGCTGTCCCGCACAACGCACTTGGACTCCGTCGGAACAAGAGACGCTGAGTGAGTGCATGCTGACTTTGAAGCAGATAAGTTTTTCTTTAATTATTACAACATTGAAGAGCTACAAAAACATTTATTGTGTTCCCGTATACGTCTCAGTACGTTATTACTGAGTGGCGCCCATGTTTAGTTATGGACATTGTCGAATTAATTTTGTTTTGTTTCGGAATATTTTCATTTTTCAATTTTTTTACTAGCATAAGTTATTGTTTATATATTGTTTTCGTTATTTGTTAATACACTTTGTTCAATTCTATAAAACGGATTTTTCATTTACTGAACCCACGCCCAGCCCCGCAAAAATTGAGAGCCGGGATTGTTACAAGGATTAGATATCAAAAGCTGGGCACTACAAACCCACGCGCGGAGACTAATACCCAAGCCCCTCTGGCAGGGCCAATAGGACTAATCAAAGAGAAAAGCTAGAGTTGGCCATCTGAGGTAAACAGGGATCCACAATAGACCTGAAAAGGTCGCGGTGGAATAGGCGCTGGTGCCACCCATATAACATCTATCTACAGACGCGGATGTAAATAGCAGTTGTAGTGTATTTTTAAATACGTTCCATATTTATGTTATTGCGATTTTTTTCATTACTAAAAAAACACCTTATCTAACTACCGAATTGTTAGATAAGAAACATAAATTATTACTATATCAAGAGCTATCACAATTCAATGCACGTCACAAGCCTAATTTTAAATATTACCAAAAAGTATACTGTGAATTATTAGCTAAGAGTCAAATCAGAAGCTCAATTGGTGTACTAATATCATTTTCAAAAATATTAGAGCAATTAGTTTATTTTCTCTTATTAAATTTCTTTCTCTTATTAAATTTCTTTGATAGTTGTAATTTATTTAACAATTTTCAACATTGAGAAAAAGCATTCAAACTGCACTATACGACTGCACACATAGCATATTGACGGCACTGGAGTATAAATATATTTCTTGTGATAAAATGTATTAAAATCCTTTAGTTCGTTGTAGAAAATTAAATAATAAATTTAAAAATACGAAAACATTTCCTGAATCTACAACAATGAGTCTTACTAAGTCTTACTAAGACTACAAAACAGATTAATTTGAAACAACTACTTCTCTAGCTAATACTTCGACAGACATTGAATAATACCAATTAATTTGCGTGTTACAAATAGTACAACTATTAAAGCAACACTAATTTGAATGAAATTATTTCTGTTGAATAAACTAATAAATGATAAAATGTACTTTAGATTGTTTAGATGTAACTATAATATGAAAAATTATGAAAAATGAATTTTAAACTGATTTCATTAAATTAAATTAGCAAAAGCAAATAAAAAATCTAGCATTCAAGTTTATAATCATCTGCAGACACGTGTTTCGAACTTTCGCTCTCTTCAGTACAGCTGTGAAGCGAATCGTAGATATTGACAAATTGAAAACTATGTACTTCAATGTCTTTGTTGCAAATATAACATTTGGAATAGCTATTTTGAGCCATGGCAATGAAGTACATCGTATATTTGTAGCACAGAAGAGGATTTAGGTTTAAGTTAATCTTGTAAGGGAATATTTAAAAATATAAATTGCTTACAGTGTATGGGATCTATATTTATGAATGTATAATAATAATAGATTTATTTACGGAATTCGCCTTTTTACAAAAATTCAAAATATTATATAAAGTATAAGTTTAAACAATATTAGATCAAACTTAAAATTAACTTAATAACCATGAAATAACGAGCGCGAGTTAACAAAATACTATCAAAAACAAAACAAAGTATAAAAACTATGAAAATAACAATTAATTACACTATAAAGGGGTACCATAACATTGTTACCTATTGCGACAGCTTATTCTTAAGATTAAATTTGAATTGATTGTATCCAGAATCGAAAATATTGAACCATGTGTGTTTATTATATTGATTTGCTAGTTCCATCATTCTATTTGCTGGACTCGAATGAGAAGCATAGGTAGTTCTAAATGTGGACAATCTAAACAAGGGGGTAAATCTAGTATAGCGATTCAATTGTGCCAGATGAAAATTAAGAGCCATTAATAATTGCCCACAGTCGAGACTTCCATTAACTAGTCGGTGCAATACACATATGTCAATAATATCCATTCTGGTTTTCAGAGTATGCATATTTAACATATTCGAAATAATTGAGTATTCACCTTGACTATGGACCATTCCCATCTTGAACTCCATACAACGAAAAAACTTATTTTGCACACGTTCGAGCATTACTAAATCCCCAACCTTGTGTGGCCGCCAAACAGGAGAAGCATGCTCCAACTGACAACGTACAAGGGCACAGAATAAGATTTTTAGGTAGTTACTGTTTAAGTATTTGCCAATGTGCCAGACTAGACCACATTTCCTCAATGCATTATTACAAATACCTAACATATGCGGGTAAAATGTTAGACCAGAATCAAATATTACACCCAGATCTTTAGCTTCACTTTTGCACTGTAAATTAATCGATTGAAGTTTGTAAGTATGATGTATTAAACAAGCATTTTTATAGAAAGATATATAAAAACATTTTTCAGTATTAAGATACAATTCGTTTAAATTACACCAAATTAGCAATCTATCTAAATCTTCCTGTAAACTGACACAGTCACTAACCGACTTATGGTTTTAAATATTTTAATATCATCCGCATATAACAGTAACTGAGTATTTCTTACCACATTACATATGTCGTTAATAAATAGTGTAAAAAGGATTGGCCCACAGTGGGAACCCTGTGGGACCCCAGAGGTAACTGGAAAAGGATCAGCCTTAAAATTATTAACTCGAATTATTTGAGTACGGTTTTTTAGAAAGGACTCTAACCAGTTAACAGCCCCCTTGTTAAAACCATACCGTTCTAGCTTATTTAAAAGTACAGTATGGTTCACTCTATCAAACGCCTTACAGAAATCAAGATAAACTGAATCAACCTGCACATGGTCCCGTACTTCGTCTGATATATACTGTTTATAATAAAGAAGATTTGAGACTGTAGATCTGTTAGGGTAGAATCCATGTTGACTGGGAGTAATCACATTGCGTGACATCCACGATATCTGCTTAGCAACAATTTTATCTAAAAGTTTGGGTATAGCGGACTGAATACATACACCACGATAATTGTCAACCATTTGACGATCACCCGCTTTATAAATGGGAGTAATGTAGCTGACCTTCCATATTGAAGGAAGTTTGCCAATATCTAAGGACTTTGAAAATAAAAGGAATAAAGGCGTACATAACGAGAAAACACAGTTAATATTCCTATTAAAGCACAAAGAATTCTATAGGAAGAATTAAATCGATCATAGTTACCATACAAGATTTAAAACGAATTATAATATCCCAAAAACATCGTTTAACACGAACCAAAAAGATCTACATTAAAATAGAAATATTGTTTAAAATAAATTACCAGAGTGACTCAAAAGTATTGATGATATAAAGGAGGTTAATGACGATTTATACCAGCTACTATGTGAAAAAGAATTATACACTATTGATACTCTCACTTCTCATTAAGTTGTATGCTGCATATTATTAATGTTTGTAAATGAGAAATTAGGTTTAGTACTATTATATTTTGGATATTTGAATCAAACTAACACGGTTGTAATCGCCTCCAACTTGGGAAAACACTTGTAGATTAAGATATGGGTTTTAGTTCCATATTGTTTCTAATATTGACAGTGATACATCATCGTCGATGTTGGTTAACCTTGTCACTAAATTGAATCCGCATTTTGCTATTAATGTTCGTAATCAGGAGAGTACTTATTGTTGCGTTAAAAGACTATATCAATGTTACCACGCACTGCACTTTTAATTATCGTTCCCTTACCACCTATGCCTTTGATTGAAGCACACGAAGGTTCTACTTTAAATCCGAAACGTTTTGCACATATCTGTATTATTAAATTCGCCTAGTTTCTGGAATTATACAAATACTTTCCTTTTCTGTTTTGATTTTAAATCAACACTACACATGTCGATAATATAACATTCGAGGGAATGTATAGTAACAGTCGAGGAGTTGTTTGTTGCAGTAGGCGGCTTATTTTTACGTGGTGGTAAGTGAAAAAGCGAATGGTACTTCCTATTACATTTAGCCATTCTGCCTTACAATCATTAGCCATATAGTTTTCACTTAATCAATTGAAATATTACTTCCTCTGTATCGTATTTCTTTGTCTCTCTGCTATATGACGTTTGCGAATATCAAGACATCGGTATATCATGTGTGTTTCTTTACACATGATCACTTGCTCTTTCATGACGAAGGTGTTCGAAGGTTTAATTGACTTTGTGTCAATGCTAACGTTTTGACGTAATTTTCTGGCTTCTAGTTGTTTACATTTCGACGTACGAAAATTCTCCATACCATCGTATGTTTGAATGTCATCACATGTGCCGCCTGCTTTAGAGATTTTAGCGAAGATAAATTAATTGCGACCATGTAGATTAGCTGTAGGAGACTACAGCATCTGAGAGTTTCAACGTTTTCAGATTTGGCTTTTTTTTTCTTTGTATTTTTCTTTGACGGTCAGAACTTCTATCACTGGAAATCTCAGTAGTGGTGCTTCAGGGTTTTCTGTTTTGTGATTCGACGCTAGAGATGCTAACGATCTCTTTCTTCAGGATTGATTTTGCTTTCCTAACAAGTTTATAATAGGTTAATAATAGGTTGTTGAAAAAATTCACTTGGTTTGTTTCACTAAATTGAAACAAACCAAGTGAATTTTTTCAACAACCTATTATTAACACAATGTTTCACCAAGTGAAAAATGAGAATCAAATACAAGATATATTATAATAGGTTGTTCTAAACTCACGTTGTTCCTTGGAGATGTCGATGTCCAGATCGAATAGCTCGTTTACTATTATGAAATAAATTGTGCGTAAGTGTAAACGAACTCAACTGGGATCCGGTGTTCTCCATTTCATCTGAAGTTGGAATTTCATTCGCGGAGGTTAGGCCTTCTTCGAAATCAGTGGCTGCAGAGAGAGTTTGATTCTTGCTTCACTGCTGTTGACTCTTAACTGGACAGGCTCTTACTTGTACATTCACACTTACACTTAGTAAGTAGTAGTTTATCACAGTGCTTGTATCAGGAAGATTTCAAATGCGATAGATCACAAATTAAATGATCATACGTATAATTTTCCGGGAAATTGGACGCGTCCACGATTGATTGTTAACACAAGTTTTAACGACTATATTTTCAGGGTAATTAAAAGTCAATATTTATTCATTCGGTTCTAAGGATCAGGTTAGCGCTAATTTGGAACTTGGGTAAATTAATGATTCTTCGTTGAATATAATGAAATTTATAGGTAAACAACGAGACAGTGATACTTGCGCGACTACCCTAAATAGGTTGCTGTTGTTGACAGAGAAAAAATTAATTAGTGTAAATAATAATTATAACTAATTGTTCTGAGCTTCCTGCATTGTAGTTTTTAAATTATTAAAATGTAAAAACTATAAAAAACAACTAACAGTTAGAACAACTATTCCTCGTACTAAAGCACCGCCAGGTATTGAAATATATAACTGTTAGTTGTCGTTACATATCTGAAATTACATTAAGCACTATGTAACAATGTGTGGTGTTATCGTTTTCATCCACGACATGGAATTGTTAAGACTATCCGCAGACACGTGTTTCGCTGTATAACAGCTCATCAGTACAGCTATGTCACAACTTGATGTTAGATTTCATGCTTTTTAAGGCGCATTCAAAAAACATAAAAATGAAAATGACTTTATCAAGATAGATAATCATCATTTTCATACAAATAAACTTGAATATACTTTTAATTTTATGAATTTTTGTGGAATTCTTCAACGAAACCATATATTAAATAACATAGGAAGACTTTTAGATCTAGTTTTCGAAACCGAATCCTTATATTGTAAAGTTATTCGTTCTGCAGATACACTAGTTCCTACCGATTTATATCACCCTCCTCTGGAGATTACTTTCTCATGGAAAAGTCCCAATGAACCGTATGCAATATTAACTGGTCGATGATTGAAAACTCAAATAACATTGATGATGTCTGCGAATCATTCTATTCACTATTGTATGATGTTTGCAATAAACATGTACCCAAAAACATAACCAAATCAAAAAGATCATATTCAGTAATACATAATAAAAGCATTAAAAAGAAAAAAAATATGTTGCGGAAAAAAGATAGAAACAACCCAAGTAGTCAAAATAAACTAGAATTTTCAAAAATTCAGAAATATACGAGTCATAAATTATCTCATGCATATAGGCAATTTATATATCAATCAGTCATAATCCTAAATAATTCTGGTCATACATTAACAGAAAAAGGAAAACAACTAGAATATCTGGTGCCATGGTTCTTAATGATAATGTACTCATATGTTCCAAAGATATTGTTAATGGTTTTGCAACACACATTAGTTCAATTTATCCTGAACCATATAGCAACTGTAGTAGTTCAATAATGGCTGATGTTGTGGGAAATTTTCAATTGAGTGAAAATTAAGTTCTCGATAAATTAATGAACATGGACTCTAAAATTACTGCAGATGTTGCCCTGCTACCAGAATTTGTTGTTAAAGATATGGCAATATTACCTGCAAAACCATTGACATATATTTAAAACATTATTCTGAAAAATGGAATTCATCCTAAATTGTGGAAAAGGGTAAGAATCTGTCCTGTCTTTAAATCAGGTGAGAAGTCTAATGTCAAGAATTATCCCTTATAGCTGTAATATAAGGTCCGCCAATAAGGGCGCATGAACTTTAAAATTGAATAAAACAAGTTATGTGTGAGGTAGAAACGAAATTTATTTTTCATTCGAAAGGGTATTCGACCCATTAATTTTCGATGACTCTGGAGCACATATCTATGCGTATGTTGACTTTGAGGTCATTGGTGTTTAGAGGCTTGTTGGCGTAGACCAGCGACTTGAGATAGCCCCAGAGAAAAAAGTCTAAAGGCGTTAAATCGCACGATCTCGGTGACCAGTTGATATCGCCTCCGCGCGAGATGACCATGTCCGGAAATCGCTCGTGCAGAATGTCCATTGTGGCATGGGCTGTGTGGCACGTGGCGCCGTCCTGCTGGAACCACATGTCGTCCGTGTCCATATCATCCAGTTTAGGCCAAAAGAAGTTGGTTATCATCGACCTGTAGCGCTCCCCATTGACGGTTATGGCCGCCCCAGCTTCGTTCTCGAAAAAGTACGGACCGATGATGCCGCCGGCCCAAAATCCACACCAAACAGTGACTTTCTGGGGATGCATTGCCACTTGGTGGACCTCGTGTGGGTTGTTCTCACTCCAAATGCGGCAATTTTGCTTGTTCACATACCCGTTCATCCAGAAATCTGCTTCCAACTGCTCCAGAGCCCAGTCAGCGAACGCCCGACGCTGTCTGTGGTCGTTTATCTTGATCTCCTGGGTCAATTGGATTTTGTAAAAACTCTTAATATGCTTAACTTTTTATACATAATTAATAATATAGCCATAAACCGAAAACAAATTATTACCACTTAACTTTCGTTAGTCACATAAATTAAATTGTAAGTGACTGTTACAAAGCAATTGGATTTATAATTCGATCAAGTAGAGAATTAAAACATTCATTATCATTAATTTCCTTGTATAAATCGCTTGTCCTATCTAAACTGGATTGCTGCGCTTTTATATAGGTACCAAATTATCATGTACATTTATGTAAATTAGAAAATATTCAAAAACGCTTCTTAAAACATCTACACTTTTTTACTACTGGATATTATCCTCGTGAAGAAAAGTCGTATTCATATTTACTAGCAAAATATATTTTTCTATCAGTAGCTGATAGACATAGAACATTATTGCTAACCACTCTCTATAATATTATTCACAACAAAACGGATTGCAGCGATATACTTAATAAAATTAATATTCATATTGCTTATTGTCCTATAAGAAATGTTTTAACTTTTGTTTATAATGCTCTCCGAATAAATAACCACGCGAATTCACCAATTATAAAAATGATAAAATTTTACGTATTCAACATACGGTTGATATATTTTGTGATAATAGAAGCACATTTATAAAATCATTACGTTCACTTCCGTAATTATATTTTAATTATGTTATTCGTATATAATTATTATAGAATGGATATTTTTATAACGATTAAACATTATTATATGTAGCGCTCATGCATTATTTTGTTTATTTTATAAGTTATTAATATTATGTAAGTAGATTGTTATGTAGTTTCGTTTGGATATTTCTCTGTAATTATATTCATTATGTATCTGTTGAGAAATTATAAATAAATAATAAATAGGTTTTGAAATCAGAATCAGATGAAATTTATGTTGGTAAGTATGTTTTACCCCTATATTAGTCAAATTATACTAGCAATTGTAACTATTTTTTATTAGTCAAAACTATAGTCACTTCTAATTCTACCAATATAATAATAGCCTCCACAATTAAATTTTTAGAATCAGTCGGAATTTTCAAAACATTTATCTAATTAAGTTCCTTTATTATGTTTAAAAGTATCCAAATTATGCAAATCACTATCTTCTACTGAATCACTTTTATCGCAGAATTATGAATTTTTTATAATTAAAATATTATGATTTATGTTCACTTATTAATCATTAATGATGATTCGTTTTGGATCTTTTCCCTACTATATTTTTTTGGAAAATAACACATGGAGGATAGGCATACCATTCAATGTGCCAGTGCAAAATACAAAATTTGATGAATGAACTTGTTGTAGTTTTCAACAATAAGTATGAAACCCGCTTAACTGTGTTGTTTTATTTCAACGAGTTATGGAGTTTGTTTATGTATCCGCCTCGATATTTCAATACTAAATTTGCTTCAACATTCAAGCTTTGAACTACTGGTAAGTACCGTTTACTGTATTTATTATATCATTACACACAAAGATGTTTGGAAGACATTACTCGTTTATTTATTGTTGTATTTATTTATCCTTTTTACTCTCAATTTATAAAGGATTTATTGAATTGATCTTTATAGAACAGCCTATGGAGTTGAATTTAGCTTACCTGATAACCTGACTACGGACAATATCACAGATTAATTATTTTATTTAATCTATTTATAGAATATTCATTTAAAATTCAAAGGCGAAGCTGTCCCGTAACGTGAGCACATCTTCACCAACAATTTCAAATATCTAGATTGGCCAATAACGTTGGTCATATTATTATGATTGCATGCACTTCAATACTTTTGAGTAGTCATATGTTGTTCTTAGTTTTTAACTAGCAACATTCATATATAGGGATAAATTTAATTAATTATTCGAAAATATTAGCGAAGGGCATCTCATCGGGTTCCCAGTCAGAATAGTGTCGGTTCATTCAGGTATATGACTGACTAAAAATGAATATTACTCTCTGATTGCCAATTAATGTAATTAACACGTATAAGAGTAACTAAGCTCAAATTTATGCTCTTGCATAACAAATTAGAAATACCGAACAGGAAATATGTGTAATAACGGTCTTGTTACAGAAATGTAGTTTACAAGACGATGCACTGGAGTCTCATTAGTAATTGGTAAAGCAAGTAGGAACGTTGAAAATCGATGTCTACTGGTATATTGTTTGAAAATACGCCCGGGGCTGTAAATGTTTCCTCACTGAATATAAGAATAATATTACTATATTTTTGAATCAAACCTGTATAGGATATAAAGGGTGAGGTTTTTTTAGACGGTTAAATGGGGAAAGAAGTATAGATTTACGAAATGAATAAAAATCCACTTTCAAGGTTCTGTTGTTGACAGAGAACAATCATTAATGTTTGAAATATCAATTAAACGTACTCTAAATAAAAGTATGCCAGTTCCCAAAGGAAGGAACATTCAAATGAAACTGATGGGAAACCGATTCCTGCCCTCAATTATTTCAAAAAAAGGCAGAAAAAATTAAACAATCATTAAAACTTTTAAGACTCTCGTGCGGAAAAGCGTAACATTTCCACATTTGTTTTACAAATAACTATTAAAGCTATTGCAATCATATTGTTAAACAATTATAAACATATAAATAAAAACACCTTTTTTAACTTTGTTAGTATAACTCTTTTTGAAATGAAAGACACTAATAACTTTGTATAACACGAAATTTATTTTTGTATACCATTGATTGAGAGACTACATGGAAAAACATTTATAAATGGTTATTGGTCACAGACATTTGTCGGTATTTTATATAATTGATTGATGAGGCTGATAAATGTTGAAAGTACATCTTCACCATGAATAAAATTATATAATTACTTTCAAAAATATATTGTAAGACGCTACAATATATTTTTGAAAGTAATTATATAGTTTTATTCATGGTATTTTATATTTTGCAAAATATAATGTATACTTCCTATTTAGGAAGAAGTAGCTTAAGGTTAATTAAATTTTATGACGGTTAAGTTGAGCCAAATAGTTTTTGTTGAATACCACGATCAGTTCTCATACATTATCAGTTTTTAAACAATAACTCAGCTGACTATACTTTTAACATTTTCAATTGAATTTGGTAAACTGAAAGCTTTCTGAATTTGGATGTGATACCATATTGAGATATTAATCTAAATATATAGCATATAGATGCCGATAATCATCAAATTTATTTACTACTATTTTGTGGTTTCTAGAATCCCAGAATTTTATAAAATTTTTAGAGGCAGTTGATCGTCTTATATTCTTCACCGCAGTTTTCTTCGATATTGAAACTTCTTATATTAATAATTAATGACGTTTAGAAATTCTCCCGAATCTTTTCAATTGAGGTTTTAATGTACACATGGTTTCTTTTAGTGAATATCCGATTCAAGTCTGGGTAGGTTCTAATTTATCAGCTGTACACATTTATCAGATTAATATTCCGTTGATTTTCGTCGTATTTCTCTTCAAATCGACCGTCAAAAGGTGGTAAAAAAGCGAATAAAGATGCGAAGTTAATGCTTAATAATAGGTAGATAGCCCTTGTTGATTCATTTTTGAAAAATTTGCAAATTGAAATGCAAATAACATATTAGGGTACTCAGGAGAGGTTTTATATATACGCTCTATTATTATGTTATAAATTATCGAAGTATACGAAATAGTTTAATTATGAACTTATACAACTAGTAAAAGCTAAAAAGAAGGTTCGTTCAGAGTATAAAATGAATGGTTTGATAACTGATTTTAATAAATTTAAGAAACTACGTTAATTATGCTTTAATTTAACTAATTCTCTGAATCATGATTATATAATTAAATTTGAACATTGCATTAAGAACAATTTTTTTTAGAAAAAAAAAAATATCGCTTTCAAAAACTCAGCTAAGTATTACTGAAATATTTCATTCCTTGAACGAGCTACCTGAGTCGTTTAATAGTGGACCAGATGGTCTGCCTCCTTATTAAAAAAATGTATTTTCTCACTTACCAAACCACTTCATTTATTATTTAATAGAACTCTTGAAATTGGTATATTTCCCACTCATTGGAAAAGTTCATTCAGAAATCCATTATTTAAAGATGGCCATAGATGTTACATTAAAAATTATAGAGGTATTTCAGTTCAATCTGCAATTCCAAAAATGTTTGACCAATTAATTTCTAAACAACTTATTTGGTAAACACCTTATTTGTGACAAACAACATGGATTTCTTGAAGGCAGGTCAACAACGTCTAATTTATTATTATACCAGATGTACTTATTAGATTCAGTCGAAAAGGGAAAACAAGTGGATTCTATTTATACTGATTTTTCCAAGGCCTTCGATCAGGTGAATCATGCTGTTCTTTTGAATAAATTAGAAGGTCTTGGATTTGGTGATTTAGTAATCAAATAGTTTTCCAGTTACTTGAGTGAAAGGAATCAATTCGTCAAAATAGGTAATTTTGTTTCTAGGCCGATTGCTGTCACGTCTGGGGTACCTCAGGGATCGCATTGTGGCCCTGTGTGTTAAAATATTTACTGTTGTCAGATCCCTATCAGATCACAATAATTTACAATTGTATTTAAATAATTTATTGCAGTGGTGTTTAATTAATAATCTTTAACTTAATCTAAATAAATGTATCTCTATTTCTTTTGGTCGTGGTAAAATTAATAATTTTGCATATTCAATGGGTAATAATAAATTAACTTGTGTGAACAAGTCCGTGACTTGGTTGTAGTTTTTGATTATCGTCTGTCATTTATTTCTCATATTCATTACATTACTAGTAAAGCGTTTATACTTTGGGGTTTATTGACAGGTTTTAGAAACCATTTGGGATATACACTTACAGAACTCTTTACATATATCTTGTTAGGCCTCAGTTAGAGTATTGTACTATCATAGGGTGCCCTAATTACAATAATAGTATTGATTTAGTTGAAAAGGTTCAAAGTAAATTTTTAAGGCTTGCGCCAATTAGGTTGGGTATAGCAAGGGTAAGTTATAGCTACTCATACTTGCTAGAATGTCTTAATTTAAAGTCATCATGCTATAGAAGAGTTATATTTGATGTATGCTATGGATTTAAGTTGATCAATGGTTTTGTTAACTGTAGTAATTTGCTAGCTAGATTAAATTTTAACTTTTCATTGTTGATGACTTTACTTTCTAGACTGAATTTTTATCAAATAAATTATGGCGCGCACAATCCATTGTCGTGTATCATGAAATATTGTAATATGCTCTTGCATTATTTCAATTTTTTGTTATTTTGTAATTCATATATAATATTTAAGCGCCATTTGTCATATATTGATATTTCCTTTCTTGCTGTTTGTAATTAAGTATGTACATTAAGTTGCGTATTTTTCGTTTTTTATACAGGGTGAATGACGAAAAACCTTTGGTGCTGTATCTCGTTAATTTTTTATCCGATTTTAATAAATAAAACATCAAATTAAACCATTTTTAAAAGACTAATAGGATCTGAACTGTTATTTTTTCTCGCACCCAGTTTTTGACAAAATACGATCAACATTTTGTTTTTAAATTGCACTGTATATATATTTTTATTGATTCGCAAGGAGATTTTTTTTCTGAATATAAAATTGTAGAAAAATTTATCCATACATCAAACTTAAGTCGAGAAATTGGGGATTAAAAAAATAAATAATAAGTCAAGTATCCATTGTAAACAATATACAGACCCTATTTTAAATGTCAAAAGTGACAGTGACAGCCATTGATACAATACTGCAACGATTTTTAATTATTTCATAATTAAAATGTTGCAATATTTCAAACACTGTACTAGAATTGTGTGCTTCTACAGAAATCGTTTTTCAGTTTTTGAAATCTTGCAACATTTTTATTATGAAATTATTAAAAATCATTGCAGTATTGTACCAATGACTGACACTGTCACTTTTGACATTTGGAATAGGCTCTGTATATTGTTTACTATGGGTATTTGATTTTTTTTTTAATCCTCAATTTCTTGACTTTGGTTTGATGAATGGATAAAATCGTTTACAAATTTAGATTCAGAAAAAAATCTCCTTGTGGATCAGTACAAAATATATATACAGTGCAATTTAAAAAAAAAAGTTGATCGTCTTTTGTCAAAAACTGGATGCAAGAAAAAATATCAGTACAGTTCATATTAAAGTCTTTTAAAAATCATTTAATTTGATGTTTTATTTATTCAAATCGGATCAAAAATAAGCGAGATACAGCACCAAAGGTTTTTCGTCAGTCATCCTGACGTGTACTAATTATATTTTGACAATTTTAAAAAAAGGAGATTTCCGTAATAAATAAATAAATAACATCAATTAATCCTTTACTCAAAATCTAATTATAGTTAAACCAAATAAATTAAACATTGGTATAACAGTGAACTGAAAAAAAAAATGAGAGAAATACTCCTCCTGATGCGCGATGCTTTTCAAACAATCCCAGATGCAAGAAGTAACTAACTATATAAAGTACAAGTCTGGCGTTCCAACAAGTGAAGAGAAATGCCATTCACTATTTCCTAAACAAGTGTAAATATACCTCAAAATAAATGTGGACCATTATAAATTCTAGTCGTAATGTGGTTCAAAACGGGTTTAAATGTTAAACCAATTGACTTAGCTGAATATTGCTCCGAGAAATATATTGAAGTGTGCGCTGCAAAGTGGCTTGCCCCGAGAGGTAAATCAGTATTAATATTATTTTACTATCGTAATCCCGGAACAGAAGGCGATGTTAATATTTTTCTCAATAATCTCTCAGATATACTACACAAACTATATACTAACAAAACCTCTATCATACTCTGTGAGGACCTAAACATAGACCCAATAAGGGACTTTGAATGTTATCGAAATGTAAAAAATCTCATTAATAGTTTTAATTTGTACGAACACGTAACAGTCCTATCAAAAAAAGACAACATTTTAGATCACATTTTTTCTAATTTTCAAGACGTAGAGGTTTGTGCAGAGAATAATGATATTTCTGAACCTTAATTTTTACATGGATTTAGGAGCAAAATATAGAATTTAAGTACATTTATAAGAGAATTTTCAAGAAACAAAACTTGTCATTATTTTATGAAGACCATGCAAATGAAACATGGGTAGAATTAACTGAGTCTAAAAATGATTTCCAAGGGTCCTTCAACATATTTTCAAATATTTTCACTTACTATATGGATAAACATTGTATTGTTGCAAAGTGTCTTGCAACGGTAATAATAACTGGGTTGATGACTATGTCAGACAATCAAGCGCTCATTTGAAAGGGATATACACATTAAAATACGCTTCAATTGAATTTGAAGAAGTATATAAAGTTGCAAAACGTAATCATATGCAGTTAATTCTAAACACAAAAAAGAAATTCCACCAAAATAAAATAAATAACCCAAAAAATCCAATAAAAGCTGCTTGGGATATAACAAATAGTGTTACTAATAACAAGTACAAAAATAATAACCTTACTCTTAATATCAATAATGATGAAATTTGTGACCCAATGCAGGTTGCAGAATATTTCAATACTATTTTAAACAATCAATAACATATATAACTACTAAACTTGGAAATAATCATATTGCAGTAAATCCATCAATTGATTATAATATCAATACTATGTTTCTATTTCCATACACATAAGCGGAACTATTAAATCTGCTAACTCTAAAACTTAACAACAAAAAATCCGCGGGGCATGATCAAATTCCACCATTTGTAATGAAATTTGTTATCCCAGTAATACTAACGCCACTCTGTGAATTAGTTAAATTAGTTAATATGTCTTTTACAAACGGAAGTTTTCCAAGGCGCTTAAAAATTAGTAAAATAACACCGATCTTTAAAAAAAGTGATCCACTAAATATTAACAATTACCGCGCTATTGCAATTATAGACATCTTAAGTAAAGAGCTTTGTTTTCTTAACCGCCTGAATGATTTTATTTTTAAAAAAACATACTTAATAATAATCAACACGGCTGACCGTGTCTTTTGTGACTTAAGTCGAGCATTCGACTGTGTTAATCATGACCTGTTACTCCAAAAATTGAACTCTTACGGAGTCAGAGGAGAGCCGAACATGTGAGTAGAATCTTTTTAAATGATAGGCGTCAGTACGTCTCAATGGAGTCGCCAAATGGAAGTATAGTGAACTCTAAAACCACTATAATTAATGCAGGGGTACCGCAAGGTTCCATCCTGGGGCCAGTCTTCCTCCTGTATATAAACGATCTAGATAGTCTAGATCAAAACACGTTCTCCGTAAAATTCGCAGACGATACATCTCTGCTATTTTCCGGAAAATCTTATACTGAAATTAAAGAGCAATGTAATAGCAACATAAACAATATTTACAAGTGGCTTAGATCGAATCACCTGCTAGCAACAGAATCGAGGATATTGATCTCAAATTAGAAATCAACCAAAATTAAAAACACCAAATTTTTGGGAATTTATACTGACTCTAACCTTAATTGGAAGGTACATTGTACTCACATAATTACAAAAATGAATTCCATTTCATTTCTCTTAAGAACCAACCCTAAAGGAAATTCACACCTCAGATCAGCTGTTAAACTTCTATTATGCTCAAATTGCATCACGACTACACTATGGCATAATTCTTTGGGGTTCGTCAAGCATGGTACAGGATGTATTCATAACACAAAGAGAGATTTTCTATGTCGTGAACTATACAAAAAAATTCAACATACTCACTATTCCCTGTATCTACATTTATGAAGTCTGTGTATATATATTTTGCAATTAAAATAAATTCAAAAGAAATACTGATGTGCAAAACATACTAGAAACCAATATAAATTTAGAACACCACTATTTAAATCGCTCCTGCAATCTAGTACAATTAAAATATTTAAATATAACTTAAGTGCTATTATTCAATTTCCGAGCATCTTCACTGATAATGTAACATCTAATGTAACGTGTAACCTGTATCACGATATTTATGTATTTAATGTATATTATGTTTTTTTATCGACCTGTTCCATACTGTATAGCCTAAGGAATAAATAAATATCTTATCTTATCTTATTCTGCGGATTATAAATCTAGCTTTGTCTCTCTAAATATTTTAACTGTTCCATGTGTTTTTGCGTTAGAATGTATAAAGTCTGTGAAGAGTAATATGCAAAGATATTCATTGCATGATCACATTCATGAATATAACACAAGGCAACCACAGAATATTTATCCGACTTGTACAATGCTATGAAAAAACCAAAATGGCATAAATTACTATGGTCCAAAATTATTCAATATACTACCTTTAACTGTGAAGTCATTATCAAATAGTAAATTTAAAATTGCACTAAAAGGTATTTCATTTTATAGGATACATGAATGTTTATTCAGTAAATCAATCAAAATTTAAAGATTTTTTTAATCTATATTCAGTACTAAACTAATAATGTTAATTTAAAAGAAAAAATAAAGCATTCAACTTTAAAGAATTGTTATAAGTTGGTATAATAGAATTTCACCCTTCATTTATTATATTTCATTTGGGGATGCTAGGATGTTTTTGCCGTTTTATAACCGTAATAAACCTTTTCATACGCTCAATCTTTACTGCTGCGCCAGACGATATTCGCATGTCATTTAAATTCCCCTAAAGTGAAATATTTGTTGATAATAATCGTTAAAATGCAATATATCTACTTGACCTAATTTTGTGTGCGAAGTTTGAGTCTCATTTAGAAGGAGTATTTTTAAGAGTACGATAGTTGCTGTAGAAAATGTATCTAGAGTAATTATCAGTATGGAATTCATCTTTTAAATATTAACTCCAGTAAAATTGTTTTATATTATTTGAAATATATGTAATAAATTATAAAATTATTATTACATAAAAATCATTACTATAACTTAAATAACAAGTACTTTATAATATTTTTATTTAAAAGAAATATGATACTTTACTTTCGAGCAGATTTAATATTTACCAATAATTTTCACTACTACATTAAAATATCTGGAATATAATCATATATTTATGATTTTCGACTAAGCTAAAATCCTGATTATAGATTTAAATAAGGAACACAATTGAGAGGGAATGATTGTCTGATTAAGCCACTGTGAGGTTAAACATGTTGCAGAGTTTAAGAATAAAAAGTGAAATCCTCTCAACTATGTTGTTTTATTTCAATGTATTATGGAGTTTCATCATGTATACGCCTGATCAATCCAATAACTTGATTATACGGTAAGTAAGAATAACCGATAATTAAATTTTTTTGATTAATAGTATTGACTGTGTAATCAATATTAAATATAATGTACTTACATAAACTAGGTATTTTATGTATCTTTTTTTACCCTCCCCACTATAATAATAATACTTAATCATCTTTCTATTAACGAGAATCGATTTCTTACGACCTTCGCAAGGCCGAGTCAATGTTCATTCACACTTTTATGCATGCATATACTGAGTAAAATACAAAATATTAAATAAAATACTTATTTTGTTCAGTACCTGCATTAAAAATTATCATTGACGGTCACAATCGTCATAATTAAACTATCAAACATTTTAATCTCACTAGCATTATTTAATAAATATACAAAGGGTTCTATTAATATGAAGAAATAGCTAAAGCATAGCTTTTAGGCACAAAGTATGAAGATTTAAAATAACTCATCTATACTCAAAAGTTTACGAGAAGCCAGAATTACCTTCGTCTTGCAATATACATAACAGAATACTTGTTTTAGTCCTGGCATCTAATGATAGCACAGGCCGACATGACTTTTGGTGTTTTTAATTTGATAAGTGTTCTTAGCTAATACGGGTACGTTTATTCTGAATGTGAATTTGGTTTTTCACAAAATTAAAAATAACATTGTAAGATATTTTGTACCTTTATGATATGACTGCATTAAAATGATTTCTTTAAAATACTTGATACATCGATAGAAAATATTTTAGTATAATACTAGGTTTATTTCATTTCAATGACAACACTGTTTTATTTTCGCATCTGTCAAGGTCACCTTTATGACATCGGCAGTTGTTTACAAAATAGTTAGTTAGCGTTTGTTGTTTGTAGCATCGAGTTTTGCTTTGTGAGTCATAATGTCATCAAGAAAGTGCAAAAACAGTCCTGATATATTTTGTTACGTGTGTGGTGATTTAATGATAGTAAAGCAACAACGAGTCATAACAGAATTTATCAAGAAAGCTTATCACGCTTACTTCGGTGTAAAACTTGGTGATCAGGACAAACGTTGGGCTTCGCACAAAGTTTGCTTTCAGTGTGTCGAGCTACTGAGAAAATGGACAAAAGGTACACGATGCTCTTAACCCTTTAGCATTTTTGTGGTATGAAGGGAACAAAAAAACCATGGAGACAACTTTTGCTCCTGCGATGTTAAGGGTTTCAATTCGAAAAATAAACATACTATTCAGTATCCTGATTTACCGTCTGCTAAACGACCTGTACGTCATGGACCAGGAATTTCCATTCCTCCACCTTTTCTTGACACCATCATCACATGAAAGTTCAAACGAAAAAACCGATGAAGATGAATTCAATCCTGATATGACCATCCTCAACAGTTTATCCAAGCTAAACTAGATGACTTAGTGAGAAACTTGAGCCTATCGAAGGATACTGCACAAATCTTAGGATCACGACTGAAAGACAAAAATCTGTTGGCTCCAGGAACCATATTTTCGTGGTATAGGCATCGTGAAAAAGAGTTCGCGGAATATTTCTCTCAAGAGGGTGACTGGTGCATTGTAATAATATTCCTGAAGTAGTCATGAAACTGGGAGCTGACAATTACGATTCCACATCATGGTTATTTACTGATTCTTCTAATAGATGTCTGAAGGGTGTCTTGTTGCACAATGGTAATGCTTATGCCTTGGTGTCTGTTGCTCACTTCATACATCTCAAAGAAACATATGAGAATCTTGAGCTGTTGCTAAATACAATAAAGTATAGCAAATATTGTTAGCAACTCTGTGGAGACCTCAAAATAATATCCATGCTTTTGGGCCAGCAGTCTGGATTCACAAAGTATCCATGTTTTTTGTACGAGTGGGACAATCGAGCTCGAAATTTACACTACGCTAAGAAAGAATGGCTACTCAGAGAAAGACTTGTACTGGGACACAAAAATGTGCTGCGTGATGCATAAGTTGACCCTAAATTAGTTTTTTGCCTCCCCTTTATATAAAGTTTGGATTGATAAAGAAGTTTGTCAAAGAGTTAAATAAACATGTGTGACTGCTTTAAATATCTGTGCGACAAATTTCCTGCACTTTCTGAAGCTAAACTTAAAGCAGGAATTTTTGTAGGATCTGAAATTCGAACCTTAAAATCGGACAGATTGTACCAGAATACAATGACCCAGGATGAATTCATGGAGTTCTTTCGTAGAAGTCATAGATGGTTTCCTTGGAAACAACAAGTCACCAAACTACAAAGAAATTGTAGACAATATGATCGAAAATTATAAAGAACTGGGATTTAATACGAGCGTCAAACTTCATTTTCTGAATTCCCACGTTGACTCTTTTTCCGAAAATCTTGGAAGAGGAAAGAGGTTCCATCAAGACATAAAGGAGATCGAGAGACGTTACCAAGGAAGATAGGATATTAGAATGGTGGCTGATTTCTGCTGCAGACTAACAAAAATCCAGAAAAAGAAAACTACAAAACGCAATTTTGAGGGAAAAAGAGAACGATTTTATTCAAAAAACCAACGATTGTCTAACGTAGATTATACTCCATTATTTTTTTAATGAACAACTAAATTTTGCAGTGTAATTTTTTATTAAATATAGTTTCAATAAATATTTTCTCAATATTTCTTCTGAAAACCTGACGTGCTGTAAAAAAAAACTAAGCACAAATTCGTGATCAGCACACCCCATTTACTATAGGACATCTATTAAACTTAAAACACTTTTTCATGAAAAAAAAATGTAGGCCTGTATAATCAATGTAATATTAAAAAGTCTGAGGAAATGCTTACTGCAACAGCTTTAAATTTCTAAATTACTGGTAGGAAAAAATCCACTTTTCCTGAATTGAACAATTATGTTGAATTTTTCGATTTTAAAAATAGTAATATAAGAGATTTGTATGATGACATTACAAATATTGATTAGTCTTAAGTCCTAAGTTCTAAGAATATTTTCGATTCACGTGACGCTTTCTATAAAATACTATACACTTATTTTACCAAACATATTTCGAAGAAGAAATATATAAATCGTTGGAAGTTTAAACAATATCCAGTGTGGTTTTATAGAAATAAATTGAATTCTTGCAATATAACAACCATTTACATAAAAAATCTGAATCATCAGATAATCATATTAGGTCAATAGACCAAAGAGGCAAAAAGACGATTTAATGAAAAATTTAAAATAGCATTCCATCGCTTCATTCAGAATGCTGAACTTAATAGATCGATCTTAAAATCCTGAGGCATTTTGTTATCAAGAATCCCAGGAATTACGAAAATGGGTGAAGTTAATTTAAGCTCTTCTTCAGAAATTCTTCAAGGGTTTCCATCTTCAGCAATGTCTACAGTGGCAGTGGTAATTGTGGTACAAATAGTGTAAGTTGTAGTAATGTGATGAGTAACTATGAAATTGACGAAGCTAGTGTCCTTCTGCATTCAAGAAAAATTAAGGGCAATGCAACAATGGTCCCCGACCAAATTCCTGGATATTTTCTAAAAGGTTGCGCGTCTCAACTTACTACACCTCTCACGCATATTTTCAATGTAAATTAAAGTCTGGTTCTTTCTCAAATAAGTGGAAAATAGCACGGTTGTATCTTGGTTTCAAATCTGGTAATAGACCTAATACATCAAATTACAGACCAATTTCCATTATATACAATTTTTCAAAAATATTCGAGAGTATTATTTGTGACTACATTTGTGCACGCATTAAACACTTAATGACTCCTCATCAACACGGTTTTCTTTGTAGAAGAAGCACACAAACTAATTTATTATGTGTTACACAGTTTATATCTGGTGAATTAGATAGCGGTGCTCACGTAGCTGTCATATATAAAGATATTTCGAAGGCTTTTGATTGCATGCCTCATGATAAACTAATATCATATTTAAAATACAACGTAGCATCAAATGTTATATCGGCATTACAATCGTATTTATCTAATAGGCGCATCTGTGTCGGCTACATGAGTTGTTAGTCCAAAACATTTGTAGCAACAAGTGATATCCCACAAGGTTCCAACCTTGGGCCCTTGCTTTTTAAAATTTGTATCAATGAAGTCGCTGGTGTCTTGGACTGTAAGTTTTTAATATATGCTGATAACATAAAGTAATTTCGTGTAATTAGAGCATTAATAATTGGGTTAATACCAACTTGTCATTTAATATGCATATCGAAAAGAAGTCAATGGATCATATAAATTGTTGGTTTTATAATTTGTAACTGTTGTGACTTTAAAAATAACGCATTGCACCTGTATAATTCGTTCATAAGTAAATTAATGTATTTTGCTACTGTTACAACGGCGCTTTTTGAGGTATTTGTATTTTTGATCATGAAATATCTTATGAGTCGCCATTATATGTTGATCTACAAATTATATAAATTAATTCATTCTTACACAGATAATAGTGAATTTCTACATTTCGTCCATATTTTAGTTTCTAGATTGACAAATTAACTTTTAATTTTCCGACACGTCGTACCACGCATCATTATTTTTCTCCATTGCAACTTATGATAAAAAAGTACCACGTGGTACAAGATATAGTTGACAGATTTGTTTTAGGTTTAAGGTCGGCATTGTTTTTATCACGCCTGTAAAGTCATTACTTATTAAGATTGTAGTTTTAGTTTATTGTTTATGATTAGTTATATGTATACATTTATCTTTATTTTTAAGAAAAGATAACACTACATTAATGTTACATTGTGCTGAATGTGAATTCAGACATGCAACGACAGCTAACAATTATGTAATTTAAAGCCCGGCGGTGCTTTAGTTTTCACATTATAAATTATGTAAATTATAAAATTAGTGCAGAAATGCTCATAGAAATGAATTTTTCTCGTTATTAATTTTATCATAATTATTTATATTATACTTAATTTAATACAAAAAGCGATTAGAGGAATATTATAATTCTAAAATTACAGATTAATTTCATATGAATTTTATACTTGCGGCCCTGGTGGCAATTTACACCGCGGGGGCTTTCACGTTGGCAATCCTAATTAATAAATTCCCCTAGCGGCCATTAAAAAATCATGAAATTCTTTTATTTTGGCACGCGTGTCGCTGACACACCACCAGGGTCCCCAAACAATTATGTTTAATTACGCCACCAGGACGTCCGCAGCAATCTCTCATTCCTGAAATTTGCATGCAAATTACAGGAAATTGTGACCGTAATTATGTTATATGAAAAAAACGAAAATAAAATGCATTCGCCATGAGGAAAAGAGTTTAGGCTTTAGCAATTACAGGAACAGGTTTATATTATGAGCAACCGACTTTATTACAACAACTCGGAAATATAAAAAATTAAAATAGGGGATCATAAATATTCTTATTTAATTTATTATTTTCTATTGTTATTAGTATGTTATAATTATATGAAATTATAATAATATACAATATAATTCTTATGAATCTATGAAATAATCATTAGAACATTCTATTCCACAATGTATATAGTAGAGATCAGTTTAAATATTTGCTTTTATATGTATTATTATTTCTAAGAAATATATTGCTCAAGAAATTCTAATATATAACTGTACAAATAAATGATAATTATTTAGACTTGATTTCTTAGTAGGCCCGTAACTACAAAGTTTTCTATAACAACAATAATAACAGTACTAACTGAATATTTGTAGAGGTTAAATAGTTAAAGTATATTAATTATTTAAATACTAATATACTCTATTGAATAAATTATGCTTTTAGCAAAATGACTTAATATTAAAAAAAAAATGCACCTTGTGGTGGTGTGAGGGCTCAGTAATCTACCACCATTGGACCACTAGGATGACCCCAACTTTGGAATCATCCTGGCATGAGAAGATGACCTACTGCTAAGAAATTTTGGGACCCATTACAATTTGCAGAAGGGGTTTCCATACAATAAAGTCATTGTTTGCTCCATCTATGATCTGTCGTCTTTCCGGATCAATGTGAAAACGAAACCATACAAAACAAATGTCTCAATCCAATGTAGAACAGTATAAGGCCGATTAATACATGGTTAATAAACTTGGTCTGATCTATGACGATCCCCAGTGTATGTATCATTATTATGACATAAGGGCTTTTGCTATACAAGACCTTTCTCTTTCCGTAGCTACTTGTAGGACTTACATGACAAAAAAAACCTTCTTCAATGCCCAAAGAAGCTGAAAAGGATACAAAAGTTATTGTGCCTATAGCAACTTGCAGTAATATAGTTGAGGATGAGCTTTTGAAAAGAAGTGAATATGAGCTTGTCGGTAAATACCAAAGATCACAAATCTAGAATGAGTTGTTCCGCTCGTAAGAGGATAAAATTCCTAATCAATAGCGGGATGGAGCCAGGGATAAAGGCATTAATGCCCCTAGAGTGAACACCTGGAGAAGCTACCAGAAGACCTCGGTCAATTGGTACACTCGATAGAGTCACTGCCAGAAAGTGTAAACACAAACATTGTCTATCATCGTTGGCAATACTGTGTATAACAGTAAGACAGCAACTGGTGTTAAAATAGGTATAATCCTAGAAGGTTTTCCAGAATGCCTCATGACCACGGAACAAATTGAAGCCGTAAGGGAGGCCATTTTGGATGAAATATATCAGGATTGAAAGACCAAATTCTATCAATTTAACCATACACCAAGGTGGCACGTACTGTTATATGCTGGCTATGCCATAGCCGACTGGTTAAAGAGCGCATGTGCCCATCTCAAGCTATGGGGGGAGCCATTAGCTACTCTAATAGCGAGGAATATACCAATAAGAAGCTAATCTCAGGCCCAGAATGACTGGAAGTCCTTCAGAGGGTAGTAAATCCTAAGGGACCCAAGTTGGAGTTCACGCTGTTGGTAGATTCACAGTCCGCTGACAGAGTAGAGGAAGCTATCGATTTGGTTGGGTTGAGATAAGTCCCAAGGGTAGGAAGGAGCAACGCAGCGTGGGGCTACCAAAAGAGACCAGTCCATGTTCAGCCATCCCAAGAAAACCGAGGAAGGGTCATTTATCACCAACGACGACAAGAGCCACAACAGCCCTGTTTGATCATTTAGAACGGATAGAAAGGAAACCCTAAAGGCAAAAAGCCCCAAAACGAAAAGTTTAGGGGCTGGTGCCAGTGGGAAATAAATTGCACTTATGGTGGGCATACGTTGTGTTCAATTAAATCTCCATCACTCTATGTGTATAAAGCAGACTGCATTACTCTAAATGCAGTTGTAATTCTCAATAAAGACACTAATTATACATACCAGAATTTACGACAGAGAACCTAGCAGTAGCCTTAGTAGATGTCGTAAATCAGGTGGTCATGGCCATCATAGGAGGTAAGTGGAGTGGTACAGAAAAGGTAATAAATACCTTCTCCTGGGCTGTGATGCTAACGCCCACAACATGGTATAAGGACTCCAATAATAGAGGTAAGAATCTTATTGAATTCATTACCTCTAACAATTTAGATATTATTATTTGAGGTAGCATCCTACCTTTGAGAATCCAATCAGGCAGGAAGTGTTAGATTTCACTTTAGCAAGTACAAATAAAAGGCCATAAAGGAAGACACAGTGGAGTGTAGAAATCCGAGGAATACATACTGATTCTATAAAGAGTGTTGTGTTTAGGTGTGGAAACCGACGATATCTACCTCAAAATTCAGTCCACAGCGGCTCTACTCAGAAATAGTATCTTAAAGATGTATGAATCCAGTTTTCCACTAAATAGGAGAGGAGAGGAGAGGCGCTGTTGTTGAATAAAAATTAAGATTGCCTCAAGATCCAAGCCATGGACACTTTCAACAGAACAGAAGATACAGGCAACTGGGATGCCCATAGACAGGCACTGTCAGAATATAATAAAGAGTTGGAATAATCTAAGAGGAAAACTTGGAGACCGATCTTTGGGGGAGTTTTTGTTTCAACCCTAACGGTCATATTCATACTCCATAAAGTCCTGTTAAAGAGGCACTTCCTATGCTCAGCATCTGTAGACTCACAAGAAGATTCTTCTTAATCTACAGAAGAAAGTATATTCCTACCTACTAGAGAAAGCAGAAGCAAGGCTAGCAAACTCATTACCAAATAAAAAATTGAATGAGCAGTTAATAACTTTAATCCCGTCAAAGCACTAGACTCAGATGGCATTTTCCCTGCACCGCTGCCACAGAGACTAGATATAATGACCCCATACCTGCAGCCACTTTACAAAAATTTCACTCTGTTGGTGGATTCGTAGTCCGCTAACAGGGTGGAGAAGCTGGACCATAAAATCAGCTATCGATTTGGCTAGGTTGAGCTATGTTCCAAGGGTAGGAGGGAGCAACGTGGCGTGGGGCTACCAAGACCAAGACCAGTCCATGTTCAGCCATCCCAAGAAAACCGAGGAATGATTATTTATCCTCAACGACGACAAGGGCTACAAAAGGCACTGCTCGATCGATGGAAAAGGATAGATTAATAACTTAAAACCTTTCATAGCACCAGACCCAGATGGCATTTTCCCTGCACCGCTGCCACAGAGACTAGATATAATGACCCCATACCTGCAGGCAGTTTACAAACCTCACTTTACGTTGAGTTCACGCTGTTGGTGGATTCGCAGTCCGCTGACAGGGTAGAGAAACTGGGCCATAAAATCAGCTATCGATTTGGCTAGATTGAGCTAAGTTACAAGGGTAGGAGGGAGCAACGTGGCGTGGGGCTACCAAGTCCAAGACCAGTCCATGTTCAGCCATTCCAAGAAAACCGAGGAAGGATCCTCTATCGTCAACGATGACAAGGGCTACAAAAGGTCCTGCTCGATTAATGGGAAAGGATAGAAGGAAAATCCTAAAGACAAAAAGCTTAGAAACGGAAAGTTTAGGGGCTGGTGCCAGTGGGATATAAATTGCACTTATGGTGGCCATGCGCTGTATTCAATTAAATCTTTATCATTCTAAAACTCTTTTTTTGAGATTCAAAATAGCCAAATTTGAAATAGGATTCCTTCAGGGGTCTTGGACTAATAAGGGCCAGGTAAGGAGCCTACCCTAAGAACCCCAAGGCAATTGTAGTCTGGTGTATTTAACAGACTGCATTTCTCTAAGGACAGTTTTAATGCTCAGGAAAGACATTAATTATACATTTATTCCAGAATACCATAAAAAATCAAGCAGTAGTCCTAGTAGATGTTCCCACGAAAACAGGCAAGAGGCAGGTTATCATGGCCGCTGAATACTTTCTAGAAGAGCATACTAACACCAGAGGATGTAAGTAGATTGGTGGAGTGGTACAGAAGATGTATTAATCACCTCTTCATGGGCTGTAATTCTAACGCCTATAATATTGTATGGGACAGCATGGACACCAATAATAGAGGTAAGGTACTTACTGAATTATTATCTGTAACAATTTAGATATATTTACTAGAGGTTGCGAGCCTATCTTTGTGAATCCAATCAAGCAGTAGGTGTTGGACATCTCTTTAGAAAGTACAAATCAAAATTGGCATGTTGTGGAAGAACCCTCTTTCTCCAACCATCAGAAGATTGAGTTCGACATAGAGACCACAAAAGAATGGGCAATAAGTATGCGAACCAACGATATCTACCTCAATATCCAGTCCAGAGAAGAGCTAGAAATAGAAGCGGATCTTCTCAGATATAGTATCATAACGGCGTATGAATTCAGTTGTACGCTAAAGAGGAGATCTTCCCGCGCCCTAGTTGGACCAAAATTCAGGTCGTCTTAGGATCCAAGCCAGGAATACTTTCAAAACTGCAGAGACAACAGGAAATTGGGATGCCTATAGACAGGTACTGTCAGAATATAATTGAGTTGAGAAAATATAAAAGGAAAACATGGAGACCGTTCTATGAAGGAGTTATTCTTAAAAACTTGAAATCACCAGATACATTTGGCATTTTATCTGCACTGCTGCAGCAAAGGCAGAAATAATAACCCCATACCTGCAGGCGCTTTACGTTGGATTATTTTCCAATTAAATGGGTAGTGAGTGATATTTAACCCCAAAGTGGGTTAAAGGCCACCCGATAAGTTCAAATTCTACCATTAAATTAGTCTTACCTCTTTTCTCCTTAAAAGTTATGGCGAAAATTTAGATAACAAGCATAGCCCCAAAGGCAAATTCGTTCTATAGGCAGCAGTTTGCCTATCCACCTGGCAAATCTACCGTGGATGCACTTTATAGACTCACAACAGGTACAGAAGCTCCATTACCAAACAAAGGGATTGCACTAGGTATTTTCGTGAATATTGATTCAAAATCGGTAAGATCACCAAAGGTATAGAGAGTGAATCAGAAACGGTAATCGCAGAAGTCTTTAGAATGCTCACAAGGCGGGGTTCTATCAACCCTGCTTGGTCGACAAATGTTATTGTGCGCATGGCTTGTCTTGGCATACGGGGCTATGCACACCACCCCCTCTGTAGCAATGTAAGCCATACTAGACCTACTTCCTCTGAACAAACTAATCAGAAAAGAGGGGCTAATGAGTAAAATGAAACTGGACTGACATGGTACAGGACATAGATTCGGGCACTCAGAAATTTTGAACCTTATTAAACCAGAGTTCGTAGGAACACAGACAAGAGTAATACCGACGAAGGACAGCATGCTCACTACCGGCTACCATGATCGGACAAAAGCCACTAATTGTAGTGAGTTAAATGAATCCTATATTTCTCTCTGGTTAGAATTAATTGGCATACGTTTTACATGAACGAAATGTGTAAAAATGATCTTTTAGTTAAAAAAAATTATTCGGTAGAATCAGAATTAAGCTCAATATTTGTATTAAGGAAATCATTAATGTTGGTGCCGTATGTGGATTTGTTAATAATAACGATTGTTTATTTTTATTTTGCCTGGTTATAACTTAGTTACTGATATTTCTAGTTGGATAAGAGTTTCTAATTATATTTTAAATCTTAGATTTAAAAAAAAAATCAGAGTTTTTGATATTATTTAGAGCTAGTGAAGACGTTAAAATTGACTACACTTACAAATAAATCCAGTGTTGTTATGAACAAAGTGAAGTATCTTTCAAAGTTCTAAATTCTAAGATGTATTCTATAGTAATATTTTCCATCAATAAGATAACCTACTTAGCTGTTTATTCATATTGCAATTTTATCATTTGTAATTATAAATATTTAAATAAAAATATTTTAAGTATATTAGAAATAAACGTTAACATTCATTGAAAAATTTTACAGACCCTAATATTTATTGTTTTTTTTTTTATATTCAATCTTTGAACCTTTTTAACTTTCAATTGGAAGATTGCAATAACATGTGTATTAATAAATGATTTCTCTAGTGGTGATGGACGGTTTAATTAATAAAATGTTTATAATATTGTTATTTTCAATTGGCCATAAAATTTTCAATTTAATTTTTAATTAAAATATTTCGCTTTACAGAATTGCGGGAAACACACTTTTACGCAAATATTTTATTGAATTAGTAAATAACTAATTTAATTTTGTTTAATATTGTATTATTATTTCAACTATACAGCATTTTCAATTTATAAAAAAAATGTTTGTTTCTTTTAGTGGTTTTCGAAAAAATCATATAAATGTTTAAATCATAAGTTTGTATGTAACTATATAGAGACTTAAATATTTTATTCAATTATAGGTTAAACAAAAAATTAATTTATAATATAAACAAAACCAGATATTAATTCACTTAAAATAACAAAAATAAAATAAACAGAGTAAGCTAATGTATGTATTTTTCAGCTATAATATTATTATAAAAATGAAAAACTGACTGGATGATTGAAAAATAATAAATATCCTTAAGCAATTTCAACTCTAAACGTTTATTATTATTAAACGGACATGTACGTTATAGACAACGGAGAATTTTAATAAACATCTAAAAATATTATATAATATGCAAAAAAGGTTTGAATTTAAGATCCCAAACAAGGATATGATAATGAAAATAAATAAATAATAAAAAGTAAATCGATGACAAAATAGTTAAAGAAGATTTTAAAGAAGGTAGTGCTTCGGTAAGTTCTGTATTTGTAACATATGTAACATTTTATAAAAAATATATTTTGCCATTTTCGGTTAGCATTAAGAATAATTAAGATAATTACTATATTCTAATAAAACAGTAATTAATCCATAGCTTTTTTAAATTAAATAATTGAGTACATGAAGAGTATTAATTAAAAGTAGTTAAACTGTAAAGAAATAATATATTTTTAACTACTATTAATCCATAGCTGTCAAACTTATTTAAAATATGGTGGATGCGCCGGGAATAGCTCGCTACTAAATTTTTAAATATATATAAGAAAAATACTATAATTGTGGTTAAAAATGTACATACTGCTAGTATTTTATTTATATAATTTACGTAATATTACTGAAGTAATCCCGGCGCATGCACCATAATGTACTCAATACCTCGTCATGGATTATTACGATTGTAACTATCATTACGAATAAATATTATATTTGTTTAACTATATAGCTGTATAAACAAATATCACTAATATTTAAATAATGCAATACAATTTTAAACTTAAGCGTAAATGGTTTTTCATTCAGATAAATTGGAATCGTTTTAAAAGGAATCTATCGAAAAGCACCCGCTTTAATCAAGCATGAACTATGCTCAGGAACGTTGTAAAAGGGCATCCTAAAGGGTGGAGCAGATGCAATGAGGTGCGCATTCTTCGACTTATTTTATTAAGAGGCTGACTTTGCACTGCTAAATTAATCTCGTTTAAAATAAAATAACCAATACGTGTTTACAATAATACAATTGTTCTACATTCTTTGTTTGAGCAAAACATTAACTATTAGTTCTTTACGGATGAATAATTCCATTCATTTGAGTAATTTAATTTCTGCGTTGGCGAATAATGCCACTCAGAAATAATAAAGACGCGCGCCTTTTCGAAACACCATCTTTTATTAATTTTTAATGTAAAATCTCCTTTTTCTTTGATTGACGTTTATAGACATCGTCGCTTTCACGAATTTTCCAGTTTCGTGTGTTTGCTGTCGTCGTCCCGAACTTCTATTATGAATTTATACAACGGGGGCCTTCTTTCCTCTTTTTATGGGCAGATGATATTGTGGAGAGACTGGCTGCATGACAGTTAGAAAATTTTATCGACGTACATTTTTCGTAATGATTGATTACATCTTCAGCGAATATTTTATTGTGCCAGTTCTCGGTTGCCCTAGCAACGAGGTATATTATACGATTGCCAGTTACTTCAGTCTTGTTTATGTACTTATTTATGTAGCGTAAGGTTTTTGTTTGATTTTTTTTTGTTGCAACTAGCTTCGAGCAAGAATGTTTAATTGTTTGTATTTTCCTTGAATCCATGATGCTTATTTCGAACTAACATTTAAATGTTTTATTTATAAATATCTAATTTAAATGTATAGTACACAATAATACTTGTACCGTGTTTTTAAGCCAAAATAATGTGTTGTTTGTTCATATTTACTGTGATAAATATATTTTGCAATATAATGCACCACAAAATCTGCAACATGTAATTATTATTTCAATAAAATAAGAGAGGCAATTTTAGACTAGATATTGACAAGCGATGATTTTTTTTTGCAATATACACGAGGGACAAGTGATAATTTCTTAGGCGGTATCATGTTTACATTCCAACAGAACTAAAAGAGCAATTTCAATTTTTAAAGAATTGGCAACAATTAAGACTAGAAAGACATTAAGTGCGAGAGTTACCTTTTGTATTTTGGTAATGCGATCCAGGTACAACTTTTTGTGAGTTTCTCAGAAAGTTTTGATGTTTGTATTGTTAGTATAAAAAACAATTGGTTGTTAAAAAATGTTTGAGTTGTGTACCACATAATTTAACAATCGCTCAAAAAAGTTCATGTCGATTGGTTACAAAAAATGCTTAAAAATTACAATTACGGTGTTTAAACACATTTCTATGATATCATAAAATTTGAAAAACCAGGTATGTGGTAACTATACTATTGTAATGTTGGACGGTCTCTTCCGAACCATATGTTCAAGCTGGCCCACATCGACTCAAACAAAAGAACTGAAAAAGTCATCCGATGTATAATCCTTTTTTGGCACCAAATGATTTCTTTGTATATAATAAATAAACTCTAAAATAATAATTTTTTGTTCTCTATTCCCACAATATAACCAGCAACTCTCGTAGGAACAATAAATACAGATTGGTACTATAAAACCTAATAATTGTCAATAAGGCTTATTTAATAGCTGATGTTAATGTTTGCCCACAAGCCTTGCTATAGCAGTTTAAATGGAAATATTACAACCGTCTACCTTATAGCCAAAACAAAACTTAAATAATTTTAGGTAGAAAACCTAGACCGATAGATGATAATGTCAAAATTAGGATTAAATGTTTGCTAAATGGACGTTAGTCGATATCTGTAATAAGATATTCATCTTCTGTATAGGAAATTGCATTTAAAAATAGTGAATGAAAAATGTTAGAAAACATATAAAACCTTATTTGTATTTATGACTACAATTATCGTTTTATATCATAATAATAAATATATATTCGACTGTAAAATTTATGATTGTAAACAATAAATGATTTATTAAATAATACTGTCTATCAAATTATATGTTTTAATTATAATATATGATAACCTTGATGAGAATAAATGAAATAACCGAAATATAAAATACATAATTATAACATAATTATAAAAAGTAACGAATAATATTATCATATTTATGAAATAGAATCATTTCAATGAATCATTTGCATCTATAATAAATTAATATTAAAAAGCTAAATACGGAAACTTATAATATTTAATTTATTTAAATATATCGCATATTTTTGATTTTTTACGAAACGCATATCAACAATGTTAATTCATATGATGTCATAAACGCTAATCATTTCGATTTAAAAATGCGAGATTCAATATTTCAAGCCGAGCGTTATATATATTATGTAATAAGGAGATTAATCGCTACTTTAAATCTGAGGAGTTATAAGACCTCCGAAGATTTAAATGTAGCTTGATCTCTGAATTGCATATATTATTTTATTTCATTTCGTATTTTTAATCTAATTAAGTATGTTTTAATTTCGTTTGTATTTAAATTTATAAATAATTTATGTTGTTTAGAGACTCTTTTACAATTTTTCAATTGACAGTATAAAAAGTGTCAATTTTGAAGAAGAAAAGCCATTTGTGTTCGTTCGAGAGGAAATTATAAATGAAGCGCGTTTTTTTGGATAGTGCGTTGTTACCAATAAAATAAAAAAGCGACGTACGAGAAAGAATACAAGAAATTCAACGAATTGCGACTTTCCAAAAATGTAAAGGGTGTTACCGAAGATGTTCTTTTATGCTACTTTTGTGAGAAAGCTAAGAGTTATATGAGCTCATCCCTTTGGAATTTCTACTCTATGTTAAAAACAACGTTCCGAATTCATGAAGGAATCATATAAGTAAATTTCCTAAAGTTACAATGTTTTTGAACAATTATCATGTAAATCATAAAGCAAAACAAGCAAAGGTTTTTGAACTTGAAGAACTTGTAATTTTTTTTAAAGGAAGCACCAGATGATCAGTACTTGTTCCAAAAGGTATATATAATTGTAGTATTTTGAAAGTTTATATATTCACTATATATTGTGCTTTGTAGGTTGTCGTGGTAGTTGCTGTTGCTGATGTGTGCTGAGAAAATTAATTGTATGGATTGTTGGGTTTCGATTTTGAAGTTCGTATAGATGTTATTATTGAAACACTTCAAGATACGAAGACTCATAGTGATCAGATTTTTATTATTCTGAATATGTCTGACTGGCTGGCAATCGATATTTTCCTAAAACATTCAGCATTTAGACCAAATAATGTACCTCACCAAACTTTTCATTAATTATCAAAAAAGTGCAAAAAACAGCGTGCTGAAATTTATAAATTGGAAAATTTTCCCAGATGTATTGCTATTTATTTTAAAGCTTCTTGATAGTCGCTTGTATACCGGCCATTCTTTGGACGTACATCTGCCACTATGCTTGCCAATAATGGTACAAGCAAGTCTGGGCTCAAAAAACATGGTGGTTGGATTCAATAGTGGATCGACTCTGTCAATAATAAAATTACAATTGCCAAACAAATTCATAACGAGGCTGCTGTTGGATTCGCTTCAAATGCTGCACACCCGATTTCTTCCATAGCGGAATATTCCTATGGTAATGACTATAGGTTCGGTTTATCGAGTGTACAATTACAAAAATTGGAAAATTGTAAGATAACAATCAATGTATCAGAAAAAAACTAGCAATTAATAAAATCTTTACAAGCTTATAACTTTACATCTCCGTCGTCCTTCAAAACGATGTTAAAGTGATAATTTACTTACTATATTTAATTATATAAACATAAGTTCAAAATACGAAATGAAATAAAAAAATATAGTACTATAGAAATAAGAAATTTTAGTATAATATTTGTTTTAAATATTACAATTAGAAATGATATACAATACTACTGTAGTGATTTTATTAGATAAAATAGTAATTTAATTAAATCATAATAGAAGTATTTGTGTAATTTATTAATTGAACTATAGGAGCTCACTTAAGTTGAAATAATAGAAATATATCTCACCTTTATATTTACGCCTCTGTGCAGGAAAAGACGGGTGACCTGAAATAAAATAAAATATTACAATTAGTATTAAGAAAAATGTTAGGTATGTAATATAAAAAATTCTTCGTAAATCTATATATAATTTTATGAAAGTTTTTAAGAGCACCAATACAAATGAAAAGTTTACGTCATTACTAGTCAATCAAAAATTGGGCAAACATAACCGCACTGAATTAATTACGGAGATAATAAAATATATACAGGGTGTCCCGTTAATGGGGGGAAATGGCTGGACCATAGATTCCTGAGGTCAAAATATGACGATTTAAGGCAACTTATCTATATCCAAAAATTTACGGTTAAGCCGGAATTTGGCTTCAAACTTTCAAAAATTTTTATTTCTTTTGTTTATAACAATTGAACGCTTTATTTGATTTTAATGAAATTTATTTTTAATAACTACCATAATATAATACATCATTTCAGTTATTATGACTATTACTCGTTAACAAGAAGTATAAGAAACAGTAGTACCACCACTTTAAAACTAAAATATTTTTTTATTGGTGGATCTAATAAAAACTAAAAAAATACTACTTGAAAGACCATTTAATTTAAAAACTTTTTTATCTCTCAATAATATTTGATATCTTTTACGGTTTTCTCACAAAAAAATAAAATATATATTTTTTATCTAGTAAAAACAAAATCTTGTTTTTCATCGAATCGAAAATAAATGTTTTTCGTGGCCGTCTTTGTTTAAAAAAATGTAAATTATGTATAATAATAATTATTTAGTGTCTTTTGACAATTAATTTTTAACTTTATTATAGTTCATAAATATTCATATTTGGAACAAACAGATATCTTGTTTGTATTAGGATTTTGCAAAGAAAATTGTTTGAAAAGTGTTAGATGTTGTTTCGATTTATTTTATTAATTGATATTATTAAATTTTTATTCAATTGAGTAAGTTTATTTACTTATTAATGAGTGCATAATGAGTATACTATATTCATATTTTATTTTTTTGTGCAAAAACCGTACAAGATATCAAAAACAAATAAGAGTCAAAAAAGTTTTTAAATCTAATGCTCTTTCAAGTAGATTTTTTTGGATTTTATTGGATGCACCAATAAAAAAATAATTTAGTTTTTAAGAGGTGGTACTACTGTTTTTTATACTTTCTGTCAATCACTAATGGCCACAATTACTGCAATGATATATCATATTATAGTAATTATTAATAACAAATTTCATTCTAATCGAATAAAGCGTTCAAGTGTTATAAACAAAAGAAATAAAAAAATTTGAAACTTTGAAGACAAATTCCGGCTTAACCTTAAATTTTTGGATATAGATAAGTTGCGTTAAATAGTCATATTTTGTACCCAGGAATCTATGGTCGAGCCACTTCCCCGCATTAACGGGACACCCTGTATTTATCTGAATATTAAATAGACTTTTTAAATATTGTAGATATTGTCGCGGACAGGAGATATTTGAGACAGGAAATATCATGTCGCTTCCTGTCGCCGAGTATGTTCTCCCGTGCTCAGCAGAATTCAAGTACTTCCTCGATAATTATTAATAAGTAATTTTTATGCTGATTAGGGAAATCGAGGAAGATCCGCGGGGCCGCTGGGGACGGACAGTCGCGAATTAGCTGGCAGTCAAAGAGGTTGTCCCAACATCTAGTTAGTCTAGTTAAGTGTCATAATAAATAGTTAAGTTGAAATTTTGGCATCTTGTTCTTCGTCAAGTAAGTAACCTCCCACTTTCCATTAAATTAGTCAATAATCCTACCTTATGCCTTTGATCTCAAAGTCGCGACGACCCCCACGCGACATGTGGTGGAGGCGCCAAACCCGTTTAATTTTAGTTTAATATTTAATGTGTTGTAGAAAAAATAATAATTTAAGTAGAATTGCATTCGTTGAGGTCAAGGGCAATAGGAAACATAATAAATACGTGCATGCTGTGTGTTAACGAGTGTTATAATTGTAAGAAGAAAGCGCGACCTTCGCTGAATTTCGCCCGACTACCAGAAGTACCGAATTTTTTGATACAAACGCTGGCGAAGTATTTACCGGTAGTAATAAAACCGCGCATACACCCACTAAATCCGTACTCAAAGAACAGAAAATTTATAACAATACATCGGCTATTTTAAAAACGGGCTACAGTCAACCATTAGAACAAATCGTATTTATTCAAGAAAACATCGACAATTGGTCTATGTCGGAAACGCAGTTGGCAGAATCAATTATTTCGAGTGACGATTTAAATACAACAAAAATACACCCACCTCAATTCGTAGCCCAGGACATTACAGCGACCGCCGAATTACCAAAAAGTGCAAACCAACTCCGGGAGCATACAACAATACCATCACAAAAAATGGCCAACTCGACAATTTATGACACAAATCTTACCTCTCTCACGCCCGCACAACCGAAATTCACAACACCCCCAACATTTGACCCCGCGACTCACAACGTTATATCATTTCTTCGTCTTTTTGAACAAGCCTCGTTTTCAAATGGTTGGGATGACAAATACCGGCTTCACTTTTTCGGCTCCTTCCTCACAAATGAAGCATGTTTTTGGTACGCAAAATTTAAGACACAACCAATAAACTTCGATAAGACTTGGGAGGATGTCAAAGTTGCTTTTATTGCAGAGTTTGGGGGGAGACGACCCAATGGGTGATATTAAATTTAAATTAGCTTGTTGTAAACAGGGTATTAACGAAGATATTAAAATGTACTACTATGATGTGAGTAGATTATGCGAAGAGTTAGGACAGGTCAGCGACGAAAGACTAATTGAATATTTTTTGGCCGGACTGCATTCCATCTACTTAGAAAAATATGTAGAGCTACGTTCGCCACGCATGACCAAAGCAAAATTAAAAGAAGTAGTGTTAAAAATGAGCGACATTCAGAAAGCGGCACTAACTGCAAAATTATCACATGGTTGCAACCCCTTTATTCAAAATACGAATCCTTTTCTGCAACAACCTGATCCCCTCGTCCCCCACCATACTTACAACACGCATGCTAGCATGCCTATACACCCTTTTCATAATACATATTTCCGACCAATAATTCGCAAACACAAAATGCAATAGAAAATTCCCATTATCACCCCAACAATCACCCTAACGCTTTAAATCCGCATTTTCAATTACCGCGGCGCAACGGAAAAAACAACACTCATCGGCAATTTTCAATGCCGTAGACCAATTTGCTTTCGACGTCAGAAACCTGAACACACCGCACGATCATGTACGGCACCTACACCACTTCCCGAAAACAAGTCATACAACAGAGGCTACCCAAACGAAGAGAGGCGTCACTAAAATAGCCCAGTACCGCCTTTTATAACGCAAACTAGCAGCACACCAAATCAGATATATTAACAACATTCGGAAAAATTAATGATATAACAACGGAAATTGTAATCGACACAGGGGCTTGTCAAAACATAATATCAGAAAAACTTGCAGGAAAATTTAAACGAACCAAAGCAAACAAGCACTTATTACGTACGGCGGATAACAATATTACACACGCTTTAGGAGAAGCATCATTTACAGTCGCGGTAGAAAATTCAAAAACCCACAGCCCTTGTATTAAATAATGTTCCCAAACCACTTATGTTAGACAATAATTTTCTTAAAAAACATGGCGCTGTGATAAATTACGTTGATAAGTCTCATTAGTTTTTAATGATAGGAAAGAAGACGTAAACAAACAAAATAAATACATGGAACAATTAAACCGAGATATTGAAGAGCTTATGCAAATTGACGTCGATCATCACCCTACTCAAAAAAGTAAAGATACGTTGACGAAAACACTAATCATGGAAGCAGGGCAGTGCATCACCAGCTTTGCAAAACTACCCACCAGCCCAGGGAAAACAACACTGCGTCCTAATTACCACTTTTTAAACCCTAAAAACTTAGAGTTAATTGAGATTGCAGATTCAACAAACAACGTTGTTAAAATTAAAATAAAATCGCATGCATTCGTTGATTCGTTGATTCTTGCAAGAAGGCAATGAAATAAACAACGTGTTTACTTTAGCGGATGATCCAAATGGAAATATCTTAGAAAACCAACGTATACCGACAGGCCACTTATCAATTAATCAAATGGGCGTAGTCAATGAATTAATCGCTCAATCGCTACAAAAATAAACAGGTTATTGAAAATCAAATCGAGGAAATGCTGCAAAATAATATTATAAGGCCTAGCAAATCGTCATGGTCTTCGCCTAATCAATAATCAATCACTAATACAAGTGAAGAAAAAAGACAACTCTTGGAGATTTTGCGTAGACTACCTAAAATTAAATTCCGTGTCTAAGAAAAATAACTACCCTTTACCATTAATAGAAGATGTCCTAAACTCATTTGGCAAGAGCAAATATTTTTCCACGCTGGATTTATTAAGCGGTTACTAGCAAGTGGGTGTTAAAGAAGAAAGCAAAGAACTGACAGTGTTTTGTACTCATAATGGCCTATACGAATTCAACGTGCTACCGTTTGGATTATGTAACGCGCCAGCAACATTTCAAGCGTTGGCCGATATTGTTTTCCACGGACTTAAATGGAAGGACGTACTAATTTATTTAGATGATATCATCTTTTTAGCGAAACTTTTGAGGATCATATAGTTAAATTAAAAAACATTTTTGAGAGACTCCGACAATCATTATTTAAAATTAATACCCTCAAAATGCATCTTAGTTGAGAAGGAAATTAAAGTGCTCGGATTTGTAAATAACGAAGAAGGAATTAAAACTGACCCTGAAAAAATTGCTGCAATCGAAAAATTCCCAGTTCCCATAAACACAAAAGTCGTTAAAAGTTATTTGGGTACATGCAATTTTTACAGGAAATTTATTCAAAATTATTCAATGATTGCTCAACCCCTGCATAACGCAACAAAGGGAGGTTTTGTTTAGGATGTGTCTCAACAAACATCGTTTGATAATTTAAAAAATGCATTGTCAACTGCTCCCGTTTTAATTCACTTCGATCCAATGAAAGATGTAGAATTAAGAACAGACGCCTGCGGATACGGAATTGGTGCAATCCTACTGAAGAAAAGTATGACGGTAAACACCCAGTAGTATTTATTAGCCGAACCCTAACAAAGGCTGAAAAAATTACACTATTTCCGAACTGGAAGCACTGGCGGTTGTTTGGAGTCGCGGTAACTTAAGACACTTAGTTCATGGGCGGCACATCACGATAGTAACGGTTCATCATGCACTATGCTGGTTAAAATATTGTCGGGATCCTACTGGAAAACTAGCGAGGTGGGCGATTAAATTGTTGGAGTATAATTACACAGTTGTGCAAAAAAATGGTAGAGCCCACAAGGACGCAGACTGTTTGCCTAGACATCCTGTCAAAACAGCAACAACAGCTGATGAGGAAATGCCAAACGAACTTCCAACATATCTATTAAGTGCAGATGATATCATAAAGGAGCAAAAGCAAGATGACAAATTAAAAGAAGTAATCAATATCATATTAGATCCCTCCAATACTCTCGGCACGCCCGCGATGCGAAGAAGAGCTCGTAATTATGTGATAGATACCGGTGCATTATATAAGAAAAATTCCGCATTATCAGAAAATAAACACCTGCTCTGTATCCTAAGTCACTTAAAATTTGACATCCTCTATAGCACCCATGGCTGGACATTTTGGCGTCACAAAAACACTAAATCAAGTAGCAACAAGATATTTTTGGGACGGCATGAGAAATGACATAATTAAATTCGTCCGCGGCTGCCCAGATTGTCAAGCAAGAAAAGGTATTTAAAATAGGAAACTTCTCGGCTTACTGGAACCAATCAAAGTAGGGAAACCATTTGATTTAATCGGAATTGACCTACTAGGACCCTTTAGGAGGAGCATATCGGGAAAAACTATGATTATTGTGGCAACCGACTACGCAACGAGGTACGCAGAGATCGCGGCAATAAAGGACGGTAAAGCGGGGTCAGTAGCCAAATTTTTGATGGAAAATATCATATGTCGTCATGGATGCCCAAGGAGAATTCTATCAGATAGAGGTCAAGTTTTTAAATCGGAAATGATTGCAAGCCACGAGTTATCACCCTAATTGTAACGGTCTAACAGAGAGACTAAATAAAACTATCGTAGACATATTGAGCAAGTTTGTGAATACCAAACAAACTGACTGGTGCAACTACATTTCGCACATTGCATTCGCCTACAATACGGCAGTACAAGAAACAACAAATTATTCACCATTTTTTTTTATATGGAAGGGACCCCACCCTACCAACCGAAGCACAATTATTACAAGAAACAACGAATGAAACTGTGTGTGAAGAGCTGTCGCCGTGGAAAACATTCATTCAAAACAACAAAAAGAAAAAGTCAGGTACGATAGCAAACACACTGAAAGGGAGCACGAAGTAGGAGACATAGTCAAAGTTTTTACTTTTTTTACAGGAAAGTTGGCCGCAGTGAAAAATTGTTACTCAAGTGGTTCGGCCCTTATAAAATTCTTCAGAGGAGGGGAGAGGTCGACTATCTCATTCAAATGGGTCGGACGGCGAACGCCAAAACAGACGTGGTGCATGTTTCACGAATAGCACCTTACTATCAACCATTCGATGAAAAAATATCTGATTGAATTTGCAATAAAGGGTAATTAATTAATAAGTTAAGTTACTTAATTATACGTTTATTTTATAGGAATCGAGGGTAATCATTTATAAGGAATAAGATATTAATTTAATTTAGTTTTAGATAAAGTACAATGGTCCGATACCGTGACGAATTAGTAAGTTTGGTGATTTTACTTCGGCACCTTACCCAGGGAGCCAATTATGACGGGATCGCTTTCGAGGAAAGATGAGATGTTAAATTAATAATTGCAAATGGCAAGTCGCGGACGTCGCAGAGTTTGGCCTCGAGTTCAAAGCGGAACATACGTCGTAGGGGATGTGGAGAAGATCTGCAAGAATATATCTAACACCTTGGAAATAGGAGCCTACAGAACAGGTAATTTCTCACAGCTCTTTCTTGTCTGATGAGGACAGAATACATTACGAATTCACTTTTCAAAATTAAAAAAAAAAAAAATCATATACTTCGACATGCCCTTTATTTTTTTAATTACTAAAACAATTCAATCCATTAACACCTCATTTAAAAATTTTCAATACGATCAAATTAAACAGTCTATAAATAACTTGTCCCTTCAGGTACTGAAGTTCAAAAAAATTATTATGCACAATATTGAAATTGAAGCCAGAGTAAAGACAGTAGAGATATTTAGAAATAGAGTTATCCACCCTCCCCTATTACTCTCCAAGATCCTTGTAAATATTCTGTACACCCCAAGTGATAAATACCTTCCGTTCATTTTGACGACGGAATTGATGTTTTTAACATTTCTATTAAAATTTTTCAAAGTTTTATTGGTCCCCGTTTAATGATTGGAGTAGAGAAAGCATTCCTCCTTAGGAGGCGTGGTCAATTATCAAAACCTCTGATTCACTACTAATGAATTAGAACTAGTCATAGGCGTAACTGAGACGCAAATGTAAAAGTTAACCCTATTTTTGCTAAGTATTGGCCCAACATGCAAACAAATACTGATGTACGAGAGAATGATTGTGAGTGCAAATGAAAATCATGTCAAAAATTTTAGTTTAGTATTAAGTTTAATTGTAATATTTGGGGCCTATGAAAGGATACCACAGGGATGGATTCGTCGCTGCTGGAGCGAAGTACCTGCAAATATTGTAGGAAATGGGAGTTAAGTGTACGTTAACGGTGCCGTACCATATTACTTGATCCAGCGACTCCACATTTTCGCTAGATGTTAGGTAGGCGGTACCAGTCTAAGGGCGATCCAAACGAGAAATGATTAAATGATGATGATTATTATTATGTTGATTGTGTCGAGAGTTAACATGTGTGAATGTAGGGCTAACATGGCGCAAATATAAGCTTATTTTTAGTTAACTTATTAGTTATAGTGAAAAAATTGACTCAGTAGAGATTTGTTAGGGACAAATACGGTAAATGAAGGATTTAATAAAATTCAATAAACGATAATAGGGGTAAGAATAAAAATAAAGTTGCAATTGGCACCATAGAGAAATCATACAATAATAATTGATCATTGTACTTCGATATAATTTTAGTTTAGTATTGGTACTAGGTAAATAGAATAGCAAGTAGGATAGTTATTTAGGAAAGTTAGAAGTAAAGCCTTAGGAGTAATTTTATTATTATTAGTAATGTAGGTGTAAGTTCAAAGTGTATTATACTTCAATTTATTTTTATTAAGAAAGAAAACTGCCGATATGTATTTTTACCAAGGACCTGGAGGATGGGAGGCGACATCTGAAAGGAGCAAGTTGAATCGTCACAACACAATTGGCGCACCAAGATGACAGCAAGTAGAGAGTGCAGTTTACATTAATGGATGCAGCTGGCCCAAACCAAATCCAACACAAGGCAGACAAACTAATGTGCCTCGCAGTGCAGTAGCTAGGAACAAAGCATGTACAACGATCATGACCTAGAAAATTAGAAGAAAATCCATCAATGAAGCACCATATCTGTACTCTAACCAAGGGGGCCAGGTTGGCAAGTCGTTGGGAGGCCAGTACCATAAATGCTCCACCAAGCAGCTCACAGAAAACAGTCACCTGCTAAGATGCTTGACCAACTTAACTTGTCTCCTAGTAAGAGGTCAGCCTCGGACACGTCAAGAGTGGATAGACTCACAAGTGATGGTGTAGTGTGGACTCTAGAGACCCTAAGTACTATAGGTTAGGTTAGGCTAAGATAGTTGTGTAATCGTTGGGGCACCGATTTACTGAAGGGGGAGTAATGTCGCGGACAGGGGATATTTGTGACAGGAAACATCATGTCGCTTCCTGTCCGCGAGTATGTACGCCCGTGCTCAGCGGAATTCAAGGACTTCCTCGATAATTGTTAATAAGTAATTTTTATGCTGATTAGGGAAATCGAGGAAGATCCGTGGGGCCGCCGGGGACGGACAGTCGCGAATTAGCCGGCAGTCAAAGAGGTTGTCCCAACATCTAGTTAGTCTAGTTAAGTGTCATAATAAATAGTTAAGTTGAAAGTTTGGCATCTTGTTCTTCGTCAAGTAAGTAACCTCCCATTTTCCATTAAATTAGTCAATAATCCTACCTTTTGCCTTTGATCTCGAAGTCGCGACGACCCCACGCGACAATATTAGTAATATTTAAATATTATTATTATTATTCAATAGTTTGCTGCGAATAGTTGTGAAAATAGTGATGTGCAAAAATGTATCATTAATCAGTGATATCACGTTAGTTTATTATAATTTTGTGACTGCGTGTTGAATAACTTCTGTGCAACCCCATATATTGCTGATTGGTGGAAATTGGTAAAGTAATTCAAGTGATTTTGACGATTTTATTAATTAACCTTGTCGAGATTCCCTCGTTTTGCATTGCTACCATTATTTTTTGCGAACATTAATGCCGCCGTTGTTCACCTTTGCCCGTAAGAACTATTTGTGTCGATTTTAATTATCTACAAATAAAAATAAATTAATCACATTCCTGTTATACCAGTATTTCACTGCTTACTGTTTTATGTATACCTAGCCGTCGCTCAGTATTGTTTGTTTTTATTTAGTCACGTACTACGAGGGCAGTAGGTGTGAAGTAATTGTGTCCCTGTCTTTTTTGTTTAATCCCTTTCCTATTGCATCTGATTTATTTTTATAAAAATGGTTTTAATTTGCTTTATATTCAAATTAAATATGAGTCCACGCTCTGATTCGCTCAAATGCCATGGTGGATGTAATAAATGGTTTAATGTGGACTGTAATGGCTCAACATTGGATATAATTGAATAATACTTAAGTGAACATAAAAAACGTAGTGGCGGAGATTACTGGAGTTGTTCAACCCCCGCTACTAAGTCAAAGGCCACTTATTCTAATTATATAACTGATACTATTAAATCAGTTTTTAAACAAGAACTATTAAATTTGTATTTGTATTTAATGCTTTCTCTCTCTTACAATAAATGAAAATATTACAAATGAATAGATAAAAATATGTACTTATAATTTTGACGTAAGAGATCCAGGGGGGAGTTCACTCGGCAGAATGTTCTTCCACTCCAGCCCAAAGCTGAATTTCAAATAATAATGCACGATCCACTTAGGGAAATTAATGATATTAAAGATATGCTCACTAAAATAAAGAATACAGGGATTTCCAATAATCAATCCAACGTTATTTCTCAAGCTAATATTGTTACGGAGGTGGAAGAGCGTCAGTTACGGGCTAATAACGTTATGGTATATAATCGTCCCGAATCCACTGGCTGTATTGAAAATAAAATAGAAAAAGATACTATTACTATAAATAATAGAGTCCGTGGAAAAATATCAAATTATAGTGCTCGTAAAATAATTCGTGTTGGGAAACTGAGGTCCAGTGAGACATGTTAAAAGTTTTTAAAGTGCTGAATACAGAATGACATGACGAAATTGGAACGAGACTATTTGAATGAATTAAGGACACACTTATTTTACATCAAGAAAATGGTGAAAATGACATCACAATTAAAATAATCAATGGCAATCAACTATTGTAAAATCACATGTTAAGAACTAACAAAAAACTAATGTTATATTTTAAAAACCTTAGAGGCATGAGATTAAAGCTTAATAATATTAAATGTAACATTAACTTTTTCGTTTACGATATTATTATCTTAGTGAAAACATGGCGAGACTCGTCAATTAATAATAGTGAATTAGGCTTTCACGGATTTTCAATATATGGATGTGATAGATCATCAATTTCGAAATTTCGAGCAATAAGAGTCGGGGAGGTGGAGTATTAATCGTAGTTCGATTATACCTTCAGAACAATCCTATTAATATTTTTACAACTATTGAGGCTGTATTTGTTCGAGTTGGCGCCAATTTAATCATATCAGTAGCATATATTCCCCCCGCATCAAATCTGACTATGTATGAAAATTATTGCTGGCCGGTTGAATATGTCTGTAGTCAGTATACCGATTATAAGTATATTTTTTGTGGGGATTTAAATTTGTCTAAAGCAGCTTGGAACAATGACGAAAATTCGATTTTATTGGACGCCATTAACTGTGCTCGTGCCCAACTACTAGCTGAATGTCTTGCATATCATAACTTGACGCAAGTTAATCCATTGCCTAACAGTCGAGGTAACTATCTGGATGTTGTATTTTCCAATTTAACGACCTTAGAATTCACTGAGTCACAAGATAAAATCGCCCCATATAGTATTCATCATACTGTCTATATTGTTTACGCGGTTTCCGCGATTTGGTTTTAAAATTACTTAAACTCAATATTAAGGAACAAATTTCTTTATTCACTTAAAATGAGCTTTAGTAATTTTAAAACCAAATCGCGGAAACCGCGTAAACATGGTCCTTCGAACCGGATAGGTTAATTCATAAACATTGAGTTAATTATATACAAGTTTCACGTATTTTTTGTGTCTACCTATTTCACAACTTACTCGTGTATCGTGTCTTGAGTTCATGTATCGCCGTGATCGCCGTGTATCTTGTTACGCTCGAGCTCTCGTGTGTGTTTTAATCCACTCGTTCGTCGATTTTCCGTCCCGACACAACAATTGCTAAACAAGTGCATCATGGTTACTGTAATCATTAAAAAGCTTCAAAGTAAGAATGAGAGAATCATCAAAAGTGCTTCACAGTTTAAAGAGTACTTGAACAAAATAGAAACTCCTCAGACTGCGAAAGAAATCTCTGGAATTCAAATGTACATCGAGGATTTCCGCCCAAAAATCGATCAAATCGAGGATATTGCCAATGAATTGTCTACGATGGATGTATATATCAGTGAAGAGGTGTACACATTTAAAACCAGGTACATGGAGGTACTTCTATCAGCTACTTCAAGACTCCCCCAAGTACAAACTCCCACAAATGGATCTGTGGTATCACAAACCCCTGAAGTACGACTACTAGCGATTGAAATTCCAACATTTAGCGGAAACTATAATGATTTGACGCGGTTTAGTGACTCGTTTGTATCACTCATTCATAACAGCACAATATTAACAAATGTACAGAAGTTCCACTACTTGCAAGGGGCTCTAAAGGGAGAAGCGGCAACTATTTTAAAGTATATACAAGTGTCAGATGTTGGCTACGCAATCGCCCGGAATCGTCTGAAGACGAGCGATTCATATTTAAGAAATCACATATGAAAAAGGATGACCACGTATCACTGAGGCGTTTAATGGATATCTTGGCAATCAACATATCGTCATTAAAAGCAATAAACCGGCCTACAAATTATTATGATGACTTTATAGTGGAATTGGTACCAGATAAATTGGATATAAATCTCCAGAAAGAGTGGGAAGGGCGTACGTGTGACCACATACCAACTATAGGTGAGCATGATACTTTCCTTTCTGCAAAGTGCAAACAATTGGAGGCGTTTAAAGACAATGTGTTTAGTGCTAACAACCCGCCCGCATCCCATAAAGCAAAAGTTTTACACACAAATATGATGGATCGAAAATGCAGTCTGTGTAACGGAAACCACACGATTTATAAATGTAAAAAATTTACAAAAATGAGTGTAGCAGAGCGGATCAATACTGCTAAAAGAAACCACTGGTGTTTTAATTGTCTTAGAAAAAATCATTCGGCTCAAAAATGCCCATCCAGTTCCTGTCGAATATGTAATAAGCCTCATCATACTATGTTACATATATCACAACAATCAAATTCAAACCAATCGGAATCTGTCACATCAACAACTCTAGCTAGTTCAATTGGTCCATCTACATCCGCAGTAAATTTTGCATATATGCCATCTAAAGTGCTATTATCAACGTGTAAAGTGATAATCCAAGACATTCATGGACACGAACAAAAAGTACGAGCTCTTTTGGACACTGGTTCGCAACCTCATAACCGAGTCATGTGCCAAACGCCTAGGACTGCGGCATATCAACACTAATGTTCCGATTGTAGCAGTTGGTGGAAAAACAAAGACACTGAATTACGCTGTGAATACAAAAATCGCGTCGCGGGTGACTAGATTCAAGATGTCTCTAGTGTTTTAGTTATCGAGAGGATAACCGATCGAATTCCTTCGCCTTTGATTCAATTCGATTCTTCCCGTATACCTTCTGGTATCGAGTTAGTGGATCCGGAATTGTTCGAACCTGGCGAAATTGACTTATTAATCGGTAATGGACATTATTACGATATAGTACGCGATGGTCGGTTAAAGATGAACTCATTTTCGCTTTACAATACCCATTTCGGCTGGATAATTTATGGGCAGTTACCGAGTGAACCGGAAGTTATACAATAAAATAATGCGGCTGTATCAATGGTACGATTAGAGGACATAGAGACAAAATTTTGGGAACTAGAGAGCTACAAAAACGAAACTCTCACACCTGCTGACGACAGATGTGAGGAACACTTTCAACGGAACTTTAGGAGAGATCAAACAGGTCGATTTGAAGTGGTGCTTCCCTTTAAAGAGGATCCTTGTAGACTGGGTGACTTGAGTGAATCCGCAAAACGGAAGTTTTTTGCTCTCTAACGCCGGCTAGCTAAATCGCCCGACACCTATACTGCATATCGTGCATTCATGGAGGAATATCTGAAGTTAGGACACATGAAGAAAGCCAATGGAGACACGAAGGATGGCTATTATTTACCGCATCACTGCGTATTTAAACAAGATAGCCTAACTACTAAGCTGCGAGTTGTCTTCAATGGGTCACCTCCCACCAGTACGGGAATTTCACTCAACGACATTCTAATGGTCGGCCCCCAACTACAAAGTGATTTATTTTCCATTAGGCTACGGATGCGCTGTTGGAAATATGTTGTCACCGCTGACGTCGCGAAGATGTATCGTCAGGTAAAAGTGAGACCCGAAGATATTAAATACCAGCGACTCTGGTGGAAAAATAACCCAGGAGATTTGTTAACTACGTTTGAGTTAACTACCGTAACATACGCAACGTCAAGTGCTTCATTTCTCGCTATCCGTTCTCTTCGAGAACTGGCTCAAAATATGTGCGATGTTTACCCAGTTGGAAGACAGAGGTGTTTATCAGACTTTTACGTGGATGATTTAATAACGGGTGCAGATACTCTAAGTGATTTAAAAAAAAGTGCACGATCAAACTAATTCTCTTCTCGCCAGGGGAGGATTTGAGCTCAAGCGTTGGGCAAGCAATAATACAGAACTATTTGCTGACTTTCAACCCAATTGTATTGACAATGTAACGGTGTTAAAAAAACTAAAATTGATTAATCCTTCATTATACATTAATTTCTGATTCATTATTGTATTAATAGTGTTAGTTTAAGTATTATTACCTTTTCTGTTTATGTATTTTTGTATATTATTTGGTTTAATTTACTATATATTATTATTGATTTGTACATATGAATTATATATATATATATTTGTTTAATTGATGTAAATAGGTTAACCCGTATAAATAAATAAATAAATAAATAAATAAATAAAACTAGAGGGGATGTTAGCACCATCAACTCTGTTACTACGTTAGGAACAGTATGGGACACCGTGAGTGATACATTAAGTTACAAGTGCGATGTCTTACAAGCCAGAGCAAAAACGAAGAGGAGTATCTTGTCAGAAATATCTCGAGTGTATGATCCGCTGGGCTTAATTGGACCAATTATAATTACTGGCAAGATTATCATTCAAGATTTATGGAGATCCAAGTGTGGATTGGGCGATACACTGCCGGAAGTATACATTCAACGCTGGCTCGAGTATGCTGAAAATTTGAAGCATGTGGCATCACTTTCTATTCCGAGAATGGTAACTTCGGCGACGGGGTGTGACCTGGAGCTAAATGGATTCGCAGACGCCAGTGAACACGCCTACGGTACGTGTATTTACGTAGTTAGAGCGCAGCAGGGTCAACGGATATGCAGCCATCTTCTTTGTGCTAAATCCAGAGTGGCACCTGTCAAGACAACCAGCATCCCACGACTGGAACTTTGTGCTGCTGCTCTATTAGCAGAGCTATGTAAACGAGTAAGTGAGTCACTAAATCTTCAGCAATGTAAATGTTTTTACTACACTGATTCTACGATATCGTTGTCATGGATAAAGTCGGACTCAAGACGTTTTAAAACGTTCGTAGCAAATCGAGTTGGAGAAATTCATAAATTAACAAACCCTCAATCTTGGTTACACGTATCAACAAAGGAAAACCCAGCAGACATTATCTTTCGGGCACAACGGCTGATGTTCTCAGAAATAGTCAACTATGGTGGAGGGGCCCGACGTTCCTGCTGAATAATATAACTACAGACGAATTTATTCCTGCTGAGTCACCCCCTGAATTAATGTGCAACCTTGCTTGTGTGTGTACCAAAGACTATATAATTCCAAAATGTTCAACGTTTGAAAAAGCAGTTCGAGTGATGGCGTACGTACTGCGATTTAAAACAAATATTCTGGCGCGTAACGTGATACATAGTGGATACATTTAACAATAACAGACTTAAACCAGGCAACTAACGTGTTGATTCGAAATATGCAGTGTATGAAGTTTAATCGTGAAAGGGAGTTATTAGCCAGAGGTGCCTATGTTCACAAAACCAGCAACTTAGTTACACTCAATCCATTTATGGACTCCGATGGATTGATTCGTGTTGGAGGGCGTCTTATACACAGCGACTTGCCAGTAAATCGATATAATCACGAAATTACCAAACTTATCGCCATTAGTGTGCATCAGTCTAATCTTCATATTGGAAGCCAGGGTAGGCTGGTGGCCATGCGACTAAAATTTTGGCCAATCCATGGAAGACATGGCATTGGTAAAATAGTGAGATCTTGTGTCAAGTGTATTCGTGCAAAACCACGCCTTTAAACACCCCTCATGGGCTCTTTACTATCATTTCGAACGCAGCCGACTCGCCTATTTCTACGCACTTGAGTTGATTACGGGGGCCCATTTATCATCAAGGATGGTTCCAGACAAAGTAAAAAAAACTGTGAAAGCATATATATGCATTTTTGTTTGCTGTTCTAAGGCGATTCACATAGAACTCGTCACGAATTTGACCACAGAATGTTTTATTGCTGCCTTTTCACGCTTCATAGGTCGGCGAGGGTGTGTGTCTGAGATCATCAGCGATAATGCGACAAACTTTCTTGACGCTCGTAACCATCTGCGAGAATTAGGACAGTTTTTACAGAAACCAGAAAATGCTGAGACCATAACCTCACGATTAACCCAACAACAAATTAAATGGACGTTTATCCCGCCCAGAGTTCCTCATTTTGGAGGATTATGGGAAGCAACAATAAAAAGTGTTAAGGGTCATCTTAACAGAGTAGCTGGAAGGGCTTTACTAACCGCAGAAGAACTATACACCTTACTGGTACAAATTGAAGCCGAATTAAATTCAAGACCACTAACGACCCTAATGACTGCAATGTCATGCTCATTTTCTAATCAGAGATGTTATGACATCTCCGATTGACGTGGATTTCCAAGAAACACCTGATAATAGGTTGAGCAGGTAGCAATTAATCCAAAAGATGCGTCAACATATATGGAAACGATGGAGTCGCGAATATCTCTCAGAGCTACATAAGCGAGTGAAATGGAAGACTACAGGTGACAGGCCAAAGGAAGGACAGCTCGTAATAATCGAGGAGGACAATCTTCCACCATTACAGTGGCAATTAGGACGTATCCAATGGCTACACCTTGGTCCAGACGGGATTGCAAGGAGTGCTACCATGAGAACCAGTAAGACAACTATTGTGCGACCTGTAGTGAAATTGTGTCTTCTACCAAGCGATTAATTGACATTACTAGTGAAGTGAATTGAACGCGTCGTTCAATGGGTGGCGGTATGTTCGCGCCGATCAGTGCGCAATGGATAGTAGTTTACTTTCGTTAATTTACTTGTTAGTACCTGAGTGCACACGTTTCAGCCATGGCAACGTGAGATTGTTTTTTACGAGTAGGCCTAGTTTTGGACAAAAGCGCGTCATTCTCTTGCTAACATTTAAACAAGTAAGTTGTCAAATTTGCGTGAAACTTGTATTTCCTTTCTGTGTTATATTTTTCTTATATTTTATTTGTGTGATGAATTGAAGATATTTCGCGTTATAAATAATCCTGCAGATCGGATATTGATGCAAACCGATCTTAATAATTTACATCAATGGTGCTGTGATAATTCTCTATATTTCAATATCAATAAATGTTTCTCAATACTATTTGGCAGAGGCCACATAACGGAAAATCAATACTATATCAACAATAAACATTTGTCATCAATAAAACACATTAAAGACTTGGGTGTAACTTTTGATTATCGTTTGTCTTTTGCCAAACATATTGATAACATTTGTTGTAAAGCCATGCAAACTTTAGGCTTTGTTTTCAGGTTTAATAAAACTTTTTCTATTTGCACACAAAAATTACTGTATATGACTTTGGTAAGAACTCAAGTAGAATACGCCTCATGTATATGGTTTCCATATTATTCCAACCGCATAGACCAACTTGAACGAGTGCAATAGTATATTGTTCAACGAGTGACGAAAGTAACATTTTTTTAAGCGAGAGAACAGTTTACCAAACGAGGCGAAGCCGAGTTTGGTAATGTTCGCAAGCTTAAAAAAATGCTTTCGACGAGTTAAACACTATACTTTTTCTACTACCTTACCTATGATACTAACAAACTTTTATTATATAAACAAATACTTTATTTTGAATTAAAAATTACAAAACTACTGATCATATTTAAATTACTTACCGACAACTTTGCAAAATATGCAAACAGCACAGTGAATATGAATTTACGCGATTATCTGCCTTAAATTCCATGAATTTTGCATATATTTTTTCATACCTCTTTTTCGATTTTTCTGATAATAAATCCACATAGGTTTTCTCAGCTTGATTTACTGTTTCTGGTGCAGTATTGGAAAGATCTAAATCACTTACTGAATCAGAAATCATGATTTGATGAAGTTACGAACAGTACAAATTCAAAAACTGACGTTTAATAATGACACGATATAGTGACAGCAGGCAACTAGACGGAGGTGAAAATTTGTAGGTAACTTTCGTCCCTAGTGACGAAAGTTAGCGTTATGGGATTTTCTCTCACTAGTGACGGAACTCAAATTTTCGCTGGAGTATTCGATGACGAAAATTGTCTTTTTATAAAGGGTAGTAGAAAAAATACATTTTTATTAAATATCAGTTACGAATTTGGCATTCCGAGGATAAACTATAGTCGCACTCACATGCAGACTACAATTAATATGACCAGTCTTAAAAATGGGTGTTTATTTCTGCATTCTATTCAAAATTGTTAATTCAACAATAGACTGCTCTGAATTGCTCAATCAAATTAATTTTAACGTGCCTAGTAATATGCGCAACAATTAAACATTTTCACCGCTCAAAGTATGACAGAATTTTTTATTCTGAAATGAGATACAATTTATTTGCATATTGTTAATTGGTAATCATGCTATTATTGTTTGTTGTTTGTAATTTTACGATTTTTATTTGTGTTTAGTTTATATCATGTATATTCACAATTATTTGCTATAATGTGTATATTTTTTTTAATTATTATTGTACTAAGTTCTACATATGTGTAAACGGTGAAACCGTAAATAAATGAATAAAATAAATAAATAAGTTATTCAAGTGTTTAAATTTTTTTTTTTAAAATATATAAATTAAACATGTGCCAGTGATTGTACTAAAGGAGCCCCTCAATAAATATTTTACTAGTGAGCAGTGAGCGTATCATAGATAATATTTCGTTGCTTCTTGGAACGGCAGCCTGCGTTTCTTATTAAATAAATAATTAAAATCGTTGGTTATCTTATATGCTTTGATCTCTTATCCTTTGTTTACCATTTGTATGTTTGTTCTTATAAATTATTCTTCTGCGGGGTGTGCTTTGAGATACATACTTTCTTAGAGGATTACAATGAAACTTCTAGATATTGGATTTTATCCCTTAGCAAAAAGTTATATTTCGTCTCTTTAATTATAGTTTTCATAAATAATAAAATTTATGTACATTTAAAGGCAACTTAAAATTAAGGAATAACGGAATTTCTCCTGGTATTAGATTATTATTTAAGTTTTCCACTCAAAATATTTTTCGCATGTATACAAATTATTTCATGTCCAGCAATCGTAGTAGATGTTATTTTAATGAATCGATTGACGAGGGAAAATTCATATTATATATTTATAATAATAAGTGGTTGATTTTAAAATTTTGATTTAACTCAATATAATTGTTTCGCCACACTGTGGCATCTTCAGGTGAAGAATATAAAAATATTTGAAAATCAACTACTTGCTATTAATTGGATGTTATTTTAATTGAGTTATTAGAATTAAAACACTTGTTTTGTTCTATATTGTTATTGGTGGTTTTCTGATACGTGTATCGAGTTATTACAGTCATTTTCAATGAGGTATAATTTTCATACTAAAGTAGAAGATGTTACATTTAAGTATAAATACAATAACTACATCACTATGTGTCCTAAATGCCAAAGGAGGTCATGCAAGAAATGGCGAAAAATACAACTAAACTAAAATAAGAAATCAAATTGAGGCAATATATAATGAAAAATAAAGAAGCGAAATGGGAAGAAGAAAAAAATGCACTAATAAATCGCATACAAAACTAAAACAAATTAATGAAAATGAAGAACGCAGAAAAAGAAGGAACAATATTATAATCAAAGATATTAACATTGATAAAGGGAAAATAAAACAGTAGGTGCAAAGTTTTATAATGATGTAATTAAAAGTAGAAACAAAAATTGAAAGAGCGTATGTAATAAATACAGGCAAAAGGAATCAAATGATCAGAGCAGAAATAGAGGCATTGGAAGAAAAACAGGAAATACTGAAATGTAAAAATGCACTTAAAGGACGAAAAATATACGTAGATAATGATTTGACCACGGAAGATAGATATGTCCAAAAGAAACTGAGGAGTATAGCAAGAGAAGAAAAAGCAAAGGGAAACAACGTACGAGTGGGATATAGAAAAATACAATTAAATGGTCAAGAATATAAATTGAACAATGATATAAAGGGGGTTGAGTTAGTAGAACACTTACCACAAGTTTTTACTAGTACAAAAAACTAATAAACACACACCATGCAGCGACAGGAAAAATAATTGGCATAAACAAGGAACTGAAATGGATAGCGAAACTAAAAGAATTAAGTACAATTAATGATAATAAGTTACAGAATACAAAAGTATGAAAAATTGGTACGTGGAATATAAGGGGATGAAGTGGGAAAGAGTACTTAAGTCGTACATGCAGTTGAAAAAGTAGGTCTTCGCATTCAAGCAGTAACCGAGACGAAGAAGAAAGGGCAGGGGATAATAGAATTAGAAAATGGGCATTTATTTTTCTATAGTGGAGTAAGTGAAGAACAAAGGGGAAAAAAGGGGTGCGGTGTATAATAAAAGAGGAGCACATCAAAAAAGAAAAAGCTGGGACGTCTTAAATAGCAGAATGTTACGAATTACATTAGATTTAGGACAAGGAAAGAATTGTTTAATAGTAGTAGCATGTGGACCGAATAAAGATGAGACAGCCGAACAGAAACAATCATTCAAAGGTGACAGAAAATACACAAGAAAAGCTAATCATTTTAGGTGATTTAAACTGTAGAGTGGGTACCAGAAAACGGGAAGACATAGCTGAAATTATACGAGTACATGGTGAAAAACACAGAAACAATAATGGAAAACGACTCTTAGATTTCTGTAGCCAAAACAATCTATTAATAACGAATACATTTTCCAGAAAGAAGAAGTACATAAATATACAAGAGAGGCAAAGAGTAGGGGTGAAAAATCTATAATTGATTATTTACTAATCAATAAAGAATACAAAAAAAAGTTATAGATATAAGAATATTCACTTGTTAAAAAGATTTAAAGAACGCGATTATCATATTAAAAATAGAAATATAGAAAAATCTGTCATTGCTTTCCATAGTTATAAAACCGGACATCAATTTCCCCTAAACAATATAGAATTATTAAAATCAGCCAAAAATAAATTAAACATGTTGGAAGCAACTGAAATGCATAAAAACAAAAACACATTGTTAAATTTTGACCTGAGTCCTCTAGATAATCCTCTCCTACCCCTAATTCCGAAAATCAATAAACACGCCGATTCCATTCCTTCCGCGGAGAATTAACGTTTTCCCCATAATCCCTGTTGGTATATATTTAAGTGTAAAGATAGTTTTAAGCATTAGTCATTGATAATGAGTACATGGTACTCGAAATATACATCTGACATATAAAATAAATGTGAAGGAAGGAAATTGCAAAGTATTTTAATTCTATAGATATAAGAGTCAGAATAGGAGCAGAGCTATATAGCGATCATTATTTAGTGGAAAGTAAAATTAAAATTAAATATCATGACGACGTAGAAAAGAACATTACAAAACCCAGGAATACCAATACAGTAATAAACACATATAAACTGCTAGATCCAAATGCCGCCAAAGTATATCAAGAAACAACAGAAAACAAGTTCAAAGTAATAATAATAAAGTCTTTATTTTCCAGTGAAACTACAAATAAATGGTACTATACACGAAAAAATAGTCAATGGACTGGTAACATAAAATCCAGAAATACAACTTATTCTAAACTTGTACATAACTATAAAATTCAGCCATTGAATATGGCTCTACATTACATAAAAAGTTAAACAGTTTTCTCTTTTTAAGAAACAAACCTCGAACTTGTTTAATGGTTTTAGGAAGGTGGTTTACTATTTTCATACAAGAATAGTATGCACCCTTTTCATACATATTTAATCTGTGAGTAGGTACCGTGAATTGTTGACCATGTCTGGTGTTATATGTATTTGAAAATAAGGTTTGACTAAATTTGTCTTCATGGCTCCAAACAAATTTGACAAATTCATAAATATATATACCGTAGAAGGTTAACAGAGAATTTGCTTTAAAAATACCTCTACAATTGTCATGATACTTCAGTTTGTGAAGTATTCTCACTGCCGTTTTTTGTGCGATAAAAGCTTTGTCCATGTCTACACCCGCGCCCCAAAAGATAATACCATATCTGAGATGTGAATATATGTTCGCATAATAGAAATGTCTTGCAATAGTCTAGTTGCTTGCATTGATAAGCACCCGCAACCCATAACAACCCTTGTTTAGTTTAGTGCATATAATTTTGATTTGCGGAAAGAAACTAAGAGTTTCATCTATGGTGATTCCTAAGAAGTTCACTGAGTTTATAAATGAGTAGCGTGTATCATTTAGGGTGATACATTCTGGTGTTTGCAAACTTTGATTGACTTTAAAGAAAATGCAATTGGTCTTATCAGTATTCAGTTTTAGTTTGTTGCACTTGAACCAGTTTTCCACGGATGACATTGCCTGAGTACCGTTACTAACTAGGTCTATAAATGTTTCGCTTTTTATTAATACATTAGTATCATCTGCATAATTTAATATACAAGCGTTTGCAGGAGTAACAAGCGGGAGATCGTTTAAATATAACAAATAGAAGGGGCCTAGAATACTACCGTGAGGAATGCCCCCGGACATATTCAATGTCTCAGACATCACATCAATTCCCTTATCTGTATCTACGAATTTTGTTGAATGGCTCCTACCATGAAGAAAAGAAATTATTAAATTTTGCGCAGTACCACGTATACCATACTGGTATAGTTTCTGGGGCAATAAAAAATAGTCGATAGTATCGAAGGCCTTGGACAGGTCCAGGAACACCCCACAAGTGACATCCCGTTCCTCAAGCACAAACAATATAGAGTTCGTAAAGTCGAAAATTGCCGTTTCGGTATTTCTGCCATTTAGGTACCCATGTTGACTGTTCGATAGTAAGTTGTGTTTAAGAAAAAAATGTATAATTCTTTTGCAGATAACTAATTCAAATATTTTTGAAAATGTACTTAAAATAGTAATTGGGCGATGATCTTTAATGTCATTATTATTCCCTTTTTTAGAATCGGGGTGATAATTCCATACTTTAATTGGTCTGGAAAGACACCATCTTCCATACACTTGTTGTGTAATACCCGCGAACGGTTTTAAGACGCACACAGGTATTCCGCCGTACCCTGCACTCCTTTTATTTTGCATTCTCATAATTATATTAATTAGCTCATATTCATTTACAGGTTTACAGAGGTAAATTTGTTTTTTCTCTTTTATTTAAGGTAACTATATTCGATATAATATTCCATGTTGTACGGGATTTGTTTTTCGACTTATTAATTTGAGACTCAATTTGTTTATTTCTTTCTTGAGCTACTAGTATGGAGTACTTCTTTTGGGTTTGTTTAAAAATAGGTGTATACTCAGGTTGATATCTTGACACTGTTTGATATAGTAGCATTTGATTTTTATAATGTAAGAGTTAGTGTGTTTGATATATTTTGAGCTTTTGAGTCACAACAGGTTTTGTTAGTGGAAAGTATTTGTTAAAATAAGTTAAAAATATATCTATGAATATTGAATATTTTTCTTTTACACGCGTGGCTTCATAGACGTGTTTAAATGTTTCATCATTTATATTTGTTACGAAGCTATTAGTTATTCATCAGAGAATATTCTGATCTTTTTAACAGGTTGCTTTAATGAGACATCAACGGTATACTTCAGTTGTTGTGCAGAGTGGTCAGAAATAGCTGCGTGAATTACAGACGCTACAATGCCATTTTTCACATTAGTTATAATATTGTCAATACATGATTGAGAGTGTTGGGTAATACGTGTGTGTTCATTTATTGTTAAACTTAAATCGAATGAAGCTAAAATTAAATTCGTTAGTAATAATACAGCTAGGAAGAAAATTAATATTAAAGTCACCGATAATGAAAAACGCAATGTTCAAATTTAATAGTTTTAGTGAAAGAGATTCAAATAGTTCATAGAAAGTTCCAATATCACCTGATGGCGGTCTGTAGACAAGAACAATGAATTTCGCACTACCGATATTTAACATTGCGTCCGCACATTCGAATACGCGATCACGCGTTATCTGGAGTAGATCTAACACTTTTGCAGAGATATGATCACCACAGTAGAGCGCTACACCACCGTGCTGCTGTTCTTGTATACAGTAACTTGAGATTAAACGAAAGTTTTTTATGTTTATAGTGTCCAGTTTATCAGATGTTTGCCAGTGTTCGGATATTCCTAATACATGGCAACTATTAATATCCTTCACGAGTGCTTCGAGATTGTTGATAGAGTTGGTAATGCATTGGATATTTTGATGCATAATCTTTAAGGTGCTTTTGCCGTTTGACGTTATGTGTTTAAGGTCGTTTTGGGATTGGAGTTAAAATTTTCTCGTTCTGGTTGCTTTTTGTTGGTTTTAAAAAAGAATCTGTTTATAAATGTTTTCTCTGGCCAGAAATTTTGGTGAATGATGGCTGCTGAAACCTCCGTCGGTACTCCAATCTTAAACGACGAATAATTCGCATTCTCTTGTCGTGGCTGTAACTTTTCTATAATATATGGCGCCTTGCCTGCATTCGACGTTAAAAATGTTCTAACTGCGTCTGTATTAACATCCTTATGTAGACGAGAAACAAAAATCCATTTACGTGATTGTACATTGGCGACTGGTAGACCGGCTGGGTCTCCCGCGCCTGTTACTATGTACGATTTTCTTTGTTTGCGTTTTTTTGTTACTTTTGTCCATATTTCTGTGTTTGGAGTTTTTATAGAACCAGGTTCATTGATACATTGTTTGTCTTCCTGCGTGTGTTTATTGTTTTTGCACAGATTTTCATTTTCTGGTTTTTGCAGCTTATCGAGTTTGCAGCACAAAAGTTCATCTCAGATCCATCTGCAGGAGACGTTCTTAATTCGGATTTGTTATTTATAGAATTCTGCTTTCTTAATGTAGTGTTTATTTTATCGTGGTTTGGAGGCGCACTATTATTTTTGTGTTTTATAATATTTTATTCGTAGGTTAAACTTTTGATTTGGGATCCTTGTTTCGTAATGAAATTACCTTGATGGTTTACGAGTTCACGCAGTTCCAATATTTCCTTCTTCATAGAAATCATTACTTGAAGAGAGCATTTTTGTATTCCATTCTTCTCGCAACGGGCACAGGCAGGAACACCGAATTTATCATCAGATTTTGCACAAAGACGATGATAAATCATGTCGCAAATATAACATTTAAACTGGTCTTGATCAACACTTTGATTACACATGGCACATACTTGATTTAAATCCACTATAGTGGTATTTAAGTCAATCTCGGAAAACGATCGAACCAGCTGGGCCGCCATTTTTAAAATATAATTGAAATAAATGAAAACGATAATCTGGAAGAATTATGGAACGTATTCAAAAACACAATTCTAACAACAACAAGTGAGATATGCGGAGTAAAGAGGGTACATGTAAATGACAAAAAAATGGTAGAACGATGAAATAAAAGATGAAGTCAGAAACAAAAAAGAAAAATGGAAACAATACTTCAAAAAGCACACCTAAAGCAACTTCATAGAATATAAAAAGCAAAGAACCAAAGTTAACGTCATGGTAAGAGATGCGAAAAAACAAGAGTGGAAAGAATTTGGAAATAAATTAGAAAAAGATAGCAAGGGCAACCAAAAACTGTTGTACAAAGTACTCAAAATGATGAGAGAAAATGATAAATACGAAATTAAACAAATACTAGGAAAAGACAAACGACTTCTTAAAGATGAACATAAAATTATGGAAATATGGAATAAATATTTCCAAAAATTATTATTTACTACACAACTAGAAAATAGAGAGGAGAGAAGAGACTATATACAAGACAAAACCAGAAACGGGCAAAGAATAACAATACAAGAAGTAATTGGTTCAATTAAATAGATAAAGAGAGGCAAATCTGCAGGTCACGACAGAATAACTCCAGAGATGATCAAACTGCTTGGGGAAAACGGGACACAACCATTATTATTATTTAAGGTTTTCTCAGCTTATGCTGGTTGTTTCCTAGATACACAGGCATTGCCAGGTGTATATAGAGTTACTATTGCATTTATTGTTTTAAGAATGTTCTAACTATATTGCAAGTTTTTAGTATAATTGCCTTCTGTATTTGTTGGTGTAGTAGAGGGGATATCTGAAGTTGTCGGAGATGTTGTGTGAATGTCGCGTGTGTGATGCCGGTTGTAGAAATAATGAATGGGATGATGCGTATCTGTTTTTGTTTCCATATCCTCTCTAATTCTATAGCTAGGGGTGTATATTTGTCTAGCTTTTCTATGTATTTCTTTGTTATGTTTATATCTGTAGGTATGGCTATGTCTATTAGATACGTTACCTTGCTCCTTTTATATTGTAGCGTTATATCCGGTCTATTACATATAACGGTTTTATCTGTGCGTATTGTTATATCGTAGTACAATTTATACTGTTCATTTTCTAAGATGTTTTGTGAAGTGTAATTATAGTATGGTGTGGCGTCTGTTATTAGATTAAGTTGAAGGGCTAATACTTGGTGAATAATTTTTGCGGCTATGTTATGTCGTTCAGTGTAGGCCGTTCCCGCTAGGATTTTGCATCCTCCTGTTATGTGTTGTATATTTTCTTGATGTATGTTGCATTTTCTGCATAGGTCGTTTGTTGTGTTGTTTTTCAAGATATGTTTTTGGCAGCACCTCGTGGCTATTACTTGGTCTTGTATCGCTAGAAGGAAGCCTTCCGTTTCTGGGAATAATTGGCCATTCTGTAACCATTTATACGTATCATGTTTGTTTATGTTTTCATTACTGATTACGTGTAGGTGTTGGCCGTGTAACCCTTTCTGTGCCCATTGGTCCATTTTTTGTTGCTGAGTTTGTGCGAATTTTTTAAGATTTTCTTTGTATGACAGGTTAAGGGGTGTGTATTCTTCGTCTGCTTGCACTACAGCCATATGCAGTGATGTGTTTTTGTTGTGGAAGAAACCTCTGAGTGTTTGTATTTGTTTATCATGAAGTGCATGGATATCTAACATTCCTCTCCCCCCTTCTGTTCTTCCTATTGTTAGCCTTTCTTTGCATGATTTGGGGTGATGTGTCCTGTATTTTGTCAGCTCTGTGTTTGTGAGCGTGTTGATGTTGTCCAGGTCGGTTTTGGTCCATTTTATAATTCCGAATGAATATGTTAATAGGGGTATGGCATAAGTGTTTATTGCTTTGAAGAGGTTCTTTGAATTAAGGTTAGTTCTTAGGATAAGTCCTAGGCGTCTTTTGTATTGTTGTGTAATACCTTTTTTTATTATTGTGTGTTCTATTTTCCTATTTTGTTGGATCCCTAGATATTTGTAGGTCTCATCTTCTTGCATATTATCCATTGTTTGACTGTTGAGGGTTTCTGTCACTACTTCATTCTTCCATTTTCCCTTTTCTATTATTAACATTTTACATTTGCTAATTCCGAATTCCATATTGATGTCTGTTGATATGTCTTCTGTTATTTTTATCAGACTCTTCATCTGAGTTTTTGTTGGCCCATATAGTTTAATATCATCCATGTATAGTAGGTGGTTAATTACATGTTTGGTTGCTTGCCTACGTTTGATTTGGAATCCGTATGCGGTGTTGTTTAGGGAGTTGGACAGGGGGTTTAAGCACAAGCAGAACCATAGGGCACTTAGCGAGTCACCTTGGAAGATGCCTCTTTTGATTCCTATGGTTTTTGTTTGTATTTGTTTCGTGTCTGTATTTAGGTTTATTGTTGTTCTCCATGTTGCCATAGCTGTAGATAGGAAGTTTCGGATAGTTGGGTGAATTTTGTATATGTCCAGTACTCTCTTCAGCCATGTATGTGGTACTGAGTCGAAAGCTTTCCTATAATCTATGTAGCATGTTTGTAAGTTTCGTTGGTGTTTCTCGACCTGTTTCATGATAACGCTATCTATGATTAACTGTTCCTTGCATCCTTGGCTCCCTTTTCTGCAGCCTTTTTGTTCTTCAGTCATAATGTTATTTGTGGCTAAATGTTGGTCAATTTTCTTACATATTGCCGAAGTTATTATATTATATAGGGTTTGTAAGCAAGTGATAGGTCGGTAGTTTTCTGGGTTTTCCGTCTCGTTATTTTTCGGAATTATGAATGTTTTCCCTTCAGTTAAGAATATTGGCATTGCTTCTGGGTTTTGGATTATTTTGTTTATTTGTTTTGTTAGGTAGGTATGCGTTGATGTAAATTGTTTATACCAGTAGTTTTGTATTTGATCTGTGCCAGGGCTTTTCCAGTTATGTGTTATTATTATTATTATTATTATTATTTTTTTTTTTTTGAGCGGCATCGACTACCAGGGCCATTAGCCGCTATTCTCTTTTTTTATTTATTATATATTTTTTTAATAATAATAATACTCGCCTAGTTGGTGTAAAAAGCCAACTAGGCGAGACGGACACACACAGAATAAATTAATAAATATAAATAAAACCGCTGTCGGGTGTAAATAGCCCGACACCAGAGACAATACAAACAAAAATAATAAAATCACTCGACCTAGTTGGTGTAAAATGCCAACTAGGCGAGACGGACATTCACAAAATAAATTAACATATAAATTAAAATTATGACTAGAGACAAAAAGCTTAAAATCACTCGACCTAGGCCAGCTAGGCGAGACGAACCGAACACATCCACCAAGTTGGTGTAAAAGGCCAACATGGTGGAGGGACGACACACAGATTAAAACTTAAAACTAGACATATAGATAAAACTTAAAACTAGATAAAAGCGATAAAACCGTTGCCGGGTGTAAAGTGCCCGACAACAAAAACAATACAAACGAATGCGATAAAATCAATGATAAAAACAACTCCATCAAGTTGGTGTAAAGAGCCAACATGGTGAAAGGACGACACACAGGTAAAAACTTATAACTAGACACTAAGATAAAACTTAAAGCTAGATAAAATCGATAAAACCGTTGTCGGGTGTAAAGTGCCTGACAACAAAAACAATACAAAACGAAAACAATAAAATCACTCGACCTAGTTGGTGTAAAGGGCCAACTAGACGAGACGGACGTTCACAGAATAAATTAACAAAGATAATAAATTAACATAAAAAGACGATGCACAACAAATTAAAAACTGCTCAGCACAGTAAACTGGTCCTTACAGTACCCCTAAATTCTGCGTAGAAGTTCTGTCGCTTGCAGGAAAGCAACGACAGTTTCTACCGACAAAACAGAATTGCTTAAATCGTACGCTACATTACCTCGGAGCTTCAGCCGTACACGTTGACCTGTGTAGGCTGCACATTCCTCGATTATATGCCTCACCGTTAGAGGGCTGTGACAAGTGTCGCATGTGGGTGCTTCGTCACCGATCAGGAGATGAGAATGGGTCAAGTTGGTGTGACCCATTCTGAGGCGGGTCAGAGCGACCTCCTCTCTCCTACTAAGAGCGACCGGTGACTTCCATGCTGTCACAGAGAGTTTTACAGCTTTTAGCTTACTCTCGAGGCTCTCCCATTCCCTTTGCCATGCTTTGTTGACTAACGCCGTAACGCCGACCATGACATCGTCAGGCCGACACATGGCGTAGTCAACATGATCCGCAAGAGCTGCCTGACGGGCAGCTCTGTCTGCAATCTCGTTGCCTTCTATAAATACATGTGATGGCACCCATTTGAAGGCAACAAATTTTTCGGAGAGATGCAGATGGTACAGTGACGACAGAATATTCTGTACTAGCGGATCATTACTTAGGCGGTCAGATATACTTTGCAGGGATGAGAGTGAATCGGATAAAATGAGGAATGTTTTACTGCTAGAGAGATCGCAGTACTTGAGCGCTTGATAGATTGCATAGAGTTCGGCAGTATATACGGAGGTTAGTTGGTCGAGTGTCCAAGAGTGTGGAGTTTGATCAACCGCAATGGCTGCTCCAACTCCATTCTCAGTTTTGGATCCATCCGTATATATGCAGCAAGAGTTCCCATAACGGTTAATAATTTCGTTCAGATTTACCCGAAGAATTGTTGTCGAGGTTTCCGTTTTCGAAAACCTTAACAGGTCTAAAACAACGTTTGTTGTCGGGATCAACCATGGTGGTATTTCTCCGACTCCGACCTGATACACTTCGGGTAAATTGAAATTAGAACTCTTGCGGAACTCGCGCGCCCGAACACACACCGGCCTAGAGACAGACGGTCTCAAGGCATATTTACGATATGTCTCTGCTCTCCTAAATTGCGAGTAGTTAATATGCCTTGGGTTGCTACGAATAGACGCTTCGTATCGCAAAGCGAACCGAAGACGCCTATATTTCAACGGTTGCAAACCGGCCTCGCAGCAGAGACTGTTTACTGGTGTGGTTCTAAAAGCTCCTGTAGCGTATCGAATGCCTGTATAATGTATAGAATCTAGGACACTTAACCACGATTTACGAGCAGCGGAATATACTGCGCACCCGTAATCAAGTCTGGACAGAACCAGCGCCTGATACAGCCGCAGAAAAACCTCTCTGCTCGCACCCCAATTAATGTTAGAGAGGCACCTAATCAAATTAAGTGTCTTCTTACACCTTACGGCGAGATCATCAATGTGGGGACGGAACGACAGAGACCTGTCAAAGATTAGTCCTAGAAATCTATATGAGTCGACGCATTGAATAACAGAACCATTAATATTTAGACTAGGCTCACTGTGTGGCTTTCTCAGACAACAAAAATGGACACAAGCCATCATTGTCTCTGAAAACCGAAAACCACACGAGCCAGCGTCTCGAACGATGTTATCAATGTTCATCTGCAGCTCTCTACATATAGCCGGGATGGTATCTCCGGCCATGTAGATTGCGAGGTCGTCGACGTACAGGCACGTATTCACTGGGGTACTAACGGAAGTTGCAATATCATTTACCGCAATAGAGAAAAGGGTTACGCTAATGGTAGAGCCCTGCGGTATACCGTTTTCTTGTACGTGGAGAGAGGATAGTGAATCTCCTACTCGTACGCGAAAACTCCGGTGCGACAAAAAGGACTGGATGAATAAAGGCAGACGGCCTCTCAGTCCCCACCGATGCAACTTCCTGAGAATATTATATCGCCATGTCATATCATAAGCCTTTTCTAGATCGAAGAACACGGCGACGACGTGTTTTCTCTCTAGAAAGGCGTTATGAATGGCATTCTCTAAACGGACCAGATGGTCAACACTGGAATGACGTTTCCTAAACCCGGACTGGTAAGGGACTATAAGTTCACGCGACTCGAGAATCCACACCAGCCGGTTGTTGACCATTTTTTCTAAGATCTTACTCAAGCAGCACGTTAAAGACACTGGGCGATAACTAGACGCTAGACTCGGATCCTTTCCTGGTTTGAGAAGAGGCACTATAGTTGCTTCTCTCCATACATCCGGATATTCCCCTCTTTCCCATATTAAATTATATAACCTTAATACACTGGCTTTACAGACCGGTGTTAGGTTTTGAATACATTTATAGGGGATGTTATCCGGACCAGGGGAGGAGTCACTACTAGAACTCAGTGCCTCTTCAAATTCTTCCATTGTAAATGGAACGTTATAGTCTGGATCCGAGTGTGTAGTAAAGTCTAGTGGAATTTCTAGTTCGCCTCTCCTACGCAAGAATTCATTTGGATAGTTGGAAGAACTACAGGTGCCTGAGAAATGCCACGCTAATGCTTCCGCAACCTGACAAGGGTCACGTACGCTGTACGTTTCATCGCCAAGTGTAATTACTGGCGATAACCTTTGTCCGCGGATGGCATGCACCTTTTTCCATACGTCCGTTATTGGCGTATCGTTAGACATCGTGTTAACGTAGTTCTTCTATGACTCATTTTTTGATTGCAGGATTTTACGGCGGGCGACGGCCCGCTTCTGCTTAAATGTAATGAGATTTTCTTGCGTAGGTGTCCTTTTAAATACATTGAATGCTCGCTTCTTCTCTGCGATAACTCGACTAACCTCTACGTTCCACCATGGGACGGAGGATTTACTAGTCGAGCCAGAGGTACGCGGTATGGACTTTTCGGCTGCTTGAGTTATGCTGAGATTTATAATACGAAGAGCGGAACCAATATCATTAAAAGTTTCAGGAAATATGACGTTTTGACGAAACTTCTCCCACTCTGCAACGTCTAGACGCCATCGCCTAGGTCTTCGTTGCTCTACTCTCGGGACGTTGGTTGAAATTAGGATCGGAAAATGATCACTTCCATAAAGGTCACCGAGAGTTTGCCACTGTAGACGTGTGGCAAGAGTGGGTGATGATATTGTTAGATCTATTGCTGAGCATGATCCGTTAGAGGCATTAAAGTGTGTAGGTTGTCCGGTGTTTAGGAGTACTCCTCCTATGGTGTCAAGTATATCTTCGACATACCTACCCCTAGTGTCCACTCTTGAGGAGCCCCATAACGGATTGTGTGCGTTAAAGTCGCCCAGCAATAGATATGGTCTTGGTAACTGCAATACTAAGTCGATAATTTGATTAACCTTCCAGTTTCTATCTGGGAGGTATAGGTTGCATACGGTTACGGGAATTGGAGTTACTATAGTACATGCTATGGCTTGAAGATCAGTCCTAATTGCAAGCTCTCTGAAATTTGTCCCCTCTCTCAGGGCAATACTGACCCCACCCCTGGCACGTTGGTGTGGTATGACATCCTTTCTCAGGATGTTATATCCTCGGAGGCTAAACGTTTCTTCGGGGTGGAAGTGAGTCTCTTGGAGACAAATACAGAAAGGCTTATATTTCTGTAGGATGATCTTCAGCTCTCCGTAATGCGCTATGCAACCGTTGCAGTTCCATTGAACCATTTGTTCCAACTCTTTAGAAGAAAAAATAAAATGACAAAAACACGGACAAAAATGAAGATCATAAATTAAGACAGACAAACAAATAAAAATTTACATTAAATAGACATTTTTCGGCTTGACTCTGCTCCGGGATCGTTTTGACTTTTGTCGGATTCAGATCCCGACCCCGGAGGTTTAAATTTGCGGGGCCTTCCTTTCTGCCAGCCCACTGGCCTTTTTTGTATTTTCTGTTTTTCTCTCTCCGAATCGGAGAGAGAGTTTTGCCGTTTAACGGCTCCTGATCTCCCCATTTCCTGGGGAGTTTTAAATGGAGTTACAACGTCCGATCTACCGGGCGTCGGATTAGTTTCCCTTTTCTCCGTTTGGGGGAAGAGGGTTGGAGCTTCAAACGATGAGGCTCCTGCCAAATTACTGATATGTTTAGCAGCTGCTTGTGCACCTGCCATAACATTAGTATTGTGTAAATTTCCAAACAATTCAATAAACGTCTTTTTAATTGTTTCACCTACTAGTTTCGATATGATTGGTTTAATCTCGATTAACGATGAGGCTCCTGCCAAATTACTGATATGTTTAGCAGCTGCTTGTGCACCTGCCAAAACATTAGTATTGTGTAAATTTCCAAACAATTCAATAAACGTCTTTTTAATTGTTTCACCTACTAGTTTCGATATGATTGGTTTAATCTCTGAGATGAGGTTTTCAGTGTTTGCTTGCTTCATAGATGCCTGAGCATAGGATATGTTTGCTGATGGAAGTTTTGGCAGTGTTAGACGTCTCTTCGCTTCAAAGTAGGTAAGCTTCTCTTTGGTTCTAAGCTCTTGTACAGATTTTTCGAAGATCAGCGATGGGCAATTTGAATATCGGGCAGAATGATTCCCCCCGCAATTTACACATGTAAACGGTTCTGTACATTCCGTTCCTTCGTGAGATGGCTTTCCACATGAACAAGTAGCTGCATTATCACATCTTGCTGATGTATGTCCCAGCTTCTGACATCTAAAACAGCGTAGGACGCTCGGGACATATTGTCGAACCTCAACCTGGTAGAAAGCAATTTTTATTTTTCGTGGTAAAACCGTTGAGTTAAAAGTTAATACGATCGATGGTGTGTTGATAAGAAGACCATCGCGTTTCATTTTTATTCTTCTAATTTCAATGACATTCTGTGCTCTCAAATCTTCCAAAATTTCTTCGTCGTTACATTCTACCAGGTCTCTGCAATATATGATCCCTTTAGAATAATTTAACGACTTATGGACTATTACCTCGACATCATACTCTAAAAATTTTTTCATTTTTAACAATTTCAGTGACTGTTTATCTGTGGTGGTCTCAACCATAAGACCGTCTTTAATTTTTTTATTACTCCCGTATTTCCAATTACTTGTTGTACAAATTTTGAAATCCCAAACGGATTGATTTTGTCAAAGTTTGTTCCATCACACCTCTTTACAATAAAAAAGCGTGGCAAATGAGCCGACGCCTTTTCATTAACAGTTCGGGAACTTTGCGCGTTCCCGGGCGCCGCATCATTTTTTAATGAGGTTGATTCCTCATAGGGTTTTTTAAAAGAGGTTGCCATGCGGTTCCCACGAGAAGGGCAGAAATAAAGGTCGACTGCAGCAGTGCTCCCATACTGCAGCAAGGCTAAATGCAACCGGAGTTTGCAACCGGAGGACACCGTATGAGACCAACTGAGGCGTGGCCATCCATCCCTCGGCACGGTACGATTGACACCTTGGATTACGGATTTTTATTTGAGGTTTACTCCTCTAGATCCGGCATGTTCTGCAGAAACAGGATCACCTCAGGTAGGTTATACCAATGATGGTACGCATGCCGGTCTTGGGGGCGGAGAAGCTAGGGTGACACCTAACCAGGGCTAGCAAGCTAGCCCCGGCTAGGGCACCTATAAGACGCTACACGCCCCCCTGTGGACAGAACCACTCGATCCCTTTATTATTATTATTATTATTATTATTATTATTATTTTTTTTTTAATGTGGTCGCCCACTTTACCCACGCGCCTCCGATTTCACGCGGAGAGGGTGCCACTTGTATCCCCCAGTCGCCTCCTCCAAGCCTGGAGGTAGGGCAACTAGAGGTGCCTATTGCTATGTGTCCTGAGCAGACGTAGTGACCCTAGGATAACCGCTTTCTGCATGCATGCGGTTAGCGAGTATGCTTTATGACGGCATTCTGGTATGATCCTCAGGTTCCTCAGATATGAGCTATGTATGCCACCTAATGCACCGATAATCAGAACCACGAATTTTATAGTGTACCCCGGATACAGGCGGCCCAGATCAAACAACAGCTCCTGATATTTTATCCGTTTTTCCTCCTCTTTAATGACGATGTTTGTTTCAGCGGGAGCCGAGAATTCGACCACAAACATCGTTTTTAGCTGGTGGTCGAGGAGGACTACGTCAGGCTTGTTAGCACGGATCTGCCTGAGCGTTGGGAATGAGAAGTTCCAATAAATTCGGCATCTCTCATTCTCCACCACGGACTCAATATCGTCCGGAGCATATGGCAGCACAGGTGTCTCGTCGATACCGTACGAGTGCCTAAGGTGGTAATATAGCACTCGTAACGCCGCATTATGTCTCTGGATGTAGGCCGAAGACGCATATGCCCTGCAAGATGACAGCAGATGCATTATTGTCTCCGGCGCCCCATGACATGCCCTACAGCTTATGTCGGGAACTTCTACACCCATTATGCGGCTACGGTAGACTAGGGTATTATGTACACCATCTTGGCATGCTATGATAAAGCCCTCGGTTTCTGACTTCAGTCCAGCCGCTCGCAGAAAGCTGAATGAAAGCTTCTTAGACAAGCCGAGATCTTCTATGTTCTTAAAGAAGGCTGAATGCATCAGGGGTCAGGGTTTAGGGTAATGAGGTGACCTAGACCGTTATTGAGGTCCAAACCGAGGCCTTCTGCTGCCTTTTGTGCTGCCTTCAGTATAAATGCTCCGGTCCCGGTCTGTTCATGCTCTCGCACCATGCGGAGCAGGGGATCAGGACTGTTGATGATTTTGCAGGCCGTATCTAGTACCACTCTATCGTGGAGACACTCCAAGCTTAAGAGACCACGTCCTCCCAGATGACGCGGGAGGTATAACCGTGGGACCGACGATTTAGGATGCAAGCTTCTAAAAAGATGCATTCTCTCGTCCACTTAATTACCCCAAACGAGTACATGGAGCAGAAAAGTTCTTAGAACCAGCAAAGGCACTTCGAACCTCCTCAGTGGTTATCGGTTGGTGCAATAATCCTGTGCCGTGAGTCCTACAGAATGACTCGAATTGCACCAGGGCTGGAGTGTCGAGCCGCAGGGTAGGCTTTCGTCCATAAATTCCTCTCCAGAAGGATTCAATTTCTGCGACCGCGGGTGGGTTGGCTACTACGGGTGACGGTGGCTGAAATAGGCGAGAGGGTTGTTTGCGAAAGATTGCGTTTTCCGCTAATGCCCTTGCTCGCTTCGCCAGTTTTTTCTTAACCGCCACCAACATCCGTATTCTTTCAAGGCAGTGCTGTTTGATGGTTAACAGCACCACTTTGTTAACTGTGTGGTGGGTGCGTCTGATGCCGTTGACTAAGCGACGCACTTTGGCAGTAAACGGTCTATTAGCCGTTATATACTCCACCACACATTGGATACGGGATGTATGTTGCCTAGCCACCCGGATTTTTTCCTCAATTTTGCGGACTCGCTGCTCAGCCTTTGCAAGAACAGGGGTTGGACCCCTGTTGCCACCCTCTGCCAAGTATTTCTGAGCACGTTGTACACGCGACAGTTGATCTGCCATAAATCTGCTCCTTCCTCGAGTTCTTCATGGACTTCTGCATTTCCCTGGGCTATATCTCGGTGTTTTAGTGGTCTGATATGATGTAAAGGACGACGTTGGTCAATGCTTATGTTTACGCTAGCCGACATAGCATTTTGGGCTGGACCAACCTGCAGAGGGGCCTCCACCGGTGAGCCAGGTACCACTGGCGTGATCGTGTATCCCGACCTGAGGAGATAAGACACATAGTCCCGCAGAAATTGTGCGGTCCGCGTGGAGTGCTCTGGATATTTCTCACTCCATAGGGTTTTCATACGCGCCATGTATCCTCTCCGTCTAGGTTCGCTGTCATGATAGCATTGAAGCAAACTATCCCTAAGTCTATCCGTCCACTCAAAACGTCCTTGGGCATTGCGAGGGTCGTCGTGATTTTCAGGCATGTCTTCCACCCCTCCACCTTGCCTTTGGCCTCTATCCGAACGAGGTCGATGTTGGGGGCTTCTCCTAGGTCTCACAACCCTGTATAGAGCTGGTTCGGGGGTTAGCCAGTTCCAGCCCACAGCCGACATCGGTAGGATTCCATGCGAGTTCCTCCCGGGTGCGCCTGAGCTGTCGGTCCGATTTTGCACCATCAGCATCGCTACTCACCAGGATCTAGATGTAATGGGACCCCCCCTGCCTTATTATTATTATTATTATTATTATTATTATTATTATTATTATTATTATTATTATTATTATCTATTTATTTCTCGGCGATTAATCAGCCGGTTACTCATTGCTAAACGGGTTACACCAGGTATAGCAGTTACCTATCGTAAAAATTTCCTTGTAATAGTGCAAGTTTTTAAAAGTATAGCTTTTTGAATGATGGTGTGAAGAAACGGTTCGATATTTAATTTTTGTAGGTTGGGTTTGAATTGTTTGTGAGTGATTCCGGTGGTAGATATAATGAATGGAAGTATAATGGAGCGTTATTATTATTATTATTATTATTATTATTATTATTATTATTATTATTATTATTATTATTATTATTATTATTATTATTATTATTATTATTATTATTATTATTATTTTTTTTTTTTTTTTTTTGTTTGAGCGGCATCGACTACTAGGGCCATTAGCCGCTATTCTCTTTTTATATAATAATAATACTCGCCTAGTTGGTGTAAAATGCCAACTAGGCGAGACGGACGAACACAGAATAATTTAACAAATATAAATAAAACCGCTGTCGGGTGTAAATAGTCCGACAGCAGAGGGACAATACAAACAAAAATAATAAAATCACTCGACCTAGTTGGTGTAAAATGCCAACAAGGCGAGACGGACAATCACAAAATAAAATTAACATATAAATTAAAATAATGACTAGAAACCAAAAAGTTTAAAATCACTCGACCTAGGCCAGCTAGGCGAGACGGACAAAACACATCCACCAAGTTGGTGTAAAAGGCCAACATGGTAGAGGGACGACACACAGATTAAAACTTAAAACTAGACATATCGATAAAACTTAAGACTAGATAAATATGATAAAATCACTCGACCTAGTTGGTGTAAAAAGCCAACTAGGTGAGATGGACAAGATACAAACAATAATGATAAAATCAACTCCACCAAGTTGGTGTAAAAAACCAACATGGTGGAGGGACGACACACAGAATAAAACTTAAACCTAGACACAAAGATAAAAACTTAAAGCTAAATATAAGCGGTAAAACCGTTGTCGGGTGTAAAGTGCCCGACAACAAAAACAATACTAGACGAAAACGATAAAATCACTCGACCTAGTTGGTGTAAAGGGCCAACTAGGCGAGACGGACGTTCACAGAATAAATTAACAGAAATAATAAATGAACAGAGATTGACGATACACAACAAATTAAAAAACTGCTCAGCTCAGTTAACTGGTCCTTACAGTACCCCTAAATTCTGCGTAGAAGTTCTGTCGCTTGCAGAAAAGCAACGACAGTTTCTACCGACAAAACAGAATTGCTCAAATCGTACGCTACATTACTTCGGAGCTTTAGCCGTACACGTTGACCTGTGTAGGCTGCACATTCCTCGATTATATGCCTCACCGTTAGAGGGCTGTGACACGTGTCGCATGTGGGTGCTTCGTCACCGGTTAGGAGATGAGAATGGGTCAAGTTAGTATGACCCATTCTAAGGCGGGTCAGAGCGACCTCCTGTCTCCTGTTGAGTTTAACCGGTGACTTCCATGCAGTCACAGAGAGTTTTACAGCTTTCAGCTTACTCTCGAGGCTCTCCCATTCCCTTTGCCATGCTTTGTTGACTAATGCCGTAACGCCGACCTTGACATCGTCAGGCCGGCACATGGCATAGTCAACATGATCCGCAAGAGCTGCCTGACGGGCAGCTCTGTCTGCAATCTCGTTGCCTTCAATGCCGACATGAGATGGCACCCAGATGAAGACAACACGCTTACTAGTGAGACGCAGATTGTACAGAACAGAAAGGATGTTCTGTACGAGCGGATCATTACTTTGGCGGTCGGCTATACTTTGTAGGGAAGAGAGTGAATCTGAAATAACGAGGAATGTACTACTGCTAGACATATCGCAGTAGTGGAGCGCTTTCAGTATTGCGTATAGTTCGGCAGTATATACGGTGGACAGAGGATCTAGCGACCACGAGTGGGGAGTGGAGTCAACCACAAAGGCTGCTCCTACTCCAATGTCGGTCTTAGATCCATCCGTATATATGCAGCAAGAGTCTGTGTATGTGTTAAAGAGTTCCAGTAGCTTCACCCGAAAAATTGCCGGCGTTGTTTCTTGCTTTTGGTGCTGTAGCAAGTCAAGAATTATGTGTGGTGCGGGTATCAACCACGGCGCTACCTTGCACTCACCCACCGGCTGTATTTCGGGCAAATGGAACTCTAGACTCTTGCGGAACTCGCGCGCTCGGACACACACCGGCCTTGTGACAGACGGTCGCAAGGCGTATTTTCGGTATGTCTCTGCTCTGTTAAAACATTCAAAATTGATGTGTTTCGGGTTACTACGTACAGACGCTTCATATCGCAACGCGAAACGAAGACGCCTGTACTTTAGCGGTAGTAACCCGGCATCACAGCAGAGACTATTCCTTGGTGTGGTCCTAAAAGCTCCTGTAGCGTATCTAATGCCTGCATAATGTATCGAATCTAGGACTTGTAACCACGAATTACGAGCAGCGGAATATACTGCGCACCCGTAATCAAGCCTGGACAGAACCAGAGCCTGATACAGCCGCAGCAAAACCTCTCTGCTCGCACCCCAATTAATGTTAGAAAGGCACCTTATTAAATTAAGTGCCTTCTTACACCTTGTTGAAAGGTCATTAATATGGGGACGGAATGACAGAGTCCTGTCGAATATTAGTCCTAGAAATCGATAACTGTCGACACATTGAATGACAGAACCATTGATTTGTAGACTAGGCTCCCTGTGTGGTTTTCTCAGACGACAAAAATGGACACACGCCATCTTTGTCTCCGAAAATCGAAAACCACACGAGCCAGCGTCTCGAACGATGTCATCAATGCTCCTCTGCAATTGTCTACATATAGCCGGGATGGTATCTCCGGCCATGTAGATTGCGAGGTCGTCGACATACAGGCACGTATTCACGGGGGTACTAACGGAAGTTGCTATATGGTTTACCGCTATAGAGAAAAGGGTTACACTAATTGTAGAGCCCTGCGGTATACCGTTTTCTTGTACGTGGAGAGAGGAGACAGAATCTCCTACACGTACTCGAAAACTCCGGTGCGACAAAAAGGACTGGATAAATAAAGGCAGACGGCCTCTCAGTCCCCACCGGTGCAACTTCCTCAGAATGCCATGACGCCATGTCATATCATATGCTTTTTCCAGATCGAAAAACACCGCGACTAGGTGTTTTCTCTCCAGAAAAGCGTTTTGAATGGCATTCTCTAAACGGACCAGATGGTCAATAGTGGAATGACGTTTCCTAAATCCAGACTGGTAGGGTACGATCAGTTCTCGCGACTCGAGAATCCATACCAGTCGGCTATTGACCATTTTTTCAAAAATTTTACTCAAGCAGCAAGTCAACGAAACCGGGCGATAACTAGAAGCAAGATTCGGATCTTTTCCAGCCTTGAGAAGAGGCACAATAATTGCTTCTCTCCATAGTTCCGGATATTCCCCCTTCTCCCATATCCTATTAAATAATGACAGGATATGGGTTTTTGATTCGTATGTCAAATTTTCAATCATTTTGTAGGGGATATTATCCGGGCCAGGAGAGGAGTCATTGCTAGATCTAAGTGCCTCCTCAAACTCATCCATTGAGAATGGATGATTATAATATATAAGAGCTGGAGAAATGTACAGCTAATGCCTCCGCTACATCACGAAGCTCCGTGGTTGTGTTGCCTCCATCACAAAGGCCTATGATGGATGGTAGCCTTTGTCCGCGGATAGCATGTACCTTTCTCCAGACTTCCGTGACTGACGTGTCACTTTTCATTGAGTTCACGTAGTTCTTCCAAGCGTCGTTTTTAGATTGTAAAATCTTGCGGCGGGCGACGGCCCGCTTTCGTTTAAAAACGATAAGGTTTTCTTACGTAGGATTTCTTTTGAAAATGTTAAATGCCCCTTTCTTCTCTGCGATAACTCGACTAACCTCAACGTTCCACCATGGGACGGAGGATTTACTAGTCGAGCCAGAGGTATGTGGTATAGACTTTTCTGCTGCTTGAGTAATGCTGAGATTAATACTTGAAAGAGTGGAACCAATATCTTCTGTGTTTACTGGAAACGTGACTTCGTTCCGAAACTTTTCCCACTCTGCTAGATCCAGGCGCCAGCGCCTGGGTCTGCGTTGTATGGCCCTCGGAATGTTTGTTGACAAAACGATCGGGAAATGATCGCTTCCATGTAGATCATCGAGGGCCTGCCACTGAAGACGTGTGGCAAGAGTGGGCGAAGATATTGCTAAATCTATTGCTGAGAATGCACCGTTTGAAGCGTTAAAATGCGTTGCAAGTCCATTATTTAATAGGACCCCTCCGGTGACATCGAGCACTTGCTCAATATAAGTACCTTTTGATATTGAGGCGAGAGGATCCCCATAATGGACTGTGTGCATTGAAATCTCCCAGCAATAGATATGGTCCAGGTAATTGCCTGATCAGATCGACTATCTGATTACGCTCCCAGTTGCTATCTGGGAGGTAAACGTTGCATATCGTCAGAGCTATCGGCTCTTTGATCATACATGCTACAGCCTGAAGATCAGTTCTTAACGGCAGTTGCGTATAAATACATCCTTCCCGTATTAGTATGCCTACTCCCCCCCTTGATCGATGACGTGGGGCCACGTCTTCCCTAAGGATGTTGTAGCCCCTTAACGAGAACTGTTGTTCTGGTTTGAAGAGGGTTTCCTGTAGGCACACACAGAAAGGATTGTATTTGCGCAGAATGATCTTCAGTTCGCCGATATGCGATATGCAACCACGACAATTCCACTGGACTATTTGTTCCAACTCTTTAAAAATGAATAAAAATTAAGACAAAGACAAACAATAGGAACATTGAGATTAAGTTAAAGACATCACAGAGACTTCACAAACAAGCTAAAACGACATTTTCCGGTGTTGAGAACCGGATGCTAAAATATTGTCTGGCCCGGACGTGTTAGGTTTGGCTTTCCTTGCCTTTCCCTTGGGCCAACCAACAGGTCGTTTTGCCTGTTGGGTTAAAACTTGTTTATCACCCTCCGACTCGGAGAGTGAGGGTTGCCTTTTGATGGCAGGGATTCTCCCTTCCTCCAAGGGAGTTTTTATTTTGCTTCCAGCGTCCACAACTGTGGGCGCTGAGGTGGAGCCTCTCTTCTCCATAAGAGAGAAAAGAGAGGTAGCTTCAGAGGATGAAGCTACAGACGCGACTGTCGTCTGTTTTGCAGATGTGTAAACTGCAGTTTCAGTCTTGTTCTTATTCTCTATCAATTCGCTTCTATTATTAACTAAATCTTCCAACGTTCTCTTGATTGTTTTTTCAACTATTTTAGAGATTAGGGGGGTAAGTTCAGAGATAACTTGCTCTGCGCTTGATCTTTTAATTGTAGCTTGCGCATACGATACATTATCTACCGGAGATTTAGGAAGGGACAGCTTCTTCTTAGCTTCGAAATAACTGATTTTTTCTTTTGTCCTTAGTTCCTGTACAGATCTTTCAAAGACTAAAGAAGGGCAATTCTTATATCTGGCCGAGTGGTTGCCTCCGCAATTAACACATTGAAATGGCTCTACGCACTCCGTTCCATCGTGTACTGCTTTGCCACAGGGACAGAGGGCTGGACTTTCACATCTAGAAGATGTGTGTCCTAACCTCTGACACCTGAAGCATCTCAGGACGCTTGGAATATATTGCCTGACCTCCAAGCTGTAAAAAGCGATGTTTATCTTTTTTGGCAAAACTGTCGAACTAAAAGTTAATACTATAGATGGAGTATTAACCAACTGGCCATCACGTCTCGTCTTAATTCTTCTTATATCAATTACGTTATGCCTCTTTAAATCATCCAAGATCTCTTCGTCGCTGCATTCCACTAAATCTCGGCAATAAACAATTCCTTTAACGTAATTTAGCGACTTGTGCACAGTTACGTGGATGTCAAAATCTATAAATTTATTTAGTTTTAATATTTTTAAGGACTGTTTATCTGTTGCTACTTCAACCATAAGCCCGTCCTTAATCTTTTTAATTGAATTAACTTTTCCAACTGCTTGTTCGATAAATTTTGAAATGGCAAACGGATTCACCTTGTCAAAATTAACTCCATCATGACTCTGCACAACGAAAAAATGAGTCATATGGCTCCCCATTTTTTCTTGATTTGTTCGGGAACTTTGCGCGGTCCCAGACGCCGCGTCATTTTTTAGAGAGGTTGACTCCTCTGAAGGTTTTTTGTTTGACGTTCCCATGAAAGTCCCACGAGTAGGGCAGAAATAAAGGTCGACTGCAGCAGTGCTCCCATACTGCAGCAAGGCTAAATGCAACCGGAGTTCGCCAGGTATCCGGAGGACACCGTATGAGACCAACTGACGCGTGGCCATCCATCCCTCGGCACGGTACGATTGACACCTTGGATTACGGATTTTTAGTCGAGGTTTACTCCTCTAGATCCGGCATGTTCTGCAGAAACAGGATCACCTCAGGTAGGTTATACCAATGATGGTACGCATGCCGGTCTTGGGGGCGGAGAAGCTAGGGTGACACCTAACCAGGGCTAGCAAGCTAGCCCCGGCTAGGGCACCTATAAGACGCTACACGCCCCCCTGTGGACAGAACCACTCGATCCCTTTATTATTATTATTATTATTATTTTTTTTTTTAATGTGGTCGCCCACTTTACCCACGCGCCTCCGATTTCACGCGGAGAGGGTGCCACTTGTATCCCCCAGTCGCCTCCTCCAAGCCTGGAGGTAGGGCAACTAGAGGTGCCTATTGCTATGTGTCCTGAGCAGACGTAGTGACCCTAGGATAACCGCTTTCTGCATGCATGCGGTTAGCGAGTATGCTTTATAACGGCATTCTGGTATGATCCTCAGGTTCCTCAGATATGAGCTATGTATGCCACCTAATGCACCGATAATCAGAACCACGAATTTTATAGTGTACCCCGGATACAGGCGGCCCAGATCAAACAACAGCTCCTGATATTTTATCCGTTTTTCCTCCTCTTTAATGACGATGTTTGTTTCAGCGGGAGCCGAGAATTCGACCACAAACATCGTTTTTAGCTGGTGGTCGAGGAGGACTACGTCAGGCTTGTTAGCACGGATCTGCCTGAGCGTTGGGAATGAGAAGTTCCAATAAATTCGGCATCTCTCATTCTCCACCACGGACTCAATATCGTCCGGAGCATATGGCAGCACAGGTGTCTCGTCGATACCGTACGAGTGCCTAAGGTGGTAATATAGCACTCGTAACGCCGCATTATGTCTCTGGATGTAGGCCGAAGACGCATATGCCCTGCAAGATGACAGCAGATGCATTATTGTCTCCGGCGCCCCATGACATGCCCTACAGCTTATGTCGGGAACTTCTACACCCATTATGCGGCTACGGTAGACTAGGGTATTATGTACACCATCTTGGCATGCTATGATAAAGCCCTCGGTTTCTGACTTCAGTCCAGCCGCTCGCAGAAAGCTGAATGAAAGCTTCTTAGACAAGCCGAGATCTTCTATGTTCTTAAAGAAGGCTGAATGCATCAGGGGTCAGGGTTTAGGGTAATGAGGTGACCTAGACCGTTATTGAGGTCCAAACCGAGGCCTTCTGCTGCCTTTTGTGCTGCCTTCAGTATAAATGCTCCGGTCCCGGTCTGTTCATGCTCTCGCACCATGCGGAGCAGGGGATCAGGACTGTTGATGATTTTGCAGGCCGTATCTAGTACCACTCTATCGTGGAGACACTCCAAGCTCAAGAGACCACGTCCTCCCAGATGACGCGGGAGGTATAACCGTGGGACCGACGATTTAGGATGCAAGCTTCTAAAAAGATGCATTCTCTCGTCCACTTAATTACCCCAAACGAGTACATGGAGCAGAAAAGTTCTTAGAACCAGCAAAGGCACTTCGAACCTCCTCAGTGGTTATCGGTTGGTGCAATAATCCTGTGCCGTGAGTCCTACAGAATGACTCGAATTGCACCAGGGCTGGAGTGTCGAGCCGCAGGGTAGGCTTTCGTCCATAAATTCCTCTCCAGAAGGATTCAATTTCTGCGACCGCGGGTGGGTTGGCTACTACGGGTGACGGTGGCTGAAATAGGCGAGAGGGTTGTTTGCGAAAGATTGCGTTTTCCGCTAATGCCCTTGCTCGCTTCGCCAGTTTTTTCTTAACCGCCACCAACATCCGTATTCTTTCAAGGCAGTGCTGTTTGATGGTTAACAGCACCACTTTGTTAACTGTGTGGTGGGTGCGTCTGATGCCGTTGACTAAGCGACGCACTTTGGCAGTAAACGGTCTATTAGCCGTTATATACTCCACCACACATTGGATACGGGATGTATGTTGCCTAGCCACCCGGATTTTTTCCTCAATTTTGCGGACTCGCTGCTCAGCCTTTGCAAGAACAGGGGTTGGACCCCTGTTGCCACCCTCTGCCAAGTATTTCTGAGCAACGTTGTACACGCGACAGTTGATCTGCCATAAATCTGCTCCTTCCTCGAGTTCTTCATGGACTTCTGCATTTCCCTGGGCTATATCTCGGTGTTTTAGTGGTCTGATATGATGTAAAGGACGACGTTGGTCAATGCTTATGTTTACGCTAGCTGACATAGCATTTTGGGCTGGACCAACCTGCAGAGGGGCCTCCACCGGTGAGCCAGGTACCACTGGCGTGATCGTGTATCCCGACCTGAGGAGATAAGACACATAGTCCCGCAGAAATTGTGCGGTCCGCGTGGAGTGCTCTGGATATTTCTCACTCCATAGGGTTTTCATACGCGCCATGTATCCTCTCCGTCTAGGTTCGCTGTCATGATAGCATTGAAGCAAACTATCCCTAAGTCTATCCGTCCACTCAAAACGTCCTTGGGCATTGCGAGGGTCGTCGTGATTTTCAGGCATGTCTTCCACCCCTCCACCTTGCCTTTGGCCTCTATCCGAACGAGGTCGATGTTGGGGGCTTCTCCTAGGTCTCACAACCCTGTATAGAGCTGGTTCGGGGGTTAGCCAGTTCCAGCCCACAGCCGACATCGGTAGGATTCCATGCGAGTTCCTCCTGGGTGCGCCTGAGCTGCCGGTCCGATTTTGCACCATCAGCATCGCTACTCACCAGGATCTAGATGTAATGGGACCCCCCCTGCCTTATTATTATTATTATTATTATTATTATTATTATTATTATTATTATTATTATTATTATTATTATTATTATTATTATTATTATTATTATTATTATTATTATTATTATTATTATTATTATTATTATTATTATTATTATTATTATTATTATTATTATTATTATTATTATTATTATTATTATTATTATTATTATTATTATTATTATTATTATTATTATTATTATTATTATTATTATTATTATTATTTTTTTTTTTTTTTTTTTTTTTTTTTTTGAGCGGCATCGACAACTAGGGCCATTAGCCGCTATTCTCTTTTTTTTTTTTTTTTTTTTTTTTTTCAGGTTTAGTTATAATAATAATACTCGCCTAGTTGGTGTAAAATGCCAACTAAGCGAGACGGACGAACACATAATAAATTAACATATATAAATAAAACCGCTGTCGGGTGTAAATAGCCCGACAGCAGAGGAACAATACAAACAAAAATAATAAAATCACTCGACCTAGTTGGTGTAAAAATCCAACTAGACGAGACGGACATTCACAAAATAAATTAACATATAAATTAAAATAATGATTAGAGACAAAAAGTTTAAAATCACTCGACCTAGGCCAGCTAGGCGAGACGGACAGAACACATCCACCAAGTTGGTGTAAAAAGCCAACATGGTGGAGGAACGACACACAGATTAAAACTTAAAACTAGACATATAGATAAAACTTATAACTAGATAAAATCGATAAAACCGTTGTCGGGTGTAAAGTGCCCGACAACAAAAACAATACAAACGAATGCGATCAAATCAATGATAAAAACAACTCCACCAAGTTGGTGTAAAGAGCCAACATGGTGAAGGGACTACACACAGGTAAAAACTTATAACTAGACACTAAGATAAAACTTAAAGCTAGATAAAATCGATAAAACCGTTGTCGGGTGTAAAGTGCCCGACAACAAAAACAATACAAAACAAAAACGATAAAATCACTCGACCTAGTTGGTGTAAAAGGCCAACTAGGCGAGGCGGACGTTCACAGAATAAATTAACATAGATAATAAATTAACGTGAAAAGACGATGCACAACAAATTAAAAACTGCTCAGCACAGTAAACTGGTCCTTACAGTACCCCTAAATTCTGCGTAGAAGTTCTGTCGCTTGCAGAAAGGCAACGACAGTTTCTACCGACAAAACAGAATTGCTTAAATCGTACGCTACATTTCCTTGGAGCTTCAGCCGTACACGTTGACCTGTGTAGGCTGCACATTCCTCGATTATATGCCTCACCGTTAGAGGGCTGTGACATGTATCGCATGTGGGTGCTTCGTCACCGGTTAGGAGATGAGAATGGGTCAAGTTAGTGTGACCCATTCTAAGGCGGGTCAGAGCGACCTCCTGTCTCCTGTTGAGTTTAACCGGTGACTTCCATGCTGTCACAGAGAGTTTTACAGCTTTAAGCTTACTCTCGAGGCTCTCCCATTCCCTTTGCCACGCTTTGTTGACTAACGCCGTAACGCCGACCTTGACATCGTCAGGCCGACACATGGCGTAGTCAACATGATCCGCGAGAGCTGCCTGACGGGCAGCTCTGTCTGCAATCTCGTTGCCTTCAATGCCGACATGAGATGGCACCCAGACGAAGACAACATTTTTTCCATTGAGATGCAGATTGTACAGAACAGAAAGTATGTTCTGTACGAGCGGATCAATACTTTGGCTATCGGCTATACTTTCTAGGGAAGAGAGCGAATCAGAGATAACGAGGAATGTACTACTGCTAGACGTATCGCAGTAGTGGAGCGCTTTCAGTATTGCGTATAGTTCAGCAGTATATACGGAGGACAGAGGATCCAACGACCACGAGTGCGGAGTGGAGTCAACCACAAAGGCTGCTCCTACTCCAATGTCGGTCTTAGATCCATCCGTATATATGCAGCAAGAGTCTGTGTATTTATTCAAGAGTTCCAATAATTTCACCCGAAAAATTGCCGGCGTCGTTTGTTGCTTCTGGTGTTCAAGCAACTCTAGGGCTATGTGTCGTGCAGGGATCAACCATGGCGACACCTCGCACACACCCACCGGCTGTACTTCGGGCAAATGGAACTCTAGACTCTTGCGGAACTCGCGCGCTCGGACACACACCGGCCTTGTGACTGACGGTCGCAAGGCGTATTTACGATAAGTCTCTGCTTTGTTAAAAGATTCAAAGTTGATGTGTTTCGGGTTACTACGTACAGACGCTTCGTATCGCAAAGCGAACCGAAGACGTCTGTACCTCAGCGGTAGTAACCCGGCATCACAGCAGAGACTATTCACTGGTGTGGTCCTAAAAGCTCCTGTAGCGTATCTAATGCCTGCATAATGTATCGAATCTAGGACTTGCAACCACGAATTACGAGCAGCGGAATATACTGCGCACCCGTAATCAAGCCTGGACAGAACCAGAGCCTGATACAGCCGCAGCAAAACCTCTCTGCTCGCACCCCAATTAATGTTAGAAAGGCACCTAATTAGATTAAGTGCCTTCTTACACCTTGTAGCAAGGTCATTAATGTGGGGACGGAATGACAGAGTCCTGTCGAAAATTAGTCCTAGAAATCGATAACTGTCGACACATTGAATAACAGAACCATTAATATTTAGACTAGGCTCCCTGTGTGGCTTTCTCAGACGACAAAAATGGACACATGCCATCTTTGTCTCTGAAAACCGAAAACCACACGAGCCAGCGTCTCGAACGATGTTATCAATGTTCCTCTGCAGCTCTCTACATATAGCCGGGATGGTATCTCCGGCCATGTAGATTGCGAGGTCGTCGACATACAGGCACGTATTCACTGGGGTACTAACGGAAGTTGCAATATCATTTACCGCAATAGAGAAAAGGGTTACGCTAATGGTAGAGCCCTGCGGTATACCGTTTTCTTGTACGTGGAGAGAGGAGACAAAATCTCCTACACGTACTCGAAAACTTCGGTGCGATAAGAAGGACTGGATGAATAAAGGCAGACGGCCTCTCAGTCCCCACCGATGCAACTTCCCAAGAATGCCATGACGCCATGTCATATCATAAGCTTTTTCTAGATCGAAAAACACCGCGACTAGGTGTTTTCTCTCTAGAAAAGCGTTTTGAATGGCATTCTCTAAACGGACCAGATGGTCAATAGTGGAATGACGTTTCCTAAATCCTGACTGGTAGGGTACGATCAGTTCTCGCGACTCGAGAATCCATACCAGTCGGCTATTGACCATTTTTTCAAGAATTTTACTCAAGCAGCAAGTCAACGAAACCGGGCGATAACTAGAAGCACGATTCGGATCTTTTCCAGTCTTGAGAAGAGGCACAATAATTGCTTCTCTCCATTGCTCCGGATATTCCCCTTTCTCCCATATCCAATTAAACAAAGACAGGATATGGGTTTTTGATTCGTGTTGCAGATTTTCTATCATTTTGTAGGGGATATTATCCGGGCCAGGAGAGGAGTCATTGCTAAACCTAAGTGCCTCCTCGAACTCATCCATTGAAAATGGATGATTGTAATTAAGATCCGAATCTGTGTTAAAGTCTAGTGGAGCTTCTAGTTCACCTTTCCTACGCAAGAATTCGGGATTATAATTGGAAGAACTACTGGCGCTGGAGAAATGTACAGCTAATGCCTCCGCTACATCACGAGGCTCCGTGATTGTGTTGCCTCCATCACAAAGGCCTATGATAGACGGTAGCCTTTGTCCGCGGATAGCTTGTACCTTTCTCCAGACTTCCGTGACTGACGTGTCACTCTTCATTGAATTCACGTAGTTCTTCCAAGAGTCGTTTTTCGACTCTAAAATCTTGCGGCGGGCGACGGCCCGCTTTCGTTTAAAAACGATAAGATTTTCTTGCGTAGGATTTCGTTTATAGATGTTAAACGCCCGTTTCTTCTCTGCGATAACTCGACTAACCTCAACGTTCCACCATGGAACGGAGGATTTACTAGTCGAGCCAGAGGTACGTGGTATAGACTTTTCTGCTGCTTGAGTAATGCTGAGATTAATACCTGAAAGAGTGGAACCAATATCTTCTGAGTTTACGGGAAACGTGACCTCGTTCCGAAACTTTTCCCACTCTGCTAGATCCAGGCGCCAGCGCCTGGGTCTGCGTTGTATGGCCCTCGGAATGTTTGTGGACAAGACGATCGGGAAGTGATCGCTTCCATGTAGATCCTCGAGGGCCTGCCACTGAAGACGCGTGGCGAGAGTGGGCGAAGATATTGCTAAATCTATTGCTGAGAATGCACCGCTAAAAACGTTGAAATGCGTTGGTAGTCCGTTATTTAACAGTATCCCTCCCGTGATATCGAGCACGTCTTCGATATACGATCCTCTAATATCGAGACGGTGGGAACCCCATAACGGACTATGTGCATTAAAATCTCCCAGCAATAGATATGGTCCAGGTAATTGCCTAATCAGATTGACTATCTGGTTACTCTCCCAGTTGCCATCTGGGAGGTAAACGTTGCATATCGTGGCTTCTATCGGCGCTTTGATCACACAGGCTATGGCCTGAAGATCCGTTCTTAGATTTAATTGCGTATAAATACATCCTTCCCGTATAAGTATACCTACTCCCCCCCTTGACCGTTGGCGTGGGGCTACGTCTTCCCTGAGGATGCTGTAGCCCCTTAAAGTAAACTCTTGATCAGGTCTAAAGAGGGTTTCCTGTAGGCATACACAGAAAGGATTGTATTCGCGCAGAATGATCTTCAGTTCGCCGATATGCGATATGCAACCACGGCAATTCCACTGGACAATTTGGTCCAGCTCTTTAAAAATGAATAAAAATGACGACAGAGACAACAAAGAGATCGATAAAATTTAATTAAAAAACGTCACACAGACTTCACAAAACACTTAGAAAGACATTTTCCGTTGTTGAGAACCGGACGCTGGATCCACTTCTGAGTTATCAGGACCAGAGATATTAGCTTTGACTTTTCTGGCCTTACCTTTAGGCCATCCAACAGGCCGTTTGGCCTTGTGGGCTATACTTTGTTTATCACTCTCCGACTCAGAGAGTGATTGTTGCCTTTTAATGGAAAGGCTTCTCCCTTCCTCCAAAGGGGTCTTAAATTTATTTCCAGCGTCCATATTGTCGGACGCCGGGAGAGAGTGTCTCTTCTCCATATGGGAGAAGAGTGAGATAGCTTCAGATGATGAAGCTGCAGGTGGAAGAATCACCTGTTTTGCAGTTCTTGTGACTGCAGTGATAGTTGATTGAACATTCTTACATTCTAGTTTTCCACTTGCACTACCTAGAATATCACCTAGTGATTTTTGGATTGCCTCAATTACCAACTTTGTAATTATTGGTGTGAGCTCTGAGACTATATCAGTTTTGTTGGGTTTTGTTATGGCTTGGGCGTACGAGACATTTTCAATCGGAGTTTTAGGTTGTGACAATCTCTTTTTTGCCTCAAAATACGAAATTTTTTCCCTAACTCTAAGCTCTTGAATAGCCTTCTCAAAGAGAAGCGAGGGACAGTCTCTGAATCGTGCGGAGTGATTTCCACCGCAGTTTACACACGTAAAGGGCTCGACACAATCTGTTCCTTCATGGACTACCCTGCCACATGAACAAATTGCTGGACTTTCACATTTTGCCGACGTGTGTCCTAGCTTTTGACATCTAAAACATCGGAGTACGCTAGGAATATATTGCCTAACCTCAACCTGGTAAAAAGCTACATTGATTTTCTTTGGCAGCGTTGTTGAGTTAAATGTCAACACTACTGATGGAGTGTTGACTAGTTGACCTTCTCGTTTAGTTTTTATTCTACGAATTTCAATTACGTTATATTTACCAAGTTCCTCTAATATTTCCTCATCTGTACATAAAACCAAATCACGACAATAGATTATTCCTTTTGAGTAATTCAATGTTTTATGAACGATCACTTCAACGTCGTATTCCAAAAATGTATTTAATTTCAACATTTTTAATGCCTGCTTATCAGACAAAACTTCGATCATTAAACCATCCTTTATCTTTTTAACTGTATTCACTTTTCCTAATAGCTGTTGTATGAATTTCGATATGGCAAATGGATTTACCCTATCGAAATTTGTCTCGTCACGCCTCTTAACAATAAAGAAGCGGGGTAGATGTGAACCCGCTTTTTCATTAATGGTTTGGGGACTTCGCGTGTCCCCAGACGCCGCGTCATTTTTTTGTGAGGTTGACTCCTCAGATTTTTTAATAGTTGAAGCTCCCATGTGAGTCCCACGAGTAGGGCAGAAATAAAAGTCGACTGCAGCAGTGCTCCCATACTGCAGCAAGGCTAAATGCAACCGGAGTTCGCCAGGTATCCGGAGGACACCGTATGAGACCAACTGACGCGTGGCCATCCATCCCTCGGCACGGTACGATTGACACCTTGGATTACGGATTTTTAGTCGAGGTTTACTCCTCTAGATCCGGCATGTTCTGCAGAAACAGGATCACCTCAGGTAGGTTATACCAATGATGGTACGCATGCCGGTCTTGGGGGCGGAGAAGCTAGTGTGACACCTAACCAGGGCTAGCAAGCTAGCCCCGGCTAGGGCACCTATAAGACGCTACACGCCCCCCTGTGGACAGAACCACTCGATCCCATTATTATTATTATTATTATTTTTTTTTTTTTTTTATAAGCGGCATCGACTACTAGGGCCATTAGCCGCTATTCTCTTTTCTTTTTTTCAGGTTTAGTTTTAATAATAATACTCGCCTAGTTGGTGTAAAATGCCAACTAGGCGAGACGGACGAACACAAAATAAATTAACACATAGAAATAAAACCAATGTCGGTTGTAAATGGCCTGACACCGGAGGAACAATACAAACAAAAATACTAAAATCACTCTACCTAGTTGGTGTAAAATGCCAACTAGGCGAGACGGACGAACACATAATAAATTAACATATATAAATAAAACCGCTGTCGGGTGTAAATAGCCCGACAGCAGAGGAACAATACAAACAAAAATAATAAAATCACTCGACCTAGTTGGTGTAAAATGCCAACTAGGCGAGACGGACATTCACAAAATAAATTAACATATAAATTAAAATTATGACTAGAGACAAAAGCTTAAAATCACTCGACCTAGGCCAGCTAGGCGAGACGAACAGAACACATTAACCAAGTTGGTGTAAAAGGCCAACATGGTGGAGGGACGACACACAGAATAAAACTTAAAACTAGACATATAGATAAAACTTAAAACTAGATAAAAGCGATAAAACCGTTGCCGGGTGTAAAGTGCCCGACAACAAAAACAATACAAACGAATGCGATAAAATCAATGATAAAAACAACTCCACCAAGTTGGTGTAAAGAGCCAACATGGTGAAGGGGCGACACACAGGTAAAAACTTATAATTAAACACTAAGATAAAACTTAAAGCTAGATAAAATCGATAAAACCGTTGTCGGGTGTAAAGTGCCCGACAACAAAAACAATACAAAACGAAAACAATAAAATTACTCGACCTAGTTGGTGTAAAGGGCCAACTAGACGAGACGAGACTTTACAAACAAGCTAAAACGACATTTTCCGGTGTTGAGAGCCGGATGCTGAAATATTGTCTGGCCCGGACGTGTTAGGTTTGGCTTTTCTTGCCTTTCCCTTGGGCCAACCAACAGGTCGTTTTGCCTGTTGGGTTAAAACTTGTTTATCACCCTCCGACTCGGAGAGTGATGGTTGCCTTTTGACGGCAGGAATTCTCCCTTCCTCCAAGGGAGTTTTATTTTTGCTTCCAGCGTCCACAACTGTGGGCGCTGAGGTGGAACCTCTCTTCTCCATAAGAGAGAAGAGAGAGGTAGCTTCAGAGGATGAAGCTACAGACGCGACTGTCGTCTGTTTTGCAGATGTGTAAGCTGCAGTTTCATTCTTGGTCTTATTCTCTGTCAATTCACTTCTATTATTAACTAAATCTTCTAACGTTCTCTTGATTGTTTGTTCAACTATTTTAGAGATTAGGGGGGTAAGTTCAGAGATAACTTGCTCTGCGCTTGATCTTTTAATTGTAGCTTGCGCATACGATACATTATCCACAGGAGATTTAGGAGGGGATAGCTTCTTCTTAGCTTCGAAATAACTGATTTTTTCTTTTGTCCTTAGTTCCTGTACAGATCTTTCGAAGACTAAAGAAGGACAATTCTTATATCTGGCCGAGTGGTTGCCTCCGCAGTTAACACATTGAAATGGCTCTACGCACTCCGTTCCATCATGGACTGGTTTGCCACAGGGACAGAGGGCCGGACCTTCACATCTTGAAGATGTGTGTCCTAACCTCTGACACCTGAAGCAACTCAGGACGCTAGGAATGTATTGCCTGACCTCCAAACTGTAAAAAGCGATGTTTATCTTTTTTGGCAAAACTGTCGAACTAAAGGTTAATACTATGGATGGAGTATTAACCAACTGGCCATCACGTCTCGTCTTAATTCTCCTTATATCAATTACGTGCTTCTCTTTTAGATCATCCAATATTTCTTCATCGCTGCATGATACTAAGTCTCGGCAATAAACGATTCCTTTGACGTAATTTAACGATTTGTGCACTGTAACGTGGATATTGAAATCTAGAAATTTGTTAAGTTTTAATACTTTGAGCGATTGTTTATCAGTTGCCACTTCGAGCATGAGCCCGTCCTTAATCTTTTTAATCGAGTTAACTTTTCCAATTGCTTGCTCGATGAATTTTGAAATGGCAAAAGGATTGACCTTATCAAAATTCACTCCATCTTCTCTCTGCACAACGAAAAAACGGGGCATATGAGCCGCCGATTTTTCTTGATTTGTTCGGGAACTTTGCGCGTTCCCTGACGCCGCGTCATTTTTTAGAGAGGTTGACTCCTCTGAAGGTTTTTGATTAAACGTTCCCATGAGATTCCCACGAGTAGGGCAGAAATAAAGGTCGACTGCAGCAGTGCTCCCATACTGCAGCAAGGCTAAATGCAACCGGAGTTCGCCAGGTATCCGGAGGACACCGTATGAGACCAACTGACGCGTGGCCATCCATCCCTCGGCACGGTACGATTGACACCTTGGATTACGGATTTTTAGTCGAGGTTTACTCCTCTAGATCCGGCATGTTCTGCAGAAACAGGATCACCTCAGGTAGGTTATACCAATGATGGTACGCATGCCGGTCTTGGGGGCGGAGAAGCTAGGGTGACACCTAACCAGGGCTAGTAAGCTAGCCCCGGCTAGGGCACCCATAAGACGCTACACGCCCCCCTGCGGACAGAACCACTCGATCCCATTATTATTATTATTATTTTTTTTTTTTTTTTTTTTTTTTTTTTTTTTTTTTTTTTAGAGCGGCATCGACTACCAGGGCCATTAGCCGCTATTCTCTTTTTTTTTTTAGGTTTAGTTATAATAATAATACTCGCCTAGTTGGTGTAAAATGCCAACTAGGCGAGACGGACGAACACAGAATAAATTAACAAATATAAATAAAACCGCTGTCGGGTGTAAATAGCCCGACAGCAGAGCGGTAATACAAACAAAAATATTAAAATCACTCGACCTAGTTGGTGTAAAATGCCAACTAGGCGAGACGGACATTCACAAAATAAATTAACATATAAATTAAAATTATGACTAGAGACAAAAAGCTTAAAATCACTCGACCTAGGCCAGCTAGGCGAGACGAACAGAACACATCCACCAAGTTGGTGTAAAAGGCCAACATGGTGGAGGGACGACACACAGAATAAAAACTTAAAACTAGACACATGGATAAAACTTAAAACTAGATAAAAGCGATAAAACCATTGTGGGGTGTAAAGTGCCCGACAACAAAAACAATACAAACGAGTACGATAAAATCACTCGACCTAGTTAGTGTAAAAATCCAACTAGGCGAGATGTACACGATACAAACATCAAAGATAAAAATCAACTCCACCAAGTTGGAGTAAAAGACCAACATGGTAGAGGGACGACACACAGAATAAAACTTAAAGCTAAACACAAAGATAAAACTTAAAGCTAGATAAAATCGATAAAACCGTTGTCGGGTGTAAAGTGCCCGACAATAAAAACAATACAAAACGAAAACGATAAAATCACTCGACCTAGTTGGTGTAAAGGGCCAACTAGACGAGACGGACGTTCACAGAATAAATTAACAAAGATAATAAATTAACATAAAAAGACGATGCACAACAAATTAAAAACTGCTCAGCACAGTAAACTGGTCCTTACAGTACCCCTAAATTCTGCGTAGAAGTTCTGTCGCTTGCAGAAAAGCAACGACAGTTTCTACCGACAAAACAGAATTGCTCAAATCAGACGCTACATTTCCTCGGAGCTTCAGCCGTACACGTTGACCTGTGTAGGCTGCACATTCCTCGATTATATGCCTCACCGTTAGAGGGCTGTGACACGTATCGCATGTGGGTGCTTCGTCACCGGTCAGGAGATGAGAATGGGTCAAGCTGGTATGACACATTCGTAGGCGGGTCAGAGCGACCTCCTGTCTCCTATTAAGTGCGACCGGTGATTTCCATGCTGTCACAGAGAGTTTTACAGCTTTAAGCTTACTCTCGAGGCTCTCCCATTCCCTTTGCCATGCTTTGTTGACTAACGCCGTAACGCCAGCCTTGACATCGTCAGGCCGACACATGGCGTAGTCAACATGATCTGCGAGAGCTGCCTGACGGGCAGCTCTGTCTGCAATCTCGTTGCCTTCAATGCCGACGTGTGATGGCACCCAGACGAAGACAACACGCTTACTAGTGAGACGCAGATTGTACAGAACAGAAAGGATGTTCTGTACGAGCGGATCATTACTTTGGCTGTCGGCTATACTTTCTAGGGAAGAAAGTGAATCAGACAGAACGAGGAATGTACTACTGCTAGACATATCGCAGTAGTGGAGCGCTTTCAATATTGCGTATAGTTCGGCAGTATACACGGTGGACAGAGGATCTAGCGACCACGAGTGGGGAATGGAATCAACCACAAAGGCTGCTCCAACCCCAATGTCGGTCTTAGATCCATCCGTATATATGCAGCAAGAGTCTGTGTATTGGTTAACGAGTTCCATTAGTTTTACCCGAAAAATTGCCGGCGGCGTTTCGTGCTTTAGATCTTCCAGCAACGTCAGAACTATATGTGGTGCAGGTATCGTCCATGGCGGTACCTCGCACACACCCACCGGCTGTATTTCGGGCAAATGGAAGTCAAGACTCTTGCGGAACTCGCGCGCTCGGACACACACCGGCCTTGTGACTGACTGTCGCAAGGCGTATTTACGATAAGTCTCTGCTCTGTTAAAGGAATCAAAGTTTATGTGTTTCGGGTTACTACGTACAGACGCTTCATATCGCAAGGCGAACCGAAGACGCCTGTATTTTAGCGGTAGTAACCCGGAATCACAGCAGAGACTATTCCTTGGTGTGGTCCTAAAAGCTCCTGTAGCATATCTAATGCCTGCATAATGTATCGAATCTAGGACTTGTAACCACGAATTACGAGCAGCGGAATATACTGCGCACCCGTAGTCAAGCCTGGACAGAACCAGAGCCTGATACAGCCGCAGCAAAACCTCTCTGCTCGCACCCCAATTAATGTTCGAAAGGCACCTAATTAAATTAAGTGCCTTTTTACACCTTATTTCAAGGTCATTAATGTGGGGACGGAATGACAGAGTCCTGTCGAAAATAAGTCCTAGAAATCGATAACTGTCGACACATTGAATAACAGACCCATTAATGCGTAGACTAGGCTCCCTGTGTGGCTTTCTCAGACGACAAAAATTGACACACGCCATTTTCGTCTCTGAAAATCGAAAACCACACGAGCCAGCGTCTCGAACGATGTTATCAATGCTCCTCTGCAATTGCGTACATATAGCCGGGATGGTATCTCCGGCCATGTAGATTGCGAGGTCGTCGACATACAGGCACGTATTCACTGGGGTACTAACGGAAGTTGCAATATCGTTTACCGCTATAGAAAATAGGGTTACGCTTATGGTAGAGCCCTGCGGTATCCCGTTTTCTTGTACGTGGAGAGAGGAGAGAGAATCTCCTACACGTACTCGAAAACTCCGGTGCGACAAGAAGGACTGGATGAATAAAGGCAGACGGCCTCTCAGTCCCCACCGATGCAACTTCCTAAGAATGCCATGACGCCATGTCATATCATATGCTTTTTCCAGATCGAAAAACACCGCGACTAGGTGTTTTCTCTCCAGAAAAGCATTTTGAATGGCATTCTCTAAACGGACCAGATGGTCAATGGTGGAATGACGTTTCCTAAATCCAGACTGGTAGGGTACGATCAGTTCTCGCGACTCGAGAGTCCATACCAGTCGGTTATTGACCATTTTTTCAAAAATTTTACTCAAGCAGCAGGTTAAAGAGACTGGGCGATAACTAGATGTAAGATTCGGATCCTTTCCGGGTTTCAGAAGAGGCACTATTATTGCTTCTCTCCATAGTGACGGGTACTCCCCTTTTTCCCATATAAGATTATAAAATACCAATAAGCTGGTCTTACTGGCAGGAGATAGGTTCGCTATCATCTTATATGGGATGTTATCAGTTCCAGGAGAGGAGTCTTTACCAGTATTAAGTGCCTCTTCAAATTCATCCATTGTAAATGGATGATTATAATATTGATCCGAATCTTCTGAGAAATCGATGGTGATTTCTAGCTCGCCCTTCCTACGCAAGAACTCAGATGAATAATTGGAAGAACTACATATGCTGGAGAAATGCTTTGCTAGTGCTTCCGCTACTTCGGGAGGCTCGGTAATTGTAGCGCCTCCATCACACAGACCTATCACGGACTGTTGGCGTTGGCCACGTATAGCATGCACTTTTCTCCAGACATCTGTTATTGGAACGTCATTTGACATTGAGTTCACGTAGTCCTTCCATGCATCATTTTTTGACTGTAAGATCTTGCGGCGGGCGACGGCCCGCTTTTGTTTAAAACTGATTAGGTTTTCCTGCGTAGGATTACTTTTAAAGACATTAAATGCACGTTTCTTCTCTGCGATAACTCGACCGACCTCTACGTTCCACCAGGGAACGGAGGATTTTTGGGTCGAGCCAGAGGTATACGGTATGAACTTTTCTGCTGCTTGAGTGATGCTGAGATTGATATTCGAAAGAGCGGAACCAATATCTTCGAAGTCTCGCGGTAACATGGCTTCGTTCCTAAACTTATCCCACTCTGCTAGATCCAGGCGCCAGCGCCTGGGTCTGCGTTTTGTGGCCCTCGGAATGTTGGTAGACATAGCGATCGGGAAGTGATCGCTACCATACAGATCTTCGAGGGCCTGCCACTGTAGACGTGTGGCAAGAGTGGGCGAAGATATTGACAGATCTATTGCTGAGAATGAGCCATTTGCAGCATTAAAATGCGTGGCTTGTCCGTTATTTAGGATTACCCCTCGCGTGATATCCAGCGCTTCCTCGATATGTTTGCCTCTGATATCGAGACGAGAGGATCCCCATAACGGACTATGCGCATTGAAATCTCCCAGCAATAGATACGGTCCTGGTAACTGCCTTATTAGGTCCACTATCTGATTACGCTCCCAGTTTCCATCTGGGAGGTAGACGTTACATATCGTAATCACTATCGGCGTTTTAATTGTACATCCTACGACCTGAAGATCAGTTCTAAGTTGCAGTCTGCTATAAATACATCCTTCCTGTATCAGTATACCCACTCCCCCTCTTGACCGTTGGCGAGGGGCTACGTCTTCCCTAAGGATATTGTAGCCCCTCAGTGAAAATGGTTCATCAGGTCTAAAACGGGTTTCCTGTAGGCATACACAGAAAGGATTGTATTCTCGCAGCATGATCTTCAGTTCGCCGATATGTGATATGAGACCATGGCAGTTCCATTGTATTATTTGTTCCAGCTCTTTAAAAATAGTATGTGAAAAGGACAATACAAAAAATAAATTAACAGTACAAATAGACTAAATACAATTTAATTAAAAGAGAGACAAACAAAAAATCACAGATATTGACTAGATGGAATGTCACTCAGTGACACTTCCAGAGCGGTCCAGTTTTTTCCGCGGCCTACCTTTAGGCCATCCTACTGGACGCTTTTTTCGGTGGTCTGCTACGTCATTCCCGCTCTCTGAGTCAGTGAGCGAGTTCTGACGTTTAGCAGATGCCACCTTTACCCCCTCCATGGGTATTTTAAAATTTGTTTCAGCCACCGGGGAAATACCCATAGTGGCCTCATTCGTCACCGCCTTTTGGGGGGTGACGTGTGTTGTAACTCCCGACGGCGGAGTTACTGGAGCTGGTGATGTTTGCTCCGATCTTAGCTGCGTAACAGCACTTGTTGCTTGTGGCTTCGTTCCAGCATTTCCTAAAATCTGTGTTAGCGTTTTATTAATTGTATCATTAATTATATTTGTCATAATTGGGGCTAATTGTGCAATTATGTCTTGTATGTTTAACGTTTTTGATGCTGCATTGGCATAAGACACTCCAGCTGTCGGTGTTTTAGGGGTAGATAACTTTTTCTTCGCCTCAAAATAACTAAGTTTTTCTCGAGTTTTTAGTTCCTGTATTGATTTTTCCAATAGTAATGCTGGGCATTCTCTGAATTTGGACGAATGAGCCTCCTCACAGTTGACACAAGAAAAAGGCTCGGTGCATTCAGATCCTTCATGCGCTGGCTTACCGCATGAGCATGTTGCCGGATTTTCGCATGTTATGGATGTGTGTCCCAGTTTTTGGCATTTGAAACAGCGCATAACACTGGGGATGTATGGACGAACTTCAACAGTATAATAAGCTACGTTTAATGTTTTCGGAAGGTTCGTCGAATTAAAAGTGACTATAATAGATGGTGTATTAATTAATAAGCCATCTTTTTTCGTTCTAATTCGTCTAATTTCCGTAACATTTTTCGATTTAAGATCCTCTAGAATATCTTCGTCACTACAATTCACAAGATCCCGACAATATATTACACCCTTCGTGAAGTTTAACGTTTTATGCGGCACTACTTCCACTGCGTACTCTAAAAACATATTGGTTTTTGCCAGTTTGCTAGATTGTTTATCACTATTTGTCTCGATCATTAACCATTCTCTTATTTTCTTTACTGCTACACATTTTCCAAACCTATCGTTTATAAACTTTGAAATGGCAAAGGGATTCACCCTGTCAAAGTTTGACCCATCCAACCTCTTAACAATGAGATAACGGGGCAAAGGAGACGCCGATATCTCATTAATAGTTCGGGGGCTTTGCGTGCCCCGAGACGCCGCGTCATTTTTTAGAGAGGTTGACTCCTCTAAAGATTTTTTGTTTGACGTTACCATGAAAGTCCCACGAGTAGGGCAGAAATAAAGGTCGACTGCAGCAGTGCTCCCATACTGCAGCAAGGCTAAATGCAACCGGAGTTCGCCAGGTATCCGGAAGACACCGTATGAGACCAACTGACGCGTGGCCATCCATCCCTCGGCACGGTACGATTGACACCTTGGATTACGGATTTTTAGTCGAGGTTTACTCCTCTAGATCCGGCATGTTCTGCAGAAACAGGATCACCTCAGGTAGGTTATACCAATGATGGTACGCATGCCGGTCTTGGGGGCGGAGAAGCTAGGGTGACACCTAACCAGGGCTAGCAAGCTAGCCCCGGCTAGGGCACCTATAAGACGCTACACGCCCCCCTGTGGACAGAACCACTCGATCCCTTTCTTATTGTTATTGTTATTGTTATTTCTTATTGTTATTGTTATTTCTTATTGTTATTGTTATTTCTTATTGTTATTGTTATTTCCTATTGTTATTGGTTTTTCTTTTTGTTATTGTTATTTCTTATTGTTATTGTTATTTCTTATTGTTATTGTTATTTCTTATTGTTATTGTTATTTCTTATTGGTATTGTTATTTCTTATTGGTATTGTTATTTCTTATTGTTATTGTTATTGTTATTCCTTATTGTTATTGTTATTTCTTATTGTTATTGTTATTTCTTATTGTTATTGTTATTTATTATTGTTATTGTTATTTCCTATTGTTATTGTTATTTTATATTGTTATTGTTATTTCTTATTGTTATTGTTATTTCTTATTGTTATTGTTATTTCTTATTGTTATTGTTATTTCTTATTGTTATTGTTATTTCCTATTGTAATTGTTATTTCTTTTTGTTATTGTTATTACTTATTGTTATTGTTATTTCTTTTTGTTATTGTTATTTCTTATTGTTATTGTTATTTCTTATTGTTATTGTTATTTCTTATTGTAATTGCCATTTCTTATTGTTATTGTTATTTCTTATTATTATTGTTATTTCTTATTGTTATTGTTATTTCCTATTGTTATTGTTATATCTTATTGTTTTTGTTATTTATTATTGTTATTGTTATTTTCTATTGTTATTGTTATTTCTTATTGTTATTTCTTTTTGTTATTGTTATTTCTTATTGTTTTTGTTATTTATTATTGTTATTGTTATTTCCTATTGTTATTGTTATTTCTTATTGTTATTGTTATTGTTATTTCTTATTGTTATTGTTACTTCTTTTTGTTATTGTTATTACTTACTGTTATTGTTATTTCTTTTTGTTATTGTTATTTCTTATTGTTATAGTTATTTCTTATTGTTATTGTTATTGTTATTTCTTATTGTTATTGTTATTGTTATTTCTTATTGTTATTGTTTTTTCTTATTGTTATTGTTATTTCTTATTGATATTGTTATTTCCTATTGTTATTGTTATTTATTATTGTTATTGTTATTTCTTATTGTTATTGTTATTTCATATTGTTATTGTTATTTCTTATTGTTATTGTTATTTCTTATTATTATTGTTATTTCTTATTGTTAGTGTTATTTCTTATTGTTATTGTTATTTCTTATTGTTATTGTTATTTCTTATTGTTATTGTTATTTCTTATTGTTATTGTTATTTATTATTGTTATTGTTATTTCCTATTGTTATTGTTATTTCTTATTGTTATTGTTATTTCTTATTGTTATTGTTCTTTCTTATTGTTATTGTTATATCTTATTGTTATTGTTATTTCTTATTGTTATTTTTATTTCTTATTGTTATTGTTATTTCTTAATGTTATTGTTATTTCTTGATATTATTTTTGTTATTGATATTTCTTATTGTTATTGTTACTTCTTATTATTCTTTCTTATTGTTATTGTTATTTTTTATTGTTATTGTTATTTCTTATTGTTATTGTTATTTCTTATTGTTATTGTTATTTCCTATTGTTATTGTTATTTCTTTTTGTTATTGTTATTACTTATTGTTATTGTTATTTCTTTTTGTTATTGTTATTTCTTATTGTTATTGTTATTGTTATTTCTTATTGTTATTGTTATTTCTTATTGTAATTGTTATTGTTATTTCATATTGTTATTGTTATTTCTTATTGTTATTGTTATTGCCTATTGTTATTGTTATTTCTTATTGTTATTGTTATTTCTTATTGTTATTGTTATTGTTATTTCTTATTGTTATTGTTATTTCTTATTGTTATTGTTATTTCTTATTATTATTGTTATTTCTTATTGTTATTATTATTTCTTTTTGTTATTGTTATTTCTTATTGTTATTGTTATTTATTATTGTTATTGTTATTTCCTATTGTTATTGTTATTTCTTATTGTTATTGTAATTTCTTATTGTTATTGTTATTTCCTATTGTTATTGTTATTTCTTTTTGTTATTGTTATTACTTATTGTTATTGTTATTTCTTTTTGTTATTGTTATTTCTTATTGTTATTGTTATTCTTATTTCTTATTGTTATTGTTATTTCTTATTGTTATTGTTATTTCTTATTGTTATTGTTATTTCTTATTATTATTGTTATTTCTTATTGTTATTGTTATTTCTTATAGTTATTGTTATTTCTTATTGTTATTGTTATTTCCTATTGTTATTGTTATTTATTATTGTTATTGTTATTTCTTATTGTTATTGTTATTTCATATTGTTATTGTTATTTCTTATTATTATTGTTATTTCTTATTGTTATTATTATTTCTTTTTGTTATTGTTATTTCTTATTGTTATTGTTATTTATTATTGTTATTGTTATTTCCTATTGTTATTGTTATTTCTTATTGTTATTGTTATTTCTTATTGTTATTGTTATTGTTATTTCTTATTGTTATTGTTATTTCTTATTGTTATTGTTATTGTTATTTCTTATTGTTATTGTTATTTCTTATTGTTATTGTTATTTCTTATAGTTATTGTTATTTCTTATAGTTATTGTTATTTCTTATTGTTATTGTTATTTCTTATTGTTATTGTTATTTATTATTGTTATTGTTATTTCTTATTGTTATTGTTATTTCATATTGCTATTGTTATTTCTTATTATTATTGTTATTTCTTATTGTTAGTGTTATTTCTTATTGTTATTGTTATTTCTTTTTGTTATTGTTATTTCTTATTGTTATTGTTATTTATTATTGTTATTGTTATTTCCTATTGTTATTGTTATTTCTTATTGTTATTGTTATTTCTTATTGTTATTGTCATTGTTATTTCTTATTGTTATTGTTATTTCTTATTGTTATTGTTATTTCTTATTGCTATTGTTATTTCTTATTGTTATTGTTATTTCTTATTGTTATTGTTATTTCTTATTGTTATTGTTATTTCTTATAGTTATTGTTATTTCTTATTGTTATTGTTATTTCTTATTGTTATTGTTATTTCTTATTGTTATTGTTATTGCCTATTGTTATTGTTATTTCTTATTGTTATTGTTATTTCTTATTGTTATTGTTATTTCTTATTGTTATTGTTATTTCCTATTGTTATTGTTATTTCTTATTGTTATTGTTATTTCTTTTTGTTATTTCCTATTGTTATTGTTATTTCCTATTGTTATTGTTATTTCTTTTTGTTGTTGTTATTACTTATTGTTATTGTTATTTCTTTTTGTTATTGTTATTTCTTATTGTTATTGTTATTTCTTATTGTTCTTTCTTATTGTTATTGTTATTTCTTTTTGTTATTTCCTATTGTTATTGATATTTCCTATTGTTATTGTTATTTCCTTTTGTTATTGTTATTACTAATTGTTATTGTTATTTCTTTTTGTTATTGTTATTTCTTATTGTTATTGTTATTTCTTATTGTTATTGTTATTTCTTATTGTTATTGTTATTTCTTATTGTTATTGTTATTTCTTATTGTTATTGTTATTTCTTATTGTTATTGTTATTTCCTATTGTTATTGTTATTTCTTATTGTTATTGTTATTTCTTATTGTTATTGTTATTTCTTATTGTTATTCGTATTGTTATTTCTTATTGTTATTGTTATTTCTTATTGTTATTGTTATTTCTTAATGTTATTGTTATTTCTTATTGTTATTGTTATTTCTTATTGTTATTGTTATTTCTTAATGTTATTGTTATTTCTTATTGTTATTGTTATTTCTTATTGTTATTGTTATTTCTTATTGTTATTGTTATTTCTTATTGTTATTGTTATTTCTTATTGTTATTGTTTTTTCTTATTGTTATTGTTATTTCTTATTGTTATTGTTATTTCTTAATATTATTGTTATTTCTTATTGTTATTGTTATTTCTTATTGTTAGTGTTATTTCTTATAGTTATTGTTATTTCTTATTGTTATTGTTATTTCTTATTGATATTGTTATTTCCTATTGTTATTGTTATTTATTATTGTTATTGTTATTTCTTATTGTTATTGTTATTTCATATTGTTATTGTTATTTCTTATTGTTATTGTTATTTCTTATTATTATTGTTATTTCTTATTGTTAGTGTTATTTCTTATTGTTATTGTTATTTCTTATTGTTATTGTTATTTATTGTTGTTATTGTTATTTCCTATTGTTATTGTTATTTCTTATTGTTATTGTTATTTCTTATTGTTATTGTTATTGTTATTTCTTGTTGTTATTGTTATTGTTATTTCTTATTGTTATTGTTATTTCTTATTGTTATTGTTATTTCTTATTGTTACTGTTATTACTTAATATTATTGTTATTTCTTTTTGTTATTGATATTTCTTATTGTTATTGTTATTTCTTATTGTTATTGTTATTTTTAATTGTTATTGTTATTTCTTATTGTTATTGTTATTTCTTATTGTTATTGTTATTTCTTATTGTTATTGTTATTGCCTATTGTTATTGTTATTTCTTATTGTTATTGTTATTTCTTATTGTTATTGTTATTTCTTATTGTTATTGTTATTTCTTATTGTTATTGTTATTTCTTATTGTTATTGTTATTTCTTAATATTATTGTTATTTCTTTTTGTTATTGTTATTTCTTATTGTTATTGTTATTTCTTATTGTTATTGTTATTTCTTATTGTTTTTGTTATTTCTTATTGATATTGTTATTTCTTATTGTTATTCTAATTTTTTTATTGTTATTGTAATTTCTTATTGTTATTGTTATTTCTTATTGTTATTCTCATTTTTTATTGTTATTGTTATTTCTTATTGTAATTGTTATTTCTTATTGTTATTGTTATTTCTTATTGTCATTGTTATTTCTTATTGTTATTGTTATTTCTTATGGTTATTGTTATTTCTTATTGTCATTGTTATTTCTTATTGTTATTGTTATTTCTTAATGTTATTGTTATTTCTTATTGTTATTGTTATTTCTTATTGTTATTGTTATTTCTTATTGTTATTGTTATTTCTTATTGTTATTGTTATTTCTTGTTGTTATTGTTATTTCTTATTGTTATTGTTGTTTCTTATTGTTATTGTTATTTCTTATTGTTATTGTTATTTCTTAATATTATTGTTATTTCTTATTGTTATTGTTATTTCTTATTGTTGGTGTTATTTCTTATAGTTATTGTTATTTCTTATTGTTATTGTTATTTCTTATTGATATTGTTATTTCTTATTGTTATTCTAATTTTTTTATTGTTATTGTAATTTCTTATTGTTATTGTTATTTCTTATTGTTATTCTTATTTTTTATTGTTATTGTTATTTCTTATTGTAATTGTTATTTCTTATTGTTATTGTTATTTCTTATTGTCATTGTTATTTCTTATTGTTATTGTTATTTCTTATTGTTATTGTTATTTCTTATGGTTATTGTTATTTCTTATTGTCATTGTTATTTTTTATTGTTATTGTTATTTCTTATTGTAATTGTTATTTCTTTTTGTTATTGTTATTACTAATTGTTATTGTTATTTCTTTTTGTTATTGTTATTTCTTATTGTTATTGTTATTTCTTATTGTTATTGTTATTTCTTATTGTTATTGTTATTTCTTATTGTTATTGTTATTTCTTATTGTTATTGTTATTTCTTATTGTTATTGTTATTTCCTATTGTTATTGTTATTTCTTATTGTTATTGTTATTTCTTATTGTTATTCGTATTGTTATTTCTTATTGTTATTGTTATTTCTTATTGTTATTGTTATTTCTTAATGTTATTGTTATTTCTTATTGTTATTGTTATTTCTTATTGTTATTGTTATTTCTTAATGTTATTGTTATTTCTTATTGTTATTGTTATTTCTTATTGTTATTGTTATTTCTTATTGTTATTGTTATTTCTTATTGTTATTGTTATTTCTTATTGTTATTGTTGTTTCTTATTGTTATTGTTATTTCTTATTGTTATTGTTATTTCTTAATATTATTGTTATTTCTTATTGTTATTGTTATTTCTTATTGTTAGTGTTATTTCTTATAGTTATTGTTATTTCTTATTGTTATTATTATTTCTTATTGATATTGTTATTTCCTATTGTTATTGTTATTTATTATTGTTATTGTTATTTCTTATTGTTATTGTTATTTCATATTGTTATTGTTATTTCTTATTGTTATTGTTATTTCTTATTATTATTGTTATTTCTTATTGTTAGTGTTATTTCTTATTGTTATTGTTATTTCTTATTGTTATTGTTATTTATTGTTGTTATTGTTATTTCCTATTGTTATTGTTATTTCTTATTGTTATTGTTATTTCTTATTGTTATTGTTATTTCTTATTGTTTTTGTTATTTCTTATTGTTATTGTTATTGTTATTTCTTATTGTTATTGTTATTTCTTATTGTTATTGTTATTTCTTATTGTTACTGTTATTTCTTGATATTATTGTTATTTCTTTTTGTTATTGATATTTCTTATTGTTATTGTTATTTCTTATTATTCTTTCTTATTGTTATTGTTATTTCTTATTGTTATTGTTATTTTTAATTGTTATTGTTATTTCTTATTGTTATTGTTATTTCTTATTGTTATTGTTATTTCCTATTGTTATTGTTATTTCTTTTTGTTATTGTTATTACTTATTGTTATTGTTCTTTCTTTTTGTTATTGTTATTTCTTATTGTTATTCTTATTGTTATTTCTTATTGTTATTGTTATTTCTTATTGTTATTGTTATTGTTATTTCTTATTGTTATTGTTATTTCTTATTGTTATTCTTATTGTTATTTCTTATTGTTATTGTTATTGTTATTTCTTATTGTTATTGTTATTTCTTATTGTTATTGTTATTGCCTATTGTTATTGTTATTTCTTATTGTTATTGTTATTTCTTATTGTTATTGTTATTGTTATTTCTTATTGTTATTGTTATTTCTTATTGTTATTGTTATTTCTTATTGTTATTGTTATTTCTTATTGTTATTGTTATTTCTTAATATTATTGTTATTTCTTTTTGTTATTGTTATTTCTTATTGTTATTGTTATTTCTTATTGTTATTGTTATTTCTTATTGTTTTTGTTATTTCTTATTGATATTGTTATTTCTTATTGTTATTCTAATTTTTTTATTGTTATTGTAATTTCTTATTGTTATTGTTATTTCTTATTGTTATTCTTATTTTTTATTGTTATTGTTATTTCTTATTGTAATTGTTATTTCTTATTGTTATTGTTATTTCTTATTGTCATTGTTATTTCTTATTGTTATTGTTATTTCTTATTGTTATTGTTATTTCTTATGGTTATTGTTATTTCTTATTGTCATTGTTATTTCTTATTGTTTTTGTTATTTCTTAATGTTATTGTTATTTATTGTTGTTATTGTTATTTCCTATTGTTATTGTTATTTCTTATTGTTATTGTTATTTCTTATTGTTATTGTTATTTCTTATTGTTTTTGTTATTTCTTATTGTTATTGTTATTGTTATTTCTTATTGTTATTGTTATTTCTTATTGTTATTGTTATTTCTTATTGTTACTGTTATTTCTTGATATTATTGTTATTTCTTTTTGTTATTGATATTTCTTATTGTTATTGTTATTTCTTATTATTCTTTCTTATTGTTATTGTTATTTCTTATTGTTATTGTTATTTTTAATTGTTATTGTTATTTCTTATTGTTATTGTTATTTCTTATTGTTATTGTTATTTCCTATTGTTATTGTTATTTCTTTTTGTTATTGTTATTACTTATTGTTATTGTTCTTTCTTTTTGTTATTGTTATTTCTTATTGTTATTCTTATTGTTATTTCTTATTGTTATTGTTATTTCTTATTGTTATTGTTATTGTTATTTCTTATTGTTATTGTTATTTCTTATTGTTATTGTTATTGCCTATTGTTATTGTTATTTCTTATTGTTATTGTTATTTCTTATTGTTATTGTTATTGTTATTTCTTATTGTTATTGTTATTTCTTATTGTTATTGTTATTTCTTAATATTATTGTTATTTCTTATTGTTATTGTTATTTCTTATTGTTATTGTTATTTCTTATTGTTTTTGTTATTTCTTATTGTTATTGTTATTGTTATTTCTTATTGTTATTGTTATTTCTTATTGTTATTGTTATTTCTTATTGTTACTGTTATTTCTTGATATTATTGTTATTTCTTTTTGTTATTGATATTTCTTATTGTTATTGTTATTTCTTATTATTCTTTCTTATTGTTATTGTTATTTCTTATTGTTATTGTTATTTTTAATTGTTATTGTTATTTCTTATTGTTATTGTTATTTCTTATTGTTATTGTTATTTCCTATTGTTATTGTTATTTCTTTTTGTTATTGTTATTACTTATTGTTATTGTTCTTTCTTTTTGTTATTGTTATTTCTTATTGTTATTCTTATTGTTATTTCTTATTGTTATTGTTATTGTTATTTCTTATTGTTATTGTTATTTCTTATTGTTATTCTTATTGTTATTTCTTATTGTTATTGTTATTTCTTATTGTTATTGTTATTGTTATTTCTTATTGTTATTGTTATTTCTTATTGTTATTGTTATTGCCTATTGTTATTGTTATTTCTTATTGTTATTGTTATTTCTTATTGTTATTGTTATTGTTATTTCTTATTGTTATTGTTATTTCTTATTGTTATTGTTATTTCTTATTGTTATTGTTATTTCTTATTGTTATTGTTATTTCTTAATATTATTGTTATTTCTTTTTGTTATTGTTATTTCTTATTGTTATTGTTATTTCTTATTGTTATTGTTATTTCTTATTGTTTTTGTTATTTCTTATTGATATTGTTATTTCTTATTGTTATTCTAATTTTTTTATTGTTATTGTAATTTCTTATTGTTATTGTTATTTCTTATTGTTATTCTTATTTTTTATTGTTATTGTTATTTCTTATTGTAATTGTTATTTCTTATTGTTATTGTTATTTCTTATTGTCATTGTTATTTCTTATTGTTATTGTTATTTCTTATTGTTATTGTTATTTCTTATGGTTATTGTTATTTCTTATTGTCATTGTTATTTCTTATTGTTTTTGTTATTTCTTAATGTTATTGTTATTTATTGTTGTTATTGTTATTTCCTATTGTTATTGTTATTTCTTATTGTTATTGTTATTTCTTATTGTTATTGTTATTTCTTATTGTTTTTGTTATTTCTTATTGTTATTGTTATTGTTATTTCTTATTGTTATTGTTATTTCTTATTGTTATTGTTATTTCTTATTGTTACTGTTATTTCTTGATATTATTGTTATTTCTTTTTGTTATTGATATTTCTTATTGTTATTGTTATTTCTTATTATTCTTTCTTATTGTTATTGTTATTTCTTATTGTTATTGTTATTTTTAATTGTTATTGTTATTTCTTATTGTTATTGTTATTTCTTATTGTTATTGTTATTTCCTATTGTTATTGTTATTTCTTTTTGTTATTGTTATTACTTATTGTTATTGTTCTTTCTTTTTGTTATTGTTATTTCTTATTGTTATTCTTATTGTTATTTCTTATTGTTATTGTTATTTCTTATTGTTATTGTTATTGTTATTTCCTATTGTTATTGTTATTTCTTATTGTTATTGTTATTGCCTATTGTTATTGTTATTTCTTATTGTTATTGTTATTGTTATTTCTTATTGTTATTGTTATTTCTTATTGTTATTGTTATTTCTTATTGTTATTGTTATTTCTTAATATTATTGTTATTTCTTTTTGTTATTGTTATTTCTTATTGTTATTGTTATTTCTTATTGTTATTGTTATTTCTTATTGTTTTTGTTATTTCTTATTGATATTGTTATTTCTTATTGTTATTCTAATTTTTTTATTGTTATTGTAATTTCTTATTGTTATTGTTATTTCTTATTGTTATTCTTATTTTTTATTGTTATTGTTATTTCTTATTGTAATTGTTATTTCTTATTGTTATTGTTATTTCTTATTGTCATTGTTATTTCTTATTGTTATTGTTATTTCTTATTGTTATTGTTATTTCTTATGGTTATTGTTATTTCTTATTGTCATTGTTATTTCTTATTGTTTTTGTTATTTCTTAATGTTATTGTTATTTATTATTGTTATTGTTATTTCTTAATATTATTGTTATTTCTTATTGTTATTGTTACTTCTTATTGTTATTCTTATTTCCTATTGTTATTGTTACTTCTTTTTGTTATTGTTATTACTTACTGTTATTGTTTTTTCTTTTTGTTATTGTTATTTCTTATTGTTATAGTTATTTTTTATTGTTATTGTTATTGTTATTTCTTATTGTTATTGTTATTGTTATTTCTTATTGTTATTGTTATTTCTTATTGTTAGTGTTATTTCTTATTGTTATTGTTATTTCTTATTGATATTGTTATTTCCTATTGTTATTGTTATTTATTATTGTTATTGTTATTTCTTATTGTTATTGTTATTTCATATTGTTATTGTTATTTCTTATTGTTATTGTTATTTCTTATTATTATTGTTATTTCTTATTGTTAGTGTTATTTCTTTATGTTAATGTTATTTCTTATTGTTATTGTTATTTATTATTGTTATTGTTATTTCCTATTGTTATTGTTATTTCTTATTGTTATTGTTATTTCTTATTGTTATTGTTCTTTCTTATTGTTATTGTTATTTCTTATTGTTATTGTTATTTCTTATTGTTATTGTTATTTCTTATTGTTATTGTTATTTCCTATTGTTATTGTTATTTCTTTTTGTTATTGTTATTACTTATTGTTATTGTTATTTCTTTTTGTTATTGTTATTTCTTATTGTTATTGTTATTTCTTATTGTTATTGTTATTTCTTATTGTTATTTCTTATTGTTATTGTTATTTCTTATTGTTATTGTTATTTCTTTTTGTTATTGTTATTTCTTATTGTTATTGTTATTGTTATTTCTTATTGTTATTGTTATTTCTTATTGTTATTGTTATTTATTATTGTTATTGTTATTTGCTATTGTTATTGTTATTTCTTATTGTTATTGTTATTTCTTATTGTTATTGTTATTTCTTATTGTTATTGTTATTTCTTATTGTTATTGTTATTTCTTATTGTTATTGTTATTTCTTATTGTTATTGTTATTTCTTATAGTTATTGTTATTTCTTATTGATATTGTTATTTCCTATTGTTATTGTTATTTATTATTGTTATTGTTATTTCTTATTGTTATTGTTATTTCATATTGTTATTGTTATTGTTATTTCTTATTGCTATTGTTATTTCTTATTGTTATTGTTATTTCTTATTGTTATTGTTATTTCTTATAGTTATTGTTATTTCTTATTGTTATTTCTTTTTGTTATTTCCTATTGTTATTGTTATTTCCTATTGTTATTGTTATTTCTTTTGTTATTGTTATTACTTATTGTTATTGTTATTTCTTATTGTTCTTTCTTATTGTTATTGTTATTTCTTATTGTTATTGTTATTTCTTTTTGTTATTTCCTATTGTTATTGTTATTTCTTTTTGTTATTGTTATTACTTATTGTTATTGTTATTTCTTTTTGTTATTGTTATTTCTTATTGTTATTGTTATTTTCTTATTGTTATTGTTATTTCTTATTGTTATTGTTATTTCTTATTGTTATTGTTATTTCTTATTGTTATTGTTATTTCTTATTGTTATTGTTATTTCCTATTGTTATTGTTATTTCTTATTGTTATTCGTATTGTTATTTCTTATTGTTATTGTTATTTCTTATTGTTATTGTTATTTCTTAATGTTATTGTTATTTCTTATTGTTATTGTTATTTCTTATTGTTATTGTTATTTCTTAATGTTATTGTTATTTCTTATTGTTATTGTTATTTCTTATTGTTATTGTTATTTCTTATTGTTATTGTTATTTCTTATTGTTATTGTTATTTCTTATTGTTATTGTTGTTTCTTATTGTTATTGTTATTTCTTAATATTATTGTTATTTCTTATTGTTATTGTAATTTCTTATTGTTATTGTTATTTCTTATTGTTATTGTTATTTCTTATTGTTAGTGTTATTTCTTATAGTTATTGTTATTTCTTATTGTTATTGTTATTTCTTATTGATATTGTTATTTCTTATTGTTATTGTTATTTCTTATTGTTATTGTTATTTATTATTGTTATTGTTATTTCCTATTGTTATTGTTATTTTTATTGTTATTGTTATTTCTTATTGTTATTGTTCTTTCTTATTGTTATTGTTATTTCTTATTGTTATTGTTATTTCTTATTGTTATTTTTATTTCTTATTGTTATTGTTATTTCTTAATGTTATTGTTATTTCTTGATATTATTGTTATTTCTTTTTGTTATTGATATTTCTTATTGTTATTGTTATTTCTTATTATTCTTTCTTATTGTTATTGTTATTGTTATTTCTTATTGTTATTGTTATTTCTTATTGTTATTGTTATTTCCTATTGTTATTGTTATTTCTTTTTGCTATTGTTATTGTTATTTCTTATTGTTATTGTTATTGTTATTTCATATTGTTATTGTTATTTCTTATTGTTATTGTTATTGCCTATTGTTATTGTTATTTCTTATTGTTATTGTTATTGTTATTTCTTATTGTTATTGTTATTTCTTATTGTTATTGTTATTTCTTATTGTTATTGTTATTTCTTATTGTTATTGTTATTTCTTATTGTTATTGTTATTTCTTATTATTATTGTTATTTCTTATTGTTATTGTTATTTCTTATAGTTATTGTTATTCCTTATTGTTATTGTTATTTCCTATTGTTTTTGTTATTTATTATTGTTATTGTTATTTCTTATTGTTATTGTTATTTCATATTGTTATTGTTATTTCTTATTATTATTGTTATTTCATATTGTTATTATTATTTCTTTTTGTTATTGTTATTTCTTATTGTTATTGTTATTTATTATTGTTATTGTTATTTCCTATTGTTATTGTTATTTCTTATTGTTATTGTTATTTCTTATTGTTATTGTTATTTCTTATTGTTATTGTTATTTCTTATTGTTATTTTTATTTCTTATTGTTATTGTTATTGTTATTGTTATTTCTTATTGTTATTGTTATTTCTTATTGTTATTGTTATTTCTTATAGTTATTGTTATTTCTTATAGTTATTGTTATTTCTTATTGTTATTGTTATTTCTTATTGTTATTGTTATTTATTATTGTTATTGTTATTTCTTATTGTTATTGTTATTTCATATTGCTATTGTTATTTCTTATTATTATTGTTATTTCTTATTGTTAGTGTTATTTCTTATTGTTATTGTTATTTCTTTTTGTTATTGTTATTTCTTATTGTTATTGTTATTTATTATTGTTATTGTTATTTCCTATTGTTATTGTTATTTCTTATTGTTATTGTTATTTCTTATTGTTATTGTTATTTCTTATTGTTATTGTTATTGCCTATTGTTATTGTTATTTCTTATTGTTATTGTTATTTCTTATTGTTATTGTTATTGTTATTTCTTATTGTTATTGTTATTTCTTATTGTTATTGTTATTTCTTATTGTTATTGTTATTTCTTAATATTATTGTTATTTCTTTTTGTTATTGTTATTTCTTATTGTTATTGTTATTTCTTATTGTTATTGTTATTTCTTATTGTCATTGTTATTTCTTATTGTTATTGTTATTTCTTATTGTTATTGTTATTTCTTATGGTTATTGTTATTTCTTATTGTCATTGTTATTTCTTATTGTTATTGTTATTTCTTAATGTTATTGTTATTTATTATTGTTATTGTTATTTCTTAATATTATTGTTATTTCTTATTGTTATTGTTACTTCTTATTGTTATTCTTATTTCCTATTGTTATTGTTACTTCTTTTTGTTATTGTTATTACTTACTGTTATTGTTTTTTCTTTTTGTTATTGTTATTTCTTATTGTTATAGTTATTTTTTATTGTTATTGTTATTGTTATTTCTTATCGTTATTGTTATTGTTATTTCTTATTGTTATTGTTATTTCTTATTGTTAGTGTTATTTCTTATTGTTATTGTTATTTCTTATTGATATTGTTATTTCCTATTGTTATTGTTATTTATTATTGTTATTGTTATTTCTTATTGTTATTGTTATTTCATATTGTTATTGTTATTTCTTATTGTTATTGTTATTTCTTATTATTATTGTTATTTCTTATTGTTAGTGTTATTTCTTTATGTTATTGTTATTTCTTATTGTTATTGTTATTTCTTATTGTTATTGTTATTTATTATTGTTATTGTTATTTCCTATTGTTATTGTTATTTCTTATTGTTATTGTTATTTCTTATTGTTATTGTTCTTTCTTATTGTTATTGTTATTTCTTATTGTTATTGTTATTTCTTATTGTTATTGTTATTTCTTATTGTTATTGTTATTTCCTATTGTTATTGTTATTTCTTTTTGTTATTGTTATTACTTATTGTTATTGTTATTTCTTTTTGTTATTGTTATTTCTTATTGTTATTGTTATTGTTATTTCTTATTGTTATTGTTATTTCTTATTGTTATTGTTATTTCTTATTGTTATTGTTATTTCTTTTTGTTATTGTTATTTCTTATTGTTATTGTTATTGTTATTTCTTATTGTTATTGTTATTTATTATTGTTATTGTTATTTGCTATTGTTATTGTTATTTCTTATTGTTATTGTTATTTCTTATTGTTATTGTTATTTCTTATTGTTATTGTTATTTCTTATTGTTATTGTTATTTCTTATTGTTATTGTTATTTCTTATAGTTATTGTTATTTCTTATTGATATTGTTATTTCCTATTGTTATTGTTATTTATTATTGTTATTGTTATTTCTTATTGTTATTGTTATTTCATATTGTTATTGTTATTGTTATTTCTTATTGCTATTGTTATTTCTTATTGTTATTGTTATTTCTTATTGTTATTGTTATTTCTTATAGTTATTGTTATTTCTTATAGTTATTGTTATTTCTTATTGTTATTGTTATTTCTTATTGTTATTTCTTTTTGTTATTTCCTATTGTTATTGTTATTTCCTATTGTTATTGTTATTACTTATTGTTATTGTTATTTCTTTTTGTTATTGTTATTTCTTATTGTTATTGTTATTTCTTATTGTTCTTTCTTATTGTTATTGTTATTTCTTATTGTTATTGTTATTTCTTTTTGTTATTTCCTATTGTTATTGTTATTTCCTATTGTTATTGTTATTTCTTTTTGTTATTGTTATTACTTATTGTTATTGTTATTTCTTTTTGTTATTGTTATTTCTTATTGTTATTGTTATTTCTTATTGTTATTGTTATTTCTTATTGTTATTGTTATTTCTTATTGTTATTGTTATTTCTTATTGTTATTGTTATTTCTTATTGTTATTGTTATTTCCTATTGTTATTGTTATTTCTTATTGTTATTGTGATTTCTTATTGTTATTCGTATTGTTATTTCTTATTGTTATTGTTATTTCTTATTGTTATTGTTATTTCATAATGTTATTGTTATTTCTTATTGTTATTGTTATTTCTTATTGTTATTGTTATTTCTTAATGTTATTGTTATTTCTTATTGTTATTGTTATTTCTTATTGTTATTGTTATTTCTTATTGTTATTGTTATTTCTTATTGTTATTGTTATTTCTTATTGTTATTGTTATTTCTTATTGTTTTTGTTATTTCTTATTGTTATTGTTATTGTTATTTCTTATTGTTATTGTTATTTCTTATTGTTATTGTTATTTCTTATTGTTACTGTTATTTCTTGATATTATTGTTATTTCTTTTTGTTATTGATATTTCTTATTGTTATTGTTATTTCTTATTATTCTTTCTTATTGTTATTGTTATTTCTTATTGTTATTGTTATTTTTAATTGTTATTGTTATTTCTTATTGTTATTGTTATTTCTTATTGTTATTGTTATTTCCTATTGTTATTGTTATTTCTTTTTGTTATTGTTATTACTTATTGTTATTGTTCTTTCTTTTTGTTATTGTTATTTCTTATTGTTATTCTTATTGTTATTTCTTATTGTTATTGTTATTTCTTATTGTTATTGTTATTGTTATTTCTTATTGTTATTGTTATTTCTTATTGTTATTGTTATTGCCTATTGTTATTGTTATTTCTTATTGTTATTGTTATTTCTTATTGTTATTGTTATTGTTATTTCTTATTGTTATTGTTATTTCTTATTGTTATTGTTATTTCTTAATATTATTGTTATTTCTTATTGTTATTGTTATTTCTTATTGTTATTGTTATTTCTTATTGTTTTTGTTATTTCTTATTGTTATTGTTATTGTTATTTCTTATTGTTATTGTTATTTCTTATTGTTATTGTTATTTCTTATTGTTACTGTTATTTCTTGATATTATTGTTATTTCTTTTTGTTATTGATATTTCTTATTGTTATTGTTATTTCTTATTATTCTTTCTTATTGTTATTGTTATTTCTTATTGTTATTGTTATTTTTAATTGTTATTGTTATTTCTTATTGTTATTGTTATTTCTTATTGTTATTGTTATTTCCTATTGTTATTGTTATTTCTTTTTGTTATTGTTATTACTTATTGTTATTGTTCTTTCTTTTTGTTATTGTTATTTCTTATTGTTATTCTTATTGTTATTTCTTATTGTTATTGTTATTGTTATTTCTTATTGTTATTGTTATTTCTTATTGTTATTCTTATTGTTATTTCTTATTGTTATTGTTATTTCTTATTGTTATTGTTATTGTTATTTCTTATTGTTATTGTTATTTCTTATTGTTATTGTTATTGCCTATTGTTATTGTTATTTCTTATTGTTATTGTTATTTCTTATTGTTATTGTTATTGTTATTTCTTATTGTTATTGTTATTTCTTATTGTTATTGTTATTTCTTATTGTTATTGTTATTTCTTATTGTTATTGTTATTTCTTAATATTATTGTTATTTCTTTTTGTTATTGTTATTTCTTATTGTTATTGTTATTTCTTATTGTTATTGTTATTTCTTATTGTTTTTGTTATTTCTTATTGATATTGTTATTTCTTATTGTTATTCTAATTTTTTTATTGTTATTGTAATTTCTTATTGTTATTGTTATTTCTTATTGTTATTCTTATTTTTTATTGTTATTGTTATTTCTTATTGTAATTGTTATTTCTTATTGTTATTGTTATTTCTTATTGTCATTGTTATTTCTTATTGTTATTGTTATTTCTTATTGTTATTGTTATTTCTTATGGTTATTGTTATTTCTTATTGTCATTGTTATTTCTTATTGTTTTTGTTATTTCTTAATGTTATTGTTATTTATTGTTGTTATTGTTATTTCCTATTGTTATTGTTATTTCTTATTGTTATTGTTATTTCTTATTGTTATTGTTATTTCTTATTGTTTTTGTTATTTCTTATTGTTATTGTTATTGTTATTTCTTATTGTTATTGTTATTTCTTATTGTTATTGTTATTTCTTATTGTTACTGTTATTTCTTGATATTATTGTTATTTCTTTTTGTTATTGATATTTCTTATTGTTATTGTTATTTCTTATTATTCTTTCTTATTGTTATTGTTATTTCTTATTGTTATTGTTATTTTTAATTGTTATTGTTATTTCTTATTGTTATTGTTATTTCTTATTGTTATTGTTATTTCCTATTGTTATTGTTATTTCTTTTTGTTATTGTTATTACTTATTGTTATTGTTCTTTCTTTTTGTTATGGTTATTTCTTATTGTTATTGTTATTTCTTATTGTTATTGTTATTGTTATTTCTTATTGTTATTGTTATTTCTTATTGTTATTGTTATTGCCTATTGTTATTGTTATTTCTTATTGTTATTGTTATTGTTATTTCTTATTGTTATTGTTATTTCTTATTGTTATTGTTATTTCTTATTGTTATTGTTATTTCTTAATATTATTGTTATTTCTTTTTGTTATTGTTATTTCTTATTGTTATTGTTATTTCTTATTGTTATTGTTATTTCTTATTGTTTTTGTTATTTCTTATTGATATTGTTATTTCTTATTGTTATTCTAATTTTTTTATTGTTATTGTAATTTCTTATTGTTATTGTTATTTCTTATTGTTATTCTTATTTTTTATTGTTATTGTTATTTCTTATTGTAATTGTTATTTCTTATTGTTATTGTTATTTCTTATTGTCATTGTTATTTCTTATTGTTATTGTTATTTCTTATTGTTATTGTTATTTCTTATGGTTATTGTTATTTCTTATTGTCATTGTTATTTCTTATTGTTTTTGTTATTTCTTAATGTTATTGTTATTTATTATTGTTATTGTTATTTCTTAATATTATTGTTATTTCTTATTGTTATTGTTACTTCTTATTGTTATTCTTATTTCCTATTGTTATTGTTACTTCTTTTTGTTATTGTTATTACTTACTGTTATTGTTTTTTCTTTTTGTTATTGTTATTTCTTATTGTTATAGTTATTTTTTATTGTTATTGTTATTGTTATTTCTTATTGTTATTGTTATTGTTATTTCTTATTGTTATTGTTATTTCTTATTGTTAGTGTTATTTCTTATTGTTATTGTTATTTCTTATTGATATTGTTATTTCCTATTGTTATTGTTATTTATTATTGTTATTGTTATTTCTTATTGTTATTGTTATTTCATATTGTTATTGTTATTTCTTATTGTTATTGTTATTTCTTATTATTATTGTTATTTCTTATTGTTAGTGTTATTTCTTTATGTTAATGTTATTTCTTATTGTTATTGTTATTTATTATTGTTATTGTTATTTCCTATTGTTATTGTTATTTCTTATTGTTATTGTTATTTCTTATTGTTATTGTTCTTTCTTATTGTTATTGTTATTTCTTATTGTTATTGTTATTTCTTATTGTTATTGTTATTTCTTATTGTTATTGTTATTTCCTATTGTTATTGTTATTTCTTTTTGTTATTGTTATTACTTATTGTTATTGTTATTTCTTTTTGTTATTGTTATTTCTTATTGTTATTGTTATTTCTTATTGTTATTGTTATTTCTTATTGTTATTTCTTATTGTTATTGTTATTTCTTATTGTTATTGTTATTTCTTTTTGTTATTGTTATTTCTTATTGTTATTGTTATTGTTATTTCTTATTGTTATTGTTATTTCTTATTGTTATTGTTATTTATTATTGTTATTGTTATTTGCTATTGTTATTGTTATTTCTTATTGTTATTGTTATTTCTTATTGTTATTGTTATTTCTTATTGTTATTGTTATTTCTTATTGTTATTGTTATTTCTTATTGTTATTGTTATTTCTTATTGTTATTGTTATTTCTTATAGTTATTGTTATTTCTTATTGATATTGTTATTTCCTATTGTTATTGTTATTTATTATTGTTATTGTTATTTCTTATTGTTATTGTTATTTCATATTGTTATTGTTATTGTTATTTCTTATTGCTATTGTTATTTCTTATTGTTATTGTTATTTCTTATTGTTATTGTTATTTCTTATAGTTATTGTTATTTCTTATTGTTATTTCTTTTTGTTATTTCCTATTGTTATTGTTATTTCCTATTGTTATTGTTATTTCTTTTTGTTATTGTTATTACTTATTGTTATTGTTATTTCTTATTGTTCTTTCTTATTGTTATTGTTATTTCTTATTGTTATTGTTATTTCTTTTTGTTATTTCCTATTGTTATTGTTATTTCTTTTTGTTATTGTTATTACTTATTGTTATTGTTATTTCTTTTTGTTATTGTTATTTCTTATTGTTATTGTTATTTCTTATTGTTATTGTTATTTCTTATTGTTATTGTTATTTCTTATTGTTATTGTTATTTCTTATTGTTATTGTTATTTCTTATTGTTATTGTTATTTCCTATTGTTATTGTTATTTCTTATTGTTATTCGTATTGTTATTTCTTATTGTTATTGTTATTTCTTATTGTTATTGTTATTTCTTAATGTTATTGTTATTTCTTATTGTTATTGTTATTTCTTATTGTTATTGTTATTTCTTAATGTTATTGTTATTTCTTATTGTTATTGTTATTTCTTATTGTTATTGTTATTTCTTATTGTTATTGTTATTTCTTATTGTTATTGTTATTTCTTATTGTTATTGTTGTTTCTTATTGTTATTGTTATTTCTTAATATTATTGTTATTTCTTATTGTTATTGTAATTTCTTATTGTTATTGTTATTTCTTATTGTTATTGTTATTTCTTATTGTTAGTGTTATTTCTTATAGTTATTGTTATTTCTTATTGTTATTGTTATTTCTTATTGATATTGTTATTTCTTATTGTTATTGTTATTTCTTATTGTTATTGTTATTTATTATTGTTATTGTTATTTCCTATTGTTATTGTTATTTTTATTGTTATTGTTATTTCTTATTGTTATTGTTCTTTCTTATTGTTATTGTTATTTCTTATTGTTATTGTTATTTCTTATTGTTATTTTTATTTCTTATTGTTATTGTTATTTCTTAATATTATTGTTATTTCTTGATATTATTGTTATTTCTTTTTGTTATTGATATTTCTTATTGTTATTGTTATTTCTTATTATTCTTTCTTATTGTTATTGTTATTGTTATTTCTTATTGTTATTGTTATTTCTTATTGTTATTGTTATTTCCTATTGTTATTGTTATTTCTTTTTGCTATTGTTATTGTTATTTCTTATTGTTATTGTTATTGTTATTTCATATTGTTATTGTTATTTCTTATTGTTATTGTTATTGCCTATTGTTATTGTTATTTCTTATTGTTATTGTTATTGTTATTTCTTATTGTTATTGTTATTTCTTATTGTTATTGTTATTTCTTATTGTTATTGTTATTTCTTATTGTTATTGTTATTTCTTATTGTTATTGTTATTTCTTATTATTATTGTTATTTCTTATTGTTATTGTTATTTCTTATAGTTATTGTTATTCCTTATTGTTATTGTTATTTCCTATTGTTTTTGTTATTTATTATTGTTATTGTTATTTCTTATTGTTATTGTTATTTCATATTGTTATTGTTATTTCTTATTATTATTGTTATTTCATATTGTTATTATTATTTCTTTTTGTTATTGTTATTTCTTATTGTTATTGTTATTTATTATTGTTATTGTTATTTCCTATTGTTATTGTTATTTCTTATTGTTATTGTTATTTCTTATTGTTATTGTTATTTCTTATTGTTATTGTTATTTCTTATTGTTATTTTTATTTCTTATTGTTATTGTTATTGTTATTGTTATTTCTTATTGTTATTGTTATTTCTTATTGTTATTGTTATTTCTTATAGTTATTGTTATTTCTTATAGTTATTGTTATTTCTTATTGTTATTGTTATTTCTTATTGTTATTGTTATTTATTATTGTTATTGTTATTTCTTATTGTTATTGTTATTTCATATTGCTATTGTTATTTCTTATTATTATTGTTATTTCTTATTGTTAGTGTTATTTCTTATTGTTATTGTTATTTCTTTTTGTTATTGTTATTTCTTATTGTTATTGTTATTTATTATTGTTATTGTTATTTCCTATTGTTATTGTTATTTCTTATTGTTATTGTTATTTCTTATTGTTATTGTTATTTCTTATTGTTATTGTTATTGCCTATTGTTATTGTTATTTCTTATTGTTATTGTTATTTCTTATTGTTATTGTTATTGTTATTTCTTATTGTTATTGTTATTTCTTATTGTTATTGTTATTTCTTATTGTTATTGTTATTTCTTAATATTATTGTTATTTCTTTTTGTTATTGTTATTTCTTATTGTTATTGTTATTTCTTATTGTTATTGTTATTTCTTATTGTCATTGTTATTTCTTATTGTTATTGTTATTTCTTATTGTTATTGTTATTTCTTATGGTTATTGTTATTTCTTATTGTCATTGTTATTTCTTATTGTTATTGTTATTTCTTAATGTTATTGTTATTTATTATTGTTATTGTTATTTCTTAATATTATTGTTATTTCTTATTGTTATTGTTACTTCTTATTGTTATTCTTATTTCCTATTGTTATTGTTACTTCTTTTTGTTATTGTTATTACTTACTGTTATTGTTTTTTCTTTTTGTTATTGTTATTTCTTATTGTTATAGTTATTTTTTATTGTTATTGTTATTGTTATTTCTTATCGTTATTGTTATTGTTATTTCTTATTGTTATTGTTATTTCTTATTGTTAGTGTTATTTCTTATTGTTATTGTTATTTCTTATTGATATTGTTATTTCCTATTGTTATTGTTATTTATTATTGTTATTGTTATTTCTTATTGTTATTGTTATTTCATATTGTTATTGTTATTTCTTATTGTTATTGTTATTTCTTATTATTATTGTTATTTCTTATTGTTAGTGTTATTTCTTTATGTTATTGTTATTTCTTATTGTTATTGTTATTTCTTATTGTTATTGTTATTTATTATTGTTATTGTTATTTCCTATTGTTATTGTTATTTCTTATTGTTATTGTTATTTCTTATTGTTATTGTTCTTTCTTATTGTTATTGTTATTTCTTATTGTTATTGTTTATTTCTTATTGTTAATTGGTTATTTCTTATTGTTATTGTTATTTCCTATTGTTATTGTTATTTCTTTTTGTTATTGTTATTGTTATTTCTTATTGTTATTGTTATTTCTTATTGTTATTGTTATTTCTTTTTGTTATTGTTATTTCTTATTGTTATTGTTATTGTTATTTCTTATTGTTATTGTTATTTATTATTGTTATTGTTATTTGCTATTGTTATTGTTATTTCTTATTGTTATTGTTATTTCTTATTGTTATTGTTATTTCTTATTGTTTTGTTATTTCTTATTGTTATTGTTATTTCTTATTGTTATTGTTATTTCTTATAGTTATTGTTATTTCTTATTGATATTGTTATTTCCTATTGTTATTGTTATTTATTATTGTTATTGTTATTTCTTATTGTTATTGTTATTTCATATTGTTATTGTTATTGTTATTTCTTATTGCTATTGTTATTTCTTATTGTTATTGTTATTTCTTATTGTTATTGTTATTTCTTATAGTTATTGTTATTTCTTATAGTTATTGTTATTTCTTATTGTTATTGTTATTTCTTATTGTTATTTCTTTTTGTTATTTCCTATTGTTATTGTTATTTCCTATTGTTATTGTTATTACTTATTGTTATTGTTATTTCTTTTTGTTATTGTTATTTCTTATTGTTATTGTTATTTCTTATTGTTCTTTCTTATTGTTATTGTTATTTCTTATTGTTATTGTTATTTCTTTTTGTTATTTCCTATTGTTATTGTTATTTCCTATTGTTATTGTTATTTCTTTTTGTTATTGTTATTACTTATTGTTATTGTTATTTCTTTTGTTATTGTTATTTCTTATTGTTATTGTTATTTCTTATTGTTATTGTTATTTCTTATTGTTATTGTTATTTCTTATTGTTATTGTTATTTCTTATTGTTATTGTTATTTCTTATTGTTATTGTTATTTCCTATTGTTATTGTTATTTCTTATTGTTATTGTGATTTCTTATTGTTATTCGTATTGTTATTTCTTATTGTTATTGTTATTTCTTATTGTTATTGTTATTTCATAATGTTATTGTTATTTCTTATTGTTATTGTTATTTCTTATTGTTATTGTTATTTCTTAATGTTATTGTTATTTCTTATTGTTATTGTTATTTCTTATTGTTATTGTTATTTCTTATTGTTATTGTTATTTCTTATTGTTATTGTTATTTCTTATTGTTATTGTTGTTTCTTATTGTTATTGTTATTTTCTTAATATTATTGTTATTTCTTATTGTTATTTCTTATTGTTATTGTAATTTCTTATTGTTATTGTTATTTCTTATTGTTATTGTTATTTCTTATTGTTAGTGTTATTTCTTATAGTTATTGTTATTTCTTATTGTTATTGTTATTTCTTATTGATATTGTTATTTCTTATTGTTATTGTTATTTCTTATTGTTATTGTTATTTTATTATTGTTATTGTTATTTCCTATTGTTATTGTTATTTTTTATTGTTATTGTTATTTCTTATTGTTATTGTTCTTTCTTATTGTTATTGTTATTTCTGATTGTTATTGTTATTTCTTATTGTTATTTTTATTTCTTATTGTTATTGTTATTTCTTAATGTTATTGTTATTTCTTGATATTATTGTTATTTCTTTTTGTTATTGATATTTCTTATTGTTTATTGTTATTTCTTATTATTCTTTCTTATTGTTATTGTTATTGTTATTTCTTATTGTTATTGTTTATTTCTTATTGTTATTGTTATTTCTTATTGTTATTGTTATTTCTTATTGTTATTGTTATTTCCTATTGTTATTGTTATTTCTTTTTGTTATTGTTATTGTTATTTCATATTGTTATTGTTATTTCTTATTGTTATTGTTATTGCCTATTGTTATTGTTATTTCTTATTGTTATTGTTATTGCCTATTGTTATTGTTATTTCTTATTGTTATTGTTATTTCTTATTGTTATTGTTATTTCTTATTGTTATTGTTATTTCTTATTGTTATTGTTTATTTCTTATTGTTATTGTTTTTCTTATTATTATTGTTATTTCTTATTGTTATTGTTATTTCTTATAGTTATTGTTATTCCTTATTGTTATTGTTATTTCCTATTGTTATTGTTATTTATTATTGTTATTGTTATTTCTTATTGTTATTGTTATTTCATATTGTTATTGTTATTTCTTATTATTATTGTTATTTCATATTGTTATTATTATTTCTTTTTGTTTATTGTTATTTCTTATTGTTATTGTTATTTATTATTGTTATTGTTTATTTCCTATTGTTATTGTTATTTCTTATTGTTATTGTTATTTCTTTATTGTTATTGTTATTTCTTATTGTTATTGGTTATTTCTTATTGTTATTGTTATTTCTTATTGTTATTGTTATTTCTTATTGTTATTGTTATTTCTTATTGTTATTTCTTATTGTTATTGTTATTTCTTATTGTTATTGTTATTTCTTATTGTTATTGTTATTTCTTATAGTTATTGTTATTTCATATAGTTATTGTTATTTCTTATTGTTATTGTTATTTATTATTGTTATTGTTATTTTCTTATTGTTATTGTTATTTCATATTGCTATTGTTATTTCTTATTATTATTGTTGTATTCTTATTGTTAGTGTTATTTCTTTATTGTTATTGTTATTTCTTTTTGTTATTGTTATTTCTTATTGTTATTGTTATTTATTATTGTTATTGTTTATTTCCTATTGTTATTGTTATTTCTTATTGTTATTGTTATTTCTTATTGTTATTGTTATTGTTATTTCTTTATGGTTATTGTTATTTCTTATTGTCATTGTTATTTCTTATTGTTTTTGTTATTTCTTAATGTTATTGTTATTTATTGTTGTTATTGTTATTTCCTATTGTTATTGTTATTTCTTATTGTTATTGTTATTTCTTATTGTTTATTGTTATTTCCTTATTGTTTTTGTTATTTCTTATTGTTATTGTTATTGTTATTTCTTATTGTTATTGTTATTTTCTTATTGTTATTGTTATTTCTTATTGTTACTGTTATTTCTTGATATTATTGTTATTTCTTTTTGTTATTGATATTTCTTATTGTTATTGTTATTTCTTATTGTTATTGTTATTTTAATTGTTATTGTTATTTCTTATTGTTATTGTTATTTCTTATTGTTATTGTTATTTCCTATTGTTATTGTTATTTCTTTTTGTTATTGTTATTACTTATTGTTATTGTTCTTTCTTTTTGTTATTGTTATTTCTTATTGTATTCTTATTGTTATTTCTTATTGTTATTGTTATTTCTTATTGTTATTGTTATTGTTATTTCTTATTGTTATTGTTATTTCTTATTGTTATTGTTATTGCCTATTGTTATTGTTATTTCTTATTGTTATTGTTATTTCTTATTGTTATTGTTATTGTTATTTCTTATTGTTATTGTTATTTCTTATTGTTATTGTTATTTCTTATTGTTATTGTTATTTCTTATTGTTATTGTTATTTCTTAATATTATTGTTATTTCTTTTTGTTATTGTTATTTCTTATTGTTATTGTTATTTCTTATTGTTATTGTTATTTCTTATTGTTTTTGTTATTTCTTATTGATATTGTTATTTCTTATTGTTATTCTAATTTTTTTTATTGTTATTGTAATTTCTTATTGTTATTGTTATTTCTTATTGTTATTCTTATTTTTATTGTTATTGTTATTTCTTATTGTAATTGTTATTTCTTATTGTTATTGTTATTTCTTATTGTCATTGTTATTTCTTATTGTTATTGTTATTTCTTATTGTTATTGTTATTTCTTATGGTTATTGTTATTTCTTATTGTCATTGTTATTTCTTATTGTTTTTGTTATTTCTTAATGTTATTGTTATTTATTATTGTTATTGTTATTTCTTAATATTATTGTTATTTCTTATTGTTATTGTTACTTCTTATTGTTATTCTTATTTCCTATTGTTATTGTTACTTCTTTTTGTTATTGTTATTACTTACTGTTATTGTTTTTTCTTTTTGTTATTGTTATTTCTTATTTGTTATAGTTATTTTTTATTGTTATTGTTAT